>CM060905.1:98122605-99372605 GCA_030737815.1 Allium fistulosum
ATTATTTAAGTTATAAAATCTATTTTAAAATATTAATATAAATTTAAGTAAATACTTAAACATATTATATACTAATTAAATTAAATTTTATTAAATTAAAACTTATTATTAAATTTATTTTTATATTAAATCTATTTTTATATATTTTTAAAATGAATAAACTACAAGTAAAATCTTGAAATTTATAATTTTTTCAAAACTAACTTATAAGTTAAAATTTCCAAATCATATTATTTAAAATCTAAAATTCAAATCTTTATGAAAATAACATTTATATATAAATATCTACAAATCAATCTTTATTAAACCATATATTTCCCTTCAAAACCTTGGAAATCATTTTCAATATATATATATATATATATATATATATATATATATATATATAGACCAATTGTGTCTGTATATAATTTTCTATCCTATGGTCAAGTGATACGGATATTTATCATTTCAATCCGCAATTTAAATATCTACGGGTATATATCATTTCAACCCGCAATCCCAAAATTTAAAATCAATGAAAATCGCTTGGGTTTATCATTTCAACCCATAACGATTTTCTTCTATTCTATAAGATCGTACGGGTATGTATCATTTCAATGCATAGGGAATTCTAAACTAACAGGGAAAGTGCATAGTGAGAACAGATATGATAATAATAATAATATCAACAATAGGCATATATCATCAGTAACAAATTTAAATATATACAACAGGATATCGTGTCATATCACAGGTGAACGGTTACAGATAATGGCATATCATATATAGCAATTATAAAATTAACAGTTCAATTTCATATTCCAATTGTCGTTTTAAGTGAAATCAAATTTAATAAATATAAGAACGTTAATCATGAGTGATTGCTCACCTTTCGAGGCTAGAGAAAAATAAATAACACAATAAGTTACAATTTGAATCACGATCAAGACCATTGACCGATCCAACAACAAATCTCAAAGCGAAGTAGGCTGAACACGGATTTGACGGATAAAGCTGATAGATAAAGAATTGATGAAATAAATCAGAATTTGCCTGATATAGACTAAAACGAAATATATATATTATTTTATTATTTTATTTTCTTAACCAACATTAAATTTGGAACTCATTAAAATAATATATATACGATTTCCAACATAACCCAAACAGATGATAAAATCATTACTTACTAGAATTTAAAATCCACATATATATATATACTTACAAACAAGTTATTTACAACTTACATATAAAAATATATGACTATCTCATAATATAAAGCTCTGAATAATATATATATCCAGTACCTCAAAAAAACATTACCTTACATATCTTTGAAACCCAAAGTAGATCACATAAACAGTTTATATACACATTATTTATACATATATTATAAAAAGCTTTATATATATAAACACTCATTTCTTTATTTAAACTTTTACAAACCTTTACATAGTAACTATTCTATAGTTTATATACCTTCCATATAAGCTACTGTATAATTATACATATAATGTGACGACCGCCCATGACCCCTGCACTGAACATAGGAATAGTGCGCTGTAAAGTGTGCCAGGCAGCCATGGACGGTTGCCAAGGTGACGCAGCGGATTAAACAAAACAATTTCAATCGGTGAAAGTAGCAATCGATGGATTGATGAATACTGAAATGCCCAAATTCGTTGATCCAAAGATACCGAATTCTAGCTATCCCGAACTCGTTGATCGTGCACGATACCGGGTTCAAAGATCTTCAATTCTTCAAGCGTTGATCAAGCGCACTTGATTCCGCGAATCGGCTTCTGCAATCGTTGAATCGAGCGCACTCGATTAACCGAAAGAGGAGATATGAGATTACACTCAACTACCAATTTGAATGAAAGCACAAAGCTAACAAAAGAGAATTTTATTCAAAAATCAACAACCTTTACAAATGACTCACACGACCTATTTATAGGAGTTACAAATTTTCAACAGAAATTACCAACTCCTAAGTCGGTTTCCAACTTATAGCTTCAGACCTACGACTTACCTTAACTCGGCGACAACCTAAGACAAACAGCGACTTATCATATTACAAGTACAACACAACGACTCACTTAGGTCGGTAACGACCTAGTTACATTATTCAACGACTTACCAACATGTTACACAACACATACGACTTACAGAAATACGACCTACGACTTATAAACTTGCGGCATCCCAGAACAGCGATTTAAAGCAATCAACGGTAGAGATTAACTCGGCAGAGAATCAACGGCAACAGCTTCAGCGACTTAAAAGCATGCGGCGACCTAAAGAAATCAATGGTAGAGATTAACTCGGCAGAGAATCAACGGTTTCCATCCTCAGCGACTTAACTCCTGACTCGTTAGGTCGTTCACGACCTACCTCTTCACCAATTTGCTCTACCTTTCCTCTGTGCGACTCGATAGGTCGTTCAGGAGACTTAACTAAGTCGTAACTCGGTGACGACTTATCACTTGTTCCGTTAAGTCGTTCCATAACCCAAACACTTCCCTTAAGTCGTTGCCGACGTAAACCTTCGCACTTTTCAACTTGTGTTGCTCCTGTAACTTTAGGTCGTAACCCAGCACTCTTTCTTATCTCGTTAGGTCGTACACGACCTAAAAACGAGTTAGGTCGTTCCAGCGAGTTATCCCTTAACTCCTTAGGTCGTAGACGACCTACAACTTCGTTAGGTCGCAAAACTGCTTCTTTAAGTCGGTTACGACTTATGCATCCTTCCTTAAGTCGGTCACGACTTATGTCTTTGAAATCTTCTATCATGTTAAGTCGGTCACGACTTATACCTTGGACAAATGAGGGCTGCACTGCATCATCCTCCCCAGGTTGAGAAAAATTCGACCTCGAATTTGTAAATTTTGCATCTTCCCCAACAAACTCATTCCCGTGATATGGTACGAGATGCTTAACATTGAATACGTCAGACGTATACGCATCATCTGGCAGCTTCAATTTATAAGCATTTTCATTGGTTCTCTTTAGAATTTCCACTGGACCAATCTTTCTCGCTTTCAATTTGTTATAAGCACCCACTGGAAAACGATCTTTTGTCAACACAGCATATACCATATCTCCTTCATTAAACTCAACATTCCTTCGTTTCAAGTCTGCAGATCGTTTATACTTCTCATTTGCTTTCTCCAATCGTTCCTGAACGTTTTTATGACATTCCGTCAACTCTTCAACAAAATCAGCAGCTTTCTTAACTGTCTTCTTTGATTGTGGCACTACCGTCAAGTCCAATGGTCTCTTCGGTAAGCTTGAATATACTATCTGAAATGGACTGAACCCTGTACTACGATTCACCGCATGATTATGAGCAAATTCTGCCTGACATAATTCATGTCCCAACTCTTCAGGTTATCTTTCACAAGGCATCTCAACAAGTTTCCTAACGATCTGTTCACAACCTCGGTTTGTCCATCCGTTTGCGGATGATAAGCGCTACTAAACTTCAGCTTCGTTCCCACCATTTTCCACAAACTCAACCAAAAGTGACTCAGAAACCGAGTATCTCTATCCGACACAATAGATTCAGGCAATCCATGAAGTCGATAGATCTCCTTGAAAAACAATTGAGCAATATGAACAGCATCCGCCGTCTTCTAACAAGCAATAAAATGTGCCATTTTCGAAAATCGATCAACCACCACATAAATGGAATCGTTACCACGCTGTGTCCTCGGTAATCCCAACACAAAGTCCATACTCACATCAACCCATGGTTTAATTGGTACAGGTAACGGCATATATAACCCAGCATTAGTTGCAGTTCCTTTCGAAATCTGACAGATATGACATCGCTCCACAAACCTCTCCACTTCTTTCCTCATCGATGGCCAAAAGTAAGATTGTGAAATCAACTGTAATGTACGGTCTCTCCCAACATGTCCTTCTTCATGTAGCTCTTTAACAATCTTCATTCTCAAACTACAATCAGGTACGCACAATCGATTTCCTTTGAACAGAAAACCATCTACCATCACGAACTCATCCGTTTTCCCCTCCTTAACTTTATCAACAAACTTTGCAAAGTAAGGATCATCGGCAAATAATTCTGGCAACATATCAAACCCTGTCACTTCAACCTTCAGTGTAGTCAACAAATGACTCCTCCTACTCAAAGCATCAGCCACACGATTCGCCACTCCCGATTTGTGTTTCACAACAAAAGTAAACTGTTGCAGATATGCAATCCACGATGCATGTCTTGCTGAAATCTTGTCTTGCCCTTGCAAATGCTTCAAGGCCTCATGATCAGTATACAGAACAAACTCTTTCTGGAATAGATAATGTCTCCAGTGTTTAATAGCTTGCACAACAGCATAAAACTCCACATCATATGTACTGTATCGCATCTTTGCTCCTGACAACTTCTCACTGAAATAGGCAATAGGACGACCCCTTTGACTCAACACTCCTCCAATCCCAACCTTTGACGCATCAGTATGTAATTCAAACAACAACTGAAAATCAGGTAATGCTAGGATTGGTGCTGTCGTCAACAACTCCTTGATTCGTTCAAAAGCAACTCCTGCTTCCTCCGTCCATGTAAACTGTTTACCCTTCATACAATCAGTCACAGGCACCATCACACTACTAAAGTGTGGAATAAACCTTCGATAAAATAAAGCCAACCCGTGAAAACTACGAACTTCCGTTATCGTCTTGGGCTGTGGCCAATCTCTAATCGCTTCAATTTTACTTTGGTCAAACTGTATTCCTTCTTCCGACACAACATACCCCAGAAATAAAACGCTATGTGTCATGAACACGCATTTCTTCGTTGCATCATAAAATTGTTCTTGTCGCAATACCATCAGTACTTCCCTCAGATGATTCAAATGTTCCCCAGGACTTCCACTATATATCAGAATATCATCGAAATACACCACCACAAACTTCCCAATGAATGGTCGAAAAATCTGGTTCATCACCCTCATGAATGTACTTGGTGCATTTGATAAGCCAAATGGCATAACCAACCATTTGTATAGACCCTCCCTGGTTTTAAAAGCAGTCTTCCACTCATCACCTGGTCTGATACGAATTTGATGATATCCGCTCTTCAAATCAATCTTCGAAAATATAGTAGCTCCGCTTATTTTATCTAGCAAATCATCCAACCTTGGCATTGGAAATCTATATCTCACAGTAATCTTATTCAATGCTCGACTGTCAGTGCAAATCCTCCACGTTCCATCCTTTTTGGGTACCAATAAAGCTGGTACAGCGCAAGGACTTAAACTCTCTTGCACACGCCCCTGTTCAAGTAATTCCTCTACCTGCCTCCGCAACTCTTCATGTTCCTTCGGACTCATTCGATAATGTGGTCTGTGTGGCAACACAGCACCTGGGACAAGATCTATCTGATGTTGGATATCCCTCAACGGTGGCAACTCCGTTGGTAACTCCTCTAGAAATACATCGTCAAATTCTTTCAGTACTGGTTTTACTTCTTCTGGTATTTCCACCACTTCCTGACTCTCCCGTCCGATCAATAAAAAAACTTCCGGCTCCTCCTCTACTTCCTCCACAAATTCCTTCAAAGATAACAAAGTTTTGAGCTCTTCAATCTCCTCCAACTTGTTTTCCTCCTGTTGTCGCTTCTTTGGAACTAGAGTAATCTTTGTGCCTTCAAACATGAAACTGTAACTGTTGGTACGCCCATCATGTTGTACTGCTCTATCATACTGCCACGGTCTTCCCAACAACAAATGACAAATGTCCATATCTACCACATCGCACCAGATTTCATCTTTGTATTTCTTTCCAATTGAAAAATTCACACGAGCCCTTCGTCCGACCTTCACCTCCCCGCCTTTCCTCAACCAAGCTAGCTTGTATGGCTTCAGATGTTTCTCAGTCTTCAATGCCAACTTCCTCACAGCCTCTGAAGAAATTATATTATCACAGCTCCCAGCATCAATAACAAATTTGCAAACTTTCCCCAGAATTGTACATGTTGACTGAAAAATATTGCTCCTCAACCAACTACAATCCTCCTCTTGCTTTGGTGTTAAACAGGACCTCTTCATCATGAGATTATAACCTTCGTCTCCCGACACTTCTTCTTCCTCCTCATCAGGTGGTGAATTGGAACATTCAGCTTCTTCATCCTCATCCTCAACCTCCGCTATCATAGCTCTCTTCTTCGGCTTTGGACATTCATTACTTTTGTGGCCCAACTCTTGGCAATTGTAACATTTGAAACCATTATTGACTTTCGCCTTCCCAACCTCATTCACAACTGGTTTCGCAACAGCTTTTGAAACATTAGAACTCCCACTAACTCCCTTCACTGGATTGTTGGAATTTGTAAACACACCTCCTCCTCGTCTTCCCTGTTTCTGCCAAGCCAACGCTTTCTGGTGTGCTTCCGCTACAGATCTGGGATCAAACATATTAACCATATCCTGAATCTGCATTCGCAATCCTCCAACAAATCTGGCTGTTAACTGTTCTTCTGTCTCCATAATATCGTTCCTTGCAATCAGTTGATAAAATTCATCAGCATAGTCATTCACAGATTTCGTTCCTTGTCTCAAGTTCTGCAACCTCTAATACATAAGCGATTGATAATTATAAGGTAAGAATGTCGCTTTCATCAATTTCTTCATCTTCTCCCAAGATTCAATCTTTGACTTCCCCATCCGTTCACGTGTAAGTTTGGTTTGCTGCCACCACGCCAAAGCTCTACCCCTCAACCTCGTAGCAACCAACTTCACCCTACGATGTTTTGGAACTTCTTTGAAGTCAAAAATCTCTTCAACATTAGCCACCCAATCTAGAAACTCCTCCGCTTGCATACCACCTTTGAACTCAGGAATTTCAGTCTTCATCCCCGACTCCCACTTGTGATCATACTCAGAGTGATTTCTTCCTTGTCCTCGTCCTTGTCCTCGAACACTACCACCATCATACTCCTCTTCAAAATCAGATGTATATCGTTGTCTATCTTGTCCATCCACATCTCTACTCCCATCACGTCTACCACCATCATCCCTTCTATCTACATTCCTTCGTTCACGATCATTCACGTTCCTCCCACGCCTTTGATCATCATCAACACTTCTGTCTCGATTGGATTGTGGTGAGACTCTACTACCCCCATGGTTAGATTCAGGTGAAACCCTTCTCCGATTTTGATTCATCTCCGTCATAAGCTTCTCTAACCGGCCAATTCCTTCGTTAAGCTTTTCACTAAAGTTTTCATTGATTCTTTGCTCCATCTCATCAGCCTCTTCTCTTCGATACAAAGCTTCAACGTTTTGATGTCGATTGGCTCTCCTTGGCGGCATGATTGAAACCTTCACAAATTCTTCAACACTTCAAAATTCAAACAGTTTTCGAAATTTGATCCTAAATGAAACGGATCGAAAACTTCCACTTTGTTGCAAATCGCGATGAACACGATGGACAAAGTTTCGGCCTCCCACTCAAATCCGATCAAACAACTTCAATATAAAGTCGAACACTTCAACTTGATCACGGCTCAACACTTCAAGCTCTCGGCTATCACTTCAACTTCAAAATGAATAGGCTCCAAGTCTCGATCTAGCTATGATTGGCTAGAACAGGCTCTAATACCAAAAAACTGACGCAGCGGATTAAACAAAACAATTTCAATCGGTGAAAGTAGCAATCGATGGATTGATGAATACTGAAATGCCCAAATTCGTTGATCCGAAGATACCGAATTCTAGCTATCCCGAACTAGTTGATCGCGCACGATGCCGGGTTCAAAGATCTTCAATTCTTCAAGCGTTGATCAAGCGCACTTGATTCCACGAATCGGCTTCTGCAATCGTTGAATCGAGCGCACTCGATTAACCGAAAGAGGAGATAGTAGATTACACTCAACTACCAATTTGAATGAAAGCACAAAGCTAACAAAAGAGAATTTTATTCAAAAATCAACAACCTTTACAAATGACTCGCACGGCCTATTTATAGGCGTTACAAATTTTCAACAGAAATTACCAACTCCTAAGTCGGTTCCGACTTATAGCTTCAGACCTACGACTTACCTTAACTCGGCGACGACCTAAGACAAACAGCGAATTATCATATTACAAGTACAACACAACGACTCACTTAGGTCGGTAACGACCTAGTTACATTATTCAACGACTTACCAACATGTTACATAACACATACGACTTACAGAAATACGACCTACGACTTATAAACTTGCGGCATCCCAGAACAGCGATTTAAAGCAATCAACTGTAGAGATTAACTCGGCAGAGAATCAACGGCAACAGCTTCAGCGACTTAAAAGCATGCGGCGACCTAAAGAAATCAATGGTAGAGATTAACTCGGCAGAGAATCAACGGTTTCCATCCTCAGCGACTTAACTCCTGACTCGTTAGGTCATTCACGACCTACCTCTTCACCAATTTGCTCCACCTTTCCTCTTTGCGACTCGATAGGTCGTTCAGGAGACTTAACTAAGTCGTAACTCGGTGACGACTTATCACTTGTTCCGTTAAGTCGTTCCATAACCCAAACACTTCCCTTAAGTCGTTGCCGACGTAAACCTTCGCACTTTTCAACTTGTGTTGCTCCTGTAACTTTAGGTCGTAACCCAGCACTCTTTCTTATCTCGTTAGGTCGTAGACGACCTAAAAACGAGTTAGGTCGTTCCAGCGAGTTATCCCTTAACTCCTTAGGTCGTAGACGACCTACAACTTCGTTAGGTCGCAAAACTGCTTCTTTAAGTCGGTTACGACTTATGCATCCTTCCTTAAGTCGGTCACGACTTATGTCTTTGAAACCTTCTATCATGTTAAGTCGGTCACGACTTATACCTTGGACAAATGAGGGCTGCGCTGCATCACAAGGTTAAGTTAAAACAGCAGAATCTATCGTATAACTCACAGCGCATGGATAAAATACAATAGAAAGTATATATAGTGAAGCTTTACAGAACATAATCTCTATTAAACCTCATAATAGTTTGGTACAACATATGAATAGTCAATACATCAAGCCTCACTACATATCACTCAGAGAATATACAAGCAGCGGAACATCCAGTACATATAGTAAGAAAATAATATGCAAGCCTCCAGCTCGTCTTCGTCATCAGCATCGTCGGAAACTAAGAACAGCACCTGTCACCTGCTACCTAGTCTGCCCATCCCAAAGCGGATGAACAACCCAAGGTAATAAGAGTAGAACATAAAACCTTGAGTCAGACTGCAGTCTTAGTGAGCGGTAAATTAACTAACTACATACCAAAAGAACATAAAGGAAAAAGGAATAGGAATCCAACCCTCCCACTCCACCTCTTTCTACAGTGATAGCCCCCAAACACACTAAGCAGAAATAAACATAGCAAAGCAGACATTTAAAGAAAAGCAATTATCACTCGAGTCAAGGTCGGTGTTTTCCAAGTACAAACCCCCAAGGCCTAAACCAAGATCAGATAAGCACCCAGAAAACATCGCTCTTGAGACCGAATGACGATACAACCAAACATCCATGACTCTGGCTATCACTGTTATCATTGCTTCGATACCACCGTTAATTGATTGACCGGCACATTCTTTCAGTCGTCCGTCAAGGGTTAATGGCAATCCCGGTTCTAGACAGAACTCTGCACGTCGTCGCAGCCCGTGCCTAGGACTATCGAATCTGCCCAGAGTACTCAACTACAATCATAGTCTTTAGGGACTATCGAATCTGCCCAGCGTACTCTTGCTTTGAGCCTGCTAGAACCTTCAACAACGATGAAGTCTCAGCCTTCTAGTCATCCTCCTCGACGACTATTTCCATACTAGCCCAAGCGCCTCTCGAGCAAACCATTATCCTCAACTCGAACCATTTCACCGAGTTATCAACATGTTTGGAATGATCCCGTCTGGATTAAACCAAGGCTATCTCATATCATGCCTCGCTTCTTCTCATCATAGCAAAGCCTCATCTCAACATCAACATCACCAAATCTATCCATATGAGCTTCATCATCCGCCACATATGCCACGGGCAGCTTTTCCAATTCAAGAGCCTTTCCCTTAGCTTTTGAATCATCTTCGACTAACTTGTCCAAATCAAATCATCAATCAACTACTTTACAACAATCAATCAAGTCAAATATTAATCCAAGTAATCAAGCATTCAAACATGATCAAATAAACAATTTTAACAATAATGGCAATCTTGTAATTAAAGAGACTAAATCTAACAAGCATGAATCATGAGCAATATCTTTAGAACTTGATGAATGAACTTGCATAGGTTAACATATAGTAAAATGGATGTCAAATCATCATGAACAATAGATCTACACTTAAGTTTATAAAAATGCGTGGAAATCACTATTTTAACATCAAATCAAGCCAATAATCCGATATACTCCTTTGGATCCGTGTGAGAGATAATCACCACTCACCAAATCACCTAAACACCTCAAAAGCAACACACTTCAGATATGGACAGCGAAGAATCTAACTCGATCTATCAAAACTCCGCTTCAAACGATGAAATCTCTCTTTGATGGATGAAGATCTTCAATCTAAGCTCTTGGATCTTCAATTTGGATGGAAGGAATCACAAGATTAGAGTGGAGAAAAGAAGTGAAGAAGTATAGAACTCGAGCTCTCAAAATAGCAGCACTTCGTCGCTTCAAAATCCGGATCCCAAAAATGAAGAAGAACCCGCCTATTTATAGGCTGATTTCCTTAGGTCGTCCGCCCCCTTAGGTCGTCCACGACCTAACTATCTCCGACCTATGACTTAACGACCTAACAGTTCTGCGCGACCTACAGACCCAACGACCTAACAGTTCTGCGTGACCTACAGACCTAACGACCTAAGCCTCAACACTTATGCGCGACCCACGACTTAACAAAGATGCCGACCTAACATTTTCGCGACTTAACACATTGCACGACCCACGACTTAACAAAGATGCCGACCTAACACTTTCGCGACTTAACACATTGCGCGACCTAACGACTTATCAAATACGACCTAACTATACACAGGGTCTTACGACCTAACCTTTAGGTCGTCTAACGACCTATCTATACTCAGGGTCACAATGACCTAACTATAACGACTTAAGCATTCTACCTTAAGTCGCTTACGACCTATAATCCTTAAGTCGCCACTATCTTAAGTCGCCAACTTTCCTTAAGTCGCCTATTCCTTAGGTCGTCTACTCCTTAGGTCGGTCAAATCCTATAGGTCATCCCAAACTATCATACGACCTAAACCACTACGCGACCTAACTGTCATACTACCTAAGTCCTTACCTCGTCCAGTCCTTAAGTCGTTAACTACTACCACTATCTTCCTTAGGTCTCCAACTCCCCTTAAGTCGTCAAATTCTGTAGGTTGCTCCAATCCCTTAGGTCGTTCACTCGACCTAACCTACCGCACGACCTAAGCTATCACACGACCTAATTTCTAAATGACTTAAGCTCTAGTCGACCTAAACTCTGGATGACTCAACAATACCAACAGTCTAATAACAACTGTTTTACGATGTTTCGATCCGTAAAAATACGGGTCGTTACATTCTCTCCCCCTTAGGAATTTCGCCCCCGAAATTCCAAACAAACAAGAGCAATCAAAGACTATTCTGCACGCCTACCATCCATAGCAATCAACAAACCATGCATCCAATTCTAGCTTAGCATGCAAAATTCTAAAACTAGAACAAGTTACAATATCGTGAGATGACACGACACCATATGGCCATACCTTGAAGAGTTCAGGATGAGCTGCCTTCATCCTCTCTTCCACCTCCCATGTATAGTCGTTATCATCATCACTCCATTATACCTTGAGCAACCTAACTACCTTCCTCCTAAGCTGTTTCGTGTCAGTTTCCACAACACGAAGCGGCTTACGAGGTCTCTCAACAACTGGATCTACCTCAAAATCTTCACAGCTATCGGCAGAAACTACTGTATTCGAGTCGTGCACATACTTCCGTAGATACGATACATGAAAAACATTGTGCACACTCGACATCTTTTCTGGTAACTCCAATCTGTAGGCGAGCTTTCCAATTCGCTCGATAATCGGGAATGATCCAACAAACCTCGGAGTAAATTTTCCTTTCTTCCCGAATCGAATAACATTCTTCAGTGGAGAAATCTTCACAAAAACCATATCACCTACGTCGAATTCCAAATCCTTACGACGCTTATCGGCATAACTTTTCTGACGGTCTTGGGCTGTCTTCATTCGTTGCCGAATGATCTCTATGCAATCCGAAGTCTGTCGAATCATTTCTGGCCCAAGTATCAGCTTTTCTCCAGTTTCTAACCAACATGTCGGAGAGTTACACGGTCTTCCATACAATGCCTCATACGGTGCCATACCAATGCTTGACCGGTAACTGTTATTATACGAAAATTCCACCAAATGAAGATGATCTTCCCATGATCCTCCGAAATCCAAAACACAAGCTCTAAGGAGATCTTCCAAAACTCGATTGACTCTCTCGGTCTGACCATCTATTTGGGGATGATAAGCTATACTAAAACACAACTCAGTTCCCAAAACTTCCTGGAAGCTCTTTCAAAATCCACTAGTGAACAATGGGTCTCGATCGCTCACTATACTCTTCGGAATACCATGGAATCGAACTATCCACTTAACATACAGCTCAGCCAATTTTGATGCAGTCCTAGTTGATCGAACAGGAATGAATCTTGCACTCTTAGTCAGACGATCTACGATGACCCAAATCCCTTCATTTCCCGTTCTTGTTCTAGGCAACCCATCGATACAATCCATCGATATTTGCTCCCACTTCCATGTAGGAACTTCTAATGGCTGAAGCAGTCCACTTGGCTTCTTCTGTTCGGCTTTTACCAACTGGCAGTTTATGCACTTGGAAATAAAATTTCCAACATCCTTCTTCATACCTTCCCAGTAATAGGTTCTCTTCATATCCCGATACATCTTATTTCCACCTGGATGAATTGTCAACTTCGAGTGATGACTTTCCTTCAGAACTTCATTTCTCATTTCATCTATATCGGGAACAACTAGTCGTCCTTGCTTCCGAAGCCAACCCTCTCGATCGACCTCGAATCCTTTACCCTTTTCTAGGTCCAACCCAGATTCCAAATCACGGATAACCTTAACAAGCTTATCGTCTCGCTTTTGGCTTTCGCCAATTCTTTCCACAAGAGTTGGTCTTATTGATAAGTTTGCCAACATCTCAGGTTCCAATTCACATCTAGGCCTGAAGTCAAATCCAGCCAAATACTCGAGACTCTTCCATTCTGAAAACATGGCTCCCAATCCTGCATGTCTTCGACTCAACGCATCTGCCACTGCGTTACCCTTTCCCGTAGTATAGGCTATACCAAAATCGTATGATGCTAAAAACTCTAGCCATCGTTGCTGCCTAAGATTCAAATCCTTTTGGGAGAAAAGATACTTCAACGACTTATGATCTGTAAACAACTCGAATCGAACTCCCAATAGATAATGTTTCCATATCTTCAGAGCAAAAACAATCGCCGCTAACTCCAAATCATGAGTCGGATAATTCCTTTCATGCAGCTTCAGTTGTCGACTTGCATACGCAACAACTTTACCCTTCTGCATTAGCACTGCTCCAAGTCCAGTACCACATGCGTCGGTGTAAACCACCATCTCTTCATTTCCACTTGGAATAGTCAAAACAGGAGCACTTGTCAGTCGCTCTTTTAGGATTCCGAAAGCTTGCTCACACTTAGCATCCCATCTGAATACTTGGTTCTTTTTCGTCAATCCTGTTAACGGTGCAGCCACCTTGGAAAAGTCTTTGATAAATCGACGATAGTATCCTGCTAATCCAAGAAAACTTCTCACATCAGATGGATTCTTAGGTCTAACCCAATCCTGGATTGCTGCTATCTTGGCGTGATCAACCGCTATTCCGCTTCCAGAGATAATATGGCCTATGAACCTCACTTCGCTCTTCCAGAAGTGACACTTCGAAAACTTAGCCTTCAGCTGATGTTTCCGTATGATTTCCAAAACAATACGCAAGTGCGTCTTGTGCTCTTCTTCAGTTCTGGAATAAATCAAAATATCATCCACGAACACAAGTACGAACTTGTTCAACTGATCTCTGAACACTCTATTCATAAGATCCACAAAAAATGCTGGTGCATTGGTCAATCCAAACGGCATTACCAGCCACTCAAAGAAACCGGATGGTGTCCTGAAAGCAGTCTTCGGCACACTATCCTTAGCCACTCTTAACTGGTGAAATCCCGTTGCCAAATCCATCTGAGAAAACACCTTAGCTTCGTGAAGCTGATCAAACAAGTCGTCTATTCTCGACAATGGATACTTGTTCTTCTTAGTCACTTTATTCAGCTCACGATAATCCACACACAACCTCAACGATCCATCCACTTTGGTTACAAAACAACTGGTGCACCCCATTCGGACACACTACGCCGAATGAATCCTTTCTGTAAAAGATCATCAACTTGCACCCTCAACTCTTGCTGTTCCCTAGGCGCCATCCGCCTAAGAGGCATCACAACAGGCCTGGCTCCTTCAACTAAATCGATACGAAACTCGATCTCTCTATGCGGCGGTAACCCTTTGACCTCATCAAAGACATCCTCAAATCCATTAGCGATTGGCACAGATGACAGTCCATCCCGTGGAACAACCAGCGAATACATGAAGCTCATGAAGACGCCTTCCTCATGCTTACATCGTATCACAACCTTTCGCCCCTCCACATTTTCGACTATCACCTCCAACCTTTCACAATCAACCTTTGCCGCATACTTCCTAAGCCAGTCCATACCCAAAATAATTCTGAACCCCGCAAAGTTCAGAAAAAAACAATCACAAACAAAAGAGCAATCATGACTCGATATAATCAGACCACGACATAGCATACACAGACAAGACGAACCCCCAACTGGATTAGTCACAACCAATGGCCTATCAACAATATCCGGTTCTAAACCCAACCGGCCTACAAGTTCATTACAAACAAAAGAATGCGACGCCCCAGTATCGAATAATACTCTAACTGGAACACCACATATGGAAAGAGTACCTTGAACCACCACACTCTTTCCTTTCTTCAGCGGTAGGAGCTTTCGAAGATGATGGAACAGCCCTCAAAGCATAAGCTTGCACAATCTGCTTGTCCTTCCGCGGTTCCGGACAATTCTTCCTGATATGCTCCGGCTTGTCACAGTTGTGGCACTTAACCGGCACCATCGAATTCTTGCAATCTCTAGAGAAATGGCCCTTCTGCTGACAATTGTAGCAAGTCACTTCACCCTTCGGCTTCTTCTGGCCATCCTTACCCTTTTGCTGCTGCTGTTTCCTCTTCTTGTTTCCACCCTGCTGTGGTTTAGACTCTTCCTTGGTCACAGCAACATCAGATCCTTCCTTAGGAAACAGATTCTCATGCCTGAGAGCTTTCTCCACAAGCTTCTCAAATGGATCATCCAAATGATCCACCAACTGCCTCCCAAGATAACTGTCCAAGCCTGTCACAAACTTCTCATTCTTCTAGTACGAAGATTCAATATACGACCTGGCATACTTGGACAAAACTTCAAACTCAGAAACATACTCAAGAACTGGTCTTCCACCTTGCTTGAGCTCCACAAACTTCTTGAACAGAACAGACTTCTGAGCTGTAGAAATGAACTTAGCTTCAAATCTGGCTTGGAATTGCTCCCAAGTAATTTCTTCCTCTGGAGTATCAATGGTGATAGAGTTCCACCAATCAGAAGCTCTCCCTTGAAGCTATCTTGATGCAAGCTTTCTTTTAGTTGCATCCTCAATTCCCAAATCACCAAAGATCCTTCTACAAGCATCTATCCATCTCTGAACTTCGATGGTTGACTCTGTCCCCAAGAAAACCTTTCCTCCAAGAGCAGTATAGTCTTTACACAGCTTAGCAAAATCCACCGGTTTTGGAGTTTGAACTTGAACTCCAACATCTACTGATGGCCTCAGAGCTGGCATCCTTCTCATGATAGAAGTCATCATAGCCTCGAACATAGCAGTGTAATCAGCAGCCCCCTCAGTAGCTCGGCCTTCCCTAGCAGCTGGTCTCCCTCTTCGACTCATCCTTAATATCTATAAAAAGGAATGATTAATACACATTGAGAAACAACTGCATAAGGAATTCAAATCCTTCTAAGCTACTATATTATATATAGTAATCATCCATCAAAATACAATTACGTCTCTCATACGTAGTTACGTCAGCGAGCGTTGGGTAAAATCGATTAACCAAAGCTCTGATACCAAATGTGACGACCGCCCATGACCCCTGCACTGAACATAGGAATAGTGCGCTGTAAAGTGTGCCAGGCAGCCATGGACGGTTGCCAAGGTTAAGTTAAAACAGCAGAATCTATCGTATAACTCACAGCGCATGGATAAAATACAATAGAAAGTAAATATAGTGAAGCTTTACAGAACAGAATCTCTATTAAACCTCATAATAGTTTGGTACAACATCTGAATAGTTAATACATCAAGCCTCACTACATATCACTCAGAGAATATACAAGCAGCGGAACATCCAGTACATATAGTAAGAAAATAATATGCAAGCCTCCAGCTCGTCTTCGTCATCAGCATCGTCGGAAACTAAGAATAGCACCTGTCACCTGCTACCTAGTCTGCCCATCCCAAAGCGGATGAACAGCCCAAGGTAATAAGAGTAGAACATAAAACCTTGAGTCAGACAACAGTCTTAGTGAGCGGTAAATTAACTAACAACATACCAAAAGAACATAAAGGAAAAAGGAATAGGTATCCAACCCTCCCACTCCACCTCTTTCTACAGTGATAGCCCCGAGACACACTAAGCAGAAATAAACATAGCAAAGCAGGCATTTAAAGTAAAGCAATTATCACTCGAGTCAAGGTCGGTGTTTTCCAAGTACAAACCCCCAAGGCCTAAACCAAGATCAAATAAGCACCCAGAAAACATCGCTCTTGAGACCGAATGACGATACAACCAAACATCCATGACTCTGGCTATCACTGTTATCATTGCTTCAATACCACCGTTAATTGAATGACCGGCACATTCTTTCAGCCGTCCGTCAAGGGTTAATGGCAACCCCGGTTCTAGACAGAACTCCGCACGTCGTCGCAGCCCATGCCTAGGACTATCGAATCTGCCCAGAGTACTCGACTACAATCATAGTCTTTAGGGACTATCGAATGCCCAGCGTACTCTTGCTTTGAGCCTGCTAGAACCTTCAACAATGATGAAGTCTCAGCCTTCTAGTCATCCTCCTCGACGACTATTTCCATACTAGCCCAAGCGCCTCTCGAGCAAACCATTATCCTCAACTCGAACCATTTCACCGAGTTATCAACATGCTTGGAATGATCCCGTCTGGATTAAACCAAGGCTATCTCATATCATGCCTTGCTTCATCTCATCATATCAAAGCCTCATCTCAACATCAACACCATCAAATCTATCCATATGAGCTTCATCATCCGCCACATATGCCACGGGCAGCTTTTCCAATTCAAGAGCCTTTCCCTTAGCTTTTGAATCATCTTCGACTAACTTGTCCAAATCAAATCATCAATCAACTACTTTACAACAATCAATCAAGTCAAACATTAATCCAAGTAATCAAGCATTCAAACATGATCAAATAAACAATTTTAACAATAATGGCAATCTTGTAATTAAAGAGACTAAATCTAACAAGCATGAATCATGAGCAATATCTTTTCAACTTGATGAATGAACTTGCATAGGTTAACATATAGTAAAATGGATGTCAAATCATCATGAACAATAGATCTACACTTAAGTTTATAAAAATGCGTGGAAATCACTATTTTAACACCAAATCAAGTCAATAATCCGATATACTCCTTTGGATCCGTGTGAGAGATAATCACCACTCACCAAATCACCTAAACACCTCAAAAGCAACACACTTCAGATCTGGACAGCGAAGAATCTAACTCGATCTATCAAAACTCCGCTTCAAACGATGAAATCTCTCTTCGATGGATGAAGATCTTCAATCTAAGCTCTTGGATCTTCGATTTGGATGGAAGGAATCACAAGATTAGAGTGGAGAAAAGAAGTGAAGAAGTATAGAACTTGAGCTCTCAAAATCAAGTCTAATAACAACTGTTTTACGATGTTTCGATCCGTAAAAATACGGGTCGTTACATATAACTTAATATATTATCATATAACTAACAATAAAAGAAATCTACAATAGAACTTATATAAACTTTATACACGAAACAAATAGTACTATATATATATAACTTTCATAATTCATACATAGAAATAGATTATAAAACTTGCATAGCAAAAATATATAAACTGACATCATATATATGAAATAACATAGTACCATAGACCACAGCAAAACAAGACATATATGCAAACAAATTTTACTTTGAATTATAAAATTTAGAAATATATGTTATTAAAATATATATACATTAACATATTAACAACAGATTATATATATGTAGACTATTATAACATATATAATAAACCCTAACAGATCGTACAAACATATATATATATATATATATATAAAACTTTAAATATAACTAAACTGCAAAGAAAAGAAAAAGAAGATAGAGATCTCGGCCAGGTGGGGTTGCATGGTGAGGAGGAGCACGGCTGGACGAAGCAAGGAGAAAGGTAGCTGCGCTCGGCTTGGGTTGTCGACGGGAGATGGCTCACGCGGAGGAGGGTTGGGCTAGGTGAAAGTGAAAGGAGGGAGGCGTTGCCTATGCTTGGCATTGGCCGAGGTGATGCTGCGCGCAGACTGGGTTAGGCTAACGGGAGAGGAAGGTCTCGGGTTGCGTGGAGATTAGTGGATGAAGGTCGGTGATTACATAAAGGGGATAATGGGGATTTCGGCAATGAAATATAGGAGGAGTAGTGAGAATCTCGGCAAAGAAGGACGAGCAAAATAATGGGTTCTCAGGAAACAAAATAGAAGAAGAAGACTACAGAAAATAATATACGAACTAATATTATAGTATAGTCTCAAAGCAAAATAGAATGGAAAGGGAAAACGAACCATCGGAAATATTGAAAAGATGGAAATAGAAAAGGTCAAAATTAAATTCTGGGAATACTAAAATTTAATGTCCATTTGTTTTCAGCCGATGGGCAGTTATATGGACCCAGAATACACAAAGAGACTCAAACGGTACCGATACGATTAACCATTTTACGGTTTTAGTCGCGTGCCGGACATCGAAACACACAAATGAATATACTGCGGAGGTCAGCACGCCGAAACGATCAAAACGGTACACAGATATCAGTGATACGACCATCCAATAAAAAGTCGATATCGATACCGAAAATGCTACTATAACGCCGTAAATAAGATAAACGGTGAAATAAAAGTTTAAATTTGATGAAACGAAAGATGACATCTCACTCAGAAGATGATTTACAAATTTATTATATAAAAATATTTAGGTTTGGAAAACATTTTATTATCATCTAATATTAACTGATTTAAATTTAAGTAAAATTTCATAAAAAATTAAACTTGCGTATTATCAAATTAAAATTTACCATATGCTATGTTTAAATAGATGTATTCCAAATATCAAATTTTTATTTCCAAATTCAATTATTTCAAATTTCACAAAAATTCAGTTAATTTCGTTATTAAAACCGTTAAAATTTACGAGTCGTTACACTCTCCCCCACTCAAAACTTTTCGTCCCCGAAAAGGAACGAGGTATGATAATAGAAATGACCAGAAAGAGAAGATAGATTGAAGTACCTAATGCAACAATTAATTTAAAACCATATAAACTATATTTATTTAAAAAAAAATATATATTAAATTAGTTGATTCCAATTCATTTTATTTAATCAATCTAATTTATTGTGTTCACATTAGACGGGTTTCATTTCCATATTTTTTTATTCAATTGATTTGTTTCAAATTCATTAACATTTATTACAAAAATTTTCACAACAAAATTGGTTTTATTTTACTCATCTATTAAATCTATTTGATCAACCATAGTTAATTCCACCTCAACATTCAACTTCAACTATTCAAAACCAGATAGATTTCAATTTTAAATAAATTAATATTCAACAATTTGGTTTAATCCATTTTATTCAACTAATAAATAGACATTAAATTTAAAATTGATTTTCTTTCATTTTATCAACATTTCTTTCAAACAAATTCATTTTTTTAAAATTAACTCATTTATTTTATCCATTTATCTTCAGCTAAATTGATTCCACAAAAATTCAAGTTTACCATTTTAAGTTCATATTTTTTTGCTTAAATAGTCTTCCCTTTTATTTATTTAATTTTTTTCACTTAACATATTTTGCAACATATATTAAATGTAACAAACATAATATAACCATATATCATTCAACAAATTTATTCTCTTTTTATTATTCAATTTATTATTTGTACATTCCCTTAACAAAATATCATTTTTCGACATATTATCACTTTCATTTATATTGTATATTATTCAATTACATATTCTCATTAACAGTTAACTATTTCTATGTTAGTTATATTAAGGTTCTGAGCGAAATTAAATACTGTACAATTTTTCCTACTATTTACACATTCTTATTAAGCAAAATCCCAGTTTGAACATTTTTATTGCTTAAATTTCTCTTGTATAACTTTCAATTTCATATTCACCCTAACATTTTAACTTTTTGAATATTTAAGGTAAGTTATATATTCGAATGTAGTTGATTATTACACAAATAAATTTTATTAAAATTCAACTATTTCAAGTTGGTTTAATTTCATTTATCATTTTAGATATTCCAATTATCCAAAATTTCACTTTATTTCAATAATTGAAATCATTTCTTAATATAAAACTTAAGATTCAAATTTTCGGTTTCACTTCAACTATTTTGAAATAATTATATACATATACATGTTATAAATCAAATTATACCCAAGAAATTCAAACAAAAATTCATTGTCCAAAATAAAAGTGTAGCAAAGCTGCTACGTCGTCTCTCCACTTCGAGACTTGAAAATGAATGTCGATGATGCTGCAGTTATCACCGAAATTATTTCCCAGCGATAAAAGAGGAGAGTACTGTCTTACTTTTTTTTCGAAAACAATTCCATTCGAAAATACTTTCAAATAATATATTTTTCAAAGCTTTGAAAACTAAACTTTAAAAGCACCGGAAATTTAAATTCTCAAATTCTTAATTTAAGTTTATTTCATTTGCAAATCAGATTTATAAAATTTTCATTTCCTTATAATTTACAACAAGAATTAATAGTTTGAGGAATGTTAACAAAATAATAAATGATACTCTAGTATTACCATTTCTAAACAACCAATTCATTCAACTATCTAATTTCAAAAAATTATACTTTTATATATAGATATAATATAATAATACATTAAATTATTTCATTTACTAATTTCGGAAACAATATTGTGTCAGTTTGCTCTGTTCAAGTGTTTTGGAATTCCTATCGATAGCGTTAGCTAGACGAAACGATCAAAACCCAATATTCAAACTTAACAACTCAAACCACACAATATGAAACATTTTTATATTAATTATAAATACACTCCCTCACACGATGATTTAAGAATGGATTATAGATCACGGATAGAGATTCAAATCTAGAGGAACAATAACCAAAGAGAATTCTAATTCGAAGATAGGCTCGAAAATAAGATAAAATAATTAAATTTCAAAGGGGAAAGATGGATAGATTTATATTGATCGTGGGTGACCTTAACCGGGTCAACCGAGATTCCAGGAATAAGATCAATGCGGAAATTCAATTTCCCGCTTGGGAGAGCAGAGAAATAACTTCACCAAAACACCAGGATAATGCCTGACTATCGGGGTGGAGTCAATATTACAATAGAATTACCCTGATCGTCCACTAGAGACGGTTCGGGCTTTGAAAGAAATATCAGCATCAAACCCGAGAAATGGAAATCTCCGGTGTATCGACGCCGGTTGTAAAGGAGTTTCACCCCCTTACAGATCATATTGAGGTTGGAGGGAACGCCAATGAAGCTATGGGATGCTCCAGTATCAAGAAGAACACGAATAGGGAGAGACAAGGATGGATTTCAGAACAAAGGGGAGAGTTCCATAGTTCGAAAGAAATCCGAATCAAAGAGGAAGAAATTCAAGCTCGAACGAAGTTGATTCTGTAATTAAATTTACTCAATATGCAAAGGTTGCCTAAACCAGAGCTCTGATACCAACTGTAACGACTCGGTATTTCGAACCATTCGCATCCGCACATGTCGGACTTGAATTGCTCAAAACAACAGATTGTTAATTTTATATTTGGCAAAACTCAGCATATATGATAAATAAATCAATCACAGGATCACAGACACAGAGTAATGTAACAGTAAGCAGTGAAAACAGATAAATAGTAGTTCGTGAAGCTACTATATAAACATCAGAGTTTGAAATAAAATACTATAGAATATCTCAAATACAATGTAGTCTCGAATACAAATAGATAAAGCTGAACAGATATAGATGGATCTTCAAGCAAAGCTCCAATGGTGAGTCTCAAATGTTGTGACACTCAGTCTGACCCGAGCGTAAAGCAAAACACAAAACACTCGAGTCAGGATTAACATTCTTATATTAATAAATTCAACTCAAGTGAAATATCAACTGAAATACAAGTAACATAAAGGATGTTTGGGATTTCCATCCTCTAAGGATCCATGGAACTATCTACTATGTAGTAATATATGCTATTATAATATGTCTATAGTAAAGTAAACTATTAAAATAGCGTTAAGGCGTTACCCATTCCCCCTTAACACATTTTTATAATGCCGTAGTCTATACAGATACTGTAAACTCCACCAACAGGTGGGCTATCAGGGAGCACTCCATAGGTACGACACAAAACAAACTCGTAGAAGGCGCGATAGGGCATGTGACACGGCACACGAGGCAATGCCAGGGTAGATATACCATTTGCACTCCCGGACTGGTGATAACGCATAGCAGCTACTACCGCCCACCTCGTGAAACACTCCCAAATCAAAGGTGCACCCAATCAAATCACAAAAGCAATAGAATGATACCGAAGAAATGTGTCCGATAGGAGGAATGACCTCACTTGGCCCGGTATTGCTCCTGTTTTAGCCACATCAAGCTGACTCACGGGAGTCAGGGCTACGCAACTACCATATAGAATCGCCACCAAACCATCCTACTTCATTCTGGAATCTCCACCACGTACATAGTTGTTAAAGTGGTTTTCAGTATTGGCGGAGAGTATGACAATATCTGATCCCAGTCTCTTTAACAACCAAACGTTATTATAACACCGTGGCCATTTCATTTCAAACAGTTCATGATTCATATCAAAATATCATATCATTTCAAACTATATCAATTTGGTATCATTATAAACTTTAAATCATATTCATTTCCAAAATCGTAACACTTTCAAAATTATAACACTTTCGAAATCGCAACACTTTTGAAATCATAACACTTGGAAATCATAACACTTTGAAACCATAACACTTTGAAACCATAACACTTTGAAATCATAACACTTTCCACCTAAATAGTTTAAATGTTGAAAATAGTGTGTGTGTATATATATATATACTTTATAAATTAAAATAGTTTATATATATGATAAAATACTTTATATAATAAATTTTTTTCCTCCAATTTCGCAAATCGATTTAAATCATCCTAATTTCCAAATTTTAAATTTGAATCAATTCCAGTTTAATCATTTCAATTTAAAGTTCAAAGACTAAAGTTTAAATATTCAAACATTTACAATATAAATTTCATTTATATTTCAACATTTAACTTTAAATTTATCCAAATTGGAAATTATTCCCTTAACCATTTTTATTAAAATTTATTTAAATCCCAATATATATATATATATATATATATATTTAAATCAATATTAAATATTCAATCTCAATTTTATTCAAAATTGAGGATACTCATTTAATCACTTTTACCGAATCAAGTTATAAACCAAGTTATAATCATATCTTTTCAAAATCTAAAAACTAATAAATTTAAATCAATTCTTTCTTAAATTCAATTATTAACCAATTTAAATTCCTAGTCAACATTAATTTATCTTTCCAACCTTTATTATTTAAGTTATAAAATCTATTTTAAAATATTAATATAAATTTAAGTAAATACTTAAACATATTATATACTAATTAAATTAAAATTTATTAAATTAAAACTTATTATGAAATTTATTTTTATATTAAATTTATTTTTATATATTTTTAAAATGAATAAAATAAAAGTAAAATCTTGAAATTTACAATTTTTTCAAAACTAACTTATAAGTTAAAATTTGCAAAACATATTATTTAAAATCTAAAATTTAAACCTTTATAAAAAAAATTTATATATAAATATCTAAAAATCAATATTTATTAAACTATATATTTCCCTTCAAAACCTTGGAAATCATTTTCAAAATAAATATATATAGACCAACGGTGTCTATATATAATTTTATATCCTATGGTCAATTGATACAGATATTTATCATTTCAACCCATAGGGAATTCTAAACTAACAGGGAACTTGCAGAGTGAGAACAGAAATGATAATAATAATAATATCAACAACAAGCATATATCATCAATAACAAATTTAAATATATACAACATGATATGGTGTCATATCACAAGTGAACAGTTACAGATAATGGCATATCGTATATAGCAATTATAAAATTAACTGTTCAATTTAGCAGCATATTTCAATTGTCGTTTCAAGTGAAATCAAATTTAATAAATATAAGAACGTTAATCGTGAGTGATTGCTCACCTTTCGAGGCTAGAGAAAAATAGATAAAACAACAAGTTACGATTTGAATCACGATCAAGACCATCGACCGATCCAATAACAAATCTCAAAGCGAAGCAGGCTGAACACGGATTTGACGGATAAAGCTGATAGATAAGGAATTGATGAAATAAATCAGAATTAGCCTGATATAGACTGAAATGAAATATATATATATATTATTTTATTATTTTATTTTCTTAACCAATATTAAATTTGAAACTCATTAAAATAATATATATATATACAATTTCCAACATAACCCAAACATATCATAAAATCATTACAGACTAGAATTTAAAATTCATATATATATATATATACTTACAAACAAGTTATTTACAACTTACATATAAAAATATATGACTATCTCATAATATAAAGCTCTGAATAATATATATATCCAATACCTTAGAAAAACATTACCTTACATATCTTTGAAACCCTAAGTAGATCACATAAACAGTTTATATACACATTATTTATCAATATATTATAAACAGCTTTATATATATAAACACTCATTTCTTTATTTAAACTTGTACAAACCTTTACATGGTAACTAATTTATAGTTTATATACCTTCCATATAAGCTACTGAATAAATATACATATAACTTAATAAATTGTCATGTAACAAACAATAAAAGAAATCTACAACGGAACTTATATAAACTTTATATACGAAACAAATAATACTATATATATATATAACCTTCATAATTTATACATAGAAACATATTATAAAACTTGCATAGCAAAAATATATAAATTGACATCATATATATGAAATAACATAGTACCACAGACCACAGCAAAACAAGACATATATGCAAACAAATTTTACTTTGTTTTATAAAATTTAGAAATATATGTTATTAAAAATATATATACATTAACATATTAACAACATATTATATATATGTAGACTATTATAACATATATAATAAACCCCAACAGATCGTACAAACATATATATATATATATAACTTTAAATATAACTAACCTAGAAAGAAAAGAAAAGGAAGATAGAGATCTCGGCAAGGTGGGGTTGCATGGTGAGGAGGAGCACGGCTTGACGAAGAAAGGAGAAAGGTAGCTGCGCTCGGCCTGGGTTGTCGGTGGGAGATGGCTCACGCTAAGGAGGGGTGGGCTTGGTGAAAGTGAATGGAGGGAGGCGCTGCCTTTGTTTGGCGTGGGCCGAGGTGATGCTGCGCACAGACTGGGTTAGGCTAAAAGGAGAGGAAGATCTCGGGTTGCGTGGAGATTAGTGGATGAAGGTCGGTGATTGCATGGAGGGGATGATGGAGATTTCGACAATGAAATATAGGAGGAGTAGTGAGAATATCGACAAAGAAGGACAAGCAAAATAATAGGTTCTTAGGAAACAAAATAGAAGAAGAAGACTACAGAAAATAATATACGAACTAATATTATAGTATAGTCTCAAAGCAAAACAGAATGGAAAGGGAAAACGAACCATCATAAATATTGAAAAGATGGAAATAGCAAAGGTCAAAATTAAATTCTGAGAATACTCAAAGTTAATACCCATTTGTTTTCAGCCGATGGATAGTTATATGGACCCAGAATACACAAAGAGACTCAAACGGTACCAATACAATTAACCATTTTACGGTTTTCGTTGCGCACCGGACACCAAAGACACAAATGAATATACTACGGAGGTCATCACACCGAAACGATCAAAACGGTACACAGATATCAGTGATACGACCATCCAATCAAAAGTCGATATCGGTACCGAAAATGCTACTAAAACGCCTTAAATAAGATAAACGGTGCAATAGCAGTTCAAATTTGACGAAACGGAAGATGACGTCTCACTTAGAAGATGATTTACAAATTTATTATAAAAAAATATTCAGGTTTGGAAAACATTTTATTATTATCTAATATTAACTGATTTAAATTTAAATAAAATTTCACAATAAAATAAACTTTCATATTATCAGATGAAAATTTACCTTATGCTATGTTTAAATAGACGTATTCCAAATATCAAATTTTTATTTCCAAATTCAATTATTTCAAATTTCACACAAATTCAGTTAATTTCGTTATTAAAACCGTTAAAATTTATGGGTCGTTACATATTAAATAAATATATTCAACTTTAAATAAAAAGTGAGACTGAATATTTAATATTGATTTAAATTTATAAATTGGGATTTTATTAAATTGTTATTAAAATGATTAAATGAATACTTTCCTATTTGAATGAAATTAAAGGTAAATGTTGAAATATAGGTGAAAATTTATAATATAAATGTTTGAATATTTTAACTTGAACCTTATTGGAATTGAAGAGATAGTTCAAACTTGGATTTGAAACCGATACAAATTGAAATGGTTTATTGAGAAATTTGAATTGAATTCTTGACCTTTAAATTGAAATGGTTAAACTAGAATTGATTTAAATTGAATTTTTGGAACTTAAGTTGATTTGAATCGATTTGCGAAATTAGAGGAAACTAATTTTATTATATAAATTATTTTAATATATAACCTATTTAATTTATAATACTATTTTCAATATCTGAACCGTTTAAGTCGGAACAGTTATGATTACGGAAGTGCTATGATTTCAAAAGTATTATGATTCCAAAAGTTTTATGATTTCGCAAGTATTATGATTCCAAAAGTGTTATGATTCCAAAAGTGTTAAGATTTCGAAAGTGCTATGATTGCGAAAGTTGTATGATTTCGAAAGTGCTATGATTTCGAAAGTGCTATGATTTCGAAAGTGCTATGATTTTGAAAGTGTTATGATTTCGAAAGTGCTATGATTTTGAAAGTGTTATGTTTTCGAAAGTGCAATGATTTTAAAGTAGTATGATTTTTGGAAATGAATATGATTTAAAGTGAATTATGATATCGGATTTATATGATTATGATATTTTGATTTTGAAGTATGAACTATTTGAAAAGAAATGACCATGGTGTGAAAATAAGCGTTTGGTTGTTAAAGAGATTGTCATACTCTTTGCCAATATTGAAAACCACTTTAACAACAGTGCATGTGGTGGAGATTCCAGAATAAAGTAGGATTGTTTGGTGACGATTCAATATGGTATTTGCGTAGCCTTGACTCCCACGAGTCAGCTGATGCGGCTAAAACTGGAGCCACGCCGGGCCAAGTGAGGTCATTCCTCCTGTAACGACCCGTATTTTTACGGATCGAAACATCGTAAAACAGTTATCATTAGGTCGCATTGTTGATAAGTCATCCATAGTCTAAGTCCTAGGTCGTATAGTGGTTAGGTCGGAGTAGACGACCTAAGAAAGTGGAGCAACCTAAGCAAGTTGGCGACCTAAGGATTTTGGGGATAGGTCGTATAGGAGAGGAGTCGTGTGGTGGCTTAGGTCGTGGGGTAGGTTAGGTCGGAGGAACGACTTAAGAGGTTGGAGCGACCTAAGAGAGTGAGCGACCTATAGGAGTTAGCGACCTATAGGAAGTTGGCGACCTAAGAATTAGAGCGACCTATAAGAGTTAGCGACCTAAGGAAGTAGCGACCTAGTGGTTAGCGACCTAAGGGTTAGCGAGTTAAGGAGATAGGTGGGTTGAGTCGTTAGGTCGCGTGGATGTTAAGTCGTGAACTTCTGTGTTCAGTTAGGTCGTAAGCGACCTAAGTTAGTTAGGTCGTGAGCTTCTGTGTGTTAGGTCGCGTGTGTGTTAGGTCGCGTAAGAGCTGAGCTGCTTCTGGGTTAGGTCGTAGGTCGCGTGGAAGCGCATCTGTTAGGTCGTAGAAGCGCATGTGTTAGGTCGTATAGGCACATCTGTTAGGTCGTGGGTTTTTAGGTCGTGGGGTTTTTAGGTCGTGGACGACCTAAGAGCGAACGACCTAAGGTGAAATCAGCCTATAAATAGGAGGGTTCTTCTTCATTTTTGAGATTCGGATTTTGAAGCGACGAAGTGCTGCTATTTTGAGAACTCGAGTTCTACACTTCTTCACTTCTTTTCTCCACTTTAATTTTGTGCTTCCTTCCATTCAAATTGAAGATTCAAGAGCTTAGATTGAAGATCTACATCCATCAAAGAGAGATTTCATCGTTTGAAGCGGATTTGTGATAGATCGAGTTAGATCCTTCGCTGTCCAGATCTGAAGTGTGTTGCTTTTAAGGTGTTTAGGTGATTTGGTGAGTGGTGATTATCTCTCACACGGATCCAAAGGAGTATATCGGATCGTTGGCTTGATTTTGTGTAAAGTAGTGATTTTCATGCATTTTTGTAAACTTAAGTATAGATCCATTGTTCATGATGATTTGACATCCATTTTACTACATGTTAACCTATGCAAGTTCATTCATCAAGATTATAGAGATATTGCTCATGTTTTCATGCTTGTTAGACTTTAAACTCTTTATTTACGAAATTGCCATTATTGTTATAATTGTTCATTAGATCATATTTGAATGCTTGATTACTTGGATTAATGTTTGACTTGATTGATTTCTATGAATTAGATGATTGATGATTTGATTTAGACAAGATGGTCGAAGATGATTCAAAAGCTAAGGGAAAGGCTCTTGAATTGGAAAAGCTGCCCGTGGCATATGTAGCGGATGATGA
Source organism: Allium fistulosum (assembly GCA_030737815.1). Lineage (NCBI taxonomy): Eukaryota > Viridiplantae > Streptophyta > Magnoliopsida > Asparagales > Amaryllidaceae > Allium > Allium fistulosum. The sequence goes on from CM060905.1 coordinate 98,152,051, forward strand.
AGCTCATATGGATAGATTTGATGATGATGTTGAGATAAGGCTTTGCTATGATGATGATGAGGCGAAGCATAGTATGAGATAGTCTTGGTCTAATCCAGACGGGATCATTCCAAGCATGTTGACAACTCGGTGAAATGGTTCGAGTTTGAGGATAATGGTTTGCTCGAGAGGCGCTTGAGCTAGTATGGAAATAGTCGTCGAGGAGGATGACTAGAAGGCTGAGATCTCATCGTTGTTGAAGGTTCTAGCATGCTCAAAGCAAGAGTACGTTGGGCAGATTCGATAGTTCCTGAAGGATACTGATTGGTAGTTGAGTACTCTGGGCAGATTCGATAGTCCTAGGCATGGGTTTTGACGACGTGCGGAGTTATGTCTAGAACCGGGGTTTCCATTAGCCCTTGACGAACGGATGAAAGAATGAGCCGGTCATTCAATTAACGATGATATCGAAGCAACGATAACAGTGATAGCCAAAGTCATGGATGTTTGGTTGTATCGTCATTCGGTCTCAAGAGCGGTATTTTCTGGGTGCTTATCTGATCTTGGTTTAGGCCTTGGGGGTTTGTGCTTGGAAAACATCGCCCTTGACTCGAGTGATAATTGCTTTACTTTAATTGTATGCTTTGTTATGTTTGCTTTGCTTAGTGTGTGTCTGGGGGCTATCACTGTAGAAAGAGGTGGAGTGGGAGGGTTGTATTCCTATTCCTTTTCCTTTATGCTCTTTTGGTATGTTGTTAGTTAATTTACCGCTCACTAAGACTGTTGTCTGACTCAAGGCTTTATGTTTTAACTCTTATTGCCTTGGGCTGTTCGTCCATTTTGGGACGGGCAGACTAGGTAGCAGGTGAAAGGTGCTATTCTTGCTTTCCACGATGCTGATGACGAAGACGGGCTGGAGGATTGCATATTGTTTTCTTACTATATGTACTGGATGTTCCGCTACTTGTATATTCTCTGAGTGATATGTAGTGAGGCTTGTTGTATTGACTATTCAGATGTTTGTATTCAACTATTATGAAGTTTTATCGATGAGATTCTATTATGTGAAGCTTCACTATATATATTCTCTATTGTATTTTATCCATGCGCTGTGAGTAATACGATAGATGCTGTTTTTTTTAATTAACCCCGATAATCGTCCATGGCTGCCTGGCACACTTTACATCGCACTATCTCTAGGTTCAGCGCAGGGGTCATGGGCGGTCGTCACATTTGGTATCAGAGCATTGGTTAATTGATTTTACCCAACGCTCGCTGACGTAACTACATATGAGAGACGTAATTGTATTTTGATGGATGATTACTATATATAATATAGTGGCCTAGTAGAATTTGAGTCCTTTATGCAGTGGTTTCTCAAGGTGTGCTAATCATTCCTTTTTTATAGATATTAAGGATGAGTCGAAGAGGGAGACCAGCTGCTAGGGAAGGTCGTGCTGCTGAGGGGACTGCTGATTATGCAGCTATGTTCGAAGCTATGATGACTTCGATCATGAGAAGGATACCATTTCCGGGGACAGCAGTTGATGTTGGAGTTCAAGTTCAGGCTCCAAGACCAGTGGATTTTGCTAAGTTGTGTAAAGACTATACTGCTCTTGGAGGAAAGGTTTTCTTGGGAACAGACTCAACCATTGAAGTCCAGAGGTGGATAGATGCTTGTAGAAGGATCTTTGGTGATTTGGGAATTGAGGATGCAACTAAGAGGAAGTTAGCATCAAGACAGCTTCAAGGAAGAGCCTCTGATTGGTGGAACTCTATCACCATTGATACTCCGGAGGAAGAAATTACTTGGGTGCAATTCCAAGACAGATTTGAAGCTAAGTTCATTTCTACAGCTCAGAAGTCTGTTCTGTTCAAGAAGTTTGTGGAGCTCAAGCAAGGTGGAAGACCAGTTCTTGAGTATGTTTCTGAGTTTGAAGCTTTGTCCAAGTATGCCCGGTCGTATATTGAATCTTCATATCAGAAGAACGAGAAGTTTGTGACAGGCTTGGACAGTTATCTTGGAAGACAGTTGGTGGATCATTTGGACGATTCTTTCGAGAAGCTTGTGGAGAAAGCTCTCAGGCATGAGAATATGTTTCCTAAGGAGGGATCTGTTGTTGCTGTGACCAGGGGAGAGTCTAAACCACAGCAGGGTGGAAACAAGAAGAGGAAGAAGCAACAGCAAAAGGGTAGGGATGGCCAGAAGAAGCCGAAGTACGAAGTGACCTGCTACAATTGTCAGCAGAAGGGCCATTTCTCTAGAGATTGCAAGAATCCGAAGGTGCCGGTGAAGTGCCCCAACTGTGACAAGCTGAGGCATGTTAAGAGGAATTGTCCAGAACCGCGGAAGGACAAGCAGATTGTGCAAGCTTATGCTTTGGGGGCTGTTCCATCATCTTCGAAAGCTCCTACCGCTGAAGAAAAAGGAAAGAGTGTAGTGGTTCAAGGTACTCTTTCCATATGTGGTGTTCCAGTGAGAGTGCTATTTGATATTGGGGCATCGCAATCTTTTGTTTGTAGTGAACTTGTAGGCCGGTTGGGTTTAGAACCGGATATCGTTGATAGGCCATTGGTTGTGACTAATCCAGTTGGGGGTTCGTCTTGTTTGTGTATGTTATGCCGTGGTCTGATTGTATCGAGTCATGATTGCTCTTTTGTTTGTGATTGTTTTGTTCTGAACTTTGCGGGGTTCAGAATTATTTTGGGTATGGACTGGCTTAGGAAGTATGCGGCAAAGGTTGATTGTGATAGGTTGGAGGTGAGAGTCGAGAATGTGGAGAGGTGAAAGATTGTGATACGATGTAAGCATGAAGAAGGCGTCTTCATGAGCTTCATGTACTCGCTGGTTGTTCCACGGGATGGACTGTCATCTTTGCAAATCGCTAATGAATTTTAGGATGTCTTTAACGAGGTCAAAGGGTTACCGTCGCATAGAGAGATCGAGTTTCGTATAGATCTAGTTGAAGGAGCCAGACCTATTGTGATGCCTCTTAGGCGGATGGAGCCTAGGGAACAGCAGGAGTTGAAGGTGCAGGTTGATGACCTTTTACAGAAAGGATTCATTCGGCATAGTGTGTCCGAATGGGGTACACCAGTTGTGTTCGCAACCAAAGCGGATGGATCGTTGAGGTTGTGTGTGGATTATCGTGAGCTGAATAGAGTGACTAGGAAGAATAAGTATCCATTGCCGAGAATAGATGACTTGTTTGATCAGCTTCACGAAGCTAAGGTGTTTTCTCAAATGGATTTGGCAACGGTATTTCACCAGTTAAGAGTGGCAAAGGATAGTGTGTAGAAGACTGCTTTCAGGACACCATCTGGTTTCTTTGAGTGGCTGGAAATGCCGTTTGGATTGACTAATGCGCTAGCATATTTTGTGGATCTTATGAATAGAGTGTTCAGAGATCAGTTGAGCAAGTTCGTGCTAGTGTTCGTGGATGATATTCTGATTTATTCCAGAACTGAAGAAGAGCACAAGACGCACTTGCGTATTGTTTTGGAAATCTTGCGAAAACATCAGCTGAAGGGTAAGTTTTCGAAGTGTCACTTCTGGAAGAGTGAAGTGAGGTTCTTAGGCCATATTATTTCTGGAAATGGAATAGCGGTTGATTCCGCTAAGGTGGCAACAATCCAGGATTGGGTTAGACCTAAGAATGCATCGGATGTGAGAAGTTTTCTTGGATTAGCAGGATATTATCGTCGATTTATCAAAGACTTTTCCAAGGTAGCTGCACCATTAACAGGATTGACGAAGAAGAACCAAGTGTTCAGATGGGATGATAAGTGTGAGCAAGCTTTCAGAATCCTGAAAGAGCGATTGACAAGTGCTCCTGTTCTGACTATTCCAAGTGGGAATGATGAGATGGTGGTTTACACCGATACAAGTGGTACTGGACTTGGAGCAGTACTGATGCAGAGGGGTAAAGTTGTTGCGTATGCAAGTCGACAACTGAAGCCGCATGAAAGGAATTATCCGACTCATGATTTGGAGTTAGCGGCGATTGTTTTTGCTCTGAAGATGTGGAGACATTACCTATTGGGAGTTCAATTCGAGCTGTTTACGGATCATAAGTCGTTGAAGTATCTTTTCTCCCAAAAGGATTTGAATCTTCGGCAGCAACGATGGCTAGAGTTTTTGGCATCATATGATTTTAGTATAGCCTATACTCCGGGAAAGGGTAACGCAGTGACAGATGCGTTAAGTCGAAGACATGCAGGATTGGGAGCCATGTTTTCAGAATGGAAGAGCCTCGAGTATTTAGCTGGATTTGACTTCAGGCCCAGATGTGAATTGGAACCTGAGATGTTGGCAAACTTATCGATAAGACCGACTCTTGTGGAAAGAATTGGCGAGAGCCAAAAGCGAGACGATAAGCTTGTCAAGATTATCCGTGATTTGGAATTTGGATTGGACCCAGAAAAGGATAAAGGATTCGATGTCGATTGAGAGGGTTGGCTTCAGAAGCAAGGACGACTAGTTGTTCCCGATATAGATGAATTGAGGAATGAAGTTCTAAAGGAAAATCATCACTCGAAGTTGACAATTCATCCAGGTGGAAATAAGATGTATCGGGATATGAAGAGAACCTATTACTGGGAAGGTATGAAGAAGGATGTTGGAAATTTTATTTCCAAGTGTATGAACTGCCAGTTGGTAAAAGCCGAACAGAAGAAGCCAAGTGGACTGTTTCAGCCATTAGAAGTTCCTACATGGAAGTGGGAGCAAGTATCGATGGATTTTGTCGATGGGTTACCTAGAACAAGAACGAGAAATGAAGGGATTTGGGTCATCGTAGATCGTTTGACTAAGAGTGCAAGATTCATTCCTATTCGATCGACTAGGACTGCATCAAAGTTGGCTGAGTTGTATGTTAAGTGGATAGTTCGATTTCATGGTATTCCGAAGAGTATAGTAAGCGATCGAGACCCATTGTTCACTAGTGGATATTGGAAGAGCTTCCAAGAAGTTTTGGGAACCGAGTTGTGTTTAAGTACAGCTTATCACCCCCAAACAGATGGTCAGACCGAGAGAGTCAACTGAGTTTTGGAAGATCTACTTAGAGCTTGTGTTTTGGATTTCGGAGGATCATGGGAAGATCACCTTCATTTGGTAGAATTTTCATATAATAACAGTTACCAGTCAAGCATTGGTATGGCACCATATGAAGCATTATATGGAAGACCGTGTAACTCTCCGACATGTTGGTTAGAGACCGGAGAAAAGCTGATGCTTGGGCCAAAGATGATTCGACAGACTTCGGATTGCGTAGAGATCATTCGGCAACGAATGAAGGCAGCCCAAGACCGTCAGAAAAGTTATGCCGATAAATGTCGTAAGGATTTAGAATTCGACGTAGGTGATATGGTTTTTGTGAAGATTTCTCCACTGAAGAATGTTATTCGATTCGGGAAGAAAGGGAAATTGACTCCGAGATTTGTTGGACCATTCCCGATCATCGAGTGAATTGGAAAGCTCGCCTACAGATTGGAATTACCAGAGAAGATGTCGGGTGTGCACAATGTTTTTCATGTATCGTATCTACGGAAGTATGTGCACGACTCGAATACAGTGGTTTCTGCTGATAGCTGTGAAGATTTCGAAGTTGATCCAGTCGATAAGAGACCTCGTAAGCCGCTTCGTGTTGTGGAAACCGACACGAAACAGCTTAGGAGGAAGGTAGTTAAGTTGCTCAAGATACAATGGAGTGATGATGATAACCATTGTACATGGGAGGTGGAAGAGAGGATGAAGGCAGCTCATCTTGAACTCTTCAAGGTATGGCCCTAAGGTGTCGTGTCATCTAACGACATTGTAACTTGTTCTAGTTTTAGAATTCTGCATGCTAAGCTAGAGTTGGATGCATGGTTTGTTGATTGCTATGGATGGTAGGCATGTAGCATAGTCTTTGATTGCTCTGTTTGTTTGGAATTTCGGGGGCGAAATTCCTAAGGGGGAGAGAATGTAACGACCCGTATTTTTACGGATCGAAACATCGTAAAACAGTTATCATTAGGTCGCATTGTTGATAAGTCATCCATAGTCTAAGTCCTAGGTCGGAGTAGACGACCTAAGAAAGTGGAGCGACCTAAGGAAGTTGGCGACCTAAGGATTTTGGGGATAGGTCGTATAGGAGATGAGTCATGTGGTGGCTTAGGTCGTGGGGTAGGTTAGGTCGGAGGAGCGACTTAAGAGGTTAGAGCGACCTAAGAGAGTGAGCGACCTATAGGAGTTAGCGACCTATAGGAAGTTGGCGACCTAAGAATTGGAGCGACCTATAGATGTTAGCGACCTAAGGAAGTAGCGACCTAGTGGTTAGCGACCTAAGGGTTAGCGAGTTAAGGAGATAGGTGGGTTGAGTCGTTAGGTCGCGTGGATGTTAAGTCGTGAACTTCTGTGTTCAGTTAGGTCGTAAGCGACCTAAGTTAGTTAGGTCGTGAGCTTCTGTTTGTGTTAGGTCGCGTGTGTGTTAGGTCGCGTGTGTGTTAGGTCGCGTAAGAGCTGAGCTGCTTCTAGGTTAGGTCGTAGGTCGCGTGGAAGCGCATCTGTTAGGACGTAGAAGCGCATGTGTTAGGTCGTAGGTCGTAGAGGCGCATCTGTTAGGTCGTGGGTTTTTAGGTCGTGGGGTTTTTAGGTCGTGGACGACCTAAGAGCGAACGACCTAAGGTGAAATCAGCCTATAAATAGGAGGGTTCTTCTTCATTTTTGAGATCCGGATTTTGAAGCGACGAAGTGCTGCTATTTTGAGTGCTCGAGTTCTACACTTCTTCACTTCTTTTCTCCACTTTAATTTTGTGCTTCCTTCCATTCAAATTGAAGATTCAAGAGCTTAGATTGAAGATCTACGTCCATCAAAGAGAGATTTCATCATTTGAAGCGGATTTGTGATAGATCGAGTTAGATCCTTCGCTGTCCAGATCTGAAGTGTGTTGCTTTTAAGGTGTTTAGGTGATTTACTGAGTGGTGATTATCTCTCACACGGATCCAAAGGAGTATATCAGATCATTGGCTTGATTTTGTGTAAAGTAGTGATTTTCATGCATTTTTGTAAACTTAAGTATAGATCCATTGTTCATGATGATTTGACATCCATTTTACTACATGTTAACCTATGCAAGTTCATTCATCAAGATTATGGAGATATTGCTCATGTTTTCATGCTTGTTAGACTTTAGACTCTTTATTTACGAAATTGCCATTATTGTTATAATTGTTCATTAGATCATATTTGAATGCTTGATTACTTGGATTAATGTTTGACTTGATTGATTGCTATGAATTAGATGATTGATGATTTGATTTAGACAAGATGGTCGAAGATGATTCAAAAGCTAATGGAAAGGCTCTTGAATTGGAAAAGCTGCCCGTGGCATATGTAGCGGATGATGAAGCTCATATGGATAGATTTGATGATGATGTTGAGATGAGGCTTTGCTATGATGATGATGAGGCGAAGCATAGTATGAGATTGTCTTGGTCTAATCCAGATGGGATCATTCCAAGCATGTTGACAACTCGGTGAAATGGTTCGAGTTTGAGGATAATGGTTTGCTCGAGAGGCGCTTGAGCTAGTATGGAAATAGTCGTCGAGGAGGATGACTAGAAGGCTGAGATATCATCATTGTTGAAGGTTCTAGCATGCTCAAAGCAAGAGTACGTTGGGCAGACTCGATAGTCCCTGAAGGCTACTGATTGGTAGTCGAGTACTCTGGGCAGATTCGATAGTCCTAGGCACGGGTTTTGACGACGTGCGGAGTTATGTGTAGAACCGGGGGTTTCCATTAGCCCTTGACGGATGGATGAAAGAATGAGTCGGTCATTCAATTAACGATGATATCGAAGCAACGATAACAGTGATAGCCAGAGTCATGGATGTTTGGTTGTATCGTCATTCGGTCTCAAGAGCGGTATTTTCTGGGTGCTTATCTGATCTTGGTTTAGGCCTTGGGGGTTTGTGCTTGGAAAACATCGCCCTTGACTAGAGTGATAATTGCTTTACTTTAATTGTATGCTTTGCTATGTTTGCTTTGCTTAGTGTGTGTCTAGGGGCTATCACTGTAGAAAGAGGTGGAGTGGGAGGGTTGTATTCCTATTCCTTTTCCTTTATGCTCTTTTGGTATGTTGTTAGTTAATTTACCGCTCACTAAGACTGTTGTCTGACTCAAGGCTTTATGTTTTAACTCTTATTGCCTTGGGTTGTTCGTCCATTTTGGGACGGGCAGACTAGGTAGCAGGTGAAAGGTGCTATTCTTGCTTTCCACGATGCTGATGACGAAGACGGGCTGGAGGATTGCATATTGTTTTCTTACTATATGTACTGGATGTTCCTCTGCTTGTATATTCTCTGAGTGATATGTAGTGAGGCTTGTTGTATTGACTATTCAGATGTTTGTATTCTACTATTATGAAGTTTTATCGATGAGATTCTATTATGTGAAGCTTCACTATATATATTCTCTATTGTATTTTATCCATGCGCTGTGAGTAATACGATAGATGCTGTTTTTTTAATTAACCCCGATGATCGTCCATGGCTGCCTGGCACACTTTACAGCGCACTATCTCTAGGTTCAGCGCAGGGGTCATGGGCGGTCGTCACACCTCCGATCGGGCACATTCCTTCGATACCATTCTATTGCTTTTGTGATTTGATTTGGGTGCACCTTTGATTTGGGAGTGTGTCACGAGGTGGGTGGTAAAAGCTTCTATGTGTTACCACCAGTCCGGATCCGCAAACTGTATATCTACCCTGGCATTGCCTCGAGTGCTTTGTCGCATGCCCTATCGCGCCTTCTACGAGTTTGTTTTGTACCGTACCTATGTGATGTCCTCTGGGTAAACCTCTAGTTTACGGAGGAGCGTACGGCATTGTATAGACTACGGGAATATATAAAATGTGTTAAGTGGAATATAGGTAACGCCTTAATGCTATTTTAATACTTTTACTTTACTATAGACATAGTATAATAGTGTATATTACTACATAGTAGATAGTTCCACGGATCCTTAGAGGATGGAGATCCCAAACATTCTTTAAGTTACTTGTATTCCAGTTGTCATTTCACTTGAGTTGAATTTATAAATATAAGAATGTTAATCCTGACTCGAGTGTTTTGCTTTATGCCCGGGTCAGACTGAGTGTCACAGCATTTGAGACTCACCTATGGAGATTGGAGCTTTGTTTGAAGATCTATCTATCCAGCTTTCAGCTATTTCGGTTTATTCCAGTCACTTATGTTCAGACTTGCCAGTTGCTTCTGTACTTGAGACTACTCTGTATTTGAGATTTCTATTGTATTTTTTTTTAACTCTGATGTTAATATAGTAGCTTCATGAACTACTATTTATCTATTCCGCTGCTTATTGTTGTAATACTCTGTGTTTGTGATTCTGTGATTGATTTATTTACTGTATATGCTGAGTTTTGCCAAATATAAACTAACAATCTGATGTTTTGAGCAATTCAAGTCCGACATGTGCGGATGCAAATGGTTCGAAATGCCGGGTCGTTACAAGTGGTATCAGAGCTCTGGTTTAGGAAAAATTTAGCATATGGAGTAAAAATTAATTACAGAATCACCTTCGTTCGAGCTTGAATTCCTTCCTCTTTGATTTGGATTTCTTTCGAACTTTGGAACCCTACCTTGTTCTGAAATCCAATCTTGTCCTTTCATGTTCATGTTCTTCTAGATACTGGTGCATCCCATAGCTCTACTTCTGTTGAACTTTGTAATAAATTGATCTCATCTTATCACCTCAATTGACAATCTTATCTGTATCTATGACTAATCCCATCGGTGGTCCCGCCAACCATAGTATGATTTGTATATGGGTGAACTCCTTTGCAACAGGCGTCGATTCACCGGAGATTTCTACGTCCTCGATTTAGATGCTATCATTTCTTGCAAAGCCCGAATCTTCTCTTAGTGGACAAACCGGGTAATTCTCTCCTTTTTGAATGTCGAACGCCTTTGGTTATGTGGGTAGTTCTACCTTTTGTTTCATAATCAGCTTGGTGAACTTGAACTCACTCCGATAATCAGAGATTATCATGATGTTTTGGTGAAGTCGCATCTCTCCCATTTAAGCGGGAAATTGAATTTCCGTATTGATTTATTTACTGGAATCTCGGTTGACCCGATTAAGGTCGCCCACGATTAATATTAGTCTATCCATCCACCTTTCAACTTTTGTAATTCAATTATCCCATCTTTGCTTCGAGCCTATCTTCGTTGTTCGAATTCTATTTGATTAGGATTCCTCTAAATTTGAATCCCTATCCTTGTTTTAAATCCATTCTTGAATCATCCTGTGAGGGAGTGTATTTGTTATTAACATAAAAATGTTTTATATTGTGTTGTTTGAGTTGTGAAAGTTGATTTGGGGTTTCGATCGATTCGTCTGATCAACGCTATTGATAGGAATTCCAAAACACTTAAACAGAGCAAACTGACACAATATTGTTTTCAAAATTGGTAAATGGAATAAATTTTTGTGTATGATTATATTATATATATATAAAGGTATAATTTTCTGAAATTAAATAGTTAAATGGATTGGTTGTTAGAAATGATAATATTTGATTGTTTTGTAAACAATTGACTATTGCAGCATGATATAAATAAATGAAATTATAAAACATGGTTTATAAATTGATTTGAATTGAAATGAATTTAAAATTAAAGAATTGAGAATTTAATTTCCGGTGCATTTCTAAATTTGGTTTTCCATTCTTTGAAAAATATATTACTTGAAAGTATTTTCCCAAGGAAGTTGTTTCCAAAGAGTTTTAAATGAAGAAAATCAGTACTCTCCTCTTTTGTCGCTGGAAAATAATTTCGGTGATGACTGCAGCATCATCGACATTCATTTTCGAGTCTCAAAGTGGAGAGACCACTTAGTAGCTTTGCCACACTTTTGTTTTGGAAAGGAATTTGATTTGAATATGATTTGATTCATAAAATATGTATATATGTATATTTATTTCAAAATGGTGGGAAGTGAAACTGGAAATTTTAATTCTTAAATTATGTGTTAAGTTAGGGCTTTCAATTATTGAAATAAATCAAAAATTGTGAAATATTTGAAGTGCTTAAAACTTAAATTGGAATATAGAATAACTTGGAATAGTTGAACTAGGATAAAATTATTTTTATAATATTCAATTGCATTTTAATAAACATGTATAACTTACCTGAAAATTCAAAAAAGTTAAAAAGTTAAAATGTTAGGGTGAATATAATTAAAGCTTATACAAGAGGAAACTTAAAGTAATAAATTGTTCAAGCTAAATTCTTGTTTAATAAAATATGGTAAATAATGGGGCAAATTTATATAGTATTCAATTATATTCAGAAAATATTATCAAAACTTAACTGGGAAAAGTTTGAATGTAACTGAATAATGTATAATGAAAAATATATGAAATAAAATGTTCCTAGAATGAATTTTTGATAAGGAAATTTATAAATATAATTTGGCAGTTATAATAGAAGTTTGTACACTTAATTTATGATTGTCGGAAATGCTAATTGAGATAAATATGAACCGAAGAATAGTTACAATTGAACTTTAGTGGAATTAACTCAACTGAAGATAAATAGATTTAATAAATGAGTTAAATCAAATAATTTTGTTTGGAAAGAAATTTTTGTAACAAATATTGATAAATTGAAACAAACCAAATTGAATGAAAATAGCTTGAATTGAAAATCAACAAAATATGAAAATAAATGAATATTATTGATTAAATAAAATGGATGGAAACCAAATTTGTTGAATATTAATCAATTTTAAAATAAATAAAACTTATATGGTTTTGAATTAATTGTTTTACCTGGTAATATGTATTTTAAATCTTTCTTATCTTTTTGTTACTTCTATTCTCCTACCTCGTTCCTTTTCGGGGACGAAAAGTTTTGAGTGGGGGAGAGTGTAACGACCCGTAATTTTTAAAGATTTTTATAATGTAATTAACTGAATTTTGTGAAAAATAAAAAAATAAAATTTAACAATGGAAATTTGATATTTGGAATACGTCTATTTTAACATAGCAACTGGTAAATTTTTATTGGAAAATATGAAAGAAAATTCTGTTGTGTAATTTTCAATTTAAATTTAAATCGGTTAATATTAGTTGAAAATAAAATATTCTTGAAACCTGAATATTTTTATATAATAAAAATGCAAATCATTTTCTGAGTGAGACGTCATCTTTCGTTTTCCCAAATTTGGACTTCTCTATCCCCGTTTATCTTATTTTCGACAGATTTGTAGCTGTTTAGCAGCGAAATATCGACTTTTAATAGGATGGTCGTATCGTTGATATCTGTGAACCGTTCTGTTCGTCTTGTCGTGCTGATCTCCACAGTATATTTATTTGTGCATTTCGGGGCTCGGTGCGCGGCGAAAACCGCAAAACGGATAACCGTATCAGTGCTCATTCCTAGAGTCTTTTGGTATCTGTATCCATTTATTTGTCAAACGATTGGAAACAAACAGCCATTTTGCTATCATTATTATTCCCTGAATTTGTGCTTGCCTTTTTCTATTCCCATAGTTTTAATATATATACTGGATATTTTTTCATTCCTCTCCCTTCCCCTCTTTCGTTCTACTCTTCGAAAATATATAACTACAGTAGAGTTTATAAATATAAGGTTTTATATATACTATAATCTACTGCTTTGAATCCTCACAATGCCTTTCCTTCATTAGTCTCGGTGCTCCCATCACCAAAGCCCGCTCCTCCCTGATGCATGCCGCCACGGTTCTCTCCTAGCTCGGCCACCATTCCTACTCACCGAGAAGCCCACTTCCTCCACGCCTTTAACCCATTAGCAACCTTCCCCTGACCTCCCACTTCATCCACCACCATACACTTCTTCCACCTTCGCCCAGCACCAAACTCTCATGCCTACCCATCTTCTCCCCTCACCATTCTCCTTCCTGAGACTGTAGCCATCACGCCACATAGCTTACATGACCCACCCCTTCAACCCATGCTCCGCCTCCTTCGCATAGCTCCGGCCATGCCTCCCACCACCCTCGACCTTCATCCAAGCACCACTACCGAAACCGCCACCTTTCCCTAAAAACCCCTCCACCTAGCTTGCCCACCACGCGGCCAAACCACCAGCCGATCACCAGAGTTCATTGCCACCATAGCCACCTCCCCTCCGCACCTGCCACAACAACCACAACCTTTCTCCTACTGGCATCCGCAGGCAGCTCGCTGGCAAACTCAAGTCTCCCCTCCTTTTTATATATAAAAAGGTATTATATATATATTATATATTATGTTAGTTTGTATATATATATATATGTTTATGTAGGTGTTTGTATGTATATTGTTTATGACAGTATTATTTAGTGAGTTTATATGTTTATAGGCTAGTTTTATGTATATATATAATATATATGTGAGTTATATATATATATATATAGTTTATCATTGTAGTTTTACTCTTGACGTGAAAAGAAGAGAAAGGAAAATATAGTACATATATATATATATATATATATACAATGTTATATGTTGCACCGGGTTTATTCTTCATTTCTGTTATGTTTTATAAATCAAACATTTTAATATTTTATATAATGTATTAGTATATATAGGATCTGTGGGGTTTTAATGTATTGTTATATATATATATATATATTTAAACTTGTATATATCTTTCGATTCTTGGTTTATAAGTACATTAGTATACTGATATGTATGTACAAGCTTATATTGATTCTCTGATAAATATTGATTTTAATATAATCAGTATGTTTTACAGCACATATATATTTACAGTAATATGTTTACAAGGTATATTATAAGTCATACATATATTATATATTGGTTATACATGTTTATTTATAGTGTATATATTCTATGTTATATATATACAAGTATATGCCTTATATATGTTTAGTTTACAGTAAGTTTATATATATATCAGCTTATATATATTAGTTATATATATTGTCGATTTCAAAGTACATATGTATATAGGTTTATGATAATATTAATTTTAAATTTGTATGTGTGTATATATATAAAGTTGTATAATGTATAAGTTCATATTAGCATATATATATAAGTATGCATGAGTTTGGTTTTCAAAAATAATATATATATTTTTATTTTAATGTATGTTTTAAATTGAATTTTAGAAAATTTATATTTAGCCATATATATTTTGTTTCATTAATCGCTAGCTCATCTTAACTTACCTTCACAATATCAAATTTGTCGCAGCAATTCCAATCCTGTCACTGTCCTGCTTGTTCGACCTGTGTCCATTCATTTCCATTCTCGTTGATCTCTCTAGCCTCGAAAGGGGAGCAATCACTCACGATTAACATTCTTATAGTTAGTAAATTTGATTTCACTTGAAATGACAATTTAAATATGCTGTTAAATTTAAACTGTTAGTTATTTAATTTTTAAATAGGATATGCCATTATCTGCAATTGTTCACCTGTGATATATGACACTATATCCTGCTGTATATTTTATTTGTTACTGATGATATATGCCTGTTGTTGATATGTTATATTATTATCATATTTGTTCTCACTTTGCAAGTTCCCTATTAATTTAGAAATCCTTATGGGTTGAAATGATACATACCCGAACGATATTATAGAATAGAGGAAAATCGTTATGGGTTGAAATGAAAAACTCAAGCGATTTTCATTGATTTTGAATTATTGGGATTGCGGGTTGAAATGATATATACCCGTAGATATTTATATTGCGACCCATAGATATTTAAATTGCGAGTTGAAATGATATATACCCGTAGATATTTAAATTGCAGATTGAAATGGTAAATATCCGTATCACTTGACCATAGGATAGAAAATTATATACGGACACCGTTGGTCTATATTTTGAAAATGATTTCCAAAGTTTTGAAAGGAAGTATATGGGTTTTAATAAATATTGATTTTAAAATATAATATGTATAAATGTTATTTTATATATGTCTAAATTTTAGATTTTTTAAAATTGTATGTTTTGAAAATTTTAAATTTATAAGTTAGTTTTGAAAATAATTTTTTTTTAGATTTTACTTATAATTTTACTATTTTAGAATATATAAAAATAGATCTAATACAAAATAAATTTAATAATAAGATTTAATTTAATTGGTTTACAATATGTTTACGTATTTATTTAAATTTTTATTAATATTTTAAAATAGTTTTATTAACTTTAATAATGAATGTTGGGAAGATAAATTAATGTTGACTTGGAATTTAAATTGGTTAATAATTGAATTTAAATAAGAATTTATTTGGACTTATTGATTTGAGATTTGAAAGGTATTATTTATAACTTGATAAGAGGAAAAGTGATTAAATGAATATTTTCAACTTTAAATAAAAAGTGAGACTGAATATTTAATATTGATTTAAATTTATAAATTGGGATTTAATTAAATTGTTATTAAAATGATTAAGTGAATACTTTCCAATTTGAATGAAATTAAAGTTAAATGTTGAAATATAGGTGAAAATTTATATTATAAATGTTTGAATATTTTAACTTGTACCTTATTGGAATTGAAGAGATAGTTCAAACTTGGATTTGAAACTAATACAAATTGAAATGGTTTATTGAGAAATTTGAATTGAATTCTTGACCTTTAAATTAAATGGTTAAACTGGAATTGAATTAAATTGAATTTTTGGAATTTAAGTTGATTTGAATCGATTTGCAAAATTGGAGGAAACTAATTTTATTATATAAATTATTTTAATATATAAACTATTTTAATTTATAACTTTTCAATATCTGAACTCTTTAAGTTAGAGCAGTTATGATTACGGAAGTGCTATGATTTCAAAAGTATTATGATTCCAAAAGTGTTATGATTTCGAAAGTGCTATGATTTTGAAAGTGTTATGATTTCGAAAGTGCTATGATTTTGAAAGTGTTATGTTTTCGAAAGTTCTATGATTTTAAAGTAGTATGATTTTTGAAAATGAATATGATTTAAAGTGAATTATGATATCAGATTGATATGATTATGATATTTTGATTTTGAAGTATGAACTATTTGAAAAGAAATGACCATGGTGTGAAAATAAGCGTTTGGTTGTTAAAGAGACCGGGATCAGATATTTTCATACTCTCTGCCAATACCGAAAACCACTTTAACAACTGTGCACGTGGTGGAGATTCCAGAATGAAGTAGGATGGTTTGGTGACGATTCTATATAGTATTTACGTAACCCTGACTCCCGCGAGTCAGCTTGATGCGGTTAAAACAGGAGCCACGCCAGGCCAAGTGAGGTCATTCCTCCGATCGGGCACATCCCTTCGATACCATTCTATTGCTTTTGTGATTTGATTTGAGTGCACCTTTGATTTGGGAGTGTGTCACGAGGTGAGCGGTAATAGCTGCTATGCGTTACCACCAGTCCGGATCAGCAAACGGTATATCTATCCTAGCATTGCCTCGAGTGCCTTGTCGCATGCCCTATCGTGTCTTTTACGAGTTTGTTTTGTACCGTACCTATGTGATGTCCTCTGGGTAAACCTCCTGTTTACGGAGGAGCGTACGGAATTGTATATACTACGGGAATATATAAAATGTGATAACGGGGATATGGGTAACGCATTAACGCTATTTTAATACTTTTACTTTACTATAGACATATTATAATAGCGTATATTACTACATAGTAGATAGTTCCATGGATCCTTAGAGGATGGAGATCCCAAACATCCTTTAAGTTACTTGTATTCCAGTTGACATTTCACTTGAGTTGAATTTACAAATATAAGAATGTTAATCCCGACTCGAGTGTTTTGTGTTTTGCTTTACGCCCGGGTCAGACTGAGTGTCACAACATTTGAGACTCACCTTTGGACATTGGAGCTTTGTTTGAAGATCTATCTATCCCTCTTTCAGCTATTTCGGTTTATTCCAATCACTTATGTTCAGACTTGTCAATTGCTTCTGTACCTGAGACTACTCTGTATTTGAGATTTCTGTTGTATTTTGTTTTAACTTTGATGTTTATATAGTAGCTTCATGAACTACTATTTATCTATTCTGTTGCTTATTGTTGTAATACTCTGTGTCTGGGATTCTGTGATTGATTTATTTACTGTATATGCTGAGTTTTGCCAAATATAAATTAACAATCTGATGTTTTGAGCAATTCAAGTCCGACATGTGCGGATGCAAATGGTTCGAAATGCCGGGTCGTTACATCCCTCTTCTCCTTTCAAATTCCAGACCTGTAAACCAAGAGCCCACCACCAACAATCTTCGATTACCATGCTATCTTCCTTCGACCCAAAACTACCTGGATCCATCGACCCAAGGTCGAACCAAATACCAACTGTGACTACACAATACCTTCTTCCCCGACCACCTGCAGTTTGAAGCAGATCAACTCGTGCACGCGTGCATGCGTGCACGTGCACACCCATCTCGATGCCCACATCACTACCGTGACACCTCAAGCAAACTTCCCCTCGTCCCCTGACCACCATCGCTACCTCACCGAAGCCCAGCACCCACAAATTCAAAAATCAAACCCTCAACCCGAACCCAGGATAAAACCACTTCCACAAATCATTGAACTGCTTCCATCCTACTCAATTAAACCACTCGTCGCCGCCACCATGCGAAGCCCCACTCCCATCACCTCCTCCCTACCAAGTCCTACGACCTCCGGTCATGCCATTGTCTCCCAGTTCGATCGCGTTCGACCATGACTCGAGACCCCACCCCTTAAACCCTAAAACGCCACTCTACCACAATCCAAGGCCAATCTCAAAATTTTGCCATGGTGAAACCCTTTCTCACACCCCCATGCTCCTTTTAGGCCAGGCCGCACCTCCCCTTGAAGACGATATCGCCGAATTTTATTTTTTTAACAAAAATTGATCATCTCAAGATTTCACAAAAACTATGCTATTAAAAATCAAGATTTTTGCACTAAAAATCTTATCTTTATACGACAATCACAACAGCGTATTCGATTCGATGTTTTAAACCTATCAAATTTTGTCAAAACTTGGGTCGTCTGCTGTATTTTTGAAATTTCTCACAATATACAAAACGAATTAACTTCAAACTATTTTTTAGTGAAATCTACATTCGAAGACAAACACTTTCTTAGTTTACATTATCGGCCAATTCGAATCATATTGTGAGATAATGATTTTTATAGTTCAAGAATATATAAAAAATTTAACTCTGTTAACATGACAGAGTGATTTTCTAACATTCCAGACATTCAAAATTCTAAACCTCACCTTAAAAATGTTGAGGTCTATTGAAATATTCTGAATGATCCTTAGTTTTAAATCTGAACACATGAAATCTTAAATCACCTTGCTTTCTTTGGTTTTGAACAGAAATTACTTCCTTCTTTTACTTTACAGTTTTTAGTTTACAAAGCTTTTGTTTGTTTACAGGGTGTTTAAAACATCTGTAACTACATACACCTATATGCCTACATATATAGACACATGTCTGGATGTGAAATGGTATTCAATTGAGCAGGTCTTTGGGCTCTAAAGGGATTTGATATGTTGTACTAAAATCTTGATGGGTTAATGGATTGAAAAGAAAATGAAGTGATCTATTTTTGAGTTGAAAAGATATTAAGACCATTATTTTTGTCTTTGCTGTTTTTGATCAGACAATGCTTATGTTTGTATATCTTTATTTTAACTTTTACTTAATTTACTTGACTTGGCAATGGTTTCGTATGTTTATATTTTTATTTTACCTATTTTTGCTTATTTGTCTTTACCTTTTACTAGTTTGCAGGCTTGGTTTTACTTTCACTTTTTTTACCTTTGCTTTGAAATATGCTTTCATTTATATATAATTTGAAAACAAGAATTATAAAGTGGTTTAAAACAACTACAAGTCTTCATGTATATATATATATATATATATATAGATATATATATATATATATACTTCCATTAAAATATATAACTCAAGGCAAAAATGGAA
The DNA here is from genome assembly GCA_030737815.1 of Allium fistulosum. NCBI lineage: Eukaryota > Viridiplantae > Streptophyta > Magnoliopsida > Asparagales > Amaryllidaceae > Allium > Allium fistulosum. The sequence continues at coordinate 98,171,020 of CM060905.1, forward strand.
TTTTGCTATATTATTTTAAATGTATAAAATAACATTTTTGTCAAAACATTGCTTTGTGAATGATTTTCTTTTTGAAATGATTTTATAGATTTTCTCACTTCCATAATATAATATTATCATATATATTTTCATATATATTTCTTCTTTTATTTTTCAATATATATTCCTTTTTAATAAACTATATTTATTTGATTCATAATTATATATATTTTACTTACCTTTACATATATTGTTTTCAACATACTATTTTTATTTAGTTTATAGCATACAATATTTATTTGTTTATAAATACTAAAATTTTCTCTTTTTGAACTTATATATATATATGCATTCTTCTTTGAACTTATATTTATATATATGCATTCTTCTTTGATCTTATATTTATATATATATATATATGCATTCTTCTTAACTAATATGTGTGTGTATATATCTATAAGAAAATCCAATTTTAAACTCTTTCCAACTATAATACATTGTATTTTCCATAAATCATATCTTTTCTATTTATAATTTATTCTTTCTTATTTCATCTATACTTATTTAAAATGAATTTGTTCCCAATTTATATATATAAATTTTGTTGTCCTGAATATATGTGTGTGTGTGTATAAGAAATTCCAATTAAATAAATTTCCTATTTTATAGATAAAAATCTGGAAATTCAAAATATTATCTTGGTTTAAAATTATTATCAATTGTTATTTAACGGGGATTTTTTATTTTATTAAAATACCGTATTATAGAATATTAAAGATTAATATTCAAAACTTGAGACGTCAAAAATCCCGGGTCGTTGCATTCCTCCCCCCTTGAAAGAATTTCGTCCCTGAAATTTCCATAACCTGGCTAGTAAACAAAACTAACCGAATTTTAATTTATTAACGAATTAATAATCACCCATATCACACAAGTAAATATATATATTTATATATATTCCCAAATATCAGTTACACCTAGTATCAACTAGAATACTTCTATAGTTACCGTCATTATATACACATACACATATATAGTCATACCAAACATCTACTAAGATACCTTACTGGACTACAATCCAACAAACATGACGTCTACAGGTTACTAATACATACTAATAAGGTATACACTACCAAGAGACCACTCAACCCAACTAACACTCACCGCGGACTCTCTCAATCCGAGTCCTCCACTTCGAGCCCTTTCAATTCCTTAGATTCCACATCGTTATCCGGAACCCATGCAAACACCAGGCTTGTTTCCCTCTGACGGTTATTTCCAGCTGCAACTGGCTCATTTTCAACCTCACCCATTTCCCAGATGGCAACATCATCATTTTCTGATTCGGGTTCTTCCTCTACTTCAAATTCTTCCTCGTCCTCGAATTCTTCCTCTTCTTCAAATTCTTCCTCGTCCTCGAATTCTTCTTCGGGCTCCTCTTCTGCTTCTTCCTTAGGCTCCTCTTCTTGATGCGATGGCTGCTAGACAAGCTCTATTTCCACCTCTAACTCTTCCTTATAAATCGATGGCTCGTTAAGATCCTTCAGAATTCTTCTAACTAAGTCATGATCGCCATCTCTCCTAGCCTTCGAAAGTGCTCCTCCTTGAACGATACTACGGGTTCTCTACAATCAATTAACAAATCCAAGAATGAGATCCTAAGGTTTCAAGAATTCATATATGCTAAAGAGTACATACATAGGTTCACACTTCAAATAACTTTCCGTTTTTAAATTTCTACCATTTAAAAATTTTACTTAAGTAATACCAAAAATCATTTTCCTCAAAAATTTGTTTTAAACAAAATTTTCCGAAATCACTGGAGTTTTTAATTCTCAAATATCTCTTTTATAAACCCATTTTTATAAATTAGCCTTTATCTATGGAAAATCTTCCTAAAATATTTATATAAAAATATTCCAAATTCCTTTAGTAAACAAAATTTACTAAAATTCCAAATTTCCCAAAGTTCCTACCTTACAGGGCTCAAATCACTAAGGAAATACTCAATTCAAAAGAACCAGCAATAGAGGACACTCAAAGCTAATAGCTATGACCACTCAATTCCTAGACGATAAAATATTATCATCACTTATCAAACAACACCTCAAAATATTATATATTTTGAAATCATTGCCTTTAATATGTAAAATATATTCTAGGTAAAATTATTTCATTTACCCACTTAAAACAATATTGTGTCTGTTGGCCTTGTTCAAGTGTTTAGAGATCCCTATCAATAATGTTAGCTACTCGTATTGACCAGAATCCATATGCCACTCAACAGATCAATTAACACAATATAAAAACATTTTTATATCACTAACAAATACACGCTCTTGTATATATATACACTCAGACTCATTCTAGGGTACTACTGACCCTGTCTCTAATGAGCAACCCCACCAAAGCCTAAGTATTCGCTCAACCTAAACTCTGATAGCCCGATGTCACGACCCACTTTTCCATACAGTTCGAACTGACATTTTACCACACTGGTCCAGTCCAAATTGAACAGAAAGGCGGATAGTAAGGAAAGAAAGTAAAAAGAAGATAGAAAGAAAATAGAACAACACAGAATCTCACAACGAAAATGAATAATCTATAATATAGGACAAATCTGTACATAAAACAAAACTGTAATTAATATATATACAGACATCAATCAGAGTATACAACCTATTCAGCACGGACAGTTATAACAACATGTCCTTACAATTGCTGATATACACAACTAAATGCAACAGAATATAATCATCTATGAGAATACGACTTTGGCCCTCCAGCTCCTCTCCTGAAGCTCCACTCCTTCCAGCTAAACCTGGAAATATGCTGGTTCTGACTCGAGCATATAGGAAAAACCACGCCCGGGTCAGTCTGGTGGAACCAGTGTGATAATTTAAATCACAAGGAATTTTATTCGTTATAACTTTCAAAATCCTTTTAAAATCAAAGGTATCCCGTAAGACCACGCTACACATAAACACGATGGGTTTTTCCCTTACGGTAACCAAAACACTTTTATAGAAAATCCAATGATATTATAATAGTGTCTAAGTACAAATACTTATTCAAATAGCTGAAATTGTTACATTAACTAAATTCTAGCATACTAGGCTCTACAACAAAAACCGTAAAGGTACGTATTGGAGAATGAATTCCATACGAATGACTAGGCATTGGGGTACCACCAGTCACAGTACACGTCTAGAAACAGCGTACCGAGGACCACTCCGGGATCCCCTGCAACACAAGACCAGACTATCCCTAACCTGGATAGAGTGAATATGCTATCAACCCGGGTGTTCCCATCCTTTCTGAGCTCCTTCCATGTATTGTAGTAATAAAATGATATTCGAGGGTATCTAGAAAGGTGATAAACATACCCTACTTGGGTGCGACCCACTTAGCCTTGCTGCATCTCCCCTGATTTTCAGTCATTCCCGGTTGATGAGGCTAGAGGCTACGATTACCTTTTAAGGAATTTTCACTTAGAACGCTCATTATCCTCCAATGACAATGTACTGATAGCATTCATCCATACAAGTCTGTTCTAGGTCCGAACGAAACCGAAGGCACTATTCCTACTACATCCAATTTGGAATCATCCTCATGATTAGTAACCATTAGCCCTTGCACTTCAATGCTCCATCTTCGACTCCATGCTCTTATCTTCATTCGAAAACGTATCTATTGGATCGAGTGGATTTTGGATAACTTATCCGACCCCGGTCTCTTCGAAACAACGTTCGATATTTCTGGTAAACTCAGCCCTGGTTCTTTAGGAAATACACCGATGAAAATAAGATCGGAGATCACCTCCTAACCGTTAGTGGATGGTTCCCTTATCATCGTCCTAGAAGAACAAAACGAGTTTATAGGTACAGTATAGCACCACGAATGGTAACTGTACCACATAATTTCCGTGTTTCTTCTAGATATTTCCAAAGTTATATTTTTGGGTTCAGATTTGATAGTCGGTTATTTAACTATCAAATATACAATCATCCAAACAAAGGTTTCATTTCCCATTGAAAACATTAAGCCTTATTAATTTAAATTTCGATAAATTTAAATTACTAAATCAAAACAACATATGCTTATCTCACCGGATAAATATATTCACAAACCATTCATTCCAAAATATTTGAAAACCCTTTTTTAAAAAATCCAGAAAGCACCACTGCGGTATCAACCATGGATTCACAGCTCAATGGTTATGTCTCTACCCAGAGAAATCAAAAATTTAACTACAGGCACTCTCTGCCTCAGATTACGCCATGAAAGCATACAATTACTTTCCGAAAACTTTATTTAAAAATTCTCAAAATAATGCTTATAAAGTTTCAATATAAATTCTCCAAGTTCTAATTGAGTAAAATACTCTTTTATAAAAGTTATCTATATAATATACTATCTTTAAAACATTATTAATATTTAATAAATTTATCTTTGAAATAAATATATTTAATGCTGATTAACCCTTAAGTAAAAATTAACTTTAAAATAATCACTATAAAATACCCTTATTTAATAATTAATATTCTTTAAACAATTTAAATAATTGAATAGCTTTGAAACAATAATTAAATACTTTATAAATAATTTTCAAGAATATCAAAATAATTAACTTTAAATCATTATCAAAATATTTATTAATTAACTTTAAAATATCATTAATAAATAATAAGTATCCTTTAGATAGCTTAGATTCCAAAATCTCACAGATTGGAAAAGAGGTTTATTAATTTCAATGGTACTTAATCAAAATACCATTCGTTCCATAACAATCCAGAGTAACAGATAACAACTATCCACATCGATCTATTTTTAACAATTAATTTAACATCATATTGCCCAATATAATTATCAAGATAATAAATAGACGTCCGTACAAATATAGTAGCAGAATAGGGTTTTATTTCTACTAGTAAATGTCCAAAAACGGATATATTCAGTAATAATGGCAGAATGGTGATTTATTCTGCCAACAGTGATCAAATAAATTAAATTAGCGGAACGGTGTTCTATTTTGCTAAAATAGATGTCAAAACATTGAAGTTAACTTTAATTAACTTATCGTTATTTTTATCTGGGCAAATAAATTGAATGACAAGTCATATGAATTTAAACGACATCATTTGTTTAAAATCAGGCGATTAAATTTCCATTCGTTTAAATATACCATAATTTTTAACTTATTCAAACTCGACCATAATTCATATGACGATGTAATGTTCGTCAATACGATCCCATCGCAATGAATTTCCCTTCAATCGGAATTCGTATATATTAGTTATGGCGTTTTAAAATTTACAATATATATATAATTCAACATTTTATATTTAAAAACCCGAACGTTTTAAAATGCCATAAATTATCGCTTAGCCAAAACTGACAACAAACTTCGTGGCATCGAAATACTCGACGATACGAACCCATCGTAAAAGGAATCGTGCTAATCGGGATTCGTATCAACAAGTTATAACATTTCAAAATTTACTGAATATTTATAAAATTTAACATTTAAATTTTAAAAGAAAACTCCTCCTTCTCCCTTCTCTTGGACCGAAGCCCATCCCACCTTTTTATTTTATTTATTTATAAATATATATTTTTTTTACAGGCCGAAGACTAAAACTTCACCTACCAAAAACATAGAACTGTTCTTCCCCCTTCTCTCCTTCTTTCCCTCTTCTCCTTTTAAATTCCAGACCAGTAAACCAAGAACCCACCATCAACAATCTTTGATTACCATGCTATGTTCCTTCGACCCAAAACTGCCTGGATCCATCGACCCAAGGTCGAACCAAATACCTACCGCAAGCACACAATACCTTCTTCCCAGACAACCTGCAGCTCGAAGCAGATCAACCCGTGCACGCGTGCACGTGCACACCCATCTCGATGCCCACATCACTACCGCGACACCTCAAGAAAACTTCCCCTCGTCCCCTGACCACCATCGCCACCTCGCCGAAGCCCAGCACCCACAAATTTGAAAATCAATCCCTCAACCCGAACCCAAGAAAAATCCACTTCCACAAATCTTTGAACTGCTTCCATCCTACTCCATTAAACCACTCTCCCCCGCAACCATGCGAAGCCCCACTCCCATCACCTCCTCCCTGCCAAGTCCCACGACCTCCGATCATGCCATTGTCTCCCAATTCGATCGCGTTCGACAATGACCCGAGACCCTCTTAAACCCTAAAATGCCACTCTACCCCAATCCAAGGCCAATCTCGAAATTTCACCACGATGAAACCCTTTCTCACACCCCCACGCTCCTTTTAGGCCAGGCCACATCTCCCCTCGACGGCGAGATCGCCGGATTTTATTTTATTTTAACAAAAATTGATCATCTCAAGATTTTACAAAAACTATGCTATTAAAAATCAAGATTTTTACACTAAAAATCTTAACTTTATACGACAATCACAACAACGTATTCAATTTGATGTTTTAAACCTATCGAATTTTGTCAAAACTTAGGCCGTCTGCTGTATTTTTGAAATTTCTCACAATATACAAAACGAATTAACTTCAAACTATTTTTTAGCAAAATCTACATTCGAAGACAAACACTTTCTTAGTTTACATTATCGGCCAATTCGAATCAGATTGTGATATAATTATTTTTAAAGTTCAAGCATATATAAATTTTTTAACTCTGTTAACATGACAGAGTGATTTTCTAACATTCCAGACATTCAAAATTCTAAACCTCACCTTAAACATGTTGAGATCTATTGAAATCTTCAGATCGATCCTTAGTTTTAGATCTGAACACTTGAAATCTTGAATCACCTTGCTTGCTTTAGTTTTGAACAGAAATTGCTTCCTTCTTTTTACTTTATAGTTTTTAGTTTACAGAGCTTCTGTTTGTTTACAGTGTGTTTAAAACATCTGAAACTACACACACCTATATGCCTACGTATATACACACATGTCTGGACGTAGAATGGTATTCAATTAAGCAGGTTTTTGAGCTCTAAAGGGATTTGATATGTTGTACAAAATTTTTGATGGGTTGATGGATTGAAAAGAAATTAAAACTATTTATTTGGTCTTTGCTGTTTTTTATCAGACAATGCTTATGTTTGTATATATATTTTCGCTTTTACTTAACTTACTTGACCTGGCAATGGTTTCATATGTTTATATTTTTAGTTTACCTATTTTTGCTTATTTGTCTTTACCTTTTACTAGTTTGCAGGCTTGGTTTTTCTTTCACTTTTTTTACCTTTGCTTTTAAATATGCTTTCATATAAATATATATAATTTGAAAACAAGAATTATAAAGTGGTTTAAAACAACTTCAAGGCTTCATGTATATATGTATATATATATATATAATTCCATTAAAATATATAAATCAAGGCAAAAATGGAATTTTGCTATTTTATTTTAAATGTTTAAAATAACATTTTTGTCAAAACATTGCTTTGTGAATGATTTTCTTTTTGAAATGATTTTATAGATTTTCTCACTTCTACAATATAATATTATCATATATATTTCTTCTTTTACTTTTCAATATATAAAAAATATATATTATTTTTAATAAACTATATTTATTTGGTTCATAATTATATATATTTTACCTACTATTACATATATTATTTTCAACGTACTATTTTTATTTAGTTTATAGCATACAATATTTATTTGTTTATAAATACTAAAATTTTCCCTTTTTGAACTGATATTTATATATATATATATATATGCATCTTCTTAACTAATATGTGTGTATATATATATATATATATATCTATAAGAAAATCCAATTTTAAACTCTTTCCAATTATAATACATTGTATTTTCCATAAATAATATCTTTTTTATTTATAATTTATTCTTTCTTATTTCATCTATACTTATTTAAAATGAATTTGTTCCCAATTTTTATATATAAATTTTGTTGTCCTAAATACATGTGTATATATATAAGAAATTCCAATTAAATAAATTTCCAATTTTATAGATAAAAATCTGGAAATTCAAAATATTATATTGGTTTAAAAGCTGTATATTATTATCAATTTTTATTTAACGGGGATTTTTTATTTGATTAAAATACTGTATTATTTCATATTAAAAATTAATATTCAAAACTTGAGACGTCAAAAATCCCGGGTCGTTACAAAGAGGGTGGTGTGTTTAAATAAGAATAGAGAAGGAAAGAAAATGGGAGATTTTGACCTAGTCTTTCAGCCCTTCTTTCTCCATCAATTCAAACCCTTATATCAAAATATCCCACTCACCTCGCCCCCTTTATATGACCGGCCATTCTATAGACTAATGGGCATATATGCAACTACAAACTAGGTAAGTAATTGTAATAACCCGCCCATCGTGATGCCTAAAAATCATCGCTTCATATCAACGCCTAACTTTCGAATGCTATAAAAGACGACTTTTCAAGAAAAGAAGAATGAAGAAGAAACAAAGCACAATATCTAGGAACAATGACGCAATCACATATTGGAATGATAACATACAATACACTTAATGTACATGAACATAATTGGATGAAAAATATATAAGTGACTATAATAGCGGAAGTAACTGATAAATAAATATCAATGTAGAGAGTCAGAATAAAATATCTGATATAATAAGTCTTATATATCAATAAAATCTGTCATGTACTGCTATGACATCAAGTAGATAAATAACAAAGTATCATCTTCGCCTCCAAAGCTCAAACTGCACTGCTTTAATAGCCTATCCTCAAAAGCACTCAACTCCCAAACTTCTTAATCGGTTAGGTAAAGTAAACCTATCCTAAAGATAGGAAATCATACCATAACCTGCTCTTCTCCTGTAATCAACGAGTCAACATAACTAATATGTTGTGACTGAAACATAACAATCATACTATGATAAAGGTAACCCAACATCCAAAAGTAGGGTGACCATAATACAAGTCTATCACGAAGTACATAACAGTAGTAAATGTAACAACAATAACAACTACAAAACTCACAATACACACAATATAGAAATGGAAGACAAACCAAAGAATACAAATCAATACTGATCATTACTGATGGGTGAAGCCAACTACGAACATCGATCGTAATCAAATGATTCCCTTCGAGAGTTCAAGATACATAGTCTCATATAGGTTTGTAACAACCGGGAAAATTTGGTCATTGAATTTTTAATATTTAATTAATTTTTAATATTTAAATAATTGGATTTTGGAACTTAATAACTTATATTCAAACATAGGGATTGCTTGAATATTTGAATTTGTGAATTAAATATTAATTAAATGGATTTAATAATTTTATTTAACTCCTTTTAATCAATAAATAATATTGGTGAATTCAATTTGTAAATTTAATTACAAAACTAAATAGATCAGATAAATATCCATAATTGGATTGAAAATATAAAACGATATCTTAATGTGTGAAAATATCATTTGTGACGAACGCCCATGACTCCTGCACCGAATCTAGAGATAGTGCGCTGTAAAGTGTGCCAGGTGACCATGGACGATTGTCAAGGTAGATAAAAAACAACAGAATCTATCGTATTACTCACAGCGCATGGACAAAATACAATTAAACATATATATATAGTGAAGCTTCATAGAATAGAATCTCATCAATAAAACTTCATAATAGTTGAATACAAACATCTGAATAGTCAATACAACAAGCCTCACTACATCACTCAGAGAATACAAAACAGCGGAACATCCAGTACATATAGTAAGAAGATAATATGCAACCCTCCAGCTCGTATTCGATATCAGCATCGTGAGAAGAGAACAGCACCTGTCACCTGCTACCTAGTCTGCCCGTCCTAAAATGGACGAACAACCCAAGGCAATAAGAATTAAAAACATAAAGCCTTGAGTCAGACAACGGTCTTAGTGAGCGGTAGATTAACTAACAACATACCAAAAGAGCATAAAGGAAAAGGAATAGGAATACAACCCTCCCACTCCAACCTCTTTCTACAGTGATAGCCCCCAGGCACACACTAAGTAGAAGCAATCATAGCAGAGCATACAATGTAAAGTAAAGCAATTATCACTCGAGTCAAGGGCGATGTTTTCCAAGCACAAACCCCCAAGGCCTAAACCAAGATCAGATAAGCACCCAGAAAATACCACTCTTGAGACCGAATGACGATACAACCAAACATCCATGACTCTGGCTATCACTGTTATCATTGCTTCGATATCACCGTTAATTGAATGACCGGCACATTCTTTCAGCCGTCCGTCAAGGGCTAATGGAAACCTCGGTTCTAGACATTACTCCCGCACGTCATCGTGACCCGTGCCTAGGACTATCGAATCTGCCCAGAGTACTTGACTACCCAATCAGTAGCCTTCAGGGACTATCGAATCTGCCCAACGTACTCTTGCTTTGAGCATGCTAGAACCTTCAACAACGATGAGATCTCAGCCTTCTAGTCGTCCTCCTTGACAACTATTTCCATACTAGCTCAAGCGCCTCTCGAGCATCCATTATCCTCAACCCGCTTGGAATGATCCCGTCTGGATTAGACCAAGACTATCTCATATCATACTTCGCTTCATCACATCCTCACAAAGTCTCATCTCAACCTCATCATCAAATCTATGCATAAGAGCTTCATCATCCGCTACAAATGCACAAGCAGCTTTTCCCATTCAAGAGCCTTTCCCTTAGCTTTTGAATCATCCTCGATCTAAATCAAATCATCAATCATCTAATTCATAGCAATCAACCAAATCAAACATTAATCCAAGCAATCAAGCATTCAAATATGATCTAAGTAGACAATTATCACAATAATGGCAATTTCGTAATTAAAGAGTTGAAAGTCTAATAAGCATGAAAACATGAACAATATCTCTATAATCTCGATGAATGAACTTGCATAGGTTAACGTGTAGTAAAATGGATGTAACATCATCATGAACAATGGATCTATATGGATCTACACTTAGGATGAAGAAAATGTATGGAAATCACTATTTTAACACCAAATCGAGCCAACAATCCGATATACTCCTTTGGATCCGTGTGAGAGATAATCACCACTCACCAAATCACCTAAACAACCTCAAATCAACACGCTTCAGATCTGGACAGCGAAGGATCAAGCTTGATCTATCACGAATCCGCTTCAAACGAAGAAATCTCACTTCAAAGGATGAAGATCTTCAATCCAAGCTCTTGAATCTTCAATTTGATCTTCAACTTGGATGGACAGAATCACTAGATTAGAGTGGAGAAAAGAAGTGAAGAAGTGTAGAAGTCGAGCTTTCAAAATGGCAGCACTTCGTCGCTTCGAAATCCGGATCCCAAAAATGAAGAAATGGACGAGTATTTATAGGCTGATTTCCCCTTAACTCGGCCATCTCCATAGGTCGTTTCCGACTTATAGCCTTCCGACCTAAGCCCTTCCGACCTAGCCTCTTCCGACCTAGCAACCTCCGACTCAACACACGCGCCTATACGACTTAACACGCTACAACCTAGTGCATCTGCATAGACCTAACGACCTACAAGCACTTACCGACTTAACAGTGTTACGACCTAACACTGCGCGACATAACAAAGTCTCCGATCTAACAGGGTATACGACTTAATAACTATGCCAACCTACGACTTAGTAACTCAACACCTTCTACGACTTAAGACCTACGACCTAACACTTAAGCCAACACGCGACCTAAGACTTAGCCAACCACTCCGACTTAAAGTCCACACGACCTAATACTTAACCCCTTAGGTCGTCTAACGACCTAACTACTAAGTCGTTAGCTAGCTTATCTCTTAGGTCGGTCAACTTGCTAAATCTCTTAAGTCGCTATCCTACCTAAGTCGTTAACTCTTAGGGCGGTCGGTCCCATAAGTCGCTCACTCTACTAGGTCCTTAGGTCGTTGCCGACCTAACTTCCTTAGGTCAGTCAAATACTATAGGTCGTTCCTAACTCATTAACGACCCAACCCAACACGACCTAACTGATCTTAGATCGTCTACGACCTAACAATTCAAGCAACCAGATGACCTAATACATAGTGACCTATCTCTTAACCCGGTCAAAACCTTAAGTTGTTTAAACTCATAAGCAATGCAACCAAAGGTTAACTATCTTACGATGTTTCGATCCGTGAAAATATGGGTCGTTACATTCTCTCCCCCTTAGGAATTTCGCCCCCGAAATTCCAAACAACAAAGCAATCAAGGGCTATTCTGCACGCCTACCATCCATAGCAATCAACAAACCATTCATCCAATTCTAGCTTAGCATGCAGAATTCTAAAACCAGAACAAGTTACAATATCGTGAGATGACATGACACCTTAGGGCCATACCTTGAAGAGTTCCGGATGAGCTGCCTTCATCCTCTCTTCCACCTCCCATGTACAGTCGTCATCATCATCACTCCATTGTATCTTGAGCAACTTAACTACCTTCCTCCTAGGCTGTTTCGTGTCAGTTCCCACAACACGAAGCGGCTTACGAGGTCTTCTATCGACTGGATCAACTTCGAAATCTTCACAGCTATCAGCAGGAACCACTGTATTCGAGTCGTGCACGTACTTCCGTAGATATGACATATGAAAAACATTGTGCACACCCGCCATCTTCTCCGGTAATTCCAATCTATAGGCGAGCTTTCCAATTCGCTCGATGATCGGGAATGGTCCAACAAATCTCGGAGTCAATTTTCCTTTCTTCCCGAATCGAATAACATTCTTCAGTGGAGAAATCTTCACAAAAACCATATCACCTATGTCGAATTCCAAATCCTTTCGACGCTTATCAGCATAACTTTTCTGACGATCTTGGGCTGCCTTCATTCGTTGCCGAATGATCTCTATACAATCTGAAGTCTGTCGAATCATCTCTGGCCCAAGCATCAGCTTTTCTCCAGTTTCTATCCAACACGTCGGTGAGTTACACGGTCTTCCATACAATGCCTCATACGGTGCCATACCAATGCTTGACTGGTAACTGTTGTTGTATGAAAATTCCACCAAATGAAGGTGATCTTCCCATGATCCTCCGAAATCCAAAACACAAGCTCTGAGGAGATCTTCCAAAACTCGGTTGACTCTCTTGGTCTGACCATCTGTTTGAGGGTGATAAGCTGTACTCAAACACAACTCGGTTCCCAAAACTTCCTGGAAGCTCTTCCAAAATCCACTATTGAACAATGGGTCTCGATCGCTCACTATACTCTTCGGAATACCATGGAATCGAGCTATCCACTTAACATACAACTCAGCCAACTTTGATGCAGTCCTAGTCGATCGAACAGGAATGAATCTAGCACTCTTAGTCAAACGATCTATGATGACTTAAATCCCTTCATTTCCCGTTCTGGTTCTAGGCAATACATCGATAAAATCCATCGACACTTGCTCCCACTTCAATGTAGGAACTTCTAATGGCTGAAGCAATCCACTAGGCTTCTTCTGTTCGGCTTTTACCAACTGGCAGTTCATACATTTGGAAATAAAATTTCCAACATCCTTCTTCATACCTTCCCAGTAGTAGGTTCTCTTCATATCCCGATACATCTTATTTCCTCCTGGATGAATTGTCAACTTCGAGTGATGACCCTCCTTCAGAACTTCACTCCTCAATTCATCTATATCGAGAACAACTAGTCGTCCTTGCTTCCGAAGCCAACCCTCTCGATCGACCTCGAATCCTTTATCCTTTTCTGGATCCAATCCAGATTCCAAATCACGGATAATCTTGACAAGCTTATCATCTCGCTTTTGGCTCTCGCCAATCCTTTCCACAAGAGTCGGTCTTATCGATAAGTTTGCCAACATCTCAGGTTCCAATTCGCATCTAGGCCTGAAGTCAAATCCAGCTAAATACTCGAGATTCTTCCATTCTGAAAACATGGCTCCCAATCTTGCATGTCTTCTATTTAACGCATCTGCCACTGCGTTACCTTTTCCCGGAGTATAAGCTATACCAAAATCATATGATGCCAAGAACTCTAGCCAACGTTGCTGCCGAAGATTCAAATCCTTTTGGGAGAAAAGATACTTCAACGACTTATGATCTGTAAACAACTCGAATCGAACTCCCAATAGATAATGTCTCCACATCTTCAGAGCAAAAACAATCGCCGCTAACTCCAAATCATGAGTCGGGTAATTCCTTTCATGCGGCTTCAGTTGTCGACTAGCATATGCAACAACTTTATCCTTCTACATCAGCACTGCTCCAAGTCCAGTACCACATGCGTCGGTGTAAACCACCATCTCATCATTCCCACTTGGAATAGTCAAAACAGGAGCACTCGTCAATCTCTCTTTCAGGATTCCGAAAGCTTGCTCACACTTCGCATCCCAACTGAACACTTGGTTCTTCTTCGTCAATCCTGTTAATGGTGCAGCTATCTTGGAGAAGTCTTTGATAAACCGACGATAATATCCTGCTAATCCAAGAAAACTCCTCACATCCGATGCATTCTTAGGTCTAACCCAATCCTGGATTGCTACCACCTTAGCGAGATCAACTGCTATTCCACTTCCAGAGATAACATGGCCTAAGAACCTCACTTCACTCTTCCAGAAGTGACACTTCGAAAACATAGCCTTCAGCTGATGTTTCCGTAAGATTTCCAAAACAATACGCAAGTGTGTCTTGTGCTCTTCTTCAGTTCTGGAATAAATCAGAATATCATCCACGAACACAAGTACAAACTTGTTCAACTGATCTCTGAACACTCTATTCATAAGATCCACAAAATATGCTGGCGCGTTAGTCAATCCAAACGGCATTACCAGCCACTAAAAGAAACCGGATGGTGTTCGGAAAGCAGTCTTCGGCACACTATCCTTAGCCACTCTCAACTGGTGAAATCCCATTGCCAAATCCATCTGAGAAAACACCTTAGCTTCGTGAAGCTGATCAAACAAGTCATCTATTCTCGGCAATGGATACTTGTTCTTCTTAGTCACCTTATTCAGCTCACGATAATCGACACACAACCTCAGCGATCCATCAGCCTTGGTTGCGAACACAACTGGTGCACCCCACTCGGACACACTACGCCGAATGAATCCTTTCTGCAAAAGATCATTGACTTGCACCCTCAACTCCTGCTGTTCCCTAGGCGCCATCCGCCTAAGAGGCATCACAACAGGTCTGGCTCCTTCAAC
This sequence comes from Allium fistulosum, assembly GCA_030737815.1. NCBI lineage: Eukaryota > Viridiplantae > Streptophyta > Magnoliopsida > Asparagales > Amaryllidaceae > Allium > Allium fistulosum. The sequence continues at coordinate 98,186,154 of CM060905.1, forward strand.
TAGATCTATACGAAACTCGATCTCTCTATGCGGCGACAACCCTTTGACTTCGTCAAAGACATCCTCGAATCCATTAGCGATTGGCACCGATGACAGTCCATCCCGTGGAACAACCAGCGAATACATGAAGCTCATGAAGACGCCTTCTTCATGCTTACATCGTGTCACAATCTTTTGCCCTTCCACATTCTCGACTGTCACTTCCAGCCTCTCACAATCAACCTTTGCCGCATACCTCCTAAGCCAGTCCATACCCAAAATAATTCCGAACCCCGTAAAGTTCAGAACAAAAGAATCACAAACAAAAGAGCAACCACGACTCGATACAATCAGACCACGGCATAACATACACAAACAAGACGATCCCCCAACTGGATTAGTCACAACCAATGGCCTATCAACAATATCCGGTTCCAAACCTAACCGGCCTACGAGTTCACTACAAACAAACGAATGCGATGCTCCAGTATCAAACAGAACTCTAACTGGAACACCACATAGGAAAAGAGTACCTTGAACCACCACACTCTTTCCCTTCTCTTCAGCGGTAGGAGCTTTTGAAGATGATGGAACAGCTCCCAAAGCATAAGCTTGCACAATCTGCTTGTCCCTCCTCGGTTCTGGACAATTCTTCCTGAAATGCCCTGGCTTGTCACAGTTGTCACACTTCATCGGTGCCTTCGGATTCTTACAATCCTTAGAGAAATGGCCCTTCTGCTGACAATTGTAGCAAGTCACTTCGCCCTTCGGCTTCTTCTGGCCATCCTTACCCTTCTGCTATTGCTGCTTCCTCTTCTTGTTTCCACCTTGCTGAGGTTTAGACTCTTCCCTGGTCACAGCAACAACAGATCCTTCCTTAGGAAACAGACTCTCATGCCTAAGAGCTTTCTCCATAAGCTTTTCAAATGAGTCGTCCAAATGATCCACCAACTGCCTCCCAAGATAACTGTCCAAGCCTGTCACAAACTTCTCATTCTTCTGATATGCAGATTCGATATACGACCGGGCATACTTGGACAAAGCTTCAAACTCCGAAACATACTCAAGAACTGGTCTTCCACCTTGCTTGAGCTCCACAAACTTCTTGAACAGAACAGACTTCTGAGCTGTAGAAATGAACTTAGCTTCAAATCTGACTTGGAATTGCTCCCAAGTAATCTCTTCCTCCGGAGTATTGATGGTAATAGAGTTCCACCAATCAGAAGCTCCCCCTTGAAGCTGTCTCGATGCCAACTTCCTCTTAGTCGCATCCTCAATTCCCAAATCACCAAAGATCCTTCTACAAGCATCTATCCACCTCTGGACCTCAATAGTTGATTCTATTCCCAAGAAAACCTTCCCTCCAAGAGCAGTATAATCTTTGCACAACTTAGCAAAATCCACTGGTTTTGGAGTTTGGACTTGAACTCCAACATCAACTGCTGCCCCCGGAACTGGTATCCTTCTCATGATCGAAGTCATCATAGCTTCGAACATAGCTGCATAATCCGCAGCTCCCTCAGTAGCACGGCCTTCCCTAGCAGCTGGTCTCCCTCTTCGACTCATCCTCAATATCTATAAAAAGGAATGATCAGAACATCTTAGAGAAACAACTGCCTAAAGGACTCAAACTCTACTAAGCTACTATATTATATATAGTAATCATCCATCAAAATACAATTACGTCTCTCATACGCAGTTACGTCAGCGAGCGTTGGGTAAAATCGATTAACCAAAGCTCTGATACCAAATGTGACGACCGCCCATGACTCCTGCACCGAATCTAGAGATAGTGCGCTGTAAAGTGTGCCAAGCGACCATGGAAGATTGTCAAGGTAGATAAAAAACAACAGAATCTATCGTATTACTCACAGCGCATGGACAAAATACAATTAAACATATATATATATAGTGAAGCTTCACAGAATAGAATCTCATCAATAAAACTTCATAATAGTTGAATACAAACATCTGAATAGTCAATACAACAAGCCTCACTACATCACTCAGAGAATACAAAACAGCTGAACATCCATTACATATAGTAAGAAGATAATATGCAACCCTCCAGCTCGTATTCGATATCAGCATCGTGAGAAGAGAACAACACCTGTCACCTGCTACCTAGTCTGCCCGTCCCAAAATGGACGAACAGCCCAAGGCAATAAGAATTAAAACATAAAGCCTTGAGTCAGACAACAGTCTTAGTGAGCGGTAGATTAACTAACAACATACCAAAAGAGCATAAAGGAAAAGGAATAGGAATACAACCCTCCCACTCCAACCTCTTTCTACAGTAATAGCCCCCAGACACACACTAAGTAGAAGCAATCATAGCAGAGCATACAATGTAAAGTAAAGCAATTATCACTCGAGTCAAGGGCGATGTTTTCCAAGCACAAACCCCAAAGGCCTAAACCAAGATCAGATAAGCACCCAGAAAATACCACTCTTGAGACCGAATGACGATACAACCAAACATCCATGACTCTGGCTATCACTGTTATCATTGCTTCGATATCACCGTTAATTGAATGACCGGCACATTCTTTCAGCCGTCCGTCAAGGGCTAATGGAAACCCCGGTTCTAGACATAACTCCCGCACGTCATCGTGACCCGTGCCTAGGACTATCGAATCTGCCCAGAGTACTTGACTACCCAATCAGTAGCCTTCAGGGACTATCGAATCTGCCCAACGTACTCTTGCTTTGAGCATGCTAGAACCTTCAACAACGATGAGATCTCAGCCTTCTAGTCGTCCTCCTTGACAACTATTTCCATACTAGCTCAAGCGCCTCTCGAGCATCCATTATCCTCAACCCGCTTGGAATGATCCCGTCTAGATTAGACCAAGACTATCTCATATCATACTTCGCTTCATCACATCCTCGCAAAGTCTCATCTCAACCTCATCATCAAATCTATGCATAAGAGCTTCATCATCCGCTACAAATGCACAAGCAGCTTTTCCCATTCAAGAGCCTTTCCCTTAGCTTTTGAATCATCCTCGATCTAAATCAAATCATCAATCATCTAATTCATAGCAATCAACCAAATCAAACATTAATCCAAGCAATCAAGCATTCAAATATGATCTAAGTAGACAATTATCACAATAATGGCAATTTCGTAATTAAAGAGTTGAAAGTCTAATAAGCATGAAAACATGAACAATATCTCTATAATCTCGATGAATGAACTTGCATAGGTTAACGTGTAGTAAAATGGATGTAACGTCATCATGAACAATGGATCTATATGGATCTACACTTAGGATGAAGAAAATGTATGGAAATTACTATTTTAACACCAAATCGAGCCAACAATCCGATATACTCCTTTGGATCCGTGTGAGAGATAATCACCACTCACCAAATCACCTAAACAACCTCAAATCAACACGCTTCAGATCTGGACAGCGAAGGATCAAGCTTGATCTATCACGAATCCGCTTCAAACGAAGAAATCTCACTTCAAAGGATGAAGATCTTCAATCCAAGCTCTTGAATCTTCAATTTGATCTTCAACTTGGATGGACAAAATCACTAGATTAGAGTGGAGAAAAGAAGTGAAGAAGTGTAGAAGTCGAGCTTTCAAAATGGCAGCACTTCGTCGCTTCGAAATCCGGATCCCAAAAATGAAGAAATGGACGAGTATTTATAGGCTGATTTCCCCTTAACTCGGCCATCTCCATAGGTCGTTTCCGACTTATAGCCTTCCGACCTAAGCCCTTCCGACCTAGCCTCTTCCGACCTAGCAACCTCCGACTCAACACACGCGCCTATACGACTTAACACGCTACAACCTAGTGCATCTGCATAGACCTAACGACCTACAAGCACTTACCGACTTAACAGTGTTACGACCTAACACTGCGCGACATAACAAAGTCTCCGATCTAACAGGGTATACGACTTAATAACTATGCCAACCTACGACTTAGTAACTCAACACCTTCTACGACTTAAGACCTACGACCTAACACTTAAGCCAACACGCGACCTAAGACTTAGCCAACCACTCCGACTTAAAGTCCACACGACCTAATACTTAACCCCTTAGGTCGTCTAACGACCTAACTACTAAGTCGTTAGCTAGCTTATCTCTTAGGTCGGTCAACTTGCTAAATCTCTTAAGTCGCTATCCTACCTAAGTCGTTAACTCTTAGGGCGGTCGGTCCCATAAGTCGCTCACTCTACTAGGTCCTTAGGTCGTTGCCGACCTAACTTCCTTAGGTCAGTCAAATACTATAGGTCGTTCCTAACTCATTAACGACCCAACCCAACACGACCTAACTGATCTTAGATCGTCTACGACCTAACAATTCAAGCAACCAGATGACCTAATACATAGTGACCTATCTCTTAACCCGGTCAAAACCTTAAGTCGTTTAAACTCATAAGCAATGCAACCAAAGGTTAACTATCTTACGATGTTTCGATCCGTGAAAATATGGGTCGTTACATCATTTCAGGGCACTATCTCAGGTTTTGACGAAACTAGTGCCATTGGATCTGGAATAATAAATTACTGTATGCTGACGAGTTTTGTCACGGTCGGACGTATTGTGTGGTTGTGCGAGCTCGAAATGCGTAGTGATTAATTTCGAGAATTAAAATATAATATAATTTGATTTTAAAAGCTAACTTCTATATATAATGGAATTAGGTCTCTTTACTAGTTCCATTTTGTTTGGAATATGGGTAATTAGCTAAAAATGCTAGTGAGCATGCTTCGTTTGGAGTTCGGAAAATATTGAAGGTGGATAGTGTTGGATAGTTATCTATATAAGGACATCACCTCTCTCCCATTTGTCCAACCCTAACCTAACCCTAGAAAATCTAGCGGCCAGTATTTCTCCAACCTTTGGAGGCCGAACTAGGCGAGGGTGTCAACATAAAAAAGGTGTGGCGGGCCCCAGGTAGTTCATCGACAGTGGTGGAACGCCGTGGGTGGCCTGAGGCGGCGTAGATTTAGCGATAAAGGCGCGGCCATTTTTGGTTTCATGCTCATCAACGATGGCGAACTACGGGGCAAGGCCTGTGGCTTTCAACGTGTCTTGGCAGGGGCTTCCATCGGCGATGATGCGGTGGTAGCTGGAGGGGTGTGGCGATGGCGACATGCAAATGGAAGTCGCGATGCAAGGTTCGTGAAGAGGCGGCATGGGTTGTTTTAGAGCGTGATTAAGGTTAGGTAATTAGTCGATTAATTGTGTAATTAGTGAATAAATTATTCAATTAATTCCAAAATCTTGTAAACTCAACAATTATTTCATACCAGGTCTAAATTAAACATGGTCAGTCGCGTTAGATTCATAATGACGATATCCATGTTATGGAATTGGATTGGTGAATTTTAAGCTAAAATCCAAAGCTGTTCGATTTCGATTTTAGATGGAATTGAAACACGAAAGCATCCACTGGAATTTCGGTGAGTAAACTCACCATTAAATAAAATGTATAATATCTATGATGCTATATATTATTATTATATGCTTGGATGTTAGTATATCGTTGTTTGATTAATGGTTTGGTTGGATTCCCAACTTGGAAAATGGATAACATATTATCTAATTTGCAGTGAACTAATATAGCTATTTATATTGTTCGTAAACATTGTTTTTGTAGGGGACATTTGTAGAGAGACCCTAATGGGTTTCTCACCAATATTAATTTACGTACATCATTGCGTTGCTTATATTGTGGTTTGGTTGAAAATAATTGTGACTAACTATTTGAATTTTTTAAATGTCGTTATAGCAATTTTCACCATACCTTCACTTATTGAATATCATCGCATAAATTTTTGTGTATGTTGACTTGAGCTTGTATTTTCACAAAAGTTAATAAACCATTTTAGTAAATGATATTGATTTGATTAATCATTCTAATTAATAATATTTGAGTTTAATTAATCATTTTAATTAATGATATTTGATTTAATTTATCATTTTAATTAATGATATTTGAGTCTAATTAATAATTTTAATTAATGATATTTGATTTAATTAATCATTTGAATTAGTGGTATTTGAGTATAATTAATCATTTTAATTAATGATATTTGAGTTTAATTAATCATTTTAATCAATACATTTTAAATTTAGTTAATCATTTATGTTATTGATGTTTGAACCTAATTAATCATTTTAACTAATTAAATTTGAACTTAGTTAATAATTTTAATTAATGATGTTTGAATTTAATTAGTCCATTTAAATAACGATATTTGGATTTAGTTAATAATTTTAATTAATTATGTTTTAAAAGTTAATTAATTAATTAATTAATTAAAGAGTTTAAAGAAAATTAACTTATTTAATAAGGGTGTTTAAAAGTTATTAACTGATTTAGTGTTTAAAAGTTATTAACTGATTTAGTGTTTCAAAGTTAATAAACTAATTTAACAAAGGTGTTTTGAAGATAATTGATTGGTTTATTAAAAGAGATTATAAATGTGATTAATTATCTTTCGGGATAATCAATGTTGTATAATAAAAATTAATAAAAGATTTTATAATTTGATTTATTTTTTTTGGAAAATTAATGTGGTTTTAAGGTTATAAAAGGATTTTATAAATTATCCTTTGGGATATTAATGTTTGATTTAAAATTTATAAAAGTAATTTAAATTGATTTATTATCGTCTAGGATAATAATTGTTGACTTGAATATATAAATGATAGTTTATAAATGAGAAAATCATTTAAAAGGATTTGTTTAAAAATAAAACCAAGTGTGAATTGTTTTGGGTTTATAGTATGTAATGTTTTAATGACATTTGTTTTTTACCCTTGTTTTAATACATTAAGTGTTATAATTTTTCCTTTTCAAAGAATATTTCAAAGAGTATTTTTAAAGTGTTTTACAATATTTGAAATGTGAAAATAGAGCCCAAATGTGAATCAAATGTTTTAAAAGTTTGATTCATTTATTGGTGGCAAGTGTATGTGATTAATTCTCATACACAAATCACTTAGTTAATTCCCAATAGTTGATTTATCGACTATTGATTTCTATTCTGCTATCTTCTTTGCATTTTGTCACGTTAAGACAATGTGTTGCTCATTTGAGCTTTGTTATCCTTTGTTGGAAATGACTAAACCCAAAGAGCGAGTGAGGGCCAAGCTCTATGGGATTGCTCCCATTAGGGTATTTTCACATCCACTCTAGATTGGATTCGGTTGTGTGCACTGAGATGTGAAATACTCGGATTCTCGGTAACAGTTGGCGGGGTCTGACTTGGAGATTTCTAAGAGCCATTGGAGTTCTCAAGTATATTTCTAGAGGTATACTTTCGGTAAGGGGGTGCACCCTCCTAGTCATTGTTGGTAAAACTTCTCTTTTTCCTTGTTATTATTTCAAATCTTTGAATTGTTTCCTTAATTGCATTGAGAACTGCCTTGTGCTCTTCTCAATGTTTAATTATTTATTGTCCATTCTTTCAAGTTTTGGACTTTTACCTTGTTTGTCCATTCTTTACAGTTTAGATTTTGTTCATATTATATCCATTCTTTTAAGTCTGGATTTTGATATTATTTATGCCCGTTCCTTAAGTACGGGATTTGTTCTTACTGGTACCTATCCTTTATATTTGGATTTATTTCCTGTTGTTTATTTCCACTCTTTCATGTATGGATATTGTTCTTGTGAGGTAAAAACTCGTTCTGCATTTAGCGGTGTGGTCTCACAGAATTTTTATATGTTCATCATATTACTTGAGTTTTCTCACGCTGGTTTTCCAAATTGATTCGGATGTTATTTTATTATAATGCTTGGGTTAGACCTAGTATTTTCCCAGGTTGGCTTTGGTGCTATGAATTTCTTCAAGAAGAGCTGGATGTTCATCTATCGTAGTATTTTATTTTCCGCTGTATTATATTGTATACCTATCAGCAATTGTAAGGTCGGAAATATATAACTATCCAACCCATAAGGTTTGTTTTTAACTCTGATGTACTCTATGTTTTGGAGGGATGGTTTTTACTGTCTTTGCTATATTTTATGTTGTCCTTTTCACTATGAGATTCTGTTATCCATGTTCTCTGTTCTTTGCTTTTTATTTTACCCTAACAATTTGCCTTTTTAGCGATTGAATGTTCGGCATTTGAATATCGTGGATGTATTCACTATCGACTTTCGATAGTCGAAAAGGCCGGTCGTTACAAGGTTTCACCGTACCCTCTGAATCAAGCATAAGAGATATATGATCTACTCTATATAATTGAAACCTAGTCCCAATAGTAAGTAGAGCCACTGCACCCTATGTAGAAAGTGTTGGTTATTTTCAATGTACTCTAGATACCTAAGACCTTCGCAGATCACATGTACCCTCTGAAGCAAGCATAAGTATTTTGTGATCCCATAGTAGCCGATTGTCTTCATCCCATTCTAGGACAATAAGGATTTCTTATCAAATTCGCGTAAACGTCTCAACAAAAGAGAATAATGGTCATCTCGTATAACACGCCATCGGGACCGCAAAGGAATACCGATATCTTTTATGTGTATCAAAATATAACATCATGTAATCAAATATGCCTAACATAAATGAAGATTGATATCTCGTCAATGTTTTTCTATATGGATGATCACCACTGAAAGACCAATAATATATGTGGCCACTGATATAAGGCCTATACGATGTATGATCAATAATATAAGATCGATACAGGTTGTGGTCACAATCATACGACCGATACCATCCTTCAAACAAGTATACCCAAAAGTCAAAGCCAAGGGGCACAGACTAACTCCACTCAATTGTACACGCTCACTGAAAATGACCGTGTAATCAATCACTACATTAATATCGTGTACGATCATCATTGACCGTACATGTATCACTATACATTACATCTGAATCTCAAATTTTGCCTTGCACTTCGTTTTCCCATATAGCCCAAAGCCTTCCCGAAGCTGTGCCGAGACCCCACGAAGAATCGCGCTCGAACAGGGAAAGAAATTCCCATAGACAATCTTAACCCAGGGGTTCAATCGATCGTGGTACACATTCAGTCAACTGAGCCAATCAACTGAGTTAGGTATCCCCAGCCTTTTGTTTAAGGATCCCCATCGGGATTAATTTACACGTACATTCAGTCGACTGGATTTCATCCTCAGTTGACTGAAAGTGATAGGTTCTAGGCAATGAGCCTGGGGCTGGGAGGAATCTCCCAAACGGTCGTCGATTTGCATGTCATTTCCTCCAACGCTTCGCCCGATTAGTCGCCTAGCTCCCCTAGCCTGTCTTTACTACATTAGACCTCTTATGGAGTTTATTGGTTGATGTTTTGGAAGCGGTCTCTTAAGTATTCGAAAATTGATTTCGATATGAATCCCGCTCCTTTCCATATAGAGTCTCCCTAAGACGATTTTAACAACCTGGGCGCCTCTAACACGCCCAAATGACTCAACCAAGATTCTCGCCTCATGTGATGCTCACATGTGTGTTGATACGCCTACTCATGCATGCATATGCATACACGTATGTGTAAACCCATAAAACTTCACAAATCACGTTTCGAACTTCACCCGAGCGATTACTTGACCTGGCATTCTCTCACGCAACTTAGCGCACCCGGTGGTTGCTATATATACATGAGATTGCTCGCAACATTTTTGTACACATATATAATCAATCATATAAATATGTCCATTCATTCACACATACACAACCATTATTAACAATTCCGGTTATAATTCAAGAATTGTATTTGTTACTATATAACTTCAAATGCACATATACGCATACTTACCCACATCCATATGCATACATGTATATTTGGAGAACGATTCAATTATTTAATAATCGAATCTTACTTCCATTTATTAAATCTTTTCTATTAAAGTTCAATATCGTTGTCACTATTTTATGAAAATATCCCATTATTTTATGAAAGACAAAAATAGCTTATAAATCATTTTAAGCTCTTATAATACTTAATTCCTTCATCAAGAATTAAGTATTCATCTAATAATTATCTTATAGAACCATATAACCACTTTATAAAATAATTCCTTCTTACTGTTCTATTAAATCTTATAATTTTATAAAATCTTCTTTTGTATTATTTTATACAATCTCGTACCTTTATAAAATACTACTTCTACATTAAATCTCATACTTTTTTAAAATACACCGTTTATACTATTTTATAAAATCTCATTCTATTTTATAAGATATATCTTTGTTATTATTTTATAAAATCTCATTCTATTTTATAAATGATATCTTTGTTATTATTTTAGAAAATCTCTTTCTATTTTATAAAATCTCATTCTATTTTATAAAATATACCTTTCACTTATAAAATTATCTCCTTACTTAAATAATACTTACAAGTACTAGTTAAGCTCATTAAGCCTTTAATCACTATGATAATAAGTGTAGAGCTCATAACTCACCTAATTAGCTTATTATCTTCATTTTGTAAAATTTTCCTTTGTTTTATAAAATGATTACTTCTTGTAAATAACGTTCACAAATGTTAATTAAGCTTCATTATGCCTCTAATCACTTTAATAATAAGTGTAGAGCTCCCAAATCACTTAACTAACATAATAACTTTTCTTAAATCAATTCAAATAGTTTAATTAATGCCTTCTAATCACATACACATCATTACATTATTAATTAATCACTAATTAAACCAAACATCATACACAATCATCCAATTAACTCAAAATCCATTCTAGAGCTTACTAACTTTTCGAAACATGATGATTAAGGGTCCGAACAATTAATTAGCTAAAGGAAACATGTTTATAACATGAATTCAAGTCTAAACAATAGCATAGGATTCTCCAAATCACATCACACAACTTCATAATTATTACTAAAAAATATATAAATTTTAATAAGTAAATTAAATAGGAGAATCATCCCACTCACCTCTTCTTTTCCAAGCCAAGCCCAGAATACCAAAACCCAATCTAATCTTACTTAAAATTTGAGATTTCCATCCAAACTCCACTTCATGCTAATTCCTTTGTGGGTTTTGTAGAGAATTGGATGAAAGGATTTATGCTGATTTTTATGTGAATTTCAGAAATTTAGTTGAAGGGTTTAGGGCTTGGGGATTAAGGAGGGATCAAGAAGAGACTAGGAAAGAGATTAGAGGAAAAGAGTGAAAACTAACTTGAATTGAAGATGAAATGAAAATATGAAGAGGATGGGAACTTATAGGCAAGCAATGGGCTTAGCTCAATTCATTTCCTTCAACTTAAAAATCATTATTCATTCCAAAATTCAACAACTCCAAACATAGTCAAGTTTATACTCATTTTCTCACGTCGAAAAAGCAGTTTCAACTACAAGTGTCTCGAGACCTAATTCCTTCTTCTTTGAAAAATTAAGTATAAGGGGCTTCCATTAATTAACAATTAAATATTTAAATTAATCATTTTAATATTTAGTCGTTAAAATTGTGGTGTGTTACATTCTCCCCTCCTTAGAAGAATTTCGTCCTCGAAATTCATATGGGTACGAGAAAGTAACATGACTGACCAAAATTCCTGAGTCTAAACCTTGGAAAATCCCAACAGTGCTTCCATTACATGGCAAACATTGCGGAAACTTCTGAATTAGAACACATCTTACATCTAGGAAATACGTGATAGCCTACATTATCCCACATTTTCACAGATACATACCTTTTTTTAAGAAAACTTCTCACCATTTAAATGCAAATCTCAACAATTAAGCATTTAAATATTTGTTTTTCATCTCTTATGTACTTAATTATACTATAAATGGAGGATTATGCACCAATGTTATAGCCACGCACAATCAAGACATGTATAATTTTAATGTAGTAACCAATAATATCATAACCACACATGACTAAAAATTGGAGAGTAACCTCAAATAAGTCGCTATCGAAGTGTACCATAAACTCTGAGTCACATTAAAATGCAATCGACTAGTATAGATCTCACCTGTAACAACCCTGTATTTTTCAAATATTTTTAAATTGATTTTTCCAGATTCAAAAGCTTTATTTATGAAAAAGAATAAATTTTGTCATTTTAAGTATAAACTTTGATTTTTATGTGGATTTGAATTCCAAATATGACTAAATTTAATATTTCCAGAAAATGTGAATTTTGGTCAAATAGTCAAACTTTGACTTTTAAATTTAAATTTTAAATAGTTTGAAATTATAAAATTTATCTTTCATTATGAAAATAGATTTAATAACTAGAACACTACTTTTCGTTTCGTTGAAAATGGAGTTAAAATGTAAAAGTTATGTACATTTCAATTTTTTTTTTGTATAAACTGTTTATTTAACAATTTTGTCTATTTTAAATTGTATAAATTACTTTTTCTTTGTTATATTTTATTTTAATATGTGTCAATATGTTAATTTATGTATATTTTCATCTCTAAATATTTTCAAAAATAATAATAGAATTTTTCCAAAATTTACTATGATGATTTCCTATTTTTAAAGGCTGTTTCCCTATTTTCTGCTATTTTCATCATTAAAAATTATATGTAAATTAAATTTTAAATATTTATTTTGTGAATATATTTTTATTTTATGTTATTATTTATGTTTAGAAATATATTACAAGCTCATATGAATTTTTCTAAAAGTTATTCTATTCAATTTCAAATTTTCTAGACTAGTTTACTATATTACAAGCTCATATGATTGATAAATATTTATATAAATTATTATATTTTGATAAAATTTCGAAATTTTATCTGGGATTATTATCATTTCTAGAAATATAAAGTTATAAAAAGGAATTAAAGATATATGAAGAGTTTGATACCTTTTGTGTGCTTAGTCCTTTTGAATTCTACCGTTTCTTTTTCAATCAATACATCTTTTATTTTATTTTTGCTGTTCGATTCCCCCAATCTTTTTCAGCCGACTTCCTCATGTTATTCACGAATTTTCAAAGCTCCTAAACCCTAAAAAAAATCATGGCCTCCATCTTGCAAAAAAATTTGGTAAATCCCTCTCTTGTTTCTACTTTTTCTTACTTTTTCTATGCTATTTTGCCTTGTTTCTCTCTTCTATTTGCATGGCCTCTTCTCCATAGCCACGGCCACCACCTCCAACACCTTTTCCACCATCATCTGCAGCAGCTCCTCCTCCAATCCCCTCTGACCAGATCAGACCATGGCCATCTAGATGAGCCTACACCCCAAAACAATGTCAAAAAAACTCCAAAACAATGCACTAGTCACCACTATTACTTCACCACCTTCATCCACCACCTTGGCCACCACTATAGGCCGCCACCACCACCTTTTCCGGACCTCCCCACACCCCTCCATCTACTATCCAGACCTGAACCATGCAAGGGCCGATCCCCACTTGCCTTTGGATGAGCCAAAAATGCACCAAAACTCCACTTATTTTGCCTTGACCCTTTGTCTTATTCATATGTAACTCCTACCATCATCATCTCCTTGTTGCCATGCTATTTTGATGCCATAACCTGAGATTATGTCCAGCTATGGCTGAGCAAAAGATCCCCTTGGTCAAGCTCTTGAATGGTTAAAGAAAGGTCGAATCACTTTGCCCTCTGTTGCTTTTTATTTCAAGTCATTTCGATATTGTTTTGTGTTACATATTTATGTATACATTGTCTTGTTTTGTTTATATGTATACAAGGCAATTATATTTGGCTCTCCACTCTCAAATCATATTCATGTTGTCGTGCCTTCAAAGATTCTGTGTTGTGTGTTTGGTCGTCATCTCCAGCTTAAACAAGTGAGTTATTCTCACCAGACAATATGTACCTATATAACTAGTAAATTGACACCCTGTGAATCTGTAGAAATATATTATCATGTTATACTTGACTATATTATGATAATATGATGTTTATACACCTGTTATATCATATGTTACTGTTATTTAATGTTATTCTGTTATTTATATGAGTTATCACCATTGCAAGTTCCCTGTAGACTAGAATCACTATGGGTTGAAATGATACATACCCGAACGGACTTTAGAATAGGGAAAAATTGTTATGGGCTGAAATGATAGGCCTGAATGATTTTTATTTAATTTAATTTAACTTGGGATTGCGGGTTTGAAATGATAGAACCCGGATTTTTCTTTTTTTACTGCGGATTGAAATGATACATATCCGTATCACATGACCTAGGTTAGAAAATTATATACAGGCCCGTGGTTATTTTATAAAGTGTTTTGGATATTTTTAAGTATTTTAAAAAAATTATAAATTTATGAAATTTGATTTAAATAGATTTTGAAATGTTTTAAATTAAAAGAAATTATGATTTTTTTTCCATGTGTTAAAAATGTAATTAATGAATGGTTTAACTAGATTTTTGAAATATAACTTAAGTTGGAAATTTGGAATTTTGGTTAAAAATGATATTTAAGTTATATAAATAAAATGGATATTAAATTTTATTTGGAAATGGTAAATATGATAATTTGATTAAATTTGAATTTAAGTGATTTATTAAAGTATTATTGATTTTTCTATGAATTTAAGTGGTTAAATAAGTGAATGTTTAAAAGTGATCTTTTAAAATATAACTTTACTAGGAAATGTGAAATTTGGTTTTAATTAAAGGGTTAAGTTAATTAAATAAAATTGGAAATTTAGTTAAATTTGTGAAATGGTAATTTAAATTTGAAGTGTTAAGTTATTTGTTGAAATGTGAAGAATTGGAAACTTTTACACTTAAATTTATTAAGTAAATTGTTGAAAATTGGATTTTATTATAAGAAATTTATTATGAAAAGATATATGTTAAACGATATGTAAATGAACATTTTAAATGTTAAAATATGATTTTTAAAATGTTTATGTGTTTTAAATTAAAGTTATTTAATTGCTGGAAATACACTAACACCTGAAATTAACTTTTAATAGCATTCAGAAATGCTATAGATTCTATTTTGAACTAAAATTGTGTAAAAAGAGCTATTACAGCATTTCTGAAATGATGTAGTTGCTGTAATTGAACTTATAGGCTAATATTGAACTCAGGTCTATTATAGCATTCTCTGGAAATGCTATAATGGTCTGCAGTCTTTGCTGAAACCAAATTTAACCCTTGTTTTGAAATCTGAACTACCGCAGCACTTCTGAAATGCTGTCTTTTCTGTTTTGAACTATAATTCAACTAAAACTGAGTTTTAACAGCAGTTTTAAGTGCTGTCTTTACTGAATTAAAAATGTTTTCAAATATAACCTATAGTAGTTGTTTTTAAATGCTGTGAAATGCTGAAATTTTAATAATTAGGGTTTTGGACTTAGTAAACGAACTCAGAATGGTTTGAAAATTTGGAAATTGAATACTTGATTTGAAAATATAATAATTACACTTTTAAAAGGTTTAAATGAATTATTTTGATTGGAATATAAACTATTTAAAGGTGATTTGAAATGATAGTAAATGAACGATATCTTTGAATTTAAAAGGTATTTAAAGTTGAATATTTGGATTTGAACTGATAGGATATTTTATTTGATTAAAATGATTTGAAATGAAGTTTTGTAAGGATATGATATTTTATTATATTAAAATGATTTGAAATGAAGTTTTGAAATGATATGAAAATTTAAATATATGGAAATGGTTTGGAATTGATTTATTCGTTATTTTGATAAAGATATGGTTTGAAATGATATTTTATTTTGAAGTAAAGTATTGTTTTTAAAAGTTATAACCACGGGTTATAATAACGATTGGTTGGCAAAGAGACCGGGATCGGATATGGACATACTCTCTGTCGATACCGAAAACCACTTTGACAACCGTGTATGCGGTGGAGATTCCAGAATGAAGTAGGATGGTGGCGACGTTCTTAAGGTATGTTACGTGGACCCAACTCCCGTGAGTTGGCATAAGGTGGCTAAAACAGGAGCGATCTCGGACCAGTGAGGTAGCACCTCTTCTCGGACACATTTCTTCGATATTATACTCTTACTTGTGATTGATTAGATGGCCATCCTCCGATTTGGGAGTGTTGTTCGAGGTGGAATGGTAGTGGCTGCTATGCGTATCCATCAGTCCGTGTGCGTAATTGGTATATCTACCCTGGCATTGCCTAGTTGTGCCGTGTCACCTACCATATCGAGCTTTACTACGATTATGATTTTAAGACCCGACTGCGTTAAGGTTCTCCATCCCCTTAACCCTATTTTCTATATGATTATACTTTACTTATTTAGACACTATTATAATATCGAATATTACTACATAGTGGATAGTTTAACGGATCCTTAGAGGATGGGCGGTCCCAAGCATCTTCTAAGTTACTTGTACATTTATTACAGTTCACTTGAGTTGGTTTACATTATATAAGTATATATTGTCCTGACTCGAGTGTTTTGTGTTTTGCGTTACGCTCGGGTCAGCCTGAGTTATTCACAGATTTGGATTTCCACTCTCTTGGAGATTTGAATCGCTGGAGATTATCTGCTTGTCATGTCCTATCTATTTCAATTCCGTTGTTCTACTCGGCTTGTACTTGGTTATTTTATTGAGACTTTTGTTGTACTATATTTCTTCTGTTGTATCTTATGTAACTCTGACATATTTAGATAATAGCTTCATGAACTACTATTTCTTTTACTTCCGCTGCATTATTTTACTCTGTGTCTGTGATCTGTGATTATATTTATTTACTGTATATTCTGAGATTTGCCAAATTTTATTTACAACGCAATATTTTGAGCAATTCAACTCCGGCATGTGTGTCTGCCTATGCACTTATAATGGATGCGAATGGTTGAAAATATCGGGTCATTACAGTTGGTATCAGAGCTTTGGCTTTGAGGCAAAACTCAGCATATGGAGTAGATTTATTTACAGAATCACTTTCGTTCGAGTTTGAATCTTTTCCTCTTGATTCAAATTTCCTCTGAATTTTTGGAACGTTCCCTGCGGTTTCAAAATTCATTCTTGTCCCTCACTATTCATCTTCTTTTGATTTTGGAGTATCACATAACTCCACTTCGAATGATCTTTATAGTGAATTGGCTGTCTCGCCAATATTCTAATTTTCTGGTAAAGGGGGAAACTCCTTTACAAATTAGCATCGATTCACCAGAGATTTATATCTATCCTTGGTTTAGATGCTAATATCTTTTATTACTCCAAACTCTATCTTTTGAGATCAGATGTAGATTTACCCCAGAAAAAAAATACACATTTGATCTTATTCATTAAGTCACGGTTGACCCGGTTAAGGTTGCCCGCAATTTATCTAAGCTTATCCATCTTCATATGTTGATAATTAATCATCTTGTTTTGTTTCCGAAATATCTCCAAACATTTTGAATTGTACTTGTAAATCTATGTTTTGTTTTATATAGTGTGTCGTTTGAGTTGTTGATGTTGATTTGGGCTTTCGATCGATTTGTTTGATCAACGCTATCGATAGGATTTCTAAAACACTTTGATAGAACAAACTGACACAATATTATTAAAAAAAAATTTGTTTAATGAAATAAATTTTGATATAAGTAAATATTATGGAACTTAATAAATTGATTTAAATTGATTATTTGAAATGATAATACTTGATTTATCATTCTATAAATGAATTTATAAATAGATGTTTATAAATTGATTTTGGAATCTGAAATGAATTTAAATCAAGAATTTGAGAATTTAATTTCTGATGGTTTCAAACCTTGTGTTTAAAGTTTTAAAAGGATATATTATTTAAAGTATTTTTGAATAAAAATTTGTCTCTAAAGGATTTTAAAGTTTAAAAATTAAGTGCTCTTCTCTTTGTCGCTGGAAAATAATTTCGGTGATGACTGCAGCATCATCGACGTTCATTTTCGAGTTTCGAAGTGAAGAGACCGTTCTGTAGTCTTACTACAGCTTTGTTTTGAAAGATTTAATTTATTTGAATTTCTAAATATGATTTGATTTATAATATATATAGATATATGATTTAAATTGATTTGACATATTATGTACATATATTTATTTATCTCTAACTGGTTTGAAGGAAACTGGAAAATTAATTCTTAAATTTCATCTTGAAGAATAATTTCAATTATAAAAAGAAAATCAAAAATTTGGATAAATGATTCAAACTTGAGATAATTGAATTGGAAAGTTTTATTTGTATAACATACAATTTCATTTCAATATAACTTACCAAAATTACACAGAAGTTAAATATGAAATTGGATAATATACAATATAGAAAGGATTTTTATAAATAAAATTTGAGTGGTTTTAATAAATGTTATACACTTAAATTTTAGTTATAAAAGATTAACAGAGGTAAATAGTGAAAAAGGAATTTAAAGAGATTTTATTTAAATAACTTAATAATCAAATTTGATTTAATATGGAACCTTAAGTCTAACCTAGGAATTTAATTAAAGTTATTTCCTGAAATGAATATGATGTATAATAAATAATGTATCTTTGAATAGATAAAATAAAATACATTTGAATTGGACTTTTGGTAATAAAGTTTATTTAACTTGAATTCATAGTTTAATTGATGTCTAAATGAATAAATGTGTAAAGAAATTTGATTGTTATATTTGCTATGATAAATATTTTATTTATGCAATTGATATGTCTTGAAAAATGAATAATTATGATTTAAATAGTTAAAATGTATTTTAACATCACTAAAACTTGATAATTGAGAATTTGGTTTTCAAATGGGAATTTTAAGTGTAACTCATTAAAGGAATATCTATTTATGAAATGGGTATTTTAAATAAAGTGTTAGGTTATGTGTTAAATTAAGAGCTAACTAAAATAGGGAGCTTTTGACTTAATAAATGAAGTATAGTTTGATTTGAATATTCCATTCATAAAAGTTTGTTTTAATAAGTCATAAGTTAAATGATATCCAAATGAATATTTCTGAAATTGAACTGATTTGAAATACTAATATACCTACTGTAGCATTTTATAAGTGCTACTATTTTGAAAATACAATGTTTTGGAAGTTTTATAATTGAATGAACTTAGAAATGTTACAACTTTAAAATGAATATTATTTGACCTTGAATTAAAATGGTTTAAATAAAGATTATTTTTAAAAGGTGTTATGATTTTCTAAGTATTATGTTTTTTTTAAAGAATAACATTTCCAAAGTGTTATGATTTTAGTAGTATGATTTCCAAATGATAAACATCTCTAAATTGTTATGATTTCAAAACATTATGGTTACAAATCTATTATCTTATTTTGTTTTTCAAACTATCTTTTGGTTGTCCTTATTTCTCTTATCTTGTTACAGAATGGAAAGGCTATTGCGTATACCAGTCTGTTTAGAAATCTTTCTGTAATCTTTGATAATCTTTGTTACTTATCTGGATCTGAACACTGTTTTTCCATTTATAGACCGTCGGTCAAGTGAAAAGGGAGATTCAGACTCTAGAGGTTCTTTTTCGTGTCTGTGTTCTTGATTTGATCACCTCCATCTTGTTAAACTTACCTATAAAAATAGTTATCAGGCATAATTTAAATCTCCTTGTCATCTTATTTTAATCTTATTTCACTCTATCTTTTCTATGCTTTCCCGTACCTCATTCCTTTTCGAGGACGAAAAGCTTTGAGTGAGGGAGAGTGTAACAACCCTGTATTTTTCAAATATTTTTAAATTGATTTTTCCAGATTCAAAAGCTTTATTTATGAAAAAGAATAAATTTTTTCATTTAAGTATAAACTTTGATTTGGATGTGGATTTGAATTCCAAATATGACTAAATTTAATATTTCTAGAAAATGTGAATTTTGGTCAAATAGTCAAACTTTGACTTTTAAATTTAAATTTTAAATAGTTTGAAATTATAAATTTTATCTTTTATTATGAAAATAGATTTAATAACTTGAACACTACTTTTCGTTTCGTTGAAAATGGAGTTAAAATGTAAAAGTTATGTACATTTCAATTTTTTTTGTATAAACTGTTTATTTAACAATTTTGTCTATTTTAAATTGTATAAATTACTTTTTCTTTGTTATATTTTATTTTAATATGTTTCAATATGTTAATTTATGTATATTTTCATCTCTAAATATTTTCAAAAATAATAATAGAATTTTTCCAAAATTTACTATGATGATTTCCTATTTTTAAAGGCTGTTTCCCTATTTTCTGCTATTTTCTTCATTAAAAATTATATGTAAATTAAATTTTAAATATTTATTTTGTGAATATATTTTTATTTTATGTTATTATTTATGTTTAGAAATATATTACAAGCTCATATGAATTTTTCTAAAATTTATTCTATTCAATTTCAAATTTTCTAGACTAGTTTACTATTTTTAGCTATTTTCTTAATTTAACTTTATATGATTGATAAATATTTATAAAAATTATTATATTTTGATAAAATTTCGAAATTTTATCTGGGATTATTATCATTTCCAGAAATATAAAGTTATAAAAAGGAATTAAAGATATATGAAGAGTTTGATACCTTTTGTGTGCTTATTCCTTTTGAATTCTACCGTTTCTTTTTCAATCAATACATCTTTTATTTTATTTTTGCTGTTCTATTCCCCCAATCTTTTTCAGCCGACTTCCTCATGTTATTCACAATTTTCAAAGCTCCTAAACCCTAAAAAAAATCATGGCCTCCATCTTGCAAAAAAATTTGGTAAATCCCTCTCTTCTTTCTACTTTTTCTTACTTTTTCTATGCTATTTTGCCTTGTTTCTCTCTTCTATTTGCATGGCCTCTTCTCCATAGCCACGGCCACCACCTCCAACACTTTTCCACCATCATCTGCAGCAGCTCCTCCTCCAATCCCCTCTGACCAGATCAGGCCATGGCCATCTAGATGAGCCTACACCCCAAAACAATGTCAAAAAAACTCCAAAACAATGCATTAGTCACCACTATTACTTCACCACCTTCATCCACCACCTTGGCCACCACTATAGGCCGCCACCACCACCTTTTCCGGACCTCCCCACACCCCTCCATCTACTGTCCAGACCTGAACCATGCAAGGGCCGAGCCCCACTTGCCTTTGGATGAGCCAAAAATGCACCAAAACTCCACTTATTTTGCCTTGACCCTTTGTCTTATTCATATGTAACTCCTACCATCATCATCTCCTTGTTGCCATGCTATTTTGATGCCATAACCTGAGATTATGTCCAGCTATGGCTGAGCAAAAGATCCCCTTGGTCAAGCTCTTGAATGGTTAAAGAAAGGTCGAATCACTTTGCCCTCTGTTGCTTTTTATTTCAAGTCATTTCGATATTGTTTTGTGTTACATATTTATGTATACATTGTCTTGTTTTGTTTATATGTATACAAGGCAATTATATTTGGCTCTCCACTCTCAAATCATATTCATGTTGTCGTGCCTTCAAAGATTCTGTGTTGTGTGTTTGGTCGTCATCTCCAGCTTAAACAAGTGAGTTATTCTCACCAGACAATATGTACCTATATAACTAGTAAATTGACACCCTGTGAATCTGTAGAAATATATTATCATGTTATACTTGACTATATTATGATAATATGATGTTTATACACCTGTTATATCATATGTTACTGTTATTTAATGTTATTCTGTTATTTATATGAGTTATCACCATTGCAAGTTCCCTGTAGACTAGAATCACTATGGGTTGAAATGATACATACCCGAATGGACTTTAGAATAGGGAAAAATTGTTATGGGCTGAAATGATAGGCCTGAACGATTTTTATTTAATTTATTTTAACTTGGGATTGTGGGTTTGAAATGATAGAACCTGGATTTTTCTTTTTTTACTGCGGATTGAAATGATACATATCCGTATCACATGACCTAGGTTAGAAAATTATATACAGGCCCGTGGTTATTTTATAAAGTGTTTTGGATATTTTTAAGTATTTTAAAAAAATTATAAATTTATGAAATTTGATTTAAATAGATTTTGAAATGTTTTAAATTAAAAGAAATTATGATTTTTTTTCCATGTGTTAAAAATGTAATTAATGAATGGTTTAACTAGATTTTTGAAATATAACTTAAGTTGGAAATTTGGAATTTTTGTTAAAAATGATATTTAAGTTATATAAATAAAATGGATATTGAATTTTATTTGGAAATGGTAAATATGATAATTTGATTAAATTTGAATTTAAGTGATTTATTAAAGTATTATTGATTTTTCTATGAATTTAAGTGGTTAAATAAGTGAATGTTTAAAAGTGATCTTTTAAAATATAACTTTACTAGGAAATGTGAAATTTGGTTTTAATTAAAGGGTTAAGTTAATTAAATAAAATTGGAAATTTAGTTAAATTTGTGAAATGGTAATTTAAATTTGAAGTGTTAAGTTATTTGTTGAAATGTGAAGAATTGGAAACTTTTACACTTAAATTTATTAAGTAAATTGTTGAAAATTGGATTTTATTATAAGAAATTTATTATGAAAAGATATATGTTAAACGATATGTAAATGAACATTTTAAATGTTAAAATATGATTTTTAAAATGTTTATGTGTTTTAAATTAAAGTTATTTAATTGCTGGAAATACACTAACACCTGAAATTAACTTTTAATAGCATTCAGAAATGCTATAGATTCTGTTTTGAACTAAAATTGTGTAAAAAGAGCTATTACAGCATTTCTGAAATGATGTAGTTGCTGTAATTGAACTTATAGGCTAATATTGAACTCAGGTCTATTATAGCATTCTCTGGAAATGCTATAATGGTCTGCAGTCTTTGCTGAAACCAAATTTAACCCTTGTTTTGAAATCTGAACTACCACAGCACTTCTGAAATGCTGTCTTTTCTGTTTTGAACTATAATTCAACAAAAACTGAGTTTTAACAGCAGTTTTAAGTGCTGTCTTTACTGAATAAAAAATGTTTTCAAATATAACCTATAGCAGTTGTTTTTAAATGCTGTGAAATGCTGAAGTTTTAATAATTAGGGTTTTTGACTTAGTAAACGAACTCAGAATGGTTTGAAAATTTGGAAATTGAATACTTGATTTGAAAATATAATAATTACACTTTTAAAAGGTTTAAATGAATTATTTTCATTGGAATATAAACTATTTAAAGGTGATTTGAAATGATAGTAAATGAACGATATCTTTGAATTTAAAAGGTATTTAAAGTTGAATATTTGGATTTGAACTGATAGGATATTTTATTTTATTAAAATGATTTGAAATGAAGTTTTGTAAGGATATGATATTTTATTATATTAAAATGATTTGAAATGAAGTTTTGAAATGATATGAAAATTTAAATATATGGAAATGGTTTGGAATTGATTTAATCCTTATTTTGATAAAGATATGGTTTGAAATGATATTTTATTTTGAAGTAAAGTATTGTTTTTAAAATTTATAACCACGGGTTATAATAACGATTGGTTGGCAAAGAGACCGGGATCGGATATGGACATACTCTCTGTCGATACCGAAAACCACTTTGACAACCGTGTACGCGGTGGAGATTCCAGAATGAAGTAGGATGGTGGCGACGTTCTTAAGGTATGTTACGTGGACCCAACTCCCGTGAGTTGGCATAAGGTGGCTAAAACAGGAACGATCTCGGACCAGTGAGGTAGCACCTCTTCTCGGACACATTTCTTCGATATTATACTCTTACTTGTGATTGATTAGATGGCCATCCTTCGATTTGGGAGTGTTGTTCGAGGTGGAATGGTAGTGGCTGCTATGCGTATCCATCAGTCCGTGTGCGTAATTGGTATATCTACCCTGGCATTGCCTAGTTGTGCCGTGTCACCTACCATATCGAGCTTTACTACGATTATGATTTTAAGATCCGACCGCGTTAAGGTTCTCCATCCCCTTAACGCTATTTTCTATATGATTATACTTTACTTATTTAGACACTATTATAATATCGAATATTACTACATAGTAGATAGTTTAACGGATCCTTAGAGGATGGGCGGTCCCAAGCATCTTCTAAGTTACTTGTACCTTTATTACAGTTCACTTGAGTTGGTTTACATTATATAAGTATATATTGTCCTGACTCGAGTGTTTTGTGTTTTGCTTTACGCTCGGGTCAGCCTGAGTTATTCACAGATTTGGATTTCCACTCTCTTGGAGATTTGAATCGCTGGAGATTATCTGCTTGTCATGTCCTATCTATTTCAATTCCGTTGTTCTACTCGGCTTGTACTTGGTTATTTTATTGAGACTTTTGTTGTACTCTATTTCTTCTGTTGTATCTTATGTAACTCTGACATATTTAGATAGTAGCTTCATGAACTACTATTTCTTTTACTTCCGCTGCATTATTTTACTCTGTGTCTGTGATCTGTGATTATATTTATTTACTGTATATTCTGAGATTTGCCAAATTTTATTTACAACGCGATATTTTAAGCAATTCAACTCCGGCATGTGTGTCTGCCTATGCACTTATAATGGATGCGAATGGTTGAAAATATCGGGTCTTTACATCACCTCAACCGCTAAAATGGCCTTGGGTGACATTTGATCTATCCTAAATAGCTATCGTTATCTCTCTTCGAACATGCTATAATCGGTATGTATAACTGGCATACAAGCAACAACAATTAACAACAATAGACAAAAATCAATCAACAATCAATCAAAACAATGCAAGAAATTAACAAGCAACGATAAGCAATGAAAAACAATAGTAAACAATGACAATCAACAACAAGGAATAATGAACGACAACAGGAAACAACAATTAAAATAAATAAATTAACAATTAATCAAAAAGAAACATGAGCAATGATACCAACAATCAACAACAAACAACAACAATCAACAACAAACAACCACAATCAATCATCAAGCAACCACAAACAACAACAAACAATAACAAGCAACAACAAACGATAGCAAGCAACAGCAAACAATAGCAAGTGACAACAAACAATAACAAACAATAACAATAAACAACAAACAACAACAAATAATAGCAAGCAATAATAAACAACAAAAACATATACTAAAGAGTCTATACCAACACACACGGTGACCAATAACAGTCGAAACGTGTATCTCAAACCATAGACTCGATGAGCCCGTTCTACTTCCAAGATGGACAAAATACTTAACTAGTGTAACTCCTTCCATGAATACAATACAAGAAAGACTATTACAACTCCCTTTATGAAAAGGAAAACTTCTAAGATGTGCTAGATTATCGAGTCTCAAAGCTCTCGATTTTCCTTTTCTTCTAAACAGAATTCATTATCCAAAGAAGGGAACCTTACTAGTTAAATCATTATTAAATAAAATTTTAAGAATGCTTGGGCTCACTCGAGTTCAAACTCGCCTCAACTGCACAATGTTTATAAGGATAATATACTAAGTGTATCACGACGCTTTCCTAGGCAAGTATCATACTACCACTTAGAAGATTATCTGAATACCAATAAAAATAATTGAGAAGTCCTTCCCCAAAATATTCCCCACAACCTAAACTATGTTATACTTATAATTTACAATGATTATGAATCACCCAAAATAACAGGATGCTCGTTCCAACCCTTCATTTGCTCGTAAGATTCCTTTGATAAATTACTATCAGCCACCTGACTCTTCTCATGCAAACTCTGATTCGATTCCTTAATCCGACTACTGAAATTATCTCACATGACCCAAGCTATTCTTTGGAAATCTCTCAATCATCTTAAGGATCCGACTCAATTTCTCGCCTTTAAGAATTGAGTGAAAAAACCTTGCCCAACTGGTGTAAGTCACCTAGAAACCTTACGCTTGAACTAGGGATTGGAAACTGGTATATGAATTGACCGATCCTTCGAAAATATCATTTTAGAACATGGGAGTACTCCCATAGCCTAAGGTTTACAAACACAAGGGAAAACAATTCAAACACGAATGACTCCATGCAAAGTTTTAGTATGTCACCCACTCGGTCTTTGCTCATTACCATGCAACCAAAAAGTTCTACTTGGATGAAAAACCAAGTTACACTTCATCAATAATCTCCACTCAACTGAAAAGCTCATGCATCAAGTTAGAATGATGGTACTCTCGATCGTTACACCACTCAACACCCATCACCACTGCACGTGTATTTCATTTACTCATCCTGATAGCTTGACAAAGATATCTTAGTAACTAGCGATAGAAATAAATTATAATTTAGAAGACAAGTGGTGTAAGTAATATTATATAGTAGAAAAATACAAGTATGCTCTCTCAACGTATCTCCTTCTACCAGATTGTTTAACTCAAAACTGGTTTACTAGGTCCTAAGTGTTGAACCTAGGCTCTGATATGAAATTTAACAACCCGTCCTTCATGACGCCCAAAAATCAGTGTCTTATATCAACGCCTAACTTTCGAATGCCTTAAAAGACGGCTTGTCGAGAAAAGAAAGAAAGAAGAAACAAAACACAATATCTAGGCACAATGACAAAAACGTTAACGTATAATATATGGAATATACATGAACATAATTGGATAAACAATATATAAGAGATTGTACTGGCAGAAGTAACTGATAAATAAATATCACTACAAAGAGTCAGAATAAAATATATGATACAATAAGTCATATATACAAATAACATCTATCATGTACCACTACGATACCAAGTAGATAAATAACAAAATATCATTTTGTCTCCTAAGCTTCAGTTGCGCCGCTCTAATAGTGTATCCCTAAAACCACATGACTGCCAAATTACTTAAACGAGTACCCGAGGGTTGTCATGACATAAATAGACAAAGACAAAATGTGGGTCAGACATAAAGCCTAGTGTGAAAGGAACTATATCAAAATATTGTATATGAAAACTGTATACAAATAAACAAGAATCACCAATGCACAGCCAGTCCTCTCCACAGTCGTGGCTCACGGGTAATTCGTACTGTCCATAAACAAGTAAATAAACCTATCCAAAAGATAGAAAATCATACCATAACTTGCTCTTCTCTTGTAATTAACGAGTCAGCGTAACTAATATAATATGACTGAAACGTAACGATCATACTATAATAAAGGTAACCCAACATCCAAAAGTAGAATGATCATAATATAATTCTATCGTGAAGTACATAATAATAGTAAATTTAACAACAATAACATCGACCAACTGATAATAGCACAATATAGAAATGGAAGACAACCAAAGAATACAAATCAGTACACATCATTACTGACCAAGCTAGTCCCTTGGCGAATGGAGGTGTTATGTTGTCCTTTGTATCTACGTTTTGAATCTCGACGTCTTTCTTCTCAACAAATTCTCTAATTAGTAGAAACTTTCGAAGAATGTTTCATTATTTCTTATGTTCTCTAGGCTCTTTTGCGATGTACATAGTTGCATTATTGTCACACGACAATGCTATTAGATTCTCCATGTTGGGAATCACCCCTAGCCCAGTTATAAATTTGCACATCTAGACAACTTCTTTAGCTACTTCATTGAGGGCGATTGTAACAACCCGTATATTTAGACCATTTAAATTGACAATAATCCACACATGTCAACTTAAATAGTACAAAACACGAATCATTAATGGAGTATATGTATATAAATGAGAATCATCACAGAATCACAAACAGATACAATATAACAGAATAACGCAGCGGAATTACAACAATGTCATAATAGGAGTTCATGAAGCTACTAAGTAAATACAACAATGTCTCAAGCAAATGGTGAAATAGAAATACATAGATGTCCGATACAAGTATCAAAATAGAATAGAGAAATACCGATAAAGATAAATGATAGTCTTCAAAGTCTTCAGCTTCCAAGCAGTACAGCAACAAAAATCCTCAGACTGACCCGAGCATAAGCACAAACAAACACTCGAGTCAGGACATATAATCTTATACAAGATAATATGGCACAAATTTTGAAATACTAATAACTCAAAGATGAATGGAATGAAAATCTTTCAGGATCCGTTAAACTATCTATATATAGTAGTGTACGCTAAGTAGATAATGTCTAACAGTAATATAAAGTATCAAAATAGTGTTAAGGCATTACCATTATTCCCCTTAACACATTTATATAGCATCATAGTCTATACAGCACTGTAAACTCCACCGTAAACTACTGGGCTATCAGGGAGTACTCCATAGGTATAATACAAAACAAATCGTAGTGGTCGCGCATAGGGATACAAGTATGACAAGGCACATGAGACAATACCTAAGGTAGTGAAACTACCGTTTGCCTGATCTGGACTGGTGAGAACGCATCGCCGCAACGATCGCAACACCGCGATACAACACTCCAAATTCAAGGGTGCGCACCAATCAAAAACAAGTAATGAGTAGTTTACGAAGAAGTGTGTTCACTAGAGGTAGCTAACCTCATTGGCCCGACACGGCTCATGTTTAAGTCATTTCCAATTTGACACAAGTGTCAAAGTCATCCATTATCGTTCTTTTTCTTCAATCATCAACGTACATCATTCCAACCACTTCATTCTGGATCAAACTCCGCGTATAATAGTTATTGAAGTGGTATTCGGTTTAGACAGAGAGTATGTCCCTAACCGATCCCGGTCTCTTTAATAACTTCGTAATTATTACACCGATTGGTCATTCAATAAATTTCAAAAATCAAATCGATTCACTTTAAATTTTGAAAGCCAACATTCCACTTGACTTTCTATATCAATTTCCTTAATTTACGTTTCAAAATTTCAAGTTTCCAAATTTCAAATTTCTACTTGATTACACAATTCAACTTCTATTTGATTTAAAGCAATTCAAAAATTGATTTAAATTTATATATGGATTTCATTCAATAATTATTTTAAATTAAATAAATTCAACGTTTCAAAACAATTCCAATTAAATTTCCAATTGATTTAATCATTCACTTAAGTTTACCTATATTATATCCAAACTTATAAATTTAATTTAATTTAATTCGCCAAATTTAATTCTTTAAATTACAAGTTTTGTATTAATTTCAATAAATAAACCACAATTTATTTCTTATTAAAGAAATTCAAATTCACTTATTTCCTCATCTAATTAAATAATCACAAGTTTAATTTCTTCGGTAAACAAGTTACAAATTCGTTTAATTATTAAATAAATTTACAAAAACTTAACTCAACAATTTATTTAATTTTTAAGCAACATACTTTCATCAAACATTTGTTAATATTTATTTCAATTTATCAAATATTTAACATTTTAAATTTCACTAGAATTTAAAATTCCAAATTTAATTAAAACCCTTCATTTTCTTTTAAATCAAATCTTTATTTTATTTTTATTTTAAATCAAATTGTTCAACCAATCGGGTTTTTATTTAATTCTCTATCCTAGGTCAAGTGATTTATTTGGGTATTTATCATTGCAACCCGATTCCATTAAATTCAAAATCAGAAGCATAGTAAAGGGAACTGGTAGTGTGATAATTGGGATGGTGTCAAAGTAAATAAACAAGCAATAACAACAATCAATAACAACTCAATAATTAATTTAAATAATCCTGAAATAATCGTATAAATTTTTTACATTATAATTCCTTGTAAATTAATACAATTATTTCTAGAATCTACACTATCATTTCATGTAGATTAAAGATTATTACGCTATTATTTCATGCAATTTTACACTCGTTATCTACCTATTCAAGTCCATACATCATCAAATTTATATGATATGAAATTTGTCTACATTGTTTCAAGTGTCGCTAACTATATTTCTACGTGTCAACCAATTAGACATTTCAAAGGTTATACATTGCGGATTTTTAATTTAATCAAATTCAAATACATATGTCAATTTCAAAGTGTTAACTACCATTCAAGTGTATATTATCTATCATTTCATGTGTTAACATTTAACATTCAATATTAACACCAAACAATCATCAATATTATTAACCAAACTTGATTATTATTGTATAATAATATAAGTCGTGAAATTTATTCACCTTTAGGGGTTAGGGAAAATGAACGACGAAGTACGAAGTGGCACTAAAAGACTTGACTCAAACGCAACACAAACACGAACAATCGAACTAGCTGCAACCATCGACAAGTAAGAAATAGTATAAATTTCAATATAGACGTTCAGATATATATATATATACACACTTATCGATCAATAAAGAAAAGAAGGAAAAGCTGAGAAGTGAGTGTTGCTGCAAGGTGGAAGCTTCAGATAGTTGCTGTACAACAACAGAAAAGAAAAATTGGTTACTAACCTTACTCATACTACAACATATATACACTCTGTATATATATATATATATATATATATATATATATATATGCATCCAGCGAAGTATGGAAAAGCAACAGTAACACTTTTATTTTCTTTCTTTTTTTGAACGCATGCAACATGCACAGGCTCGGCATGAACGGGAGGGCGACTGGTCCGAAGTGGTGGCGCAGGCAGCTCGATCAGCGACGGTAAGGCAGGCGACGTAAGGCGTTTCCGGTGTCTCGGTTGGCTGAGGGTTGGTGTGCGCGGAGTATGGAGTGGCTGGAGGAGCTATGGTGCGTGCGGTTGAGGAGGCTGATGGTGAAAGGCAACGTGCGGTGTGACTGGGTGGCGCGGTCAGTTGCGACTAGAGGTTGCGCGCTGGAGCGGGGTGCTGTAGGGTGGTGTGACGGCTGGAGGAGGTGGCGGAGGGATAGAGCGAGGTGAAAGGGCGTAGTCGCGGCTGGAGGTGGGATGGAAAGGTGGAAGCGCGGTCGCGGGGTGGTGATGGCACGTGTTGAAGTTTGGTTTCACACATTTTCTTTTGCAAAATCTTTTGACAATGAATGAAGCAAAAAAAATGGAAGAAGAAAAGTATAAAATGAAGGAGAAGAGGAAAGATGCATATTCGTACCTGTAGCAGATGGGTGCAACGACTAAGTGCTTTTTTTCCTTTTTATATTTTTATATTTGGCAGAGAGTAAAGTGGTCATTAAATTATATTTGTGAGTTACGAAATATATTCCATACTTCCCCATGCTATCCACCAGCTACCAACCACCATCATAAATCAATTTTATCCAATATTTTCTTTTCAAAATTTGAATGTGTACGGGCTGTTAACTTGGGCTGAATATTATTTAACAGGTCCGCTTGGAATGGTTAAATTAGCGCGACGATTTACGTCGAACTCCGATTTGTACAAATGAATATACTATTTTGATCGGCACGATGAGGTGCTTACAACGGTACACAGATATTGGCGATACGACAGTTCAATCAAAACTCAAATTTTTACGCCGATTAAATTGTTCGTTTGGCAAAACAATTTAAATGAAGCATACGACGGTGGAATTAAACGAAACGGAATGCGACGTATTGATCAGATAAATTTTTACAACATTAATGTTTAAAAATATTTAGATTTGGAAGATGAAAATTTACGCACTTTGAAATGAATTGATATACAATAAAATGTGAACGAATTTTACTACGATATTTTACAATGAAACTTTTCCTATATCCATTACTAACTAGACGCATTTTATATACGAAGTTTGGATGTTAACTGAGAACATATATAAATTTCAAATTTTATACTAAAATAACAGATTCAAAATTTAAATTGGGTCGGAAATTCAGGGTCTTTACAATCTCCCCTTCTCAAATCTTTTCGTCCTCGAAAAGGAATGAAGCGGAAGAAGTAGAAAAGAAACAAGCAGAAAATCCAAATAGATTTGAGAAAAAATAAATTATACCTAGAATCAGTAATTCGGGGTTTGAATCCCGAATAGTACTATCCTCAGTTTCCCATGTGCAATCTCAGTCATCTGCACTCCACTGGACTTTGATGAGATTGACCAACTTCCTTCTAAGTTGCTTCATCTCACAGTCGACTATCCGAAGTGGCTTCCGCTCAATGGTCAAGTCAGGCTCGATGACTAACTCTTCAAACTGAGCAGTGGGAATGGTCATAGATGGATCGTCCACTACTTTGCGGAGATGTGAGACATGGAACACATTGTGCACACCGGCAAACTTTTCTGGTAAGGCGATTCTATAGGCCAAGGTTCCGATCCTTTCCGTAATCTCAAACGGGCCAACAAATCTGGGAGCAAGCTTTCCCTTCCTTCCAAATCGAATAACATTCTTCAAAGGCGACACTTTGAGGAATACTTCGTCTCCTACACTGAATTCGAGATCTCTCCTTCTTCTGTTAGCGTAGCACTTCTATATGTCTTGTGCCATCTTTATCTTTCTCCTGATCTCTTCAACTTTCTCGGAAGCTTCCATAATCATTTCTGGACCAAGCACTAATCGGTCTCCAGGCTCAATCCAACAAGCTGGCGATTTGCACGGCCGCCCATATAAAGCTTCGAACGGCGCCATATCAATACTCGCCTGGTTTATTAAAGATAATTAAATTCCGATTCAAATATACTATTCAAATTGAAATTCGATTTTTTTTACCTGATAACTATTATTATAGGTAAATTCAACCAAATGGAGATGGTCTTCCCAGGATCCACCAAAGTCTATAATACAAGCTCGGAGAAGATCTTCCCAGATCTGATTCACCCTCTCAGTTTGTCCATCTGTCTGAGGATGATAAGCTGTGCTCAAGTTTAATTTAGTGCCCAAAGTATCTTGAAATGCTTTCCAAAATTTACTAGTGAAAATAGGATCTCTATCGCATACGATACTAGATGGTACACCATGAAGTTTAACAACTTCCCTCATATATATCTCGGCCAAACTCGATGCAGTACGAGTGGTCTTGACTGGAATAAAGTGAGTGGATTTTGTCAGCCTATCGACAATCACCCAAATGCTCTCGTTACCTCTTCTGGTCCTTGGTAGTCCATCAATAAAGTCCATGGAAATCTGTTCCCACTTCCAACATGGAATCTCTTGAGGTTGAAGTAATCGTGCCGTCTTCCTGTGATCGGCCTTAACTTGTTGGCAGGTTGTGCATCTACTAACATAGGTAGAGATATCGCGTTTCATCCCACTCCACCAATATAACTTCTTCATATTCTGATACATCTTTGTGACTCCTGGATGAAATGAAAGCGAGGATTGGTGGTTTTCTCTCACCACTTCCTGTCTTAAACCATCAACATTTGGAACACAAATTCGGTTGTCGATTCACAAAACTCCATTATTGTCTACTTGTGCACCCATTTTACTGTTAACATTCCCGACTCTACCGAGGACTATTTCCTTGATATGATAGAGCAAAGTATCCTCGTATTGCTTAGATATAATGCGATTCATAAGAGCTGGGGAGACAACGAGCTGAAATAACATTCATTCTACAAGATTACAACATATCATCGCTTTGTTTCTGCTCAAAGTGTCGGCTACAGCGTTTGATTTCCCTGGGGTGTAGTTAATATCGAGATCATATGCAACTAAGAATTCGAGCCATCGGACTTGTCTCTGATACAAATCCTTCTGTGAGAAAATATATCTCAATGACTTATAGTCTGTAAATAATTCGAATTTGGTCCCCAAAAGATAATGCCTCCATAGCTTCAGAGCAAATACAACCGCCAGAAGCTTTAAATCATGAGTTGCGTAATTTGCTTCATGGGTCTTTAACTGATGACCAGCATAAGCAATGACCTTTCCATTCTGCATTAAAACTACTCCTAACCCATCCCGACAAGCATCAGTATAGACGGTCTGTAACGACCCTGAAATTCCGACCCAATTTTAAAATTTTGAATCCATTATTTTAATATAAAATATGGAACTTTCATACGATTTCAATTAGCGTCCAAACTTTGTTTATAAATTTCGCCTAGATGGTTATTGATATGGGAAAAGTTTCGTCGGAAAATACCGCAGAAAATTTCGTTCGCGTTTATTTCACATCAGTTCATTTTAAACGCGAAATTTTTTTTTATCTTCCGAACCTGAATATTTTTACATAGAAAAATTCTAAACCATCTTCTGATCAAGACGTCATTTTTCAAATTTCAGACATCTTCAGCTCCGTCGATCTTATTCTTCGGCGTTTTTGCTGCATTTTCTCCACAATATAAAAATTTCGAATTTTATAATTTAAGCTTACAACTGATATCTATATACCGTTGTGTTCGCCTCGTCGCGCTGATCAAAATGGTATATTTATTTGTGTCAATCGGAGTTCGGCGGTGCAAGTTACAATTGTTTAACGGAGTATAAACTGGTCCGTTACGCAGCCCAAACCGGTACCCAATTACCTACTCAGTTCAGAATTCTAGGGGTCCTTTGACAATTCATGATGCAGGCCGGCATCATGAAACTATAGGTCGCTCAAACGACCTACGACCTAACCATGATCACAAGCTTAGTCTAAGTCGCGCCCGACTTAATGTGAGGAAGAATGAACGAGTAAAGGAGTTAGAGGAGGAAGCGAGTGATGCTGGGAAGAGTGGTCTAACGACCTATGATAAGTCGATAAGCAAGCTAAAGAGTGGCACAGCCCAAATTGGTGAAGTGTTAGGTCGCATACGACCTAACGAGGCCTTTAGGTCGCTCCAACGACCTACCGAAGATTTGCAAGCTAACGAGATACTGGAACGACCTAACATGTTTTTAACTCGTATACGACTTAGCGAGTTAGAAGATAGGTCGCAAGAAGGACTTAACAAGTTAACTCGTGTACGACTTAGCGAGTGGGAAAATAGATCGCTGGAACGAGCTAAGAGGGTGCTACGACCTAACAAGTCACGACCTATGATAGGTCGCAGGAAGACGTTACGACCTAAGTTAGGTCGCAAGGAGTTAGGTCGCGGAGTTTTGATTCGACCTATGCTAGGTCGCAAGAAAAGGTCACGACCTATGATAGGTCGCTGGGTAATCTGGGAAGATAAGTCGCGAAGTCTTAAGTCGCAAGGCTTAGGTCGCGAAGTTTCTGAAGCCATTTATTTTAGGTCGCAAAGCTACGGATGCCGTCCATTCTTTAAGTCGCTGAAGTATGAAGACCATTGATCTCTTTAAGTCGCTGTTCTGGGATGCGCATGTTTTAAGTCGCTAAAGTTTTTACCGTTGATTCTATTGCCGAGTTAATCTCTACCGCTGATATCTTAAGTCGTTGGGTGTTAAGTCGCGAAAGCTTGTAGCCGAGGATCCTGATGCCGCGTCAATCTGAACCATTGACGATGAGCCGTTTTATCTTTGAGTCGTTTGTATCTTTTTAGGTCGTACCTGTTTTGTAAGTCGTCTTCTATAGGTCGTTTCCGACCTAAGTACTTGTAATATTCTTGAAGTTTTCTATTGTGTTGAGTTGTAGCCTATAAATAGGCATGTATGGTCATTTGTAAAAGGTTGTTGAATATTGAATAAAATTCTCTTTTGATTGCTTTGTGCTTTCATTCAAACTGGTAGTTGAGTGTAATCTCCTATCTCCTCTTTCGGTTAATCGAGTGCGCTCGATTCAACGATTGTAGAAGCCGATTCACGGAATCTAGTGCGCTAGATCAACGCTCGAAGAATTGAAGATCTTTGGACCCGGTATCGTGCGCGATCAACGAGTTCGAGATAGCTAGAGTTCGGTATCTTCGGATCAACGAATTCGGGCATTTCAGTATCTTCCATTCCACAGATTGCTACATTCAACGAACTACATTGTTTTTGTAATATCCGCTGCGTCATTTTGGTATCAGAGCTTGTTTTAGCCAATCATAGCTAAATCGAGTCTTGGAGCCGAGAATTTGAAGTTTGAAGTGAAGATTAGAGTTTGCGTTTATCACGGCCGAGAGTAAGAAGTGTTTGTTCGAAGATTGATTGATCGAATTTGCATTGGAAGCCGAAACTTTGTCCATCGTGTTCATCACGATTTGCTACAAAGTGGAAGTTTTCGATCCATTTCATTTTGGATCTAAGTTCGAAAGGTGTTTGAAATTTGGAGCGGAGCCGAAAGTCAAAGTTTGAAGGCTTGATCATGCCTCCGAGATATGTTAACCGTCATCATAGTGTTGCAGAGTTATATGAGAGAGAAGATCCTGAACAGAAGAAGCAACGTAGTGATGAAAGATTCAATAAGGATTTCGAGAAAGTAGAGAGAACGAAGTTAGACATGAATCGAAATCAACGGAGAGTGTCGCCACGTTATGATTATAAGAAAAGAAGTAGAGAGGACGTGCATGGACATAGAAGAGTCGATGTTCAGAATCGACGACGAAGTTCAACTAATTTTGAAGAGGAAAGTTATGGTGATCGTGTTCATTTTCGATATTCTGGTCAAGGGCAAAATCAATACAAGAGTATTGTAGAGGATGGTTATACATGGAAATCAAGAAAGGATACGGAGATTCCAGAATTCCGAGGTGGACTACAAGCAGAGGAATTCTTGGACTGGTTATCCATGGTTGAAAATGTTTTTGAGCTCAACTACGTTCCTGAGGATCGTCAAGTGAAGCTAGTTGCTGCAAGTTTGAAAGGAAGAGCCATGGACTGGTGGCAACAAACTAAGTCAACCAGAGAGAGGATGAAGAAGTCTAAAGTTGTCAAGTGGGATAAGATGAAAAGGATGATGAAGGCAGATTTCTTACCCTACAATTATCAAACTCGTCTTAAGCAACAATTGCGGAAGTTGAGTCAAGGGAGTCGAGGAAAGGGTGTGGTTCCAAACTCCAACAATCAAAATCATGCTGTTCATTACAATAGAAATGTTTTTAAGAGAGTCAATGAACCAGTTGTATATGGAATCACGAAGACAAGCGTTGATGAACGAGTTAAGCAATATCATTATCAGAAGTCTGACCATCGAAGTTTTGAATGTACAAAGTCCCAGAATAAACCCTTTATTGTAGAAGAATGTGGAAGCGAGGATGTGGATGAATCTACTGAAAGCGAGAAAGAAGAGGAAGAGATACCCACTAGTCCATTACCTTTCGGCGAAACTGCTGAAGAATCGGAAGGTAGTGATGAAACCTTGGTTAGGTATGAGGCAAGTCAAGAGCTTAAAACTCTCGAGGAGGTTAAACCAATGTTAGAAGAATTTGAAGTGTTCAGACATACAGAATCATTCGCAACCTTACCACTAAAGTTTGACAACGAAGATGAAGAGGTCGAGTTGGAGAACGAAGAATGTAATTTGATTGATGTAGTTAACTTTTATCAACCACCACAATTTGACGACGATGAAGAATTTTTGCCAGGATTTGAGGAATCTTTATCAGGGAGAGTAGAAGTTTTGTCAATAGAGAAAGGAGGTAACTTGTTGTGGGGGACTGTTGAAATTGACTTTTATGAACCGTCGAAATTTGACGATGAAGAAGAAGTTGAGTCAAAGTATGTGGAGGTAGAAGTTGATTACTCTTCATTGCCACAGTTTGATGTTGATAGTATGGAAGAAGAAGGTGTGTTCGGGATGGAGGAAATTCATTTGACAATGGAGGATTCTTATTTAGCACCTGAGCTTATGGATGAGAGTCAGCCGAGTATAAATTCCTTAGTTTCCAAGGAACATGAACAAAGCGAGAGTGAAACAGAAGAGAAGGCAGAATCAGATAGCTTATTATTTTTGAAAGACTTCATCATTGAAATAGAAGATGATGATGAGTTATCAATGATGATTGAACCTGGAGAAAATTCTGATTTTGAGAATCCTGAAGAAGATGAAGTATTTGAAGAATGTGAAGATGAGATGTCTAAGGAACTGCTTGAAGAATCTAGTCTTGTATGTTTGGAAGAGCCTGACGAAAAGGTGGAAATTAGTAATGACTTGTTTGTATTGGACCGGCAAGGAACGAGTGAAGATTTTGATGTTTATGTGGAAGTTGGGTCAGAATTCGATGAGTCTGAAGTCGAATACTCTAAGGAGTTTTCCGAAGAGTTACCATCTCTACAGGACATCCAACCTCAAACTGAACTCGTACCAGATGCTATTTTACTGCCAGGATCGTATGATCTTATGTGTCTGAAAGAACAAGAAGAGTTGATACAACAGGAGGAAGTGAATGATTGTCAGTTGAAGTTGTCGGATGATGTCCACGCTGCTGACATTGCCAATGTCGATTGCTTGGAACCGAATTATAAACATAAATATGTTGAAGTAGAAGCAAGTGGGAGTTCATTTCAGTCAGGGGAGTTTGATGCAACACATCAAGGGAAGATTCAAGAGGATGACACATCTGAATGGGATAAAGAAAGACAAGAATCTGAGCATGAGTCATCACAATTTTTCGGTCGTGATTTCCTAAGTCGTTCCATGATTTTAAACTTCCTTATAACGTCTCACATTTTCGACACGTTTTGGTTCTATATCACATCTTCCTATTGGCACAAGCAATATGGTATACGACACTATTCTTATGAAGTTTTGTGCTACCTGAAGTGGATCTGGCATCTAGTGCTTAGTTTATTCCGCAATTTTTCATATGCCATCTCCCTCAGATCACTTTCTTATGTTGCCTGCCTAATGCCACGTCTGTTCAATTCCATGTATTATTTAGCTCGAACCATAACATCCAAAGTAAAAAACAAGTTTAATCTCAAGAATGGTTATCACCAGAGCCGTGTCAAACCAGATAATGAATGGAAGACCGCGTCTCGAAGAAGAAAGCTTTTAAATTCGAGGACGAATTTCTCCCAACCAGGGGAAGATGATGCAGGCCGGCATCATGAAACTATAGGTCGCTCAAACGACCTACGACCTAACCATGATCACAAGCTTAGTCTAAGTCGCGCCCGACTTAATGTGAGGAAGAATGAACGAGTTAAGGAGTTAGAGGAGGAAGCGAGTGATGCTGGGAAGAGTGGTCTAACGACCTATGATAAGTCGATAAGCAAGCTAAAGAGTGGCACAGCCCAAATTGGTGAAGTGTTAGGTCGCATACGACCTAACGAGGCCTTTAGGTCGCTCCAACGACCTACCGAAGATTTGCAAGCTAACGAGATACTGGAACGACCTAACATGTTTTTAACTCATATACGACTTAGCGAGTTAGAAGATAGGTCGCAAGAAGGACTTAACAAGTTAACTCGTGTACGACTTAGCGAGTGGGAAAATAGATCGCTGGAACGAGCTAAGAGGGTGCTACGACCTAACAAGTCACGACCTATGATAGGTCGCAGGAAGACGTTACGACCTAAGTTAGGTCGCAAGGAGTTAGGTCGCGGAGTTTTGATTCGACCTATGCTAGGTCGCAAGAAAAGGTCACGACCTATGATAGGTCGCTGGGTAATCTGGGAAGATAAGTCGCGAAGTCTTAAGTCGCAAGGCTTAGGTCACAAAGTTTCTGAAGCCATTTATTTTAGGTCGCAAAGCTACGAATGCCGTCCATTCTTTAAGTCGCTGAAGTATGAAGACCGTTGATCTCTTTAAGTCGCTGTTCTGGGATGCGCATGTTTTAAGTCGCTAAAGTTTTTACCGTTGATTCTATTGCCGAGTTAATCTCTACCGCTGATATCTTAAGTCGTTGGGTGTTAAGTCGCGAAAGCTTGTAGCCGAGGATCCTGATGCCGCGTCAATCTGAACCATTGACGATGAGCCGTTTTATCTTTGAGTCGTTTGTATCTTTTTAGGTCGTACCTGTTTTGTAAGTCGTCTTCTATAGGTCGTTTCCGACCTAAGTACTTGTAATATTCTTGAAGTTTTCTATTGTGTTGAGTTGTAGCCTATAAATAGGCATGTATGGTCATTTGTAAAAGGTTGTTGAATATTGAATAAAATTCTCTTTTGATTGCTTTGTGCTTTCATTCAAATTGGTAGTTGAGTGTAATCTCCTATCTCCTCTTTCGGTTAATCGAGTGCGCTCGATTCAACGATTGTAGAAGCCGATTCATGGAATCTAGTGCGCTAGATCAACGCTCGAAGAATTGAAGATCTTTGGACCCGGTATCGTGCGCGATCAACGAGTTCGAGATAGCTAGAGTTCGGTATCTTCGGATCAACGAATTCGGGCATTTCAGTATCTTCCATTCCACAGATTGCTACATTCAACGAACTACATTGTTTTTGTAATATCCGCTGCGTCAATTCAATTGCCTTGGAAAGCCAACAGCCATCCGGTTACCAAGACAAATAAATTGGAGACCTTTCAATTTCTGTACTCTTTTATATAATAAGCTATAGTTCCACTATTCATTGTTTGCATTTTCACATCTTTGGTTCGTATACCCTCTGCCTTTCTCTCCTCTTCTATACATTTTATTATTTTTAAGTTTATTCAAGCTTCTTTCAGCAGCCCATCAGCCCACTGCCTACCCATCCACTTCCTCCCCGTCCGCCTGCCTCCGCCAGCCCGAGCCACCCGTCCCTGCCCACTGCCCCAGGCAGCACCCCAGTCCAGCCCGCCACCCGTCCCTGCCCACTGCCCCAGGCAGCACCCCAGTCTAGCCCGCCACCCGTCCCCAGTCCGCCAGTCCACCCCAGTCCAGCCCGCACTGCCGTTCCCTATCCGCCAGCCTTCGCCCGCCCAGCCCAGGCCTCCGCCCCGCCTGCCTCTGTCCAGCCCAGTCCTTTGCCCGTACCCACCAACCCCACCACCCGCCTGCACCAGCAGCCCGCCCGAGCCACCCCGTCCCCATCCCACTCCGCCTTCGCCCACGCCACCAGCTGCTTCCCGCCCTGCCTTCCGCCCGTCCCACTCCCTCCGCCCAGGCCTCTGCCACCACCAGCCCGCTCTGCCCCACTGCCTCCCACCAGCCCAACCACCTGCCCCACTGTCGCCCAGTCCGTCCACCCACCAGCAGCCTTCGAACCCGCCAGCCCAGTCCACCCACCGGCAGCCTACACCCACCCAGTCCACCACCAGTTCGCCCTACCCCTCTGACAGCCTCCGCCGCCAACCAGCACCACTGCTTCCATCCGCTTCGACTTGGCCACAACTGAATTTTGTAGCATTTCCGTTCATATATAAGTCTATATAGGAAACTGTATATTACATAGCAGGGTAATCTTTAGCATTCTAGTTGCTCACGTTTGCTGCTATGTTTTGTTTCCAGCTACTACTTCGGAGTCCTAGGTTACCTTCAGCTTGTCGGATCTATTTTGCTTCACCGTTTGGTATGATTATATATATATACAATCTATATATATTATATTGAATCAATTGTTAATTAAATTATTTGTTTGATTACAGTTGTGTTCATTTTGCATCGGGCTTGTTAGTGTCTCTTATCTATTCATCTTTGTGCTTCGTCATCAAATCTCCAACCAAGCAAGGTGAATATTTCATTCACGACTCAATCTATTATGCTATGATAATCCAGTGATAGATGTTATTGATATTAATTTGAATGTTAAAATGGTTGATGTTAAATTGTGATTTGAAGTTAGTTTATGGAAAATAGTTGTGACACTAAATTGTTATGATGTTGAAATTGGTCGTTAATATAAGTGATGATTAATATGAAATTGAAATTGATATAGGATAGTCTAAAATTTAAAATAGATTATATATGTTGAACTTGTCCCTTTAAATGTTAAATAAATCGACACGTAGAAATAGTGTTAACTACACTTTGAACCATTGAATGTATGATTGATGTAATAATTTGATAATAAACGCAAAGTGAAAACCCATAATGTAATAATCTTTAATCTGCATGAAATGATAGTGTGGATTCTAGGAATAATTTTATTAATTTACATAAATAACAAATGTAAATTAAATACGATTATTTCGGGATTGTTTAAATAAACGGTTGAATTGTTACGTACGGTTGCTATTGATTGTTTATTTACTTTGACAATATCCTTGTTATCACACTGCAAGTTCCCTTTGCTATGCTTTACTTTATTTAATGATATTGGGTTGAAATGATAAATACCCAATTGAACAACTTTGGCCTAGGATAGATAATTAAAAATAAGAAACCCGATTGGTCGACAAAAATCATTTTGGAATTGAAATCTATTTGAAATTAAGAAACTTAAAAATTTGTTGGAAAATAAGTAACGAAATTAATGGACTTAATTGTAATAAATTAATGGATTTAATTGTAATAAATCAATGGATTTAATTGTAATAAATTAATGGATTTAATGGTAATAAATTAATAGGATTAATTGTAATAAATCAATGGACTTAATTGTATTAAATTAATGGATTTAATTGTAATAAATCATTGGATTTAATTGTAATAAATTAATGGATTTAATGGTAATAAATCAATAGGATTAATTGTAATAAATTAATGAACTTAATTGTAATAAATTAATGGATTTAATTTTAATAAATTAATGGAAATAATTAAGTGGATCTAATTGAAATAAATTAATGGATTTAATTGAAACGGATTAATAAATCTATTTAATTAGATAAAACGGAATGACACATTTAATTGAAATGAGATTTGAACAAGTAAGTTTTAGAATCTAATAATCTAAATTTATTAGATTTGAGATTAGATCTAATTCGGATAAATTTAATAAATTTGGAATTTGCTATAAAATTTAATTTGAGATTAAGTAACAAGGTGACTTAAGGGAATGCAAACCAACTAAAGTTTAAGGATTTGATTTAGCTGTTGAAATTGATTAAATCAAAGTCTGATTAAATTTAATGTAACGATGAATGGGAATAGGAATTAAATTGAAATTGAATACTTAAGTATTGTTGACTCAAGGGCTTGGACTAAAACTTCATTTGGAAATATGATTTTTAAATGTTAAAAAAAAATTGAATTGTGAAGTGTCAAATTTTGAAAGTCAAACTTGCAACTTGACTTTTGGACTTTGATTTGTTTAAAATTTAATATTAAATAACCATCGGGTAATTAATGCGTAGTTATTAAAGAGACCGGGATCGGATATGGACATACTCTCTGTCGATACCAAAAACCACTTTAATAACTAATATACGCGGAGTGTTGATCCAGAACGAGTGGATGGTTTTGGTGA
The DNA here is from genome assembly GCA_030737815.1 of Allium fistulosum. Classification (NCBI taxonomy): domain Eukaryota; kingdom Viridiplantae; phylum Streptophyta; class Magnoliopsida; order Asparagales; family Amaryllidaceae; genus Allium; species Allium fistulosum. The sequence continues at coordinate 98,228,833 of CM060905.1, forward strand.
ACGCGTTGACTGAAGAAAGAGAACGATTTTGGATGACCCCTGACATGACTAAAACAGGAGCCGCGCCGGGCCATTGAGGATCGCCATCTCTAGCGGACACACTTCTTCGATACCTTATCTATTACTTATGTGATTCGATTTGGGTGCACCCATTGATTTGGGAGTGTTGTTTCACGGTGTTGGGATAGTAGATGCTATGCCCAACATCAGTCCGGATCAGGCAACTACTAGTATCCTAGTTGGTATCGCCTTATGTACCTTGTCATACTGATTATCCAATTCGCGACCACTACGTTTTGTTTTGTACCTTTAGTATATGGATTGCCCTCTGGTGACTTCCGGTTTTGGGGAAACTACGGTCTTGTATATGCTCTTGGGAATAAAAATGTGTTAAGGGTGGAATGGGCCATGACTTAACGCTATTTTGATATCGTACTTTACTGATTAGACATTATCTATTTAGCGTATTCTATTGTATATATAGATAGTTTATCGGATCCTTAAAGATGTGTATCACATTCATCTTTGAGTTATGAACTTTATTATTTGCACCTGATTATCCTGTATAAGATTTTGAGTCCTGACTCGAGTGTTTCTTTTGTATATGCTCGGGTCAGTCTGAAGCTATCCAATTGCTGATCAAGGTTGGTTGAAGATGCTGAAGACTTAGCATTTATCTTTATCAGTTATTTCCTTCCTAGTATTTGATGAACTTATGTATTGAACATCTGTATTTCTCTTTGTCACTTTATGTTGAGACATTGTTGTATTCCTGTAGTAGCTTCATGAACTACTATTATGATGATGTACTTTTCCGCTGCATTATTCTGTGACTATTCTGTGTCTGTGATGTTGTATTGATTCTCATTTACATATATGTATTCATAATCCCATAATGATTCCTGTTTTGTATTATTTAAGTTGACATGTGTGGATTATTGTCAATTTAAATGGTCCAAATATACTGGTTGTTACACGGTCAATCCTTTGGTTTCGTCAATAACTGTAAGGACTGGGGCAGAGGTCAACTTTCGCTTCATTTCGTTGAATGCTGATTCGCACTTTTCATTCCAATTAAACTTGACATCCTTTCTGGTCAATGCAGTGAGCGGTGCGGCAATCCAAGCAAAATTTTCTATAAATCTACAATAATAGCCGGCCAAGCCCAAGAAGCTACGAATATCTGTAGTAGTTTTGGGAGTCTCCCAATCCTGCAAATTCAAAGGATTCGAGTTTTAGAAAGAGATAAGATGTTCGGATAGAAACGACGAATAAGGATAAAACTTACATTGATTACGGCGATCTTAGCCGGATCAACTGAAATCCCATTCTTCGAGACAATATGGCCAAGAAATTGAACTTCATCTCTCCAAAAGTGGCATTTCGAGAACTTGGCTTTAAGCTGATGACTACGAAGAGTTTCAAGGACAAAAACCAAATGTGACCTATGCTCTTTCTCATCTTTAGAGAAGACAAGAATATCATCGATGAAAACAAGCACAAACTTGTTAAGAACATCACGGAAAACTCTGTTCATCAAATCGACGAAATAAGCTGGAGCATTAGTTAGGCCGAACGGCATAACCAACCATTCAAAGAAACCATTATCAGTACGGAACGCCGTTTTAGGAATACTTTCCTCAGCAATTCTGAGTTGGTGGAAACCGGTAGCCAGATCGAGTTGAGAGAAAACTTTAGCTCCATGGAGCTGGTCGAATAAATCATTAATGTGGGACATTGGATATCTGTTTTTGTGTGTGAGCTTGTTTAGCTCTCTATAGTCTACACACATTCTGAGAGAACCATCAGACTTTGTGACAAATACGACTACAGCTCCCCATTCTGAATGACTTCGCCTAATCAAGCCTTTAGCAAATAAATCTTCAATCTGAGCATTCAATTCTGCCTTCTCTTTAGGAGCCATTCTCCTGTGAGGGAGAACTACTGGTCGAGCGCCTAGAATAAGATCAATGTGGAATTCGATTTCCCATGGAGGTGGTAGAGAATTGACTTCTCCAAACACATCAGGAAAAAGCTGAACAACTGGGGTGGAGCTTAGATCATTCGGATGAGAGTCAAGAGAGAATATAAAACTTCCAGCACACTCCTGAGGTGATTTACCTTTAATAACTAAAGGTTTACTCTTGTCATCAATTAGAAAGACAGTTCAAGATTTGCAAGAGATAACGGCTTCGAACTTTCGTAGCCAATCAACACCTAATAGGATATCAAATGCCTCAAATCACTACACCACAAAGGCTAATTAGGCAGTGCTTAGGGCCGTATCAAAATCCATTAGGCACGGCCATAAGCCATATCAAAATTAAGCATGTTTAATCATTAGATACGGTCCTAGACCATATCTATTTCTCCAATTAGATACGGCCATGGACCGTATCTAACTGTCGAATTAGATACGGTCACGGACCGTATCTAATTGTCGAATTAGATACGGACTTGGGCCGTATCTATTTGTCCAGTTAGATATGGCCATGGACCGTATCTAATTCGACAAGTAGATACGGCCCTTGGCCGTATCTAACTGGAGAAGTAGATACGGCCCAAGTCCGTATCTAATTCGACAGTTAGATACGGTCCGTGGCCGTATCTAATTGGAGAAATAGATACGGTCTAGGGCCGTATCTAATGATTAAACACGCTTAATTTTTCAAGTTTCTTTGGCTTGCTACTTTGTTCATCGCTGAGGTAAATAATATCACAGATATTCGACTTGGATGAAAGGACTAATTAACTCAAATCAGCAAATAAATTGCTACTGTCATTCCAGCCTTCAATAAAAAATAAAAAAATTAAGAAATTAAACCGATTAGATTATCCAAAAAAGCAACTTAATATTACAGAAAAATGAGTAACAATTCACTAAACCATATATATAAACAACAGTTTTTTCCAACATAAACGATAAAAATTTCTGAAATATTATCAACTTAACCACATTACATCCATTACATCAATATTAATATTGTTTCACAAACTTTATTAGTTAATACTCAAGCCAGATCAATGCAACTGAACCAGTGGATCCGCCTCACCACCAACACAGGATGCTTCCATGACTCCATTTCGTATCTGATCGCCAATGTCCCTGAAATTCATTATAAATTTAAAGCTGTTAAAGCATCCCAGCATTTTATCATTGCTGAAGTTAGCAGTTGAAGAGTTCGGCTATGAACAAAGAGGAATACTCCAGTAGCATTTTGACTATAATGTGATGATATCAGGTAGGTATTAATCTACTTTTGTTTGATGTTGTAATCTCGTACCTTAAGAGCTTAGCACAGTGCAAATATAAGTACAAGCAGTATTAGTTCAAATTATTTATACATAGAGAAAAGGTTATCCTTGTTATCGCATAATGAATTAGCATGGCTTCCATTTAAGTAGCATGTAGGTTATTATAAAACATTTTTGCCTTGGAAACATTTACAACTCGATCACCAATGAAAAAGAAGTAAAATACCCTGGACGGTATATGCTTAGGTTCAACTCCAAATAAGAAGCATATATGCGGTAACCCATTGCGATTATAAGTCCAACAAAATGGGTCGAAAGCTTCACATTGCTGATGCATGTTTTAGATTATTAGAAGTTCACCCTGGTGAGAAATTTGATGTTTCAGCTGTTACACTTGTATAAAGGTGCAAATTGCTGTTTACCAGTACCTTGGACATTGATCAAGACAACTGAGCTCAAAGAAGGTATTTCACATATTCATGGACTTTTTGCACTAACTTATGGAAAATAAAGCATAACATTGTACTCTCGTTCTTCTGCAGATAGTTCATGGAAGCAAACTTAGTAGGAGATAAAAGTGAAAAAGCAATAAGAAATGCAAACAGTAATCTATTTTTCTCGAATGGGTTTATGTCAAGCTCACATCACACTTCTCTTGTGTTTGCAAAAAAATGAACTTGTCTAATTTTTAAATATCAGCTTCAAATATAAAAATAATCTCTCCAGATGTCCTTATAATATCAATTCCAAGAGGTTTAGTAAGAAAAGTTCTCAGTTTTCCTATTTGGCTCCCTTTGGTTTTTTTATACTGGTTAAGTGTGCCATAACTAAATTTGCATTGTGTTTTTTGAGTGCACGGCATTTTGTATGTACTTATATTTTACTGCTCTATCATGTTGTTGGTATATATTATTGGACTGGACATATTTTGGGTTCTTGAATTAATGATAATGGTGGACCTAGCACTCGGCTCGGCGAGCTGTAGACCAGGGTAAAAAGAAATAAATAATCCAACTAATGAGCTGCTTCAAAAAATTGAGTTAACAAGGGCTTAAGGCTAGCCCATGGGTGATATCCTTGCTATAATATTTGCGTTCATATTATTCTACTCGATGTTATATAAATGGGATACATGCATTTCTTTTATTTAGGCATACTCTATTTAACAAGGGCTTAATTCATTTTACTGTATAATGCAAACATTTACAGTTTAACCACAACTGCAAGCAATTTAAAACACACATTTACCTTGGAAACATTAACAGAATGTATAGTTTTAAGCAACTCCAACATTTAAACAATAGATAAGTAAGTTCCTGCCCAAATACACACTCCAACAACACTCACTAATCTATGACGTGTGCAAAATTATTGATATTTGATTCAATGAATATTGTAACCTGTAGTTTACTAATATTAACTTACGTATCAGCCTAATTCAGAAGCCCAATTTGAAAGGAACTTGAATAATTCAAATGTCCAGCTTGAATGCTTAATGAAAGGTTGCATTTTCCAGTAATTTGATATACAAATTAAAATAAGGGAATACGACTGACACTTAAAGGCATAAATGATTTAAAGTGTGAAAGAAAAAATCATTAAAGCTCAATGATATTTTGTTGAATAAACAATTTATTGAGTTCCAGATGTTTTCGCAGTTGCTTGGTATAACATATTTCTTGACTTAATTTGCCTCAAGTACAGCATAACTTTAGCCCTTAACAGAATTTAGAGCCAAAATAAAAATAAATTACTAACTGAAAATGTCTTAAATGCGTATCTCAGCTCTTTGCAAGTTCCTATAGATGATAATGTATTTCATGTAATTACTTCTGTTTGTGAAAGTACCTCCTAATTCTCAAGTAGTCAAAGAAACGAAAGAAGCAAACATGACGTCTGGGAGGATTTCGAACCAACACAGGTGCTTTTGACATATTTTGTAAACAATGTTAATCCTATTTTGCATTATCTTACCTTGATATTAATATATGAAATAACATTTGAAAAATGTTCTTAAGTTGAGATTTATGTATCCTTGCACCATACTTGTAAGAAAGATATATTGGATATGGACATACACTTTGCTACTAAGGAATGGCATGTTAAAGATAAATAATTTTTGGATGAGCTCACATACCTGCTAAAGATATCGAATCATAATCTTTGGATGGCACACATACCCACCCACTCCAACATCAACAAAGGTCTCTGCAAATTGATGATTTATTTTGTTTGTTCTCTCATCTGGTAGCAGTATATTGTCCAAAACCAATTTTTCATGTGTGGATGGTACAGATTTCCCATGGATTTTGGACGATGTAGAATCTCGACATACAATACCTATTGCAATAAAATTTATTGTCTAGATCTATCCAACAAAATAACTGCATCGAAAACAAGTAAGAATAAAAAGCAACTAATAAATACCTGTTGCTATTATGTCTAGATCAGAGTTGAGGATTTCACATTTTTGATTGTTCACCACATTGGTCGTATCCTGGGATTGAGAAACAACGAATTTAGAAGCATTGGGTTGTGTGTTGCGTTCTCCTTGTTCTATGTTTCCCACCATGTTGATCAGAAGCTCCATTTGCCCAGACAAATTTCCTACTGTACTCTCCAAATTTCCCACCGTACCCTCCAAACTTCCCATCCTCATTTTCAACTCAGCATTGTCTCCACAAACATGTTTCAATCGTTTATGTGCAATAGCAGAAGCCTTAATATTAGTCTTTGGTATGACGGTCCCAACACCGCGGCTCTTACCCCCTGTATCCTTTCCCATCACTTGTGATACGATATCTTCATCCACTGTCAATTTTTCTTCATCACTATCGGTGATCTTTTCCTTCAATTTCGCAATTTGATCCTGAGATTGCATAATACTTATATGGACACATAGTGCATAAAAGAAAGAAAATTGCTCATGTTTAACTTTAGGAGCAAAAATAACTTACGAAGTATGAAGAATTGGCATCTGATATGCTACCATCTTTTTTCGTGTGTGTCTTCTCCCACATGTCGACGGTTGATATTTGCAGATGGATTTGCAACGATCTGCAATATATAAAATATGTTAGTTGTGATTTTTACCATTTTGGAAAAAAAATGAATATAACTTACCATTTCGTGTTCTATTCTAGCGTGACTTTTACGGCCTGCATGGTGAGCATAACTGAGCAATGATCTATTTTTTTTGGCTAACTCCCTTCTTCCGCTCGCTTCAGGCGTTGCTTCATTTTTTATGAACTCGTTCCAATCTTCTTGAGCAATTGTAGGTGGACAATTTTTCATTCGTTCTTCGTCATTGTCGAAAGTGTCGTAAAAACTTGCTCTCAAGTTTTTTTTGTGTCTCCTAAAAGCCTCGGACATTCTTTTTAAAAAAATTTCCTTTGAAAGCGGGTCGAGCGCATACATTTTCTGCAAAAAGTAAAATACATAAACAATTTAATCAATTCTATCAGACTTAAAACGAGTTTCAGAAACCGACTGTAACAGGTAGTGCATATACATTGCAAATAGAGTGACTGACCATAAATATTTTTTAAATATCGTCAGAAATGAATCAAAGTAAAAACTTACCACCAATTGGTTCCAAACATCATCCTTATATGTACCGGGTACTTTGTTCCAACTTATGTATGATATCGGCACATGAGCTCTTACTAGTTTACCCAGCATAGTGGCGATTTTTCCAGCATTTTCTGAGACTGGAATACCAAATAAGTTTTGATCAACTATTTTTTCTTCTGAACATGATGAATGTGATGATGCTGGATTTTGTGACATAACTGTAAAATGCTGGATTTTCTGAATACCAAATAAGTTTTGATCAACTCAGTTGTCCTAAAATAAAAATGAAATCAACATCACTGTAAAATTTGTTGTTTAGCCAATAAAAGCGTTCTCATCAACCATCAATTCATGGCAATAACAAAAGTAAAAAAGCAATAACAACAGAAGAACTACTTGGATTTCAAATTTGACTACAATCAACTAATGAAAATGGTTTAAATTTGTAATTTCGATTCCACGTTTAGTTTTAAAAATAAATCCCCTTTCATCTACAAGTCTATAAAAAACATACTATCATGAAACTTTTCAATATAACAGAAACCAACAACAATATAGACATTTTAAGAAACCTTCTCTTTATGTGAATTTCTGTTTGGTTCAATGATATCGCACACTCCTACTACCCCAAGGAATAGGAATTCAAACGAGAAATGAAGCATTTAACAATTCATCAGTTAACAAATGGTTTTGGTAAGGTCTTCTAATTTTTCATTATCTTCAAAAGCTGATTGATAGACGGTAGGAAACTCAATGTCATCCACATTTGTAGTCAACCGTTTTGGTGTATGCAAAACCACAGACCAACCGTTATTTTTTAAATCTGTTGAGTAGAACACTTGACTCGCTTCTGATGCAAGAATAAATGGCTCATCATTCACGCTATCTTTTCTCTTCAATTTCCCTAAATTAACCATGATCAAGTTTGAAACAGGATCTATTTTGCAACCATTGATCTTATCCTCGACCTTTACCCAATCACAATAAAAAAACTGTTTGTTTGAAGTCAGTGTAATCCAACTCAAGTATCTGCTGAATGACTCCGTAATACGTTGTTTCTGCTTCCTTATAATTTTTACCTTTACCACTCGCTCTAAATTTTGTAATTGCTTTCATGCATACACCGCTATCTTGTGTTACTAGATGATTTTCGTACATTTTCATGGAAAATAAAAAACCATTCACTTGGTACTTAGTATAACTAAGCGCCGTGAACTTCGGCCCTTGCACTAGCCGCCAGAGAGTTGGATCAACATCGATGCACTTCAACAACTACATAAAATACAATAAATAAAACAAAACATGGTCACGAAGGTGTATTGCCAACTTATAAAAACGTGAACTACTTAAGATGCTGTAATACCTCGTTGCGTAACCATAGAGTAAAACTTTGAACGACTTCGACAGTTGTACCTCTGCCTCGTGATTGAAATCTAGTACTTTTCGCATAGGAGTTATACCTCCTACGGAAAACACATATCAAACCGAATACATAAATTGAATTAAAAAATGGAAATTCAAAACAAAGGTGTGAACTTACTTCTTCCATTCATCCAATCCATCATACTTATTAAGGACCCATCTACGTACTTGTTCAAACTGCACTTGGGTTAACGTTATATCTTTACCATTATCTAAAGGTATCTCACCAGCAAACTCATCGTCCTCGTCTAAAAACGCTTCACGGGTATGTTTATGATTGCCATCACCTCCGTTTGGCATATATTCCATGCAGTAAAGGCTAGCTTCTTGTACGATATATCCTTCTGCAATACAACCTTCAATGTATCTTTTGTTGCGCACATATCCTTTATATGTTTTCATCAACCTGTGAATGTGATCAATTATATATTATACATAATAGCTATTTCTATCGAATAATAATGTACATAACTGAAATTAGTTATTTACCGTTCAAAGGGATACATCCATCTATATCTGACAGGACCACAAATTAATGCTTCATCGGCTAAATGAACCATAAGATGGATACTGATATCAAAAAATGCAGGTGGAAAATGTTTTTCAAAAACACACATTGCTTCTACCAAACTAGCCTTTGCTTTTATAAGGTGTTCCCTATTGATCACCTTTGAGCACAAAATGTTAAAGAATAGACTAATACGATGAATAGCATTTCGCAGATCCTTATGTTGTGGATAAGAATGTTGAAGCAATACCGGAAGCAAATGTTGCATTATGACGTGGTAATCATGTGACTTCATATTTCTTAGTTCGGGAGGATTGATGCTCACATTGTTGTGGAAGTTTGAAGAGAATTTGTTGGGCACTTTCAGGTTTTTCAAAACGGTGCAAAACCGTATCTTTTCTTCTTTGCTCAAAGTGAAAGTTGCCTTTGGTATGATTATTTTATTTGTTTCAGGATCTTCCATCACCCACAACTTTTGTTTTATACCCATGATTTTCAAATCCTTGCGTGCATTGATGCCGTCTTTTGACTTATCTTTATGGTCCATAATGGTGCTAATGAGATGCTCTGTGACATTTTTCTCCGTATGCATAACATCAATATTATGGCGAATCATATTTGCTTTCCAATATGGTAAATCAAAAAAGATAGACCTCCTGTACCATGCAGAAACATTGTCAACTTCTTCATAAATTGAATTTTTCCGTTTTCGACTAATTTCTTCTTTGTGTTTACCAACTTTCATTTTGATATTCGCTACTTTCTTTTCAACTTCAAAACCAGTCAATGTCCGTTTAGGACGTTGAAATTCTTGTTCGTTGTTGAAATTTGTCTTGTCGTATCGAAACTTGTGTTCTTTAGGAAGAAACATTCGATGTCCCATGTAACACACCTTCTTACTTTCAGGAAGATGATAAGAATAAGTGTTTTCCCCACAAACCGGACATGCAAAATAACCGTGAGTTGTACATCCCGATAAAGTCCCAAGAGCAGGGTGATCATGGATTGCCCACAACACCATAGCTCTCATTGTGAATTCGGATTTATTTAATGAATCATATGTAACGACTCCTTCCCATAACTGCTTTAACTCGTCTATCAACGGCTGTAAATAAACATCAATATCCTTCCCTGGTTGTTTTAGCCCAGAAATCAACATTGTTAACATTGAAAACTCTCGTTTCATGCACATAGATGGAGGAAGATTATATGGTACTACAATTACTGTCCAACAACTGTAAGGGTTAGATAGAGAAGCATGTGGACAGAAACCATCTGTTGTTATTCCAAGTGTGACATTTCGTGGCTCGACAGCAAACATTTGGTCAAAATAATCCGTGGCTTTCCATTGAGAAGTGTCACATAGATGACGCATTACGGTTGGATCGGACTTGGCACGACCATGCCAGGTCATCGCATCTGCTATCCATGGTACACTATACAATCTCTTCAATCTAGAAATTAAAGGAAAATGTCTTAATGTCTTTCGAGGTACTTTGATGCCTTTTCTTTCTTCGTTGAATGATGTCATATATCTTGGTTCGTTGCAATTTGTACACGAAACTCTATTCGCATCATCTTTCCAGTAAAATATGCAATCACTGATGCATGCATCATAAGTTTTGTAATTCATTCCAACTTGCTTAATTAACTTCTTCACGTCGGAGTACTTTGTCGGCAGCGTGTTACCTTCGGGGAGTAACTCCTTTATTAGTTCGAGGAGTGCAGTCACACGATTATTTGAAAAGCCGTATTGGGTCTTCAAGCTATTCAGTTTCACAATGGCATACAACTTCGTCAACCCTTTTGAACATGAAGGATACAGTGGCTCTTTTGCGCTACCAAAAAGTGATTTATACTTCTTACTTTCATTGGTCTGCCAACTGCCATCAACTGTAGATGGCTCTCCAAAATTAGCATGATCAGACAACGGATTTTTAGGTTGAAAATGATTAAATCTATCCGCATCATTGACTAGATCTTCCATCATAATAGGTTCAGACTCGTCGGTACTTGTGGCATGACTAACTAGTTGTTGTTTTTCGTTCTCTACCCTTTTTTCCCCATGAAAATACCATACGGTATATGATTGGATAAAACCCCATCTAAGCAAATGAAAATGAATGTCATCTAATTTGATCGTCTTCATATTTTTGCACCAAGTTCAAGGGCATAAATACACTCCTTTCTTACCACCATTTTCATCAACAAAACTAATAAACTTCTTCACCCCGTCTATATAGTATGTAGATCTTTGATCAGATTCATTTATCCACTTTTTGTCTATAATGAAAGACATATTGCCCTCCTATATCATATATATTAGAACATTAGACGTAAATATAATATATATATATATGAGTGTATATATAGGACGTACTCTAAAAGTCCCAAGTTTGATTTCATTGGCCTTAATTTTTAAGTGCGTTTATCTGTGTCCATTGGCCTTAATTTTTGATTATTTTCTTTGCCAAGTAATATTATGAATTTATAAGTTAATTTTATGGGAGCTTCTCCTTTATTTACTTGAATCATTTTTCGATTTTCTTATTTTTGTTCATTTTAATTTCCATGGTGCTATATATGGGCAAGCAGTAGTTGAACCAACTGGTCGCTAGTTTTGTGTATCAAATATTAAGTAAACGGTAGATGTTCATTTGCATTGCTAAAAAATTATATACAATTTCATTTTAAAAAGATTTTTTTTAGTTATATTCGTTAATTTTGCATTACATTTACAACTTTCTTTTTTTTACAAAACTGTTGCATTAGTCTGCCATCAAAACTATGCATTGCCTTCCACTATGCACTGCTATATCCATAGTGCATACATACAAATTCACATCCATTTGCCTGAACAACCATCCATTTGCATTCACCAACTTCACAAACTCCAACACCATCCACAAACTACTTCACATCTTCCTTCCATTGCCTCTGTGCACATCTTTCTCATCAATACTGCCTACTCAACCAAGTGCTGCATATCCACCTACACACTCATCTCCATCATCAAAGCAATACTTCATCACCCATACATACATCACCACTATATTCATAATAATAATTATGGATCAAAAGGGAGAATTATATTGATAGGTGATAATTTGACATGGAATATAAACATCATTCACAAAAATACATAAAAAATAACATGTGCAGTTGAAAATTTGGGTGGATATTTTATGTTTCTTACTGTTGTGTACGCAAGTAATTTGTTTTTAGATAGAGAGTTGCTATGGGAGGAACTAAATAATCTAGCAAGTGCTATAGATAAAGCTTAGATGCTTATGGGTGACTTCAATAACATACTTAAACCAAAGGACAAGAAAGGAGGGCTCACTGTCCCTTTTTCTTATCTCAGATGGTTTTCTAACTGTTTACTCGCATGTAGCCTTGTAGTAGCAACTATACAAGGTTTTAATTCACATGGAGAAGAAAGGGTTAGCTAGTCACATTAATAAAGCATTAATTGACGATACTTTTCTACAACACTTCCCAGATTTCTTATCCATTGGCACTATAGCTTTAAGTGATCATAACCCTATCATCATCAAACAACATACACAAAGTCCACAAGAAAAAGGTACACCATTCAGATATATAAATAGTTGGTACATGGCAACATGATATGAAGAAGGAATGTTACCTATCCTCTTGGGATTCACTTAGGGCAACCAAATTCAGAAATTCATGATAAAGCGAAGGAAAATAAAAATCCCAAACTCTAGAACAAAACAGGGGAAAAAAGCATAGAAACAATGGCATAATTGGAAATAGGGTATAATGATGAACTACTTGTAGCAGACAATAATCCAGAGGATGCATTGGTGTATGAGGAAATGTTAATTACTGGCAAATAATTAAAAAGGAAAATGCATGAAAATATACACAAGCAATTGAGAAATCAAAAATAAGTTGGCTTACTGAAGGGGATACAAACTCTATATTTTTTGACACAAAAATGTCGATGAGGAAACACATAAATAAAATCAAATCATTATGCAATGATAAGGAGGAACTTTCTTTGGACACAAAGGAAACCCGGACATAAGTACTGCATTACTACACAGAGCTATTTAATGGGGATCGGCCAGACCCCATTCCATTTGAGAACATTAACTTCAAGAAGATTATCAATGATTTGGAAAAAGCATATTTATTGCAATCTTTTTCTATTACAAAAGTGAAGGATGCAGTCTTCTTAATCAAAGAAGAGAAATCACCAAGTCCTGATAACCACTACTACCACAAACCCAAAAACCTCTTCCACTACTTAACTTCAACAAACTCTGCCATCACCCTGCTCATAATCAACTCTAACATCTGCATCACCTTTAACATCCTCCTTCTCTGACATACTCCCCTTTATCACATCACTCAACCACATTCTCATTTCAAAATATACCCACTGAAAAGTATTTATGTACAAACACTTTTTGGTTATTTCTCCTATTAAATCGGTTGCCCTGTGGACAGACTCACCGGACTCCCCCTTGGGCTGGGCATGGTAGAGAGACTAGATCAACTAATAATTGTACATAGCATTGAACTCATTGCCTATACCGTCGACCAATCAAAGTGAGCAAAACCACACTCTGCCTAAAGGGAAGCAACCAGAAATAGAGGAGAACTAAATTGATAAAGTGCAGTGTGGAACTGCCGTTGCTCACCTAAAATGTTCTTAACATCCTATTTTGCAAGTATCAATAGGTTACTGACCCAAAAAAAAAGAAGAAGAAGAAGAAGAACAAGATGATAAACCAGTGGTAAGAAGAAGATGATAAACGAGTGGTTCACAGTACATGATCCATCGTACGAGCTATGTAACTTGGAAAACGAGTCAAACAACCACCAGTTCCTCAACTATAGTTACTAAAATATTGGTTTACCTAGTCTTGAAGCAATAAAATTTCGATTCCAAATGGCAAACACCAAACTGTTTCCAAAAAATTTGCCATTACAACGGCGCTATTTTGTAGCACCGGAGTAATGTCTATGCATTACCCCTCTCCTGATACTTGGCTTGCACCATTAACAATAATTTTATCCACTTATACAACAATATCAAAACCATATACAATGTCAGAACCATATACAATATTAGCACCAAGCTGTAAATTATGCAAGGATAAAAAAATTCAATCATAAAGAACATGTAAGTAAAGAACGGCAGCATTTAATACTCATGTTTAAATTAATTCAATATGTAGACTTTTCATTTTAATCAAGTTCAATACAGTCGATGTGATATTTACCTCTCCGTAAAATTGTACTTCGTAGATAGAGGCTAGGCAGCTTCTATATGGAAAATTAAAGAAATTCAACATTGTTGTGTTTTAATTTTTGTAGGAAAATTAAGTACGTTTTTTTTCTATCAACTTTGCTTGATTATAGCTATATCTTCAAAAGTTAAAAAATCATGTAGAGTCGTAATGCGCTTTTCTTTTTACAGTAGTTTTGTAAATTTGCATGCATATGCATGTTTGTTTGGAATGAAAACGTAAATGCATCTACTCTTTTGATATGAAATTCCTATGTTGTAAAATAAAACTTCTTAGTTAATTTTGAAAGAAAACATCATTAAGTATGAAGAAAAGAAAGCACATACAAAATGAAAACACTTTGCACGTTTTTATACAAAGCTAAGAGGATATTAGTTTACAATGGTTTGAAGTGGACATAATAATCATATTACAGTACAAACATGAAAGACATCAATTATGCATCTCCATTCTAAAGAAGAGCAGCACCACCATTTTAAAGACGAACTGCACCCTCATAAGGGACAAAGCATTGGTCACCTCAACTAAGTGGAGCGTTACTACATCCCAAAAAAACCATGCTACAACACCTAAATTGCACTGGTTCAACTGAAGCAAACAAGCATAAGACATTACCAAAGGCCAGTAACAGACTTTACATGCGAAATTAAAAGTTCCTACCTAAAGTCAAATTCAAAGTTTTTGCCTAAAACCAAATTGAAAGCTCCCACCTACAGCCAAATTTAAAGCTCCAACCTAAAGCCAATGCTCTTAGCTATATTCACATCAGTAATTCATGCACAATCAAACAAGCTCACAATGTAAGAAATGTGTCAAAATTTAATCGTGGTGGAGGAAAGCAAGTTATATTTTCAGCAATCCATGACATCACTTTTTACAATAAAAGCGGAGGTACTATAGCAAAAAGAAGTATAAAACAAATGAGAATTATGTAATGAAAGAATGATGATGACAAAATACAAAAAATACAATGATGAAAACAACCATAAACAAAGTTAAGAAGATCTATTCAATGTCAAAAAGTGTTTTTGTATCATCAAAGTTCAACACTTCAAATTGATATTGATGCACTCCAAATTAAGTTCTTCAATTTTCACATTAACAAATTCCCACCAAAATCATGTGTTTCCCACTACGAACACAGAAGACGAATATTCCCAATCGATAATCACAAATCGCATTACCAAAATCACAGTATAAACTGAAAGACATTGATGTTTACCTCGACACCCTTGAACCGCGAACCAGTTCACGCGAACCCACCCAAATCCAAATTGAACAGCCACGCCCAAAATTCGTTTCCTCCAATCCTCTGAACCAACCGCAGACAAAGCTTAAATCCCATAAATATATTCACAAATTCTTGTTGTGGAGGTTGCGTACAGTGGAATTCATTTGGAGGGTGAAACAAAACGGTGGTCTCGACGGTGAAAACGAAAGCATTGGAAATAAAAAAAAGGGAGGGAGAGTGCGTTTTGGGGAAAATTTTCCCCCGAAAAGAGGCACGGAATTTAATACGACTACAAGCCGTATCAAATATTAATACGGCTTAAAGCCGTATTAAACAATTTAGATACAGCTATAGGCTGTATTAATATTTAGTACGGCTTGTAGCCGTATCAAATGCGCCGCCTACGGCAGCGCCAAAACCCTATCTATGGTGTAGTGAATCCAAGGACATAGAAATCCCAAGTGAAACGATGCATAGAATACATAAGCGTGACATATTTGCATACCCTTTTGAGGTTAGAGGGTCCTCCGATGGGATTTGATACACATAAGAAAGTTGAGGCAAGAATGGGTTCCAATTCCAGTTTATTACACAAATCAATAGATATGAAACTATGTGTTGCTCCAGTATCAAATAGAGCTTTAACGGGTAAAGTATGCAACATAAAAGTACTCTGTAATGTACCTTGGGTTTCACTAGGAGTAGGTGGAGTAGGTGGAGCACGGGTGGAAGAAGTCATAGCAAAGACTCCAGATGTCTTGCCCTTTTGATACAAGGGACAATCCTTCTTGAAATGGCCAGGCTGCAAACAGACATGACAGAGGTTGTTCCTAGTATCCCAAGGTGGAGGAATGGTGGCACTGGCAGATGTTGGACAACTGTTGGCATAGTGACCCTTCTGATCGCACTTGAAACATGTGATGGAGGATAAGTCAATGGGCTTCTTCTGGGAGTAGCCAAGCCCGGTAGTCTTCTGCCAGTTCTTCCTTTGCTGCTCAAAATTCGGCTTCCTCTTTCCAGGCTGACTAGAGGATGGCTGAAAAACTGGCGCCTTGGTGGGCGATGCACCCTTCGGCTTTCCCTCATTTCTAAGGGCGTAATCCATCAACTCGGTGAAAGTGCCATGAACATGGGCTGTGAGGAGATAATAGTACTCTGGACGTGCTCCATAAATGAACTTCTCGTTTTTCAGAAGTGGTGTATCAATCAAGCCAGGTCCGAACTTGGAGAGTTCGTTAAACTTCCTTTCATACTCAGAGAAAGTCATGTTATCCTGTTTGAGGTCCATAAATGATCGGTAGAGCTGAGCCCAAGTGATAGTTTCCTCGTTAGTACAGGAGGTTACTGACTCCCACCAATCCTGTGCCGCATCCTGAAGCTACCAAGCGGCCAATTGACGCTTCTGCGCGTCAGTAATCTCAACACCAGTGAAGATCCTTTCAAGGCTCTTCAAACACTGTTGCGCTCCAATGATGCTCTCGGAACCAGAGAATTTGATGCCGCCAAGCTGGGTGTATTCCTTGCTAAGAGTAGAGAACTTGACTGCAGGAGCTGGGGCACATGGTGCGGGAGCATTTCCTCTACCCCCACCTCTGGCGTTCCTTCTGGTACTCATCCTGGAATACCAAAGCGATTCAGAATCAAAGATAGAATTTTATAGAACTTAAGGAAATTCAAATCAAACGAATTCAATAAGGAGGATGGAATCAAAAGGATATAGATTCTGAAATGATTCTCCTCATTCTAGGGTATTGTTACCCTATCTCTAATAAGCTTTACAACTCCACAGGCTAAGGTTTTTCGGGAACCAAAGCTCTGATACCAACTGTAACAACCCGTATATTTGGACCATTAAAATTGACAATAATCCACACATGTCAACTTAAATAGTACAAAACACGAATCATTAATGGAGTATATGTATATAAATGAGAATCATCATAAAATCACAGACATATACAATATAACAGAATAACGCAGCGAAATTACAACAATGTCATAATAGTAGTTCATGAAGCTACTAAGTAAATACAACAATGTCTCAAGCAAATGGTGAAATAGAAATACATAAATGTCCGATACAAGTATGAAAATAGAATAGAGAAATACTGATAAAGATAAATGATAGTCTTCAAAGTCTTCAGCTTCCAAGCAGTACAGCAACAGAAATCCTCAAATAGACCCGAGCATAAGCACAAACAAACACTCGAGTCAGGACATATATTCTTATACAAGATAATATGGCCCAAATTTTGAAATACTAATAACTCAAAGATGAATGGAATGAACAAATTTCAGGATCCGTTAAACTATATATATATATATATAGTAGTGTACGCTAAGTAGATAATGTCTAACAGTAATATAAAGTATCAAAATAGTGTTAAGGCGTTACCATTATTCCCCTTAACACATTTATATAGTATCATAGTCTATACAGCATTGTAAACTCCACCGTAAACTAGTGGGCTATCAGGGAGTACTCCATAGGTATAATACAAAACAAATCGTAGTGGTCGCGCATAGGGATACAAGTATGACAAGGCACATGAGGCAATACCCAAGGTAGTGAAACTACCGTTTGCCTGATCCGGACTGGTGAGAACGCATCGCCGCAACGATCGCAACACCGCAATACAACACTCCAAATTCAAGGGTGCGCACCAATCAAAAACAAGTAATGAGTAGTTTACGAAGAAGTGTGTTCGCTAGAGGTAGCTAACCTCATTGGCCCAGCACGGCTCCTGTTTAAGTCATTTCCAATTTGACACAAGTGTCAAAGTCATCCATTATCGTTCTCTTTCTTCAATCATCAACGTACATCATTCCAACCACTTCATTCTAGATCACACTTCGCGTATAATAATTATTAAAGTGGTATTCGGTTTAGACAGAGAGTATGTCCCTAACCGATCCCGGTCTCTTTAATAACTTCGTAATTATTACACCGATTGGTCATTTAATAAATTTCAAACATCAAATCAATTCACTTTAAATTTTGAAAGCCAACATTCCATTTGACTTTCTATATCAATTTCCTTAATTTACGTTTCAAAATTTCAAGTTTCAAATTTTCAAATTTCTACTTGATTACACAATCCAACTTCTATTTGATTTAAAGCAATTCAAAAGTTGATTTAAATTTATATATGGATTTCATTCATTAATTATTTTAAATTAAATAAAGGGAGAATTAATTTAAAGGACAAAGATTTGTATATTTTTTGCCTCAAGGACACAACCTCAATATTTTTACCATAAGGACAAACATTCTTCTAAAAATTATTCATAAGGACAAACATTTTCCAAAATTATTTATAAGGACAACAAAACTGCTACCAGGCTAAAAACTGATACCTAAAAACTGCTACCGATAACTACAAACTGATACCTAAAAACTACTATCAATGACTAAAAACTGATATATAAAGAAAGTTGTCCTTCAGGATAAAATATTGAAGGTCTGTCCTTGAGGTAAAAACGCTGAGAAATTTTGTCCTTGACAATAATTTCCTGTTAAAAAAATTCAACGTTTCAAAACAATTCCAATTAAATTTCCAATTGATTTAATCATTCACTTAAGTTTACCTATATTATATCCAAACTTATAAATTTAATTTAATTTAATTCGCCAAATTTAATTCTTTAAATTTCAAGTTTTGTATTAATTTAAATAAATAAATCACAATTTATTTCTTATTAAAGAAATTCAAATTCACTTATTTCCTCATCTAATTAAATAATCACAAGTTAAATTTCTTCGGTAAACAAGTTACAAATTCATTTAATTATTAAATAAATTTACAAAAACTTAACTCAACAATTTATTTAATTTTTAAGCAACATACTTTCATCAAACATTTGTTAATATTTATTTCAATTTATCAAATATTTAACATTTTAAATTTCACTAGAATTTAAAATTCCAAATATAATTAAAACTCTTCATTTTCTTTTAAATCAAATCTTTATTTTAGTTTTATTTTAAATCAAATTGTTCAACCAATTGGGTTTTTATTTAATTCTCTATCCTAGGTCAAGTGTTTTATTTGGGTATTTATCATTTCAACCCGATTCCATTAAATTCAAAATCAGAAGCATAGTAAAGGAAACTTGCAGTGTGATAACTGGGATGGTGTCAAAGTAAATAAACAAGCAATAACAACAATCAATAACAACACAATAATTAATTTAAATAATCCCGCAATAATCGTATAAATTTTTTACATTATAATTCCATGTAAATTAATACAATTATTTCTAGAATCTACACTATCATTTCATGTAGATTAAAGATTATTATGCTATTATTTCATGCAATTTTACCCTCGTTATCTACCTATTCAAGTCCATACTTCATCAAATTTATATGATATGAAATTTGTCTACATTGTTTCAAGTGTCACTAACTATATTTCTACGTGTCAACCAATTAGACATTTCAAAGGTTATACAATGCGGATTTTTAATTTAATCAAATTCAAATACATATGTCAATTTCAAAGTGTTAACTACCATACGTCTAATTCAAGTGTATATTATCCATCATTTCATGTGTTAAAATTTAACATTCAATATTTATACCAAACAATCATCAATATTATCAACCAAACTTGATTATTATTGTATAATAATATAAGTCATGAAATTTATTCACCTTTAGGGGTTAGGGAAAATGAACGACGAAGCACGAAGAGGCACGAAAAGACTTGACTCAAACGCAGCACAAACACGAACAATCGAACTAGCTGCAACCATCGACAAGTAAGAAATAGTATAAATTTCAATATAGACATTCAGATATATATATATATATATATATATATATAAAATCATATATATACACACTTACCGATCAATAAAGAAAAGAAGGAAAAGCTGAGAAGTGAGTGCTGCTGCAAGGTGGAAGCTTCAGATAGTTGCTGTACAACAACAGAAAAGAAAAATTGGTTACTAACCTTACTCATACTACAACATATATACACTCTGTATATATATATATGCATTCAGCGAAGTATGGAAAAGCAACAGTAACACTTTTCTTTTCTTTCTTTTTTTGAACGCATGCAACATGCACAAGCTCGACATGAACGGGAGGGCGACTGGTCCAGAGTGGTGGCACAGGTAGCTCGATCGGCGACGGTAAGCCAGGTGACGTGAGGCGTTTCCAGTGTCTCGGTCGGCTTAGGGTTGGTGCGTGCTGAGTGGGGAGCGGCTGGAGGAGCTATGGTGCGTGCGGTTGAGGAGGTCGGTGGTGAAAGGCGACATGCGGTGTGACTGAGTGGCGCGGTCAGTTGCGACTGGAGGTTGCACACTGGAGCGGGGCGCTGGAGGGTGGTGTGACGGCTGGAGGAGGTAGCGGAGGGATAGGGCGAGGTGAAAGGGCGCAGTCGCGGTTGGAGGTTGGATGGAAAGGCGGAAGCGCGGTCGCGGGGCGGTGATGGCACGTGATGAAGTTTGGTTTCACACATTTTCATTTGCAAAATCTTTTGACAGTGAATGAAGCATAAAAGATGAAAGAAGAGAAGTATAAAATGAAGGAGAAGAGGAAAGATGCATATTCGTACCTATAGCAGATGGGTGCAACGACTAATTGCTTTTTTTTCCTTTTTATATTTTTATATTTGGCAGAGAGTAAAGTGGTCATTAAATTATATTTGTGAGTTACGAAATATATTCCATACTTCCCCATGCTATCCACCAGCTGCCAACCACCATCATAAATCCATTTTAGCCAATATTTTCTTTTCAAAATTTGAATGTGTATGGGCTGTTAACTTGGGCTGAATATTATTTAACCGGTCCGCTTGGAATGGTTAAATTAGCGCGACGATTTACGTCGAACTCCGATTTGTACAAATGAATATACCATTTTGATCAGCGCGACGAGACGCTTACAACGGTACACAGATATTGGTGATATGACAGTTCAATCAAAAATCAAATTTTTACGCCGATTAAATTGTTCGTTTGGCAAAACAATTTAAATGAAGCAGACGATGGCAGAATTAGACGAAACGGAATGCGACGTATTGATCAAATAAATTTTTACAACATTACTAT
This sequence comes from Allium fistulosum, assembly GCA_030737815.1. Classification (NCBI taxonomy): domain Eukaryota; kingdom Viridiplantae; phylum Streptophyta; class Magnoliopsida; order Asparagales; family Amaryllidaceae; genus Allium; species Allium fistulosum. The sequence continues at coordinate 98,250,170 of CM060905.1, forward strand.
GTAAAAATATTTAGATTTGGAAGATGAAAATTTACGCACTTTGAAATGAATTGATATACAATAAAATGTGAATGAATTTTACTGTGATATTTTACGAAGAAACTTTCCTATATCCATTACTAACTAGACGCATTTTATATACGAAATTTGGACGTTAACTGAGAACTTATATAAATTTCAAATTTTATACTAAAATAACAGATTCGAAATTTAAATTGGGTCGGAAATTCAGGGTCGTTACAGCGATGTATAGAACCTCCAATGTAAATTCATCTTTATTTCCTATTTAGAACTTTTCCAACTAACAACCCTGTTGTTTAAAGTAAATATGTGACCTGACACTGACTTACTAGCATCGATATCGCTCTGAAAGCTAGAGTCTTTATACCCCAGTTTCCTTTCCACTGGATGAGGAATAAGTCCTTAGTATTTAAGGAATACTTACATATGCAATTCACGACAGTCTAATGCTTTTCTCTAGGATTTGTCTGGCGTTGACTTACATATTCTAATGTGTATGTCACATATGATCTAATACATAGTATAACATACACTATGGAACCGATCATTGATTCATATAGTATCATCTTCATATACTATTTCTCCTCACCGGTTTAAGGAGTGTCCTTCTTAGAAAGGGCAATTACAGATTACGCGGAACATGTCCACGCTTGGAATTCTTGACACCGAACCTTTTTAGTATGGTGTCTATGTACAAGGATTAGGACAATCCCAACAGTCTCTTAGATTCATCTCTATAGATCTTTATAGCTAGCATATAGGCTGCTTCTCCCAAATCCTTCTTAGAGAAATTCTTGGAAAGCCAAAAATTCACCGATTGCAATAATGAAACGTCATTGCAAATCAATAGTATATCATCGACTTATAATACTAAGAACACGATAGTAGTTCCTTGTTCCTTTTGACATACACACGCTTTCTCTATGTTCTGATAAAAAGAAAACTATTTATTTCTTTATCAAAACACTTACTCCAAATTTTTGAAGCTTTCGTAAGTCCATAAATGGATATTAACAACTTGCAAGCCTTGTCCTCACTCCCACCAACCTTGAAACCTTCGAGCTACGACATATAGACGGTCTCTTCTAAATCATACTGACAAATGCCATCTTTACATCCATTTACCATATTTCATTGTTGTAGAATGTAGTAATAACTAGTATTATCCAAACGGAATTAAGCATTGCTACGGGCGAAAAGTGCCATCAAAATCAACACTTTAAATTTGGCGAGATCCTTTTGCAACTATCCTTGCTTTGTAAGTCTCCACTTTTCCACTCACATTTTATTTTTTCTCAAAAATCCATTTGTAGATGATGGGTTTTATCCCTTAGGTATATATCAGCTAAAGTCCATACTTCGTTTTCATAAATGGAATCCATTTTAGATTTCATAGTTCCAAGCGAAAGTGCAGAGTCTTTACTCTACAATGCTTATTGGAATAAGAGAGGAGCATCATCGTCTAAGATGCAGTCCTCCTTCTTTCCATCCATGAGAAAAATATAGTATCTCTCTAGTGCAGAATATTCCATACTAGACTATATAATATGATGCTTGTCACCGTATATAGGTCCATTTGGTTCTCCAACTAGTTCAGCAACTATGTTGGTTTCTCGGATCTCATCCAAGTTCAAAACTTCGCTGTTAATTTCTTTTGATAGAAATTCCTCGTCTGAAAATCCAATATGTATAGAAATAAGAACCTTTTATTTCTCAGCATTGTAGAAAATATATCCCCTAGAGTTCTTGGGATATCCTATAGGGGCTGACGATATTAACGTAGGTTGGACAAACCCATACCATTAAATAATGGAGTTGGGGTTTCTGTCCATGTCACATCTCATATTGCATCTTAAGTATATATTTCATGGGTATCAAATTCAACATATGTGCTGTAGTTGCTAGCACATATCCCTAATGGGAAAGAGGTTACTCAACTTTTGTAACGGTCCACCTTTCTTACTCCAAAAGACGATCCATTAAGGGTAAAGGAAAAGGAAAGATAAGATAGAAGATAATTAACTATAAACATAGAATCTCACAATGCAATGGAACAATATATATTACTCAACATAATATATCACAAAGTCATTTCAAAAATGTTACATCAGAGTCATTTTAATAACAATTCTATCCTAGGACAGTTATAACAGCTTGTCCCTTCCTAACTGATACAATATACATATGATATAACGGAAGAAAGAAAAATAACTAGCTATCGATGAAGCCACCTGCTCCAAGCTCCTCCAAAATTAATCTGTGGAAAACCTGCATGACTTGGCTGCCCATTTAAATTTGAGCACCCAAGAGTTTAGGAAAAGAAAATAAACGCCATGTCAGATATGGGTCTGGTGCGAGTAAAGCATAAGTTTTTAACGTTATAAAAATCTTTAAATCAAAGGCATCTCGTGTAATAGCCTGCCCCTCACTTAACGTAGATATTGTCCCCAACTTAGTCACCTCCGCCTCATGGGCCAAGCCAAGGTGTGGGGTTTTGTTCCTCAAAATGCCTGGACGTTGTTATGAGAAAGGCTTTGGTATATAAGCAACCACTTCATAGTGTTTTTCCGCGATGTGGGACTATTATTCCCATTTGAAGGGGTGTTACATCTCGTATGACCATGCCACACATAAACACGGACGGGTTTTTCCTACGATAACCAAAATCTTTGTATATAAAAATCCAATGATATTATAATAATGTCTATGGTTTCAAATAAATATCAAAATAGCATAAATTGTTACCATATTAAATTCCAGCATACTAAGCTCTAAAATCGAAACCATAAAGGCATGTATTGGAGATTGGATTCCATACTATGGCAAGGTAAGGGACTACCTTCCAATGGTACATCCCTAGAAAATGCACTGGAGTCTAACAAAAACTTCTTGCACCCCTGATACACAAAGCCGGCTGCCCCTTTAACACGATGAATCGGATTACCCCACCCCTTTTTGACACTGAGGCCTTATACTACCACAGTTTTTGTGGGCAAAACAACTTGAATATGGACAATCTAGAATGGGATGGTGGCTCTTAATGGTAGCTGACCACATAACTCTGCTACATACCCTTTTTTGCCATTTTTCCCAATTATGAGGCCTGAGGCTACCCTTTACCTTCTTCATACAAACAAACCATCTTGGAATGCTAACACTGCCCTCCAAGAAGAGATACAATGTTAGCATTCATCCACGCAAGTTGTTCCGGGATTGAACAAACATTCCACATTACTATCTCCCATTTTGGAATCACCCTCAGGAAGAATAGTATAACTCCACAGCATACTTCAATATGATTTAACATCGTTCGTTATTAGTTTGGAGTGGTTCGAATAAATCTGAGAACTGGTGTCTCCAAAGCTAAGCGATAATTTCAGGCTAACTCAATTCTAGTTCTTTTGGAAGTATGCACTAAGCAATCGAGTACTCACTGGGGAATTCGAATATACCCGACATACCTCCTGAGTTAAAACAGGTCTAGATTTGATAGTCGATTATTTAACTATCGAATAAACAAAAAACAACCAATTCCATTTGAGATTTATTCATCCATAGCAACCACTAAGCCTCAAAACAAATCTCTTTTCAAAATGTTTGTCTAAAACATTCGTATACTCTGACATAAGTATATTCAAAAAACATTTGTAAAAGATTTCTCAATTCCAAATCATGTTCAAGGATTAAATAAACGTCGCATAAATTGTAGGCAAGGACAACCCTAAACACTATTCCCTCGGTGTTAAGTGTGGAACGGATGTTCCATACCACCATTTTTAAAAGATCAGTTTAGAGAATCCCAGGTCTCAAATTTTATATATATTTCGTTCGATAAATCCTTTTTAATTAAATCTATTTTAGTTATGAAATCTCTTTTACTTGAAATCCAAATGTATTTCAAAATGCTTTCCAAACTCCCAAATTCACTTATAAAGCCCTTTTATAAATATTCAAAATCATTTATATAAATTGCTTTTATAGTTATCCAACTTTTATTATAAATTTCTTATAAATATCCAAACCTTTTTATAAACTTCCTTTATGAATACCCAAATCATTTTCTAAAACTTCTTCTATAAATACCCCAAAATCATTTATAAAACTTCTTTATAAACCTTTCCTGTTTAAACAACTTCCTTGATAACCTTAATCAAATTAGCTTCCTTTAATAATAAATCCATTTATAAATACTTATTTATGAAATCTTCTTTGCTTAAAAACTAAAATCCATTTACCCAAAACACCTTATAAATTCCAAATTCCTTTATAAAATTCTTTATAAAAACTTCTTTTTATAAACATACAAATCATTTAGAAAACTCTTTGTACACTTCTTTTTCTAACATTAGAAACCATTTCCATTGGTTAAAACATCTTTAATAAAACCATTTGCTCACTCATCCTTTAAATATCTTGTTCAAAATAATTTTGAAACCATTTCAAAAAGAAAATGAAATATTTATCCTAACAAAATCAAATGGAGGCTTGATTTCCACAATGATGCTTTTTATTTGATTTTACTTATCCAGTTTAACATGGCATCACATATCAATAGGTATATAAGGGATCAACATATAACAATCAATCAACTTATGTAAATGTTTAATTTAATTTTAGTAGAAGAATGGTGTTTTGTTCTGCTAGTAGATGTCATTTAGTTTTCCTACTCATATGTGATTATTTAAGGGTAAGCGACACATAAATCCCTTGATTTAAAACAAATTTGAAAAGAAAACAGTTTAAAACAAAACTAATTACTTAAACTCAAAGTGATTTTAAAATAAATTAAAACCCTTGTAAATAAGAATCAAATCCTTATTAGATAGTAATTAAACTCTAATTAAAGGTAATTAAACCTTAATTAAACCTTATTAAAACAAATTAACTTTAATCAAAAATTAATTAAATAAAACCCGGTTTTAAAATAATAATTGATTAATAAATATCTTAAATAAATAATTTAATAATAATTAATTAATTCTTAATAAATAATTAAATAATAATGAACTTTAATTAAGTAACAATTCATGGTTAACTTAATTGATTAACATTTAAGTTTAAAAACCATTATTAATAAATGATTAAGTACAATTACCTTTATTAATAAATTAATCAATTAAATAATCATTAAATAAATAAATAATTGTTCTCTAATTACTAATTAAAGTTAGAAAACATTTTCTAATTTTTTTAAAGTCAAATCAAGTTTAGATTAGAAAAATAGTTAGATTTTTCGAACTGCGCGTATAACAACTATCACTATATAGACCCGTAATTTCACTTTTTGAAATTTGGATTCCTAAGTTTTAAAACTTCAACTTTGAACTCTTGACTTCTTCAAAACATGAAAATAAACTTTTGAAAACCAAAATCAAATTTTTAAACTTGAAAACTTTTCACATTGAAACAAAAATCAAACTTTCGACAAAAAGTGGATTTCTACGTCGTTTTTGGTTAGCGAATTGCTATCTTCATGTCATGAACTCAAATACAACAAATACAACATTCCAACATAATATCACATTATAATTTATAGCACAATCATAAGCAAGAATATTACTTCACAAATACTAACCAACTTTTCCAAAATTCAAGTTATAATCTTTATCGCCTACTCAAACTTCGGCATAAGCGATCAACTCCAAATCAACATATATACATGCGCAGACAACATATAACATTACTAAATACTTAAGCAATATTTTAACTCATAAATTTTACAGTTTAAAAAGTTAGTAACTTGAATTTTAAAAACATGAACTTTACTCACCAAACTTTTACTAAATCAAACTAAACTTGCTCTCGACCTAGCTCACTTGATACTAGCTCAATAAAGTGAATATGTGGACCCTTGAAAGGCTAAATAGGCTCGGCCTAGTGAACAATAGGCATGGCCATGGCTAGAACAAGGCTCAGCCTTAGTGGTTTAGTGGAGTATAGGGTCTTGCTTGGTAAAGAATGGGTTTGGAAGTGAAATGGAGGAGTTTTTACTAGATTTTTAACCGAATAAACTAGCTTTTTCTCTTAGGAAAAGGAGATGGAAGCCATGAATAGAAGAATTGGAGGTACTTGAAAATAGAAGGGAGACGAACAAAAGAAAAATAAATAGAGTGAGGAGGTATTTATAGAAAATGAGAGGGGGTAATTTAATAAAATGACTTTTAGTATAAAATAATAATAAACTTTTCATGGAAGCGTATCACCATTCCTCCCTCAATACCCTAGTATACACGTTACCAACATGGCTACACCCTCCCACCACACTCTCATGTACTAACCTAGGTTGTGTAGATGATGGATGTGTGATATATTAGGTTAATTTAGGTTATATAATATACATTTGTACATAAAAGGTCAAATCATGCATGTATGTGTATATATACACTAAGTATTTACTATGTATACATGTATATGAATGAATATTTATTTGTAAATGTGATCAACCCTAGTTTTAATAAGTGTGTGCATGTTGCACAAGTGTGCACAATGTCCCTGACGACTTTCGGGTGTTGAAAAGTCGAAATTTCGAAAAACGTTCTTCGGTCACATTTTCTATTTTTATTTGAACTATTCATGTTGGTAAACGAATTTGGAAATCTATTTTAGCTTCATAATTAAATAATTAAAATAAATTTATTTGCTAATAAAAATCCATTTATTGATTATATAAAATATATTTAAATAGTCTATTTCAAAGTGGTAAAATCCTGGATTGTTACAAATCAATTTTACCATCATTTGTTATTATTTAAAAGATTATATTTTAATTATAAAACCTATTATTTGAATATTTAAAATTTATTAAATATGGTAAATCAAGGCTGTAAAATTTTGAGTCATTACACCCTTTCTCACTTAAAAGAATTTCGCCCCCAAAATTGTACCACAACCCAAATTCCTAGAAATACTTAAACTATTTATCAGTGCACATGATGTACATAGATCATTCCTATGTAAAATCTTATTTGATCATTCACTCGAACACATAACTTCACTTTCGAACTTGTATCACTTACCCGACTTCCTAGTGCAGACTTTGTGTAACGACCTGGTATTTCGAACCGTTCGCATCCGCACATGTCGGACTTGAATTGCTCAAAATGTCAGATTGTTAATATATATTTCGAAAAACTTAGCATATACAGTAAATAAATTTATCACAGAATCACATATACAGAGTAATGTAACAGTAAGCAGCGGAATAGATAAATAGTAGTTCATGAAGCTACTATAAAACATCAGAGTCTGAAACAAAATACAACAGAATCTCAAATACAAATGAATCTCTAATACATAAGCAACTGACGAGTCTGAACATAAGTGACTGGAATAAACTAAAATAACTGAAAGCTAGATAGATAGATCTTCAAAGAAAGCTCCAATCTCCAAAGGTGAGTCTCAAATGCTGTGACACTCAGTCTGACCCTAGCATAAAGCAAAATACAAAACACTCGAGTTAGGATTAACATTCTTATATTAATAAATTCAACTCAAGTGAAATATCAACTGAAATACAAGTAACTTAAAGGATGTTTGTGATTTCCATCCTCTAAGGATCCGTGGAGCTATCTACTTTGTAGTAATATACGCTATTATAATATGTATATAGTAAAGTAAACTATTAAAGTAGCGTTGAGGCGTTACCCATATCCCCCTTAACACGTTTTATATATTCCCATAGTCTATACAGTACCGTAACTCCCCCCGCAAACTGGAGGGCTATCAGAGGGCACTCCATAGGTATGGTACAAACCAAACTCGTTGAAGGCGGGATAGGGCATGTGACAAGGCAGGCGAGGCAATGCCAGGGTAGATATACCATTTGCGGATCCAGATTGGTGGTAACACATAGCAGCTACTACCGCCCTCCTCGTGACACACTCCTAAATCAAAGGTGCACCCAATCAAATCATAAAGTAATAGAATGGTATCGAAGAAATGTGTCTAATAGAAGGAATTACCTCACTTGGCCCGGCATGGCTCCTGTTTTAGCCACATCAAGCTGACTCACGGGAGTCAGGGCTATGTAAATACCATACAGAATCGTCGCCAAACCATCCTACTTCATTCTGGAATCTCCACCACGTACACAGTTGTTAAAGTGGTTTTCGGTATTGGCAGAGAGTATGACAATATCCGATCCTGGTCTCTTTAACAACCAAACGCTTATTTCAGACCGTGGTCATTTCATTTCAAATAGTTCATACTTCATATCAAAATATCATATTCATTTCAAAACCATATCAATTCGATATCATTATTCACTTTAAATAATATTCATTTCCAAAATCGTAACACTTTCAAAATCATCACACTTTGTGACGCAGCGGATTAATCAAAAACAATGTAGATCGATGAGAATTGCAATCGGTGGATTGATGAATACTGAAAGACCCAAATTCGTTGATCCGAAGATGCCGAATTCAAGCTATCTCTGACACGTTGATCGCGCACGATACCGTGAAGAGAGATCTACAATTCTTCGAGCGTTGATCAAGCACACTTGATTTCGCGAATTGGCTTCTATGATCGTTGAATCGAGCGCACTCGATTACCGAAAGAGGAGATAGGAGATTACACTCGACTACCAATTGAATGAAAGCACAAAGCTAACAAAAGAAATTTTATTTCAAATTCAACAACCACTTACAATGACATCACATCCCTATTTATAGGGTTTACAACACAATACAATGACTTACAAAACAACGTCATAAGCAACTAACGACCTATACAAAGTACACGACTTAACAAAAAATTATACAATGTTATACGCGACTTATGACCTATACAAAATAACGACCTAAAATAGTTTCGCGACTTAAAACTCTTGCAACTTATCAACAGGAACGAACCAAAATAGTTCGCGACCTAAAAAATCAACGAGCGACATAGGATTAGGTCAGAGAATATTAGGTCGTGATGTGGATTTAGGTCGTGGAATCGATGTTATTGGGAAGTTAAGTCGCGGGAATGTTCACGGGGATGTTGGGGTTGGCGTTAGGTCGCAGGAATGTTGGAGTTAGGTCGTGGGATGGAAACTAGGTCGGAAGGTGTTAGGTCGGGGACGATTGACATTAAGTCATGGCGAAGATTTCTGCTAGGTCGGAAATTTGGAGTTAGGTCGTAAGATGGAAACTAGGTCGGAGGTCGCATGATGGAAATGAGGTGGAATTTAGGTCGCGGTGGAGTTGATTCGATGTGGATTTTAGGTCGCGGTGGAGTTGCCGCGGAGGAAGTTAGGTCGCGGGGTAATGGAGTTTAACTCGTAGGTCGTTCACGACCTATGGAATGGTTGGAGCTGCTCGCGATTTCAGGTAGGCTTGCAATGTTCCCTATTTCGCGCTGCATCATCCTCCCCTGGTTGAAAAGAATTCGTCCCGAATTCACACTTTCTTCTTCTTCGAGACACTGTCTTCCATTCATTATCTGGTCTGGTGCGGTTCTGGTGATAACCATTCTTGAGAATGATCTTGTCTTGACTCTTTGAAGATGCGGCTCGCCATAAGGAACGCATGGCATAAATCAGACGTGGCATTAGGCAGACAGCATAAGGAAGTGACCTGAGGAAGATGACATATGAAAAAGTGTGGAAAGGACTAAGCACTAGGTGCCATATCCAATTCATGTAGCACAGAACTTCATGAGAATAGTGTCGTATACCATATTGCTTGTGCCAATAGGAAGATGTGATATAGAACCACAATGTGTCGAAAATGTGAGATAATATAAGGAAGTTTAAAATCACGGAACGACTTAGGAAATCACGACCGAAAAAGTGTGATGACTCATGCTCAGATTCTAGTCTTTCCTTATCTTGTTCAGATGTGTCATCATCTAGAATCTTCCCTTGATGTGGTACATCAATTTCACTTGACTAAAATAAACTCCCACTCGCTTCTCCTTCAACATGTTTATTGTCATGAAATGGTTCCAAGCAATTGACGTTAATAACGTCAGTCGTTCGTACATGATCAGGCAATTCCAACTGACAATCATTCTCTTCATCCTGTCTTTTCAACTCTTCCTGTTCTGTCTGATTCTCAAGATCATACGATTCTTGCAGTAAAATAGCATCTGGTACTAGTTCAGTGTGAGGTTGAATGTCCTGTAGTGGTGGTAACTCTTCGGGTAGTCCCTCAGGATATTCGACTTTAGACTCATTGAATTCTGACCCCACTTCCTCGAAAACCTCAAGATCTTCCCTCGCTCCTTGCTCGGTCAACACAAACAATTCATTCCTCATTTCCACATACTCTTCCAACAATAAAAAATTAATTTCTTCAGGCAGTTTCCCAGAAATCTCATCTTCACAATCTTCAAATACTTCAATCTCTTCAGAATTCTCAAAATCAAAACTTTCTCTAGGTTCAATCAACATTGATAGTTCATCACCATCTTTTATTTCACTGTCGAACTCTTTCAAAGATAATAAATCATCTGATTCTGCCTTCTCTTCTATTTCATGTTTACTTTGTTCGGACTCCTCGAAAACTAAAAAAAATTCACTTGGCTGGTCTTCCTCCATAAACTCATGTGTCAAAGAATCCTTCATCGTCAAATTATTTCCTTCAACTCAGAACACAATTTCTTCTTCCACACTATCAACATCAATCTTTGGTGGTGACGAATAATCAACTTCTACATCCACATACTTTGACTCAATTTCTTCATCATCATCAAATTTCGATGGTTGATAAAAGTCAATTTCAACAGTCCTCCTCAACAAGTTACCTCCTTTCTCTATTGACAAAACTTCTACTTCCTCTGACAAAGATTCCTCAAATCCTGGTAGAAATTATTCATCGTCGTCAAATTGTGGTGGTTGATAAAAGTTAACTTCATCAATCCTCCTCAACAAATTACATTCTTCGTTCTCCAACTCGACCTCTTCATCTTCGTTGTGAAACTTTAGTGGTAAGGCTGCGAATGATTCTGTAGGACCAACCTCTTCAAATTCTTCTAACATTGGCTTAACCTCCTCGAGAGTTTTAAGCTCTTCACTTGCCTCATACCTAACCAAGGTTTCAGCACTACCTTCCGATTCTTCAGCACTTTCGCCGAAAGGTAATGGATTAGTTGGTTCCTCTTCCTCTTCTGTCTCGTTTTTAGTAGAATCATCCACATCCTCGTTTTCACATTCTTCTACAACAAAGGGTTTCTTTTGGGACTTTGTACATTCAAAACTTCGATGGTCAAACTCCTGATAATGATATCGCTTAACTCGTTCATCAACACTTTCCCTCGTGATTCCATATACAACTGGTTCGTTGACTCTCTTAAAAACATTTTTACTGTAATGAACATCATGATTCTGATTGCTGGAGTTTGTAACCACACCCTTTCCTCGATTCCCTTGACTCAACTTCTGCAATTGTTGATCAATACGAGCTTGATAATTGTAGGGTAAGAAATTTGCTTTCATCATCCTTTTCATCTTAACCCACTTGACAACTTTAGACTTCTTCATCCTCTCTCTGGTTGATTTAGTTTGTTGCCACCAGTCCATGGCTTTTCCTTTCAAACTTGCAGCAACTAACTTCACTTGACGATCCTCAGGAACGTAGTTGAGCTCAAAAACATTTTCAATCGTGGATAACCAGTCCAAGAATTCCTCTGCTTGTAGTCTACCTTACAATTCTGGAATCTCTGTATCCTTTCTTGATTTCCATGTATAACCATCCTCTTCGATATTCTTGTATCGATTTTCCCCTTGATCGGAATATCGAAAATGAACACGATCACCATAACTTTCCTCTTCAAAATTAGTTGAACTTCGTCGTCGATTCTGAACATCGACTCTTCTATGTCCATGCACGTCCTCTCTACTTCTTTTCTCATAATCATTAGATGGCTCATGCTCGTAACCACGATACGCTCTTCTTTCTTCCTTCTGATAATCACGATTGTCTCGAGCTCCACGATCTCGATTTATTGACAAAGATGATTCTCTTCTTTCTCTATCATAACGTGGCGACACTCTCCGTTGATTTCGATTCATGTCAAACTTCATTCTCTCTACTTTCTCGAAATCCTTATTGAATCTTTCATCACTACGTTGCTTCATCTGTTCAGGATCTTCTCTCCCATACAAATCTGCAACACTATGATGACGGTTATCATATCTCGGAGGCATGATCAAGTCTTCAACAGATCCAAACACCAACTTCACTTTGATCCAAAAATTCTCGAATCAAACTTCCCCACTTGTTTGAAATCTCACGACAACCCAAATAAACAAACAACTTAATTTGAACTCCAAAACTTCAAATCTCAAAATTGATGCCCAATGAACTTGAACAAATCTCCCACACACTTGAAAAAGTTCGCCTCTAGCTCTTCTACACTTCAAAGAAAATTCAAACACAATTCAAATCCACGTTTGGCGTGCAAACTTCCACGGTCAACTCAAACACTTTTCCCTCCTTAGATCCAAAATGAAATGGATCGAAATCTTCCAAGTTGTTGCAACTTTATGATGAACACGACGCACACCAAAAGATGCACGGCTTCACTTCAAGCTCTCGGCTTTAAACACAAATGATGTATGACTTGAATTCTTCGATAGAATATTGGCTCCAAGCCTCGGCTTAGCTATGATTGGCTAAAACAAGCTCTGATACCAAATGACACAGCGGATTAATCAAAAACAATGTAGATCGATGAGAATTGCAATCGGTGGATTGATGAATACAGAAAGACCCAAATTCGTTGATCCGAAGATGCCGAATTCAAGCTATCTCTGACACGTTGATCGCGCACGATACCGTGAAGAGAGATCTATAATTCTTCGAGCGTTGATCAAGCGCACTTGATTCCGTGAATTGGCTTCTACGATCGTTGAATCGAGCGCACTCGATTACCGAAAGAGGAGATAGGAGATTACACTCGACTACCAATTGAATGAAAGCACAAAGCTAACAAAAGAAATTTTATTTCAAATTCAACAACCACTTACAATGACATCACATCCCTATTTATAGGGTTTACAACACAATACAATGACTTACAAAACAACGTCATAAGCAACTAACTACCTATACAAAGTACACGACTTAACAAAAAATTATACAATGTTATACGCGACTTACAACCTATACAAAATAACGACCTAAAATAGTTTCGCGACTTAAAACTCTTGCAACTTATCAACAGGAAGGAACCAAAATAGTTCGCGACCTAAAATATCAACGAGCGACATAGGATTAGGTCAGAGAATATTAGGTCGTGATGTGGATTTAGGTTGTGGAATCGATGTTATTGGGAAGTTAAGTCGCGGGGATGTTCGCGGGGATGTTGGGGTTGGCGTTAGGTCGCAGGAATGTGGGAGTTAGGTCGTGGGATAGAAACTAGGTCGGATGGTGTTAGGTCGGGGACGATTGACATTAAGTCGTGGCGAATCTTTCTGCTAGGTCGGAAGTTTGGAGTTAGGTCGTGAGATGGAAACTAGGTCGGAGGTCGCGTGATGGAAACGAGGTGGAATTTAGGTCGCGGTGGAGTTGATTCGATGTGGATTTTAGGTCGCGGTGGAGTTGCCGCGGAGGAAGTTAGGTCGCGGGGTAATGGAGTTTAACTCGTAGGTCATTCACGACCTATGGAATGGCTGGAGCTGCTCGCGATTTCAGGTGGCTTGCGATGTTCCCTATTTCGTGCTGCATCATCCTCCCCTGGTTGAAAAGAATTCATCCTGAATTCACACTTTCTTCTTCTTCGAGACACTGTCTTCCATTCATTATCTGGTCTGGTGCGGTTCTGGTGATAACCATTCTTGAGAATGATCTTGTCTTGACTCTTTGAAGATGCGGCTCGCCATAAGGAACGCATGGCATAAATCAGACGTGGCATTAGGCAGACAGCATAAGGAAGTGACCTGAGGAAGATGACATATGAAAAAGTGTGGAAAGGACTAAGCACCAGGTGCCATATCCAATTCATGTAGCATAGAACTTCATGAGAATAGTGTCGTATACCATATTGCTTGTGCCAATAGGAAGATGTGATATAGAACCACAACGTGTCAAAAATGTGAGATGATATAAGGAAGTTTAAAATCACGGAACGACTTAGGAAATCACGACCGAAAAAGTGTGATGACTCATGCTCAGATTCTAGTCTTTCCTTATCTTGTTCAGATGTGTCATCATCTAGAATCTTCCCTTGATGTGGTACATCAATTTCACTTGACTGAAATAAACTCCCACTCTCTTCTCCTTCAACATGTTTATTGTCATGAAATGGTTCCAAGCAATTGACGTTAATAACGTCAATCGTTCGTACATGATCAGGCAATTCCAACTGACAATCATTCTCTTCATCCTGTCTTTTCAACTCTTCCTGTTCGGTCTGATTCTCAAGATCATACGATTCTTGCAGTAAAATAGCATCTGGTACTAGTTCAGTGTGAGGTTGAATGTCCTGTAGTGGTGGTAACTCTTCGGGTAGTCCCTCAGGATATTTGACTTTAGACTCATTGAATTCTGACCCCACTTCCTCGAAAACCTCAAGATCTTCCCTCGCTCCTTGCTCGGTCAACACAAACAATTCATTCCTCATTTCCACATACTCTTCCAACAATAAAAAATTAATTTCTTCAGGCAGTTTCCCAGAAATCTCATCTTCATAATCTTCAAATACTTCAATCTCTTTAGAATTCTCAAAATCAAAACTTTCTCTAGGTTCAATCAACATTGATAGTTCATCACCATCTTTTATTTCATTGTCGAACTCTTTCAAAGATAATAAATCATCTGATTCCGCCTTCTCTTCTGTTTCATGTTTACTTTGTTCGGACTCCTCGAAAACTAAAAAAATTTCACTTGGCTGGTCTTCCTCCATAAACTCATGTGTCAAAGAATCCTTCATCGTCAAATTATTTCCTTCAACTCCGAACACAATTTCTTCTTCCACACTATCAACATCAATCTTTGGTGGTGACGAATAATCAACTTCTACATCCACATACTTTGACTCAATTTCTTCATCATCATCAAATTTCGATGGTTGATAAAAGTCAATTTCAACAGTCCTCCTCAACAAGTTACCTCCTTTCTCTATTGACAAAACTTCTACTTCCCCTGACAAAGATTCCTCAAATCCTGGCAGAAATTCTTCATCGTCGTCAAATTGTGGTGGCTGATAAAAGTTAACTACATCAATCCTCCTCAACAAATTACATTCTTCGTTCTCCAATTCGACCTCTTCATCTTCGTTGTCAAACTTTAGTGGTAAGGCTGCGAATGATTCTGTTGGACCGACCTCTTCAAATTCTTCTAACATTGGCTTAACCTCCTCGAGAGTTTTAAGCTCTTCACTTGCCTCATACCTAACTAAGGCTTCAGCACTACCTTCCGATTCTTCAGCACTTTCGCCGAAAGGTAATGGATTAGTTGGTTCCTCTTCCTCTTCTGTATCGTTTTCAGTAGAATCATCCACATCCTCGTTTTCACATTCTTCTACAACAAAGGGTTTCTTTTGGGACTTTGTACATTCAAAACTTCGATGGTCAAACTCCTGATAATGATATCGCTTAACTCGTTCATCAACACTTGCCCTCGTGATTCCATATACAACTGGTTCGTTGACTCTCTTAAAAACATTTTTACTGTAATGAACATCATGATTCTGATTGCTGGAGTTTGTAACCACACCCTTTCCTCGATTCCCTTGACTCAACTTCTGCAATTGTTGATCAATACGAGCTTGATAATTGTAGTGTAAGAAATTTGCTTTCATCATCCTTTTCATCTTATCCCACTTGACAACTTTATACTTCTTCATCATCTCTCTGGTTGATTTAGTTTGTTGCCACCAGTCCATGGCTTTTCCTTTCAAACTTGCAGCAACTAACTTCACTTGACGATCCTCAGGAACGTAGTTGAGCTCAAAAACATTTTCAATCGTGGATAACCAGTCCAAGAATTCCTCTGCTTGTAGTCCACCTTGGAATTCTGGAATTTCCGTATCCTTTCTTGATTTCCATGTATAACCATCCTCTTCAATATTCTTGTATCGATTTTGCCCTTGATCGGAATATTGAAAATGAACACGATCACCATAACTTTCCTCTTCAAAATTAGTTGAACTTCGTCGTCGATTCTGAACATCAACTCTTCTATGCCCATGCACGTCCTCTCTACTTCTTTTCTCATAATCATAAGATGGCTCATGCTCGTAACCACGATACACTCTTCTTTCTTCCTTCTGATAATCACGATTGTCTCGTGCTCCACGATCTCGATTTATTGACAAAGATGATTCTCTTCTTTCTCTATCATAACGTGGCGACACTCTCCGTTGATTTCGATTCATGTCAAACTTCATTCTCTCTACTTTCTCGAAATCCTTATTGAATCTTTCATCACTACGTTGCTTCATCTGTTCAGGATCTTCTCTCCCATACAAATCTGCAACACTATGATGACGGTTATCATATCTCGGAGGCATAATCAAGTCTTCAACAGATCCAAACACCAACTTTACTTTAATCCAAAAATTCTCGAATCAAACTTCCCCACTTGTTTGAAATCTCACGACCACCCAAATAAACAAACAACTTAATTTGAACTCCAAAACTTCAAATCTCAAAATTGATGCCCAATGAACTTGAACAAATCTCCCACACACTTGAAAAAGTTCGCCTCTAGCTCTTCTACACTTCAAAGAAAATTCAAACACAATTCAAATCCACGTTTGGCGTGCAAACTTCCACGGTCAACTCAAACACTTTTCCCTCCTTAGATCCAAAATGAAATGGATCGAAATCTTCCAAGTTGTTGCAACTTTATGATGAACACGACGCACACCAAAAGATGCACGGCTTCACTTCAAGCTCTCGGCTTTAAACACAAATGATGTATGACTTGAATTCTTCGATAGAATATTGGCTCCAAGACTCGGCTTAGCTATGATTGGCTAAAACAAGCTCTGATACAAAATGACACAGCGGATTAATCAAAAACAATGTAGATCGATGAGAATTGCAATCGGTGGATTGATGAATACTGAAAGACCCAAATTCGTTGATCCGAAGATGCCGAATTCAAGCTATCTCTGACACGTTGATCGCGCACGATACCGTGAAGAGAGATCTACAATTCTTCGAGCGTTGATCAAGCGCACTTGATTCCGCGAATTGGCTTCTACGATCGTTGAATCGAGCGCACTCGATTACCGAAAGAGGAGATAGGAGATTACACTCGACTACCAATTGAATGAAAGCACAAAGCTAACAAAAGAAATTTTATTTCAAATTCAACAACCACTTACAATGACATCACATCCCTATTTATAGGGTTTACAACATAATACAATGACTTACAAAACAACGTCATAAGCAACTAACGACCTATACAAAGTACATGACTTAACAAAAAATTATACAATGTTATACGCAACTTACGACCTATACAAAATAGCGACCTAAAATAGTTTCGCGACTTAAAACTCTTGCAACTTATCAACAGGAAGGAACCAAAATAGTTCGCGACCTAAAAAATCAACGAGCGACATAGGATTAGGTCAGAGAATATTAGGTCGTGATGCGGATTTAGGTCGTGGAATCGATGTTATTGGGAAGTTAAGTCGCGGGGATGTTCGCGGGGATGTTGGGGTTGGCGTTAGGTCGCAGGAATGTTGGAGTTAGGTCGTGGGATGGAAACTAGGTCGGAAGGTGTTAGGTCGGGGACGATTGACATTAAGTCGTGGTGAAGCTTTCTACTAGGTCGGAAATTTGGAGTTAGGTCGTGAGATGGAAACTAGGTCGGAGGTCGCGTGATGGAAACGAGGTGGAATTTAGGTCGCGGTGGAGTTGATTCGATGTGGAGTTTAGGTCGCGGTGGAGTTGCCGCGGAGGAAGTTAGGTCGCGGGGTAATGGAGTTTAACTCGTAGGTCGTTCACGACCTATGGAATGGCTGGAGCTGCTCGTGATTTCAGGTAGGCTTGCGATGTTCCCTATTTCGCACTGCATCACTTTGGAAATCATAACACTTTTGAAATCATCACACATTTGGAAATAGTATATATATTAAAATAGTTATAAATTAAAATAGTTTATATATAAAAGTAGTTTTTATATATTAAAATACTTTATATAATAAATTAGCTTCCTCCCATTTCACAATCTATT
Organism: Allium fistulosum; assembly: GCA_030737815.1. Classification (NCBI taxonomy): domain Eukaryota; kingdom Viridiplantae; phylum Streptophyta; class Magnoliopsida; order Asparagales; family Amaryllidaceae; genus Allium; species Allium fistulosum. The sequence continues at coordinate 98,268,316 of CM060905.1, forward strand.
CAAATCACCTTAGATTCTCAAAATTAAATTTAAATTAATCCCTGTTCAATACTTTCAATTTGAAACGTTAAATATTCAATTCAAATTCTCAATAAACCATTTCAAAATTTTTATCGGTTTCAAATCCTGGTTTGAACTATCATTTAAATTCCAATAAGATTCAAAGTTTAAATATTCAAACATTTCAAAATGATTTTCATTTCTATTTCACATTTAACTTTTAATGTTATTCGAATTGGAAATTATTCACTTAATCATTTTAATAACAATTAAATAAAATCTCAATTTATAAATTTAAATCAATATTAAATATTCGGTCTCAATCTTATTTAAAATTTGAGAATATTCATTTAATCACTTTTGTCAAAATCAAGTTATCAATCATATCTTTCAAAATCTCAAAATCAATAAGTTCAAATCAATTCTTATTTAAATTCAATTATTAACCAATTTAAATTCCAAGTCAACATTAGTTTATCTTCCCAACCTTTATTATTAAAGTTATAAAAACTATTTTAAAATATAATTTTAAATAAATACCTAAACATATTATATACTAATTAAATTAATTATTTTTTATTTTTATTAAATTAAATCTTATTATTAAATTTATGTTATATTAAATCTATTTTTATATATTTTTAAAATAATAAAATTATAAGTAAAATCTTAAAAATCATATTTTCAAAACTAACTTATAAATTTAAAATTTCCAAACATATAATTTTAAAAAGCTAAAATTTAGACATATATAAAAATAACATGTATATATATATATATATTATTTTAAAAATCAATATTTATTAAAACCCATATATTTTCTTTCAAAACTTTGGAACTCATTTTCCAAAATATTCACCAACGGTGTCCGTATATAATTTTCTATCCTATGGTCAAGTGATACAGATATTTATCATTCCAATCCGCAATTTAAATATCTACGGGTATGTATCATTTCAACTCGCAATCCCATAAATTCAAAATCAATGAAAATCGCTTGGGTTTATCATTTCAACCCATAGCGGTTTTCCCTTATTCTACAAGATCGTTCGGGTGTGTATCATTTCAACCCACAGGGAATTCTAAGATAATAGGGAACTTACAGAGTGAGAACAATTTATGATAAAATATAGCATATCACCAACAGGCATATCATCAGTAACAAATTTAAATAAAATATACACAATAGGATATGGTGTCTTATACCACAGGTGAACAATTGAAGATAATGGCATATTATATTAAGAAAATTAAATAACTAGCAATTCAAATTTAACAACATATTTCAATTGTCGTTTCAAGTGAAATCAAATTTACTAACTATAAGAATGTTAATCGTGAGTGACTGCTCACCTATCGAGGCTAGAGTAATTTGACAATGAAATGAGCTACGAATCCAAGCACGAATTTAAAAGCAAAGCACAATGAACACGAATTCGATGAGTAAAGTTGATAGCTTGGGATTGATTAAGACAAATCAAACAAGCTTGATATAAACTGAAACAAAAAATATATATAATTCTATAAATTTTCTTAAAATCAATATTCAACTTAAAACACCTATCAAAATAAAATCTATATATACATATATCTTCAAAACCAATATCCAAACAAGATCTTTATATTTAAAATTCAAATATCAATGTTTATAAAATTCACACATTTCTTTCAAAATTCCTTCAAATACATTTTAAACGTTAACATTAACATAAGTAACCACATATACATATATATACTTTCCAAAATATTAATATTAACGTAAATATAACATATTATATATACAACTTTTCCCACCTTTGAAACAAGATAACTCACTTTATTATTATATATAAACAAATCAGCAAGCCACTATGCAACTTATAAATAAAAACTTACTTTATTACTATATATATAAACAACAGATCTGATATAACTTATGTACTATAAACAAATGTAACTTATGTACTATAAACAAATATAACTGATATACAAACTAGTATAACTTACACAACATGAACTACTATATATATATATATATTATACTAAAATGTATTACTGTAGACTTATATAATATAACACTGTCACCTATATATTTAGTACGGTAACTTATATACATAGTAGACTTATAGAAAATATAATATAACACATATATATTCAGTAACTTATATAACTGATAAATTAAAAAAAAAACTCAACGGATCACGTATATATAAGCTAATATATATACACAAACATATTATGAAACCTGTAAATATGCAAACGAAGAAATGAAGAAGGGAGATGGGCGGAAGTGGTGGCCGAGATGCTAGGGTGATTGGCTACGATCGGCTCTGTCAGGCGGAGGAGAAGGGAAGGCCGGAGGTGACGAGGTTGTTGTTGTGGTTATTGGTGGAAGCATAGGTTTGTGTGCGTGAGGTAGAGCAAAGGGGATCGGTGATGGGATGGGTAGGCTGTGGTGGTCGGCGATGGCAGCTTGGTGAGGTGGCGCGTCGGGTTGCGTGCAGGCTATCTGGTGGAGGAACTCAGGTTGGGGGTTGGTGGGTTTCGGCTTGGGGTTGGCGCAGTTTGAAAAAGGAGGGGTCGAGTTGGTCGGGGCGGTGGCAAGCGAAGCAACGGTGGATAAGGGGTGGAGGCTCGGCCGTGCGCGGAGGTGATGCTGTCGGTAATGGAGTGCTGGAATGCTTTGTAGCGGTGGTGATTGAGGGCATAGGCCAGAGTGGATGGCGAACTGTGTGGGCGGGTCAGTGGTTTCGAAGGCTGGGCGATGGAATGGCGGACGGTCGAATGGAGGAGAGATGCGAATGGAGGGGATGGGTTGGTTGTCAAATGAATGATGGCGTTGGAGTTTGTTCGGCTGTCACGACCTTCATGTGAGGAATGCGGAATATGGATCTTAAGGCTAGAATGAACACTAGAGGGGGGTGAATAGTGTTTATAAGAAATTACTAAATCTTTTTGAGTTATTGTTGATTTGTACACAAATGTGTGCAATATTCAGACACATATATAATCACAGAATCAAACACAGATGCAGAAATAAAGTAAATGCAGTAAAGGAAAGAACACACCAGATTTTATACTGGTTCGGAGTTACCCTACATCCAGTCCCGCACAACTAAGTACGGATTTCCTTTCAAAAGCAATTCAACAATTACAACCCTCGGTTTCAAGGCTACGAGGTACACCCTCCAGAATCACAATCCTCTGGGTAGAGATGCTTGATTTCCGGGCGACAAGTTCACCCAATTGATTTTCAAGGCTACAATCACACCTTTTCTCGCTTGATTGATTTCCAAGGCTACAATCTCACCTTTTCTTGCTAGATAGATTACAAAGAAGCCTATAACTCTGAATAGTACTGGGATCTTGTTGAGATAGTGATAGAGAATCAAACCAGAGATAATCTAGTTAGATTCAATGTTGATTTCGGCAGAGTGATGATAGGATTTTGAATATGTGGAGGAAGAAGAGAAGTGAAAAACCAGAAAATCTGATATAAAATTCGTTGAAACTAACCCCTATTTATAGAAGAACAACGGCCATGTCCATTCGTGAAAGGTTATGGCGAATAGACATTTCTTTTGAAATTCAAATTTTTGAATCTAACTGTCACTATGTCGACATGGGGTACTAGGGAATGTCGACATCCCAAAGGAAATATTGATATTTTGTTTTTCTTTGAAAATAACCTTTATCTTATATTAAAACTATTTTAAACTTTATTAATATACTTGACTATATATAAAATACATAGATAAATATAGAGAATAATATATATATAATTTTACTATAATTTTATATTTAAATCTAAGTAAATATATTATAATTAAAAGATAGTTTTTTAAAACAAACGAAGTTTAAAACAAGAGTTTATTAAAAACAAAAACAGAGAATATTTAAGGCTAAAACATCTTTTTGAAAATCATTTGAAAAGATAATTTTTAAGGCTAAAACATTTTGAAAAGCAGTTTTGAAAATTATTCTGAAGTAGTTTTGAAAATCATTTTGAAGTAGTTTTGCAAGCTTCTTCCTGAAGAATATCTCATCATATCAGGACTCGAGAACTTGTACAAAACCAGGATGTTCGTGGGTTTGTAAGCCACTTGTCGTAGGTTTGTAAGCTACTTGTCGTGGGTTTGTAAGCCACTAAAAAGGTAGAAATGGGTTCCATCCGAAAAGAAAAATGGAGTGAAGATTTCAGTGCAATTGTGAAGTTTTAACATAATTCTAGACTCAATACTTATCTTGAAATCTTGATACTCATGAGTCTTCAATCTTGATATCTTGAATCTCTATACTGTACAGTCTTCATTCTTTGTACCTACATGGTTAAATCCTGCATATACATATATATCTAAACTATAATGTTAGTATTTATATTTTATAATCTTATTCTAAGGTTGTTGTCATCAAAACCATCAACTAATGGACTAACACTTCAAGCAAAACAAGATTATAAAAATCAATGATATATATAATAAAATTTCTCGAAGCAAAGAAAAGAAATAACTAGGGAAAACCGAACAATGTCATGAAGCAGGATAAACTGAAGAGATTTTATTTTTCTTCAGATTGAAGAAGAGGAATGGTAATGAAAGGACAAACGTATAAATATCAAATCAAAGGAATGGCAAAGGATAAAGTTTCAGAGATATAACTATAGATGGCTATTAGGTTATACGGCTGGCATTCGAAGAGACAAAGGAAAACAAAACGCTCAAATACGGAACCGATACGTAAGTCGTTTCGTTGATTTTGTCGCGTACCGGACTCCGAATCACATAAATGAATATACTACGGAGATAAGCACGACTAGACGATCAAAACGGTACACAAATATCAACGATACGACCATCCCATCAAAAGTCAATATTTCGCTGCTAAACTGCTGCAAATTCGTCGAAAATAAGATAAACGGGGCTAGAGAAGTCCAAATTTGGAGAAACGAAATATGACGTTTCACTCAGAAAATGATTTACATTTATATTGTATAAAAATATTCAGGTTTTGATAATATTTTATTTTCATCTATTTAACTGATTTTAAATTGAATTTGAAAATTGCACAATAGAACTAACTTCCATATTTATCAGTGAAAAATTTCCATTTGCTATGTTTAAATAGACTTATACCAAATATCAAATTTTCATTTTGAAATTTAATTGTTTTAAATTTTACAAAAATTCAATTAATTACGTCATAAAACCATTAAAATTTTTGGGTCATTACACTTTGATCAGGCCTCTTAATTAGAAACCTCTATTCTCCTTGCATAGTAATAAACTATGATAAACAACTTTTAGTTCCACAAAGAACCCTCACCAATGCTCGCCCTAAAAAATCCAGTGATAAATCCTTATTCGGAATGGTGTAAAACACCTCCAATCATATACTCAAATCTAGGATCGAGAACTATGTAAAAAGGAGAAATGATCATCGTACAACCTACGTACTGATCTAATGATTCTTACTATCTAACCACTTTTTACCCTCCCACCATGCTTCATAAGAATCAATTTTGAATTTGTTAACTTATATAATACTCTTCTATATCCTAAGGTATATACAAACATTTGATTTTTAATTCTATTTAATTTTAACTATTAGATGTAGGCCAAAAATAACTTGGGTCTTGAAACTCAGTCGACAAAATTAACCTCTTTACCCTAATTGGTCTGGTAAGTAGCTAAGAAGAGTAGGATGCTGGTATCCAAGCTCCATCCTAGATTCTACTTTTTCTTAGACACTACTAAGGTAAAAATTTCTATTAGCTGGCCTAACAACATCAAATAATTCTTCACATTCTAGATGTTAAAATCAAAAGACACGGTTTTAAATAAACAGAGTTTATTAAATCCCCTTATTAAATTTAACCTAATTAAAACTTCGTTTATTAATCCACCGTCATAATATCTTTATATTTTGAAAACTCTTCCTTTTAAGGGACCCAAGAACACAATACCCAGGTTTATTTCAAAAACCTTTTGAAAACATACATATAGCCCGAGTAACTCCAAAATGATGTCAAGGAACCAGGTGCTACCAAATAGTATCATATACCCTTTTACTAAGAAGAGCAATACTCAAGAGAAGTGTTTGCCATCAGAATACGTTTCTTACCTAGTTTTAGTCATTTTCGAGATACTCGAACTAGTTAATAAATTTATATTTTCAAATGTCCTTTTGAAATAATAAAATGTATAATCAAATCATCCACTTGCTTTCGATACATTCGAATTCGAACTCGTCCCAATTGTACAATGACAAAGAGAATAATTTACTAAGTGCACCATCATATTTGCCTAAGCAAACATTTTATTGTCTCTTAGAAGATTATTCTGATCATCACAAAACAGATCAAAACTCCATCCAAAACTGTCCAAAGAAAACCTTACTCTCAAACTTTATTTTAAATTATCTATATCTTAAAATATCTTTAAGAAAGGTTACTACCATTTTCCAAAATCATTTGGAATTTAACAAAGCCAGCGGGATTTAACATTCTCAAAACCCTTATCATTTTTAAAACATATTTAATAGTTCTGAATTGTAAAATCGTCTCTCTTAATTCATCTAATAAAACTATCTGAATATTTTCTTTTAATAACAATTTTTATTAAAATTCAATTTTTAACCCTACATATTGTCGAACGCCTTATAGTCAAATTGTGAAACATAATTCACAAGATGTTCGATTCAATGTTCCTACACATTCTATCTACCCAACCCATGATGGAAAAAGGAAATCTACTATTAAATCTGACAATAGTCAATGCTCAAAACTGGAAGAGCATGACTAGTTAAACCCTAAATGCTAATAATTTAAATATTATCAACTCCTAACCCACTCTCCTCATAGATAACTATATAGATTTTGAAAATAATCCCTTTTTATATATATAAAATATATTCCTAGGTAAATTTATTTCATTTACTAAATTTAAAGTAATATTATGTTAATTTAACTTGTGTATGTTTTTAGAATGATAAAGTTGATCAGGCACATCAACCAGAATTCTAAAGCCACTCAACAAGTCAAACAACACAATATAAAACATTTTATTCACAAATACGAACTCATATATATATTACACTCAGACTCATTCTAGGGCACTACTGACCCTATTTATAATGAGTTTACCCACCAAAGCCTAGGTGTTCGCTCAAGCTAAGCTTTGATACAATATGTAATGATCCGCCTTTCTTACTCTGAAAGCAATTAATGGTAAAAGAAAAAGAAAGATAAGATAGAAGAGAAGAAACTAACAACACAAAATTTCACAACGCAATGGAACAATATACATTACTCAACATAATATATTACAAAGTCATTTCAAAAATGTTACATCAGAGTCATGCTAATACAAATTCTAGCCTAGGACAACTATAACAGCCTGTCCCTTCTTAACTAATACTATATATATATATAAATATGTGTGTGTGTGTGTGGGTGTGTGTGTATGTGTATAATACAATGGAAACAAGAAAAATAACTAGCTATTGATGAAGCCAGCTGCTCCAAGTTCCTCAAAACTGAATCTGCGGAAAACATGAACTGCTTGGCTGCCCATTCAAATTTGAGCACCCAAGAGTTTAGGAAAAGAAAATAAACTCTGGGTCAAACTTGGGTCTGGTGTGAATAAAGCATAAGTCTTTAAATTTATAAAAACCTTTAAATCAAAGGCATCTCTATGACCATGCTGCATATAAACACGGATGGGTTTTTACCTTACGATAACCAAAACATTTGTATATAAAAATCTAGTGATATTATAATAATGTTTATGGTTCAAATAAATATCAAAATAGCTGAATTTATTACCATATTAAATTCCAGCATACTAGGCTCTAAAACCAAAACAGTAAAGGCACGTATTGGAGGTTGGTTTCCATAATATGGCAAGGTAAGGGACTACCTTCTAATGTTACACCCCAAGAAAATGCACCAGAGTCTGGCAAGAATTTATTGTACGCCTGCTACATAGATTCGGCTGCCCCTTTAACATGACAGACCAGATTACCTCATCCCTTTTTGATACCGAGGCCTTATACTACCATGGTGTTTGTATGCAAAACAACTCGAATATGGACAATCTAGAATGGGATGGCGGCGCTTAATGGTAGCTGACCACATACTCTGCTGCATACACTGGTTTTACCATTTTTCCTAGCTGTGAGGCTTGAGGCTATGCTTTACCTTCTTCATACCAGAAACCATCTAGGAATGCTAACACTGCCCTCCAAGCAGAGATACAATACCCGCATTCATCCATGCAACTTGTCCCGGGATCGAACAAACATTCCACGTTACTATCTCCTATTTTTGAATCACCATCAGGAAGAATAATATAACTCCACATCATACTTCAATATGATTTACACCGTTCATCACTAGTTTGTAGTTGTTCGGATAAATCCTGTATCGGTGCCTCCAAAACTAAGCGATAATTTTTTGCTAACTCAATTTTGGTTCTTTTGAAAGTATGCACTAAGCAATCGAGTTCTCACCGGGGAACTCGAATATACCCGACATACCTCCTGAGTTTGTTTGACCAAAAATGGTCACAAACACCCAAGAATTGTTTTTGTAGAAAAGTAAATGAAGAAAAGTAAAATTAAAATGGGTAACTGAACAAGCAAGCAACAAAAAATAAGCAGCAATCAAAGACACAGAGGTTTATAGTGATTCGGCATTGTATGCCTACGTCCATTTTGAAGAATATACTTTATTGCTCTCTTGTGAATTTGATTACAATAGTAGAACAAAGCTTGCACTTGATTACCATGGAGTCTAGAGTTACAAGTAGCGTAAAGATCCTGAAAATGAACCAATAGGCATATATTTATACAGTGAGATAACAAGATATTTCGCTAAGATTTCGGCAGAAGGCTCTCCAAGTCCATAGGGAACACCACAACGATCGGTGGTCATAATTCATTGTTTTAGAACAATCGGTATAAATCATATCGATCATTATTTTTGTTTCTAATTGCCATGCGATCGTTTGTAGGGTGTCCCACATGCCTCTAGACCTTCCTCCTAAAATATAAAGTCATTCTAAGTTGTCATTTATGAGATATGGATCAATCTTTGTCGTATTTGGGTTGCTTGCTAAGTTACACCGATCGTTAGGAACGATCGACATAAAACTATCAATATTTCTTAAACTTGAGGGTTTTGGCCTGCGCATATTTTTGTGGGCTCCACCCTTCAATATATTGATTCCTTGAAAGTTTCAAGTGAATTAGCTTTGTTGATTTTGAGATATCGATCGATCTTCGCTGATCTGAGCTATTTATGGATCGTTCTTGATCGATTCATATAAATCATTGCATTGTTCGTAACTCGAGCATATGAACTCCGATAAACTTGAAATTTGGAATGTAGCTTCATTGGGCTATATCTGTCATTCCATATTTATTGCACCTCGATTGGGTCCTGGTTTGGATCTGCTTGACCATCATCCATAGTATTGCATACAACTGATTTTCAAGGCTGGTAACCATCCGTTTCTAGCCAAGTTGATGATATCACGGCTTGCCAAAAGGCAGGATAACATTTTCCCCCCAAAGTATGTCTAGTTCGAATACGACGTGCTTTGAAAAGTCGCAAACTTCAATCGTCGAAAAAGGATTTCATTCAGTTCATTGAATAGTCGTTATCCTTTCATTGAGTTGCTTTCTTGTTGAGGGTCGTGTCTCCTTCTAATCACCATAACTATTGGTCGACTTCCAATAGTATAAATACTAGATCACGGCTTGTCGATGATCATCTTGTTGTTTTTCTAGTGGTTATCAAGCCACAATAATCTAGTTTTGATCATCCTTCGGTTGATTTCAGGTGCGAATTCAATTTTTGTCAATTTAAAAAAATTAAACTCTAGGACGTATACTGGTTCATATACGAGTTTATACCCGACCCCCGATCATGATTGCATGTCCATGGGTCTTTGTCAAGTTTCAAAGTTATTTCTTGTTTTGTGTGAACAACCATGACCGAACGTATATCATTGAATAAAAGTTTGGATCGCTTTTGTATGATCGTTTTTTTATAAACAAATGATGAAGGCTGATCGTTATTACAGAATGGATTTTCATACCCATCTATTTACAATTTTCCTTGTACAATTGTTTCCATATTCCATATATATATATGTAACGACCCGTATTTTTCACGGATCGAAAAGTTCGTCAAATCTGGAGTTTTAGCATTTTTTTTTGAGCCATTTCAGATTTTGAGCAAAAATGGCTAAGTCCTAAGTCGTTCACGACTTAGTGTCATAAGTCGTATACGACTTAGGGGATAAGAGCTACCCAGGGGATTTCCGAGTTAAGTAGTAAGTCGTGAGCGACTTAAGAAAAGTGCGACCTAAGGAGATAAGTCGTAGCTGGGCTAAGTCAGTAGGTCGAAGTTAACTCGGCAAGTGTTAAGTCGTAGGTTGTAAGTCGTCGCCGAGTTAAGGGATAGACAACATAAGTAAGTGACCGACCTAGGGATTTACGACATAAAAGCTGACCCAGTTATCTGATGAGTCGTATCCCAGTTATCTGATGAGTCGTATCCCAGTTATCTGATGAGTCGTATCCCCGTTATCTGATGAGTCGTATCCCAGTAAGCTGTTGAGTCGCGCGTAGGTGATAACTCGTGCAAGTGGATGAGTCGTAGCCTTTATGTTAAGTATTATACGAGTTAGTAGTTGAGTCGTCTGACCAAGTAAGGCGCGTGCGCATTTAAGTCGTAGACAGGGGGTCTGGTGAGTCGTAGGCGCATGCTATAAGTCGGGGACGACTTAGGAGATAGCTGTTTTGTCGTGAGTCATAGGCAGAAGTGTGTTAAGTCGTTGAAGCCAGAAGTTAAGTCGTAGGGGGTTGAGTCGTAAGTCGTAAACGACTCATGAGGGCAGACGAGTTAGGGATTTCAGCTATAAATAGGAGAGCTTCTCTTCATTTTTGGGATCCGGATTTTGAAGCGACGAAGTGCTGCCATTTTGAGAGCTCGACTTCTACACTTCTTCACTTCTTTTCTCCACTCTAATCTAGTGCTTCCTTCCATCCAAATCGAAGATCAAGATTGAAGATTTAAGAGCTTAGATTGAAGATCTTCATCTTTTCAAGAGAGATTTCTTCGTTTGAAGCGGATTTGTGATAGATCAAGCTTCATCCTTCGCTGTCCAGATCTGAAGCGTATTGATTTGAGGTTGTTTTGGTGATTTGGTGAGTGGTGATTATCTCTCACACGGATCCAAAGGAGTATATTGGATTGTTGGCTCGATTTGGTGTTAAAATAGTGATTTCTATGCATTTTCTTCATCCTAAGTGTAGATCCATGTAGATCCATTGTTCATGATAATGTTACATCCATTTTATCACATGTTAACATATGCAAGTTCATTCATCAAGTTGTAGAGATATTGTTCATGTTTTCATGCTTTCATGCTTATTGGACTTTCAACTCTTTAATTACGAAAATGCCATTATTGTTATAATTGTCTACTTAGATCATATTTGAATGCTTGATTGTTTGGATTAATGTTTGATTTGATTGATTGATATGAATTAGATGATTTATGGTTTGATTTAGACCGAAGACGATTCAAAAGCTAAGGGAAAGGCTCTTGAATTGGGAAAGCTGCTCGTGGCATATGTAGTGGGATGATGAACCTCTTATGCATAGATTTGATGATGTGATGTTGAGATGAGGCTTCGCGAGGATGTGATGAAGCGAGGCAATCATGTGATGAAGACTTGGTCTAATCCAGACGGGATCATTCCAAGCATGTTGATAACTCGATGATATGATTCGAGTTGAGGATAATGAATGGATATGAGAATAGTCGTCGAGGAGGATGACTAGGAGGTTTGGATATCATCGTTGTTGAAGGTTCTAGCATGCTCTAAGCAAGAGTACGTTTGGGCAGATTCGATAATCCCAACGACTAACTGTTGATGGTCGAGTACCCTGGGCAGATTCGATAGTCCTAGGCACGGGTTGCAACGATATGCGGGAGTTATGTCTAGAACCGGGGTTTCCATTAGCCCTTGACGGACGGCTGAAAGAATGTGTCGGTCATTCAATTAACGGTGATATCGAAGCAATGATAACAGTGATAGCCAGAGTCATAGATATTTGGTTGTATCGTCATTCAGACTCAAGAGCGGTATTTTCTGGGTGCTTATCTGATTTAGGCCTTGGTACTTGGAAAACATCGCCCTTGACTCGAGTGATAGTAGCTTTACTTTAAATTGTATGCTCTGCTATGCTTGCTTCTGCTTAGTGTGTGTCTGGGGGCTATCACTGTAGAATGAGGTTGGAGTGGGAGGGTTGTATTCCTATTCCTTTTCCTTTATGCTCTTTTGGTATGTTGTTAGTTAATTTACTGCTCACTAAGACTGTTGTCTGACTCAAGGCTTTATGTTTTAATTCTTATTGCCTTGGGCTGTTCGTCCATTTTGGGACGGGCAGACTAGGTAGCAGGTGGCAGGTGTTGTTCTCTTCTCACGATGCTGATATCGAAGACGAGCTAGAGGGTTGCATATTATCTTCTTATATGTACTGGATATTCCGCTGTTTTGTATTCTCTGAGAGATATGTAGTGAGGCTTGATGTATTGACTATGTGGATGCTTGTATTCAACTATTATGGAGTTTTATATGATGTCATTTTGTTCTGTAAAGCTTCACTATACATATGTTCTATTGTATTTTGTCCATGCGCTGTGAGTAATACGATAGATTCTGTTGTTTTAATCTTACCTTGACAATCGTCCATGGTCGCCTGGCACACTTTACAGCGCTCTATCTTTAGATTCGGTGCAGGGGTCATGGGCGGTCGTCACATTTGGTATCAGAGCATTGGTTAATCGATTTTACCCAACGCTCGCTGACGTAACTACGTATGAGAGACGTAATTGTATTTTGATGGATGATTACTATATATAATATAGTAGCTTAGTAGAGTTTGAGTCCTTTATGTAGTTGTTTCTCTAGATGTTCTGATCATTCCTTTTTATAGATATTGAGAATGAGTCGAAGAGGGAGACCAGCTGCTAGGGAAGGCCGTGCTACTGAAGAGACTGCTGATTATGCAGCCATGTTCGAAGCTATGATGACTTCGATCATGAGAAGGATACCAGTTCCGGGGGCAGTAGTTGATGTTGGAGTTCAAGTCCAAACTCCAAAACCAGTAGATTTTGCTAAGTTGTGCAAGGATTATACTGCTCTTGGAGGGAAGGTTTTCTTGGGAACAGAATCAACTATCGAAGTCCAGAGATGGATAGATGCTTGTAGAAGGATCTTTGGTGATTTGGGAATTGATGATGCAACTAAGAGGAAGTTGGCATCAAGGCAGCTTCAAGGGAGAGCCTCTGATTGGTGGAACTCTATCCCATCAATACTGCGGAGGAGGAGATGACTTGGGAGCAATTCCAAGCTAGATTTGAAGCTAAGTTCATTTCTACAGCTCAGAAGTCTGTTCTGTTCAAGAAGTTTGTGGAGCTCAAGCAAGGTGGAAGATCAGTCCTTGAGTATGTTTCTGAGTTTGAAGCTTTGTCCAAGTATGCCCGGTCATATATTGAATCTGCTTATCAGAAGAATGAGAAGTTTGTGACAGGCTTGGACAGTTATCTTGGGAGACAGTTGGTGGATCATTTGGACGATTCATTTGAGAAGCTTGTGGAGAAAGCTCTTAGGCATGAGAGTCCGTTTCCTAGGGAAGGACCTGTTGTTGCTGTTACCAGGGGAGAGTCTAAACCACAGCAGAGTGGAAACCAGAAGAGGAAGCAGCAGCAGCAGAAGGGTAAGGATGGCCAGAAGAAGCCGAAAGGCGAGGTGACTTGCTACAATTGTCAGCAGAAGGGCCATTTCTCTAAGGATTGTAAGAATCCGAAGGCACTGATGAAGTGTCACAACTGTGACAAGCCAGGGCACATCAGGAAGAATTGTCCAGAACCGAGGAAGGACAGGCAGATTGTGCAAGCTTATGCTTTGGGAGCTGTTCCGTCGTCTTCGAAAGCTCCTACTGTTGAAGAGAAAGGAAAGAGTGTGGTTGTTCAAGGTACTCTTTTCCTATGTGGTGTTCCAGTTAGAGTTCTGTTTGATACTGGAGCGTCGCATTCGTTTGTTTGTAATGAACTCGTAGGCCGGTTAGGTTTGGAACCGGATATTGTTGATAGGCCATTGGTTGTGACTAATCCAGTTGGGGGTTCGTCTTGTTTGTGTATGTTATGTCGTGGTCTAGTTGTGTCGAGTCATGGTTGCTCTTTTGTTTGTGATTGCTTTGTTCTGAACTTTGCGGGGTTCGGAATTATTTTGGGTATGGATTGGCTTAGGAAGTATGCGGCTAAGGTTGATTGTGAGAGGCTGGAGGTGACAGTCGAGAATGTGGAGGGGCGAAAGATTGTGATACGATGTAAGCATGAGGAAGGCGTCTTCATGAGCTTCATGTATTCGCTAGTTTTTCCACGGGATGGACTGTCTTTAGTGCCAATCGCAAATGGATTCGAGGATGTCTTTGACGAAGTCAAAGGGTTGCCGCCGCATAGAGAAATCGAGTTTGGTATAGATCTAGTTGAAGGTGCCAGACCTGTTGTGATGCCTCTTAGGCGGATGGCGCCTAGGGAACAGCAGGAGTTGAGGGTGCAAGTTGATGACCTTTTACAGAAAGGATTCATTCGGCGTAGTGTGTCCGAGTGGGGTGCACCAGTTGTGTTCGCAACCAAGGCAGATGGGTCGTTGAGATTGTGCGTTGATTATCGTGAGCTGAATAAGGTGACTAAGAAGAACAAGTATCCATTGCCGAGAATAGATGACTTGTTTGATCAGCTTCACGAAGCTAAGGTGTTTTCTCAGATGGATTTGGCAACGGGATTTCACCAGTTGAGAGTAGCTAAGGATTGTGTGCCGAAGACTGCTTTTCGGACACCATCTGGTTTCTTTGAGTGGCTGGTAATGCCGTTCGGATTGACTAACGCGCCAGCATATTTTGTGGATCTTATGAATAGAGTGTTCAGAGATCAGTTGAACAAGTTCGTACTTGTGTTCGTGGATGATATTCTGATTTATTCCAGAACGGAAGAAGAACACAAGACGCACTTGCGTATGGTTTTGGAAATCTTGCGGAAACATCAGCTGAAGGCTAAGTTTTCGAAGTGTCACTTCTGGAAGAGTGAAGTGAGGTTCTTAGGCCATGTGATTTCTGGAAATGGAATAGCGGTTGATCTCGCTAAGGTGGCAGCAATCCAGGATTGGGTTAGACCTAAGAACGCATCCGATGTGAGAAGTTTTCTTGGATTAGCAGGATATTATCGACGGTTTATCAAAGACTTCTCCAAGATAGCTGCACCGTTAACAGGATTGACGAAGAAGAACCAAGTGTTCAGTTGGGATGCTAAGTGTGAGCAAGCTTTCGGAATCCTGAAAGAGAGATTGACGAGTGCTCCTGTTTTGACTATTCCAAGTGGGAATGATGAGATGGTGGTTTACACCGACGCATGTGGTACTGGACTTGGAGCAGTGCTGATGCAGAGGGATAAAGTTGTTGCATATGCAAGTCGACAACTGAAGCCGCATGAAAGGAATTACCCAACTCATGATTTGGAGTTAGCGGCGATTGTATTTGCTCTGAAGATGTGGAGACATTATCTATTGGGAGTTCGATTCGAGTTGTTTACGGATCATAAGTCATTGAAGTATCTTTTCTCCCAAAAGGATTTGAATCTTTGGCAGCAATGTTGGCTAGAGTTTTTGGCATCATATGATTTTGGTATAGCTTATACTCCGGGAAAAGGTAACGCAGTGGCAGATGCGTTAAGTCGAAGACATGCAGGATTAGGAGCCATGTTTTCAGAATGGAAGAATCTCGAGTATTTAGCTGGATTTGACTTCAGGTCTAGGTGTGAATTGGAACCTGAGATGTTGGCAAACTTATCGATAAGACCTTCTCTTGTGGAAAGGATTGGCGAGAGCCAAAAGCGAGACGATAAGCTTGTCAAGATTATCCGTGAATTAGAGTCTGGATTGGATCCAGAAAAGGATAAAGGATTCGAGGTCGATCGAGAGGGTTGGCTTCGGAAGCAAGGACGACTAGTTGTTCCCGATATAGATGAGTTGAGGAGTGAAGTTCTGAAGGAAAGTCATCACTCGAAGTTGACAATTCATCCAGGTGGAAATAAGATGTATCGGGATATGAAGAGAACCTACTACTGGGAAGGTATGAAGAAGGATGTTGGAAATTTTATTTCCAAGTGTATGAACTGCCAGTTGGTAAAGGCTGAACAGAAGAAGCCAAGTGGATTGCTTCAGCCATTAGAAGTTCCTACATGGAAGTGGGAGCAGATATCGATGGATTTTATTGATGGATTACCTAGAACCAGAACGGGAAATGAAGGAATTTGGGTCATTGTGGATCGTCTGACTAAGAGTGCGAGATTCATTCCTGTTCGATCGACTAGGACTGCATCAAAGTTGGCTGAGTTGTATGTTAAGTGGATAGTTCGATTTCATGGTATTCCGAAAAGTATAGTGAGCGATCGAGATCCATTGTTCACTAGTGGATTTTGGAAGAGCTTCCAGGAAGTTTTGGGAACCGAGTTGTGTTTGAGTACAGCTTATCACCCTCAAATAGATGGTCAGACCGAGAGAATTAATCGGGTTTTGGAAGATCTCCTCAGAGCTTGTGTTTTGGATTTCGGAGGATCATAGGAAGATCACCTTCATTTGGTGGAGTTTGCGTACAACAACAGTTACCAGTCAAGCATTGGTATGGCACCGTATGAGGCATTGTATGGAAGACTGTGTAACTCTCCAACATGTTGGTTGGAAACTGGAGAAAAGCTGATGCTTGGGCCAGAGATGATTCGGCAGACTTCAGATTGCATAGAGATCATTCGGCAACGAATGAAGGCAGCCCAAGACCGTCAGAAGAGTTATGCCGATAAGCGTCGTAAGGATTTGGAATTCGACGTAGGAGATATGGTTTTTGTGAAGATTTCTCCACTGAAGAATGTTATTCGATTCGGGAAGAAAGGAAAATTGACTCCGAGATTTGTTGGACCATTCCCGATCATCGAGCGAATTGGAAAGCTCGCCTATAGGTTGGAGTTACCTGAGAAGATGTCGGGTGTGCACAATGTTTTTCATGTATCGTATCTACGGAAGTATGTGCACGACTCGAATACAGTGGTTTCTGTCGATAGCTATGAAGATTTCGAAGTTGATCCAGTTGATAGAAGACCTCGTAAGCCGCTTCGTGTGGTTGAAACCGACACGAAACAGCTTAGGAGGAAGGTAGTTAGGTTGCTCAAGATACAATGGAGTGATGATGATAACGACTGCACGTGGGAGGTGGAAGAGAGGATGAAGGCAGCTCATCCTGAACTCTTCAAGGTATGGCCCTAAAGTGTCGTGTCATCTCGCGATATTGTAACTTGTTCTAGTTTTAGAATTCTGCATGCTAAGCTAGAATTGGATGCATGGTTTGTTGATTGCTATGGATGGTAGGTGTGCAGAATAGTTTTTGATTGCTATGATTGTTTGGAATTTCGGGGGCGAAATTCCTAAGGGGGAGAGAATGTAACGACCCGTATTTTTCATGGATCGAAAAGTTCGTCAAATCTGGAGTTTTAGCATTTTTTTTTTGAGCCATTTCAGATTTTGACCAAAAATGGCTAAGTCCTAAGTCGTTCACGACTTAGTGTCATAAGTCGTATACGACTTAGGGGATAAGAGCTACCCAGGGGATTTCCGAGTTAAGTAGTAAGTCGTGAGCGACTTAAGAAAAGTGCGACCTAAGGAGATAAGTCATAGCTGGGCTAAGTCAGTAGGTCGAAGTTAACTCGGCAAGTGTTAAGTCGTAGGTTGTAAGTCGTCGCCGAGTTAAGGGATAGACAACCTAAGTAAGTGACCGACCTAGGGATTTACGACATAAGAGTTGACCCAGTTATCTGATGAGTCGTATCCCAGTTATCTGATGAGTCGTATCCCAGTTATCTGATGAGTCGTATCCCAGTTATCTGATGAGTCGTATCCCAGTAAGCTGTTGAGTCGCGCGTAGGTGATAACTCGTGCAAGTGGATGAGTCGTAGCCTTTGTGTTAAGTCGTATACGAGTTAGTAGTTGAGTCGTCTGACCAAGTAAGGCGCGTGCGCATTTAAGTCGTAGACAGGGGGTCTGGTGAGTCGTAGGCGCATGCTATAAGTCGGGGACGACTTAGGAGATAGTTGTTTTGTCGTGAGTCATAGGCAGAAGTGTGTTAAGTCATTGAAGCCAGAAGTTAAGTCGTAGGGGGTTGAGTCGTAAGTCGTAAACGACTCATGAGGGTAGACGAGTTAGGGATTTCAGCTATAAATAGGAGAGCTTCTCTTCATTTTTGGGATCCGGATTTTGAAGCGACGAAGTGCTGCCATTTTGAGAGCTCGACTTCTACACTTCTTCACTTCTTTTCTCCACTCTAATCTAGTGCTTCCTTCCATCCAAATCGAAGATCAAGATTGAAGATTTAAGAGCTTAGATTGAAGATCTTCATCTTTTCAAGAGAGATTTCTTCGTTTGAAGCGGATTTGTGATAGATCAAGCTTCATCCTTCGCTGTCCAGATCTGAAGCGTATTGATTTGAGGTTGTTTTGGTGATTTGGTGAGTGGTGATTATCTCTCACATGGATCCAAAGGAGTATATCGGATTGTTGGCTCGATTTGGTGTTAAAATAGTGATTTCTATGCATTTTCTTCATCCTAAGTGTAGATCCATGTAGATCCATTGTTCATGATAATGTTACATCCATTTTATCACATGTTAACCTATGCAAGTTCATTCATCAAGTTGTAGAGATATTGTTCATGTTTTCATGCTTATTGGACTTTCAACTCTTTAATTACGAAAATGCCATTATTGTTATAATTGTCTACTTAGATCATATTTGAATGCTTGATTGTTTGGATTAATGTTTGATTTGATTGATTGATATGAATTAGATGATTGATGGTTTGATTTAGACCGAAGACGATTCAAAAGCTAAGGGAAAGGCTCTTGAATTGGGAAAGCTGCTCGTGGCATATGTAGCGGGATGATGAAGCTCTTATGCATAGATTTGATGATGTGATGTTGAGATGAGGCTTCGCGAGGATGTGATGAAGCGAGGCAATCATGTGATGAAGACTTGGTCTAATCCAGACGGGATCATTCCAAGCATGTTGATAACTCGGTGATATGATTCGAGTTGAGGATAATGAATGGATATGAGAATAGTCATCGAGGAGGATGACTAGGAGGTTTGGATATCATCGTTGTTGAAGGTTCTAGCATGCTCTAAGCAAGAGTACGTTTGGGCAGATTCGATAATCCCAACGACTAACTGTTGATGGTCGAGTACCCTGGGCAGATTCGATAGTCCTTGGCACGGGTTGCGACGACGTGCGGGAGTTATGTCTAGAACCGGGGTTTCCATTAGCCCTTGACGGACGGCTGAAAGAATGTGCCGGTCATTCATTTAACGATGATATCGAAGCAATGATAACAGTGATAGCCAGAGTCAAGGATATTTGGTTGTATCGTCATTCGGACTCAAGAGCGGTATTTTCTGGGTGCTTATCTGATTTAAGCCTTGGTACTTGGAAAACATCGCCCTTGACTCGAGTGATAGTAGCTTTACTTTAAATTGTATGCTCTGCTATGCTTGCTTCTGCTTAGTGTGTGTCTGGGGGCTATCACTGTAGAATGAGGTTGGAGTGGGAGGGTTGTATTCCTATTCCTTTTCCTTTATGCTCTTTTGGTATGTTGTTAGTTAATTTACTGCTCACTAAGACTGTTGTCTGACTCAAGGATTTATGTTTTAATTCTTATTGCCTTGGGCTGTTCGTCCATTTTGGGACGGGCAGACTAGGTAGCAGGTGGCAGGTGCTGTTCTCTTCTCACGATGCTGATATCGAAGACGAGCTAGAGGGTTGCATATTATCTTCTTATATGTACTGGATATTCCGCTGTTTTGTATTCTCTGAGAGATATGTAGTGAGGCTTGATGTATTGACTATGTGGATGCTTGTATTCAACTATTATGGAGTTTTATATGATGTCATTTTGTTCTGTAAAGCTTCACTATACATATGTTCTATTGTATTTTGTCCATGCGCTGTGAGTAATACGATAGATTCTGTTGTTTTAATCTTACCTTGACAATCGTCCATGGTCGCCTGGCACACTTTACAGTGCTCTATCTTTAGATTCGGTGTAGGGGTCATGGGCGGTCGTCACAATATATATATGTATGTATGTATGTATATTTTGAATCTAGGCTGATCGTTAGTACATATAGAGGAGTTTTCGGATCGTTCTAGGTGGTGGAACGATCGGTTGGAATTCCAGTTTTAAGGATCGGTATATGCTCTTTCTATGAAAGCTTTCATACTTATCCTTTTTTGTCCGATCGTTTCTGGGCTTGTAGAATTCGGATTGTTTAAAGCGATCGGTGCAATTTTCTGGGCTACAAAGGATTGGCCTGTCTATCCACATAAAAGCATTTTACTTAGCAACTTCCATTCCCACTTCTCACTTTCGTATCGTTCAAGCCTTTAACTAGAAAAGAAAAGAAAATCATACTCTCTCTTCTCCTCCATCATTCCATGTAACGATCCCAATCTTCTGAAACAGGAATTAATCCACCTCCATACTAACCATTGTTGTACCTTCTCCTGGGGATCGCACTTCGATTCAAATTCGAATCTTTCTTCTTTTGACAAATCTCAAATTTAGGTAGGTCGACTCAAACATGCTTTGTGATTTTGGCACGAGACTTTGGATTTCATCAACTTTGTGACGTTAGAATTGAACGGTGGATCAGTTGAAGGTTGGAGGAGACGAAAACTGGAGGAGATTGTGGCCTTAACCGAACGTCTTTTGGGGAGGACAAAGTTGTGGAGTGGCTGTTTCAACGTGGAATGATTGTTTACAAATGATCGGCCAAGTTGTGGACTTGAGGAATTTTTGGAGTGGGTGACTTGTTCAAACGATCGGTAGAAATGGCGATGAAATAAACGATTGGGTGGAAGTTCTGCAGCGAACGATTGGTCTTGTTTGGGGAACGATCGATTGTCAGCAAATGAACTTTAAAAATGGAACTTAAACAAGTGAACTTGAATTAAATGATGAGCTTCGGCTTTGCATACTTGAACGGACATTCAAACTTGAATATGACTTGAACTGCACATTCTTAAATATATGGTATTTGAAGTTCAGCATGAACCAATGCCTTTGATGATTCCTTTGAAGCTCATTTGTGACTTGAACATAAAAATAGATCTCCTACTTGATGACAATCGATCGAAACTCCAGCTGAATCATTCCCTAATGATATAGAGGAACGGTTGAGATGGTAAGGAATAACGGTCACTCCGGTCGAACCTCGAAGTCTTGTCATTTTTTACGTCTTTAATTCCATACAACTTACTACTGTATTATATAGTACTTCACTGCACTACACTACCACTCACTATGCACTGGGGGATACAAGTTACTTTATCTAATCATGATTTTTACTGAGTTTGATAGTAACGAGTTCCAAACGTTCTGGGCGTCTTGTAGCTATGCCAGCTGGGTCAACTTCTCAGTAGGAAAATTCTAACGGGGAATCAATTTCTACAACCGAGTCTGATAGTCCGTCCTCTAGTCATCATTCAGAACAACCGGAAAACCCAGGCCTACAGTTTGATTTTTCCTCTGCAGTTCCCATTCTTCCAACAGAAGTTGTTGATCCTACTCTCGACACCCTGGAGGATGGAGTTATTCTGGAGGATCCTACTAATTCCGTAGCCTCTAAAATTAAGGAAGATGCACTTCGACGAATCTGCGTAAGTCATGAAATTCCTTTTGACGATGTATTGGTTCCGTCACAGGATGACAGGGCTCATAGACCTCTAGAAGGATATATGACATGCAACAAATTCATTTTCTAGGCCAGATGCATCCCACCATTTAACTTATACATCCGGGAAATTCTCCATTATCTGAGGATAGCTCCAGCGCAGCTTCATCCGAACGACTACACTCTTGTTAATTGTACTTATATGGTATTTATGGAATTCTTGCATCGTCCTCCAACCATTGATGATATTTGGTTCATATTCTCTTTCAAGCCATGGACTGGGAGTCTTTCGTTTAAATTTCTTGAGTCAGTGAAGAAGTGTTAGATTCTAACTGGCGCATGGAATAAATTAAGCGCTTTTAAAAGCGAGTGGTTCTTTGTTCGATGTCCTCCCGGTTTTGCTTGAAAATTGCTGGAAAGACGAAATTGTTATCCATCATTTTATATTAGCGTGGAAAACCGATATCCAAGCCATACTGCTGACTAAGTAATTCTTTTTACAAGCACCATCATACGGCCCAGCGGTAATATTTATGAGGAGGCGATCACAACTCTCAAAAATGCACCACCTGAAGATAGGAACATCGAATATCTTCTCATGGATGAACACCTTGTTACTTTTTGTTTGATGGAAGAGGGCCTCAGTGTAGGGCTAACAGAAGTTGCTCAAACTGCAAGAGTAAGACCACGGGCTGAAGTTGGTCAAAGGGGCAATCGAATCGATCCCGTCATGCTCCCAGCTATGGGTGCTCAGGAATTCACCGATATTGATGTCCAAGGAGATAAAGGCGATATGCCTGGTCACAATGATGATGGATCTAGTCTTGGAGTTGTGGTCAGATCCTCGTAGACCTCATTGCCTTCGGCTCTTGATAGAAGAAAAAAGAAAACACTTGTTTATAAATTTACCAAAAGTCGTCTTCCTAATCAACTCAAGTTGTCGATGACTCCCAAGGTTGTTCAAGATGAATCCTCTTCTCAACCGTCAGAGCATTCAAGTCTACCACTTGATTCTTTGTATAGTCTGCCAATACCGCATGACCTTGATGCGTTCCACTTCACTGATGTGAGGGTTAATGGGTTAGAATCTCCCACCAGAACTGACGTGAGTGTTGATGGGTCGAAATCTCCCACCAGAACTGGCAATGAAATTCCAACTTCTAAAGGGGAAATTACTCCAATGAGCAAAGCTCCTACAGCAGGTTTGTTGGGGGTAAACATAAGGACACATGCAAACACTTGCACCCCTTAACATTGCATTATGCTCAACTTGTGCCCTTTAATGCGTAAAGTTGATTAACTTTTGTTTTCCTTTGCAGGAACGATGGTGAAGAAAAGGAATATGTTTGATTCCCTTCGAGATATACACCACCAACCCTCTGGTTCACGCTCTAGCTCATACCTTAAAGGTAGCAGTCGAGAATATTATGATTCTACTTATTGCTCTGATCGGGACCGGGGTCATTAGGATAGGAGTGATAGGGATAAACCATCTCAAGATAAATGTTGATCAAAATCTAGGTCCCCTCCTCCAAAGGGTTCAAGCCAACTGATCGTCGGGACCTATCTGTCGATCCACCTCGTGGTCCTCTCCCTTTTCGGTTCCTTCACAATCTTTAGTTCCTTCTCATTCTCAGCGGTCCAGTGATCATCGTTTCCATAGCGAACATGTTGCTGCTCATAGGCCCGGTAAGAAAAGTACTGAAATTGAAATCGCTGTCGAAGATCCTATGATCGATCCAGTTGCTCGCATGGCACAACTTTGAGAAGAGTTTCCAAACCTATGCTTTGAAGGGTTCTTTTTCCCTCCTAATCTGAAGAGGGTCCCATATCATGTCCAAAAAATGACCATCGATTACATTATAGATATCCTTAAGCAGTACTGTGAATGGATGAAAGCAACAGAGAAGATGTCGAAAGTTTCTTTCGAGCGTGCGGCAGAAATTGAAAATTTAACACGCCAGGAAGCTTAGAATAAAAGAATTATCGAAACTTTGACAAACAAGTTAGAGGCTTCTAGGTCCTCTCAAGCAGAGGACGAGAGTAAAGCTAATGCTATCGTTAAACTATGGAGGAGATGAAGTCTAGTCATCCGGATATGGTCCAAGTGTTACATCATCAAAATCAAGATATCGCACTCGAGAGAGATACTGCTCGAAGTAATGAATCTGTAGCCTTGAAGGAGATAGCAGAACTCAAGGCTAAGCTCGAGTATGCAAACAAGGAGAAAGATGATGCTTAGAAAATTTCTCAAGATGCTTGTAACAAACTGGTGAATGTTAGACATGAGAGTGGTACGACTGTTGAAAGAGCCAAAGATGTTGATGCACTCGCTCTGTGCGAAGTAGAAACTGCCAAGGATAAATTCAAGGAAGAGATAATGAATGATCTTGACCGTCTTCTTATTCTTTATAACACCAACGTTCTTAAGCACAAAAATCTAACATGGCTTGGCGATGATTATCCCTATCAGCTCTGGCGCGCGTGGGAATTTCTTATCGCAGAGGAAAAGAGACTCCTTAACACCGAGGAAATCGACTTGTCCAGGCTTGAAGGTGAAATAATATTGGGTGATGAATCCAAAACATTGCATGATATCCATCTTACACTTCAGAAAGAATCTACTGCTACCTCTTTACATGAAGTGCGTGAGAGATCTGGGTCGGCAAAACCCGATGTTATAACTGAATTGCCCCCAACTTCCCAGGCTATCCTAAGTTCCATGGAAGATTCTTCAACAATCCCCAAGTATGATCCGAACAAGACTCGGCTTTCTCTAATTCTTGAACGTAGTTTTGAGGGTATTTCAGCTCAATATGGGAGCCACACCGAGGAAGGTATTTCATTGGCAACTTTTGTCTTTCAAAAGGTTGGGGTGTCATCAGTTGATATTTCTAATCTTTTCACCTATTTTTCCTCAGCTTTAAATCTATCGGGTGTCATTCATCCTCCCTCGCAAGAGCCTCAATTGGGATCACAAGCGGTCGTGACGGAATCAATTAAAGTTACTACTTCTGCCACTGCTCAGGGTGCTTAAGAAGAAACCTTCGTCATCGATGATTAATTCATGGAGGCACTATTCAAGGAAGGAGGCGGCCCACACCATGAAATTCCTTTTGATGAGGATGTTGTAATCACGGGCTCTTCCAACCCTACCGATGAGCTTAGCATGAAAGAGCGTGTTGAGAAGGAAGAGTTGTTGAAAAAGAAGGCTAAAGTTGAACCTGTTGATATGGATTTCAATGAGCCGATTCCTATCACACTTCAGATAATCCTTCCTGGTGGGACAATTCTCCGGGATGAGGTCCTCCTTGCTTTTGGTGTTGAGAGTGCCTCGATCCCTCATGCTTCTAAAGATGATGCCGCCTCGATCCCCATAACGGTAGATGTTTCTTTGAAGAAAAGCCGAGGCAGGAAAGGATCAAAGACAGGATCGAGTGGCAGTTCAGATGGAGCCACTCCCAAGAAACAACAAAAAGAGAGGAAATCCAAGAAATAATCGTTGGATCGATGTGATGTGTAAATAGCTTGGATGGCTACTTTTTCTTTTTGTTGGTCATGTTTTTACGGGTACAACCCCACTTTGACTTCTCATTTTGGATAAACCTGTATTGTGAATAGCAAGTTTAGCGTGAATAAGAATACTTTTTATTCTTGTGTATAATTCTTGTACATGCTTGTTTAAAGGATCGAGCAATTACATTTTCATTTAATGTATTTGTGATTTGTTGCTCTTTGGGTCAGATATCGATCCGATTTATCCACCCAAGGCCTCCCTGAGGTCGTGGCCTCGAGTCGTATCAAACACGGGGCTCAATCCTTATTGTTACGCCGTTGAATTCAACGGTTTGAGTAATTATACTCCTGCCCCAGTCTCAGGTTACCGGAGTTAGATAGTGGATGGTCAAACTCCATCCTTAGTGATTTTATACTCCTCCTGTCATTTTCTGGCCGGAGTTTATGGAATAGCGAGTGGTCGAACCGCACTCATCTATTTGTTTATACTCAAATCCGCACTCTGGGGATAAGAGTTAGTTAGTGGGTGGTCGGATCACACCTTTTTTATTTCGTTTATGCTCATGTCTGCACTCTGGGGATGAGAGTTATTTCATAGGTGGTCAATCACACCCACTTAGCATTTATACTCATATTCGAACTCTGGGGACATGCGTTATTTCATAGTTGGTCAGTCGAACCCATTTAGCATTTATACTCATATCTGCGCTCCGGAGACGTGAGTTATTTGGAAAACTGTCGAGTTCAGTTCTCTTTGGTCAGTCGTTCTGCCCTCAAGTATGGTGTTTTACTCAACAAGTGACTGGTCGAATCTCAGTCACTCCCGAGTTATGTCGATCCCATTGAACAGTGGGATTTGGTCGGTTGTTGTTGAGGGTATTTTCCGCCGAACCATCTTTCCACCAAGCATTGCCGGTCCAAAGTCCACTTCCAAGCAATACCGAACCAGAGTGCCTACCGAACCAACCTGTCTCCCACCTCGCTACCGAACCAGCACATGTCCTATCCACTGCCGAACCAACTCCAAACCGAGCCAACTCCAAACCGAACCAACTCCAAACCGAGCCAACTCCAAACCGAACCAACTCCAAACCGAACCAACTCCAAACCGAACCAACTCCAAACCGAACCAACTCCAAACCGAACCAACTCCAGGCCGAACCAACCACCACTCCAACCATCACCGGACCACAGTACTGCCGAATCAAGACATTCCAGACCGACCTTGCCAGGCCAGGTTGCATTAGCCCAGGCCCACCAGTAGCTATATACATCCAAGACCCCTACCCCCAACCTCACTCTATAAATAGAGGGGCAGGGGTACAACAATGGGGGACAAGTTTGAGAGCTCAAGTACGGATAGAACTTTCAAATAACTTTCTTATACATGTATCAAAGATTTGTACTTGTAATCTGAACAGTCAAGGAGAATAACATATAAAGTGGACGTAGGCACATTCTGGCCGAACCACTATAAATCTGCGTGTCTTTTACAGTTTAGTCCCTGCTTTTCATATATTAGCATAAGTCACACAAATCACTAAGAACAGCATAAAATCAATTAAATCACACGACTTGGAGGCGTTTGTCCATTTTTTTGTGCAAACATTTTTGGTGCTTTCACTGAGAGTTGAAGCTCGAAGCTTCAGCTTCTTCCACTTAACATTCTTCCTAACAGCATCATTCATTGCTTGGAAAACATGCCTCCCAAGCAGAAGAAAGATGTTAACAAAGGGAAAAACATCGCAACCAGTAGTCTTCCAGATCCAGTGGTCACAGACCAGGTGAATCGTCCCCTTCCAGCAGCAGTGCCAGATGAAGGTCAGGCAAATCCGACCACCCCTGCCGCAGAACAGCCGACAGCAATCACTAGGGCAGATCTAGACAGGGTTGTGGCGGAAGTGACTAACCGCTTCACATCCCAACAGGAAGCTTTGGTGGACCATCTCATGTCACGCTTAAGGGATGCTGAAGAGTCCAACCGCAACACTGAATCATGGGGAGAGTCCCAGTTCGGAGGATCTTGGAGACAGCAAAGATCTTCCTTCTTCGAAGGAGCTAACAACAGAAGCGGCCATGGTAGGAGCCGAGACCGAGCACAACCCGAAGTTAGGCCTGAGGAAACGCTTGGAACCGAACCCAACGGGGGAGGTACTGGGCGGAGGTCAACTGTAGCTGAGCCTGTCATACTGCCTAACCACGGAAACGCCAGTGAACGGGGCCGAGCTAGAGTCCAGCCCGAAGTTGGACCCGAGGAAGTGCTTAGATCAGAACCTAGCAGAGGAAGATCGAGGCAAGGGCCAGTTGTAGCTGATCCTAGCATGCTCCCAGAAGACCAAAGACAGCCACTAGAAAATATCAGGAATGATAGACGATACCATCCCTACAGGTCATCCGGACGAAATCAGTCCCACAGAGCAGAACCGAACTCATTCCTGTCTGCTCCAAATTCTGATGAAAGGATGGCACGCTTGTTCAGAGAATGCGTCCAACGGGATCGAAGAGATCGAGGGATAGGCGCTAGGGTAACCAGCCCCTTCGCCCGTAATATCGAAATTGCCATCACCCCCCGAGAATGGAAAATGCCAATAATGGAACCTTACAAAGGAACCTCCGACCCCGTTGTACACTTACAGAGATACACACAGCATATGCTCATGAGTGAAGCAACAGAGGGAGTACTGTGCAAATTCTTTCCACTATTCTTAGCAGATCTAGCTACCTCCTGGTTCTGTCATTTTCCCCAGGGATCCATCAGCTCGTAGGAAATGTTGAAAGAAAAGTTTATCAGTCAGTTCCGCATTCATGTGGAACAACCCAAGGATGCTTATTCCTTATCCAGTATCAAACAGAAACCTGGAGAGAAGCTGCAGTAATACCTAACACGATTCAATGCCGCAGCGGC
This sequence comes from Allium fistulosum, assembly GCA_030737815.1. Lineage (NCBI taxonomy): Eukaryota > Viridiplantae > Streptophyta > Magnoliopsida > Asparagales > Amaryllidaceae > Allium > Allium fistulosum. Next base: position 98,296,564 of record CM060905.1, read on the forward strand.
CGCAGTCCAAGATGCCGATGAGAAGCTTATCCTAGTGGCCCTCTGTAGTGGTATGCATCCGGATACTAAATTTTCTAGAAGATTGACAAAAGAAAAACCAGCTACTTTACCCGATTTCTTCCATGAAGCCGGGAAATATATGAGGCTCGAAGATGCTGCCACTGAGGGCAGTCAGGGCAACAAAATAAGGCAGCTCACGGCAACACGCCCGCTGCAGCGAAGGACGCTCGAAGAAATGATTCTAGAGACAACGCTGGGGGCAAGAAGGGAGAAAAGCGCCTATATCGGCAAGGACCAAGATTCGACACTTACACTCCTTTGAACGAAACCATTGAAAACATCTTCCTTGCCACCCAAGATGAAGTTAGATACAAACGCCAACCATACAAGAAGGAACCAGATAACGCATAGAAGTCTGGAAAGTTCTGCCCCTTCCACGAATCTCATGGGCATGATACGAATGAATGCTATCATCTCCGAGACTTGATTGAAGAACACATCAGAAGGAAAAGACTGGAACGCTATGTAAGAGGTCAGAACAGGACTCCTACTCCTGCCAATGAGAACTCAAGGCTACCCTCACTAGAGATAGGCAGAGGAAATCGCAACACTAGCGGCTCTAGTCAAGAGAAGATAGTGGTCCATACCATCTCGGGAGGACCGCACATCGCCGACAGAAGCTGGGCAGAGATGGAAAGATATGGAAAGTCGCTTAGAAACAGTGAAGACTGTGTTAATTCAGTTATAGAAGAGCGCCACCCGAAGCGGAAAGAGAGTGATGACATCACATTCGGTAGGCGTGACCTAGAAGGAAGGCAATACCCTCATATGGATCCCATGGTTATCTCTGCCCGACTCGGTCCAACCGAAGTTTTCCGAATTCTAGTAGACACTGGAAGCTCAGTAAATATCCTATTCAAGCATGCGTTCGACAAGATGAAACTATCAATAAAGGATGTTTCTCCCTGCAATAAACCATTGCACGGTTTCATTGGAGATGCGAAGATGCCCCTCGGGCAACTGGACCTCTTTGTTGAAATTGGAAGTCATCCCCGCTCCGTTGTGCGGAAACAGACATTTATGCTGATAGAAAACCACTCGGCCTACAACGCTTTCTTAGGAAGGCCAGCCTTGTCGGACTTCCAAATTTTCCTGGCCCCATGGTGCCTAAAGATGAAATTTCCAACGGACAATGGAGAAGGGGAAGTAGAGGGAGACCAGGACGTTGCTCGAGACTGCTATGTAACTGAACTTCGCAACAACCACAGGAAGGATAAAGGGAAGAGTGTAGAGGTTGCCCTCTGCACAAAACGTTTGGAAGCATAGCAACTAAAGAAAGCCCCTCCTCTTCGATATACCAGCAATCCTTTCAATGAATTAGACCCCAGGGACAAAGAGGAGGAGGCCACCGCCGAGCCTGCAGAGGCTATGGAATTTGTATCTGTAGACAAACATGACTCGAGTAGACTATTGAAAATCGGGTCCCAACTAAAAGCAGAGTTGAAGGAACAACTCATTGACTTTCTCCGCCACAACTTGGATGTATTTGCATGGTCACATGCTGACATGACCGGAATCTCCCATGACATAACATGTCACGTACTAAACATTGATCCTACCAAGATGCCCGTAAAACAAAGAAAGAGAAGCATGGGGGCAGAACGATCAGCAGCCCTCGATGAAGAAGTAAGGAACCTACTTGCCAATGACTTCATACGAGAAGCCATCTACCCAGAGTGGATCGCCAACCCGGTGCTGGTAAAGAAGGCTAATATGAAGTGGCGAACATGCATTGACTTCTCCAACTTATATGACGCCTGCCCGAAGGATTGCTTCCCACTTCCCCGAATCGATCAGCTTGTAGACAGCGCAGCCGGGCACGAACTCTTATCTTTCATGGACGCATACTCAGGATATAACCAAATTCCTATGCATTCTCCCGATCAAGACCGCACTAGTTTCATCACTGACCGGGGATTGTACTGCTACAAGGTAATGCCTTTCGGACTTAAAAACACAGGAGCCACCTATCAGCGCCTCGTCAACAAGATGTTTGCAGGGCTAATAGGACAAACTATGGAAGTTTATGTGGATGACATGCTGGTAAAGTCAAGGGAAGCCGACAGTCACGTAGGCCACCTAGGCGAAATGTTTCAAGTACTTCGCCAGTATGGAATGAAGTTGAATCCTCTAAAGTGCTCCTTCGGAGTATCATCAGGAAAGTTCCTAGGATTCATCGTCCATGCCAGAGGAACTGAAGCAAACCCTGAACAAGTCCAAGCTCCGAGAGATATCAAAATACCTACCACTCGAAAGGAAATGCAAAGTCTAAACGGGAAAGTGGCCGCCCTAAGCCGATTCATCTCCAAAGCAACGGACAAGTGCGTCCCCTTCTTCGAAGCTCTAAAGAAAGACAAAGGAAAGTTTGAATGGACCGACGAATGCTTAGCAGCTTTCCTTAACCTAATTGAACACCTCTAGAAACCGCCGATACTCTCAACTCCAAACTAAGGCGAAGAGTTATACCTATACCTTGCTGTATCATCTCACGCTCTAAGCGCTGCTTTGGTAAGAGAAGACAACCGCACGCAGCGGCCAGTCTACTTTGTAAGTAAGAAATTTACGGGGGCAGAAGTCAGATATCCTAAACTTGAGAAGCTAGCGTACTGTTTTCTAATCACATCACAGAAACTACGTCACTACTTCCAGTCCCATTCCATCAAAGTTCTGACCGATCAACCACTAAGGCAGGTACTCCATCGTCCCGACACTTCTGGGCGACTACTAAAATGGTGCATTGAACTAAGTCAATATGATATCACCTACCACCCTCGCACCGCTATCAAGGGACAAGCCATGGCCGATTTCATTGCGGAATTCACTACCAACGAAGGTAAGGAGCAATCGGAAATAGCAGAAGACATCAAGTGGAATCTCTTTATGGATGGTGCGTCAAACGAACAAGGCTCGGGGGTAGGTGTGGTAATAATCACTCCTAAGGGAAATAAGCTGCACTATGCTATAAGGTTGGAGTTCGCTGCCACCAACAACGATACAGAATATGAAGCAGTGATAGCTGGATTAGAACTTGCCTTAGAAATTGGAGCCAATTCTTTGTGTCTTCATAGCGATTCTCAACTTATTGTTAATCAAATACTAGGAGAATTCCAGGCTCGTGAAGAACGACTCATAGCATATTTAAGGAAGACCAAGTTACTTCTCAGTCGATTGGACCACTACTTAGCCAAACACATCCCTCGGGAAGAGAACCAAGAGGCCGACGAATTGGCAAAGCAAGCTAGCATGAGAGACGGCGCTATTTCCAGAGCAGTAGCCATCTCAAAGCAACTGACCCCAAGTTTTGAGCAAGTGAATCTGATAGCCGCAACCGAAGAAGCAACTTGGATGACTCCCATCCGAGACTACTTACAGAGTGGCACACTGCCCAACGGGCGTAACGAAGTCAAGAAAATCTTGAGGAAAGCTTCCCACTACACAATACAAGAGGGCACCCTCTATCGGCGCGGCTTCTCTAACCCCTTATTAAGGTGTGTCGCTGGAAGGGAAGCCAAGGAAATCTTATCTGACATTCATCAAGGAAGCTGTGGAAATCACACCGGAGGGAAAACTTTAGCAAAAAAGATACTCCGATATGGATATTTCTGGCCCACCTTAAGCAAGGACGCCTTAGATTTCGTCAGAAAATGTGACAGATGCCAGAAGTTTGCTAAGATTCCACGGCTACCAAGCACTGATATTACTCAAATGACCAGCCCTTGGCCCTTCGCAGTATGGGGAATTAACTTAATTGGCGAATTGCCAATGGGCCGAGGCAGGGCCAAATATGCTATAGTGGCAGTCGACTATTTCACCAAATGGGTGGAAGCAGAACCCCTGAATAAAGTATCTTCAGCGAAAGTTATTAACTTCTTGATCAAAAATGTTCTATGCAGGTATGGAGTCCCATTCAAAATTATATCAGACAATGGACTTCAGTTTGATAGCGAGGAGTTTGCCAACTGGTGCCAAGAGAACGGAATTCACAAAAGCTTCTCATCCGTAGCTTATCCCCAGGCAAACGGAGAAGTCGAAGCCGTCAATAAGATTCTGAAAACTCTAATAAAAAAAACTCGAAAAGTCAAAGGGCGCTTGGGTGGATGAGCTCTCTACGGTGCTGTGGGCCTATCGTACATCTTTCAGAACATCAACGGGGCATACTTCTTTCTCTTTGGCATACGGATCGGAGGCTATGCTCCCGGTTGAAACCATCGTGCCATCCCACCGTAGGATCCACCATAACCCAGAAGAGAACGAAGAACTCCTTCACATGTCTTTGGATCTAATTGAAGAGAGAAGAAATGATGCAGCCCTCAAAGCAGCATCCCACAAGCAGATGGTGGCAGCACAATACAACTCCAAGGTCAAGCATCGTATATTACAAGAAGAAGATCTTGTCCTCAAACGAGTCTTCCCTCGCCGCAGAGCACTAGATCCAATCTGGGATGGACCATATGTAATTCATAAAGATCTCCACAATAGAGCTTATATTTTGTCAACAGTGGACGGAGAGGTGTTCCAGAGGGCATGGAACATCCAACACCTCCGTCGATACTTTCCTTAACTTGTACTGCCCATATGAAGTGAATTAACAAAGAGAATCAGTGGACGTAGGCATTTTCGTGCCGAACCACTTTAAAAAACCTTGTCTCTTTTTTAACTTGTTCCTTTGTATCTTGGCTGCTTGTTAACTTTATCCTTTTCTGTTTAACAAAATCCTGAGCATATAGCATTTCCATTCAAAGCACTCCACAGCACAACTTCACCTGAACAAGACCTAATAGGTACTATGCGAATCTATGCCCTCGCCAATGAGACACTTTTGCTCCAGCATCCCTCTGCTGTGGGTTAACTCATTGCTCGCGACGGCCCTAAAAGCCAACTGTAATGAGCCGATTATAAGCCACCGAGAAGGCCGACTATAGCCAAGGCAGCTCATTACGGCGTTCGGCTCGCCGGCAACTATGAACCGACTATAAGCCCCAACATAAGGTGTGGCCAGCCAGGGGTAGTTCACGGTTGACGATCGGCACCCATGCTAGCCGGCCATAGTAAATCGAATAATACCCACGATTACGGGCCATAATGGCCCGGGTAGTTACTGCGCGCGATCTCGGCTCCGATGTGTCTTAAGTGCGGCTGTGGTAAGAAAGAATTAACTCCCCGCAGAGGCGTAAGATGGGTGACAAATGTCTCCAAGACCCACAGCTAGGGAAAGTGACTACAAAGCCCGTTTGCCATGAACTTAAGCACATTGAAGGCCTTCCGTGATTGGAAGTTTTACTATTTCACATATTTCAATTTTATTTAAAAAAGCCTTTTCTCCTATCCTCTGTAACAATCCCTAAAGTACAGGACACAAAATAGGAGACATTCGCTAATGGAAGCAGGTACTCACAACAAGACACAGGACATCCAAAGCTGCCATCTACAAGTAGAATATGAAGGGCGGTATTTTCTTCTTTCATGAATAAACACGTGGCTATAATTTATTCACGCATCACACTAACACTGCAAGACATGAAATTATGTTTTAAACAAGAACTTGACATCAAACACAATTGAATTACAAGCATACGCATAGCTATATTTCTCATATAACATGTCAAAATAGCAAAAACATTCAAAAAACGACAGAATCAGCTTAAGTTAAAAAATTACACGTCAAGAATAGTGTTGTTTATTACAAGTAGCATAATTACAACCTAAGAGTTACGTTACTGTTTTGAGACTAACATATACAACAATGTCAAGTCCACCAAAAGATATCCAGGTCCAATCAAGGAGCCGGCTGCGTCGGAGTTTTATCCTTGCCCTGTTGCCCACCTGTCCGGTCAAAGAAAGAATTCATTAGTGATAAGCAACCAAGTTAACGGAAAGACTAGAAAGGAAGACTTACCAGCACCTACTTCTTGACCATCCTGGTCATCATCCTCTACTTGCACACCTGCCTCCTCAGCAGCAAGCAGTCGCATACCCTCCTTCACCGCCACCTTCTCCTCCTTGGTAAACTGGGTAGTGACCACATCCATGCTGAAGACCGTGCCACCCTCTTTACCCGCATCAGCCCTAGCCTCCTCCAGAGCCCGGAGATAAATCCTGGCCATGACTCGGGGGTAATCATCCATCCAGGATAAGTTACCCTGCTTCTAAGTACGGAAATACATATCCTGGAGCATCTCATCCATCATCCCCTCGTTTTCCTCAAGCTCCCTCATTCGGGCCTCAGAAGCACGCAGCTTAGCAACGGCAGCATCCCTCTCCGATCGGTATCGTGAGCGGTCCGCCTGAAGGGATATCCTAATCGCCTCCATCTCCTCCTTTAACCTGGACTGAGCAAGCTCCGCGGCCTCGAGTCTACCCGACAATTCACGTGCCCGCTCGAGGTCCGCCTGTCGAACCTCATCCACCGTCGTGATGGCCATGTCAATTTGCTCCTTGCAAGCGGCCTCCATTTTTCGCAACTCTGCCCTGTTGGCCTCTTCCATAGTCTTCTTCAGTTGCCTGGATGCGGCCTCATGCTGAGAGATTTGGATGGCTTGGTCGGCAAGTTGTTTAGCCTGGTCGGAAACTAGCAACCGTAGCCGAATGTTGGCACTCCCTATCTCTTCCCCAGCGTTGACCAATCGGGCGTGGTGCCCCATCAATTTCCTGGTCTCCTCAGCAACCCGGTCAATATTTGCCTTAGCCTCATCCTCCAGAGTTACAACCTGGGTAGTAAGCAAATCAAGGTCCAGGGTCCTAGCTTCGTCAAGCACCCGTACCATAGGATTGCGAGGAAGAAGTTGCTCACCAGTAACCTCATCAAAGGAGATGTCATGAGAGGCCGGGTCCAGGTCTGGATGACCCGCAAATGGGTTACGAACCAAGCTAGGGTGATCTATCGGGGTGAAGGTTGGATTCTCAGACGGATGTGGGGAAGGTATAAACTCGGTGTCCTCCTCCTCAATATCATGAATACGCTGGAGTGGGGCCGGAGGGCCAGGAAGAGATTCAAACGTAGATCGACTCCTCTTCCTCTTTTGTATATCTTCTTCAATAACTCCAAGAAGAGGACGATAGCTGACTACTTCTCCAGGACGGTTAGTAGGAGGCTTCGGCTTGGCGGAAGCTTTGAGGAGTTTGTATTGTTCAAGCCTGTGCTGAAGATCTAAGTTCTTTGCCGTTTTGCCCGCTCCTGGAATAAAAATCAAGTGTCACCAGCATGCATTGAGCCATCATTCGAGAATTAAAAAGAATAAAGAGAGATTCACCTTGAATCGCAGAAGTTGCCTCAGTAGAAGCGCTCCCGGAAGATAAATCGGCGCCGGTCCCGACCTTACCAGCTTTCTTGGACTTCTCCGTTTCCTCCAACTCTTCGAAGGCTTGGCGGAGAGCGTCATCCGTCCACTCTTGAATCACGCCCGCCTGCCCGGGAGGCAAAGCCTTGGTGCCATCACCGCTCTGTCCTTCGCCGCCATCATCGCCATGACAATCACCGTCACCTTCTCTACCACTTCCGCTCTCCGCCTCACCTCCTTCATCCTCACCTTTTTCCTCCTCCTGAGCATCTGGATGTGTGCTGGGAGAGGGTCCATCGAACTTCTTGAGTTTCTTCCCCCCAGCAACTGGATGCATCGAGAAGGGTCTCCTTTTGCTGCTTTTCGCCGTGGCCCCTCCTGTAACTTTGGCAGCTCTCTCCTCCGCCGTGTCTCTCTGCTTAACCACGGACTGATGTGGAAGGATTAGGTTGTGCCTTAGAAGTGTAGCATTCCTAATCAAGTAAGAAGCCGACCTGTCCCTTCCCGTAATGGCTTCTATTTCCACAGCCATATGAACCAGGCGATCATTCTCCACGACTGCAAAGCCACCTGTCGCTAGCAAGGAATAAAAACACATAAGAAGAGGCATTGCAGTTATAATGGAAATTATAAATAAAGCTTCACACTTACAGCCGGAGGTGAAGCGTCGGATGGAAACAGAGTCATCCCTGATAAAAAACCATTCTTTCTTAAACATACTGAACTTCGAATATAAGTCCAGGACAGGCTTGAAAGATACGGCTGATTCCAAGCTGATGTATGGAGACCCCTTCTTATAGCCTCTCAAATTGTACAAGTACCGGATCTCCCGGTTGGAGGGAGGACGCCCGTATCTCCTCTGGAAAATGACAAACAGGCTCACCAGAATGGCGTAGGAGTTAGGCTGAAGCTGGAATGGAGCCACCTTCAGATATGTGACAAAGCTGACTAACCAGGCATTGAGAGGCGGGATGGCACCACACATACAGTGATATCTGCTGTAAGCGAAATAGCCTTCAGGGGGATCGTACGACATCACTCCTTCCCCCGGCAGTAGCATGCGCGCTCTATCAATACCAAAGGAGCGAGAAATAACATCAAGCTGCCCGCCTTTGAGAGAGCTAGAAAAGCAGTCAGGAGGAGAGTTCAAAAGCTCCTGAGGACCGTACCCATCTACTAGTGATCTCGGGGCGGGCCCATGACGGACAGATCCAGATTGAGCAGGGGGCACTATGGAAGGCTCTTCTCTGTCCTGTGATTTCTTCTTTTCTGATCGAGTTTCCACCTTATGAGACATTTATCTGCAACGCAAAAAAGTACATCGTTAGAACAGGAGAAGTAAGCGGGCAGGTACATACAGATAGGGGTTTTGCCCGAAGAACATTTAGTAGTTCAAGGCCGAAATGTCGTTCGGCACTTATACTCCCCGTTCTCGTTTGGTGATTTGAGCACGCGTTCCATCCGGCAATTCAAGTATGCAAGTGAGGCTCGGTGCTCAAATCCCCAAGTTTCATTCGGCGGTTCAAATATAAAAGTTCATTCGGTGCTCGGAATCCCCGGGTCCATCCGGTGGTTTAAAGGTAAGATTTCATTCGGTATTCGAACCCCTATCCATTCGGTAGTCCAACCCTGAAAGTTCGTTCGGCAGAAGCAAACTCACCTGGATCGGAAGTTAAGTGGGACTCGGTACTCAGTTGATTCGGCTGTTTGGAACAGTCAAGCTTGATTTTGCACTTAGTTGGTTCGGCTATCTCACTCGATAAGGAATGACGAAGGCATAACACCCCTACTTATAGGCAAACGCCGGGTGACCGGACCGGATGTTCTAGCACATAGGACAGAATGAAAACACCCAAGCTAAAGCAAAGTGAGACATATACAGGCATATGCCCCACTTTGGGGGGCAAGTGTTGAGGGTATTTTCCGCCGAACCATCTTTCCACCAAGCATTGCCGGTCCAAAGTCCACTTCCAAGCAATACTGAACCAGAGTGCCTACCGAACCAACCTGTCTTCCACCTCGCTACCGAACTAGCACATGTCCTATCCACTGCCGAACCAACTCCAAACCGAGCCAACTCCAAACCGAACCAACTCCAAACCGAACCAACTCCAAACCGAACCAACTCCAGGCCGAACCAACCACCACTCCAACCATCACCGGACCACAGTACTGCCAAATCAAGACATTCCAGACCGACCTTGCCAGGCCAGATTGCATCAGCCCAGGCCCACCAGCAGCTATATACATCCAAGACCCCTACCCCCAACCTCACTCTATAAATAGAGGGGCAGGGATACAACAATGGGGGACAAGTTTGAGAGCTCAAGTACGTATAGAACTTTCAAATAACTTTCTTATACATGTATCAAAGCTTTGTACTTGTAATCTGAACGTCAAGGAGAATAACATATAAAGTGGACGTAGGTACATTCTGGCCGAACCACTATAAATCTGCGTGTCTTTTACAGTTTAGTCCCTGCTTTTAATATATTTGCATAAGTCACACAAATCACTAAGAACAACATAAAATCAATTAAATCACACGACTTGGAGGTGTTTGTCCATTTTTTTGTCCAAACAGTCGTATATCCCAACTAACATGTACTACAATGGCAGGTTATGGATATGATGGAAAATTTAAAACACTATTGTCGAATGGAAAGAAATGACACAATTTGTCTTATTACATATTTGAAAAACTAAATGCGAAAGCAAATCCTGAAATTAAATACAACCTAAATGAAAAAGAAAAAACAAAGTGAAATAGCATCGTAAATGCTTGCTATTCCATGCCCTTGGGAGTGTGATGCCGTCAATAGTTGCTAGCGTGAAAGTTCCCTCTCCAAGCCTCTGCTCAAAGACATACGGTCCTTCCCAGGTTGGATTCATATGCGACGAGGCAAGAAAAACCCGTTTTAAGACAAGATCGCCAATTTCAGAAGTTCTAGGTCGGCCTATACTATTGTAGTTTCGGGCAACCCAGTGTCGGTGTGTAGCTGCCCTCAAATCAGCTTCCTCATGCTTCTCATCTATAAAGTCTAGAGATTCCAAGAGGAGATATTTATTTGTTCTGGGATCATAGTAAGTCAGTCGATGAGAAGGAACTTCGAGCTCAACAAGAACATTAGCCTCGAAACCTTAAGCGAGGATGAATGGATTATGACCAGTTGCGGACTTGTGGGTGGTCTTGTAAGCCCATAGTGCTGTCGGGAGTTCATCCACCCACTTGCCCCTAGCCCTTTCCAAATGCTTCTTCAAGATGGATTTTATGATTTCGTTCATAGCTTCAACTTGTCCATTGGCTCGAGGGAAGCAACTGCCGCAAATCTCTTTTCAATATGATACCGACGGCAGATGTCTTTGAATTCAGAACTATCGAATTGAGTCCCATTGTCTGTTACAATAGTTCGTGGAAGACCAAAATAACATATGATGTTCCAGACAATGAAGTTGATTACTTTCTTCATTGTGATTGTAGCTAATGGTTTTGCTTCGACCCATTTGGTGAAGTAATCAACTGCGATAATAACGTACTTTGCACTACCTTTAGAGATCGTTAAGGAACTGTTATATCTATACCCCACATGGAAAACGGCCATGGGCCGATCATTTGTGTAATTTCTATCGGTGGAGCTCTTGGAACGTTTGCATATATCTGGCACTTGTCGCATCGCCTTACATAATCGGTAGTATCTCGATTAACGGTCGACCAATAATACCCATAATGGAGTATTTTCTACGATAGGGTTTGCCCCCTAGTGTGATTGCCACATTCCCCTTCATGAACTCCCTTTAGGACTCGCTTTATTTCATCGTGAGCGATACACCGGAGAAGAGGAACAGAGAAACCCTTTCTATACATAACTCCTTCCTGTATGATATATCGTGAAGCTTTGCGAAGGACCTGTCGCTTTTCATTCCTTCGTTCGGGAAGAACTCCCTATAGTAAATAGTCTTTAATTGGAGTCATCCACGATTCCTTCTCAGGCTCCGTCTCTAGTACCCGGTCAAATTCCATCAGGCTTATGCTTGGGACATTTAATACCTCGACCAGAACCAAGCCCATCAATTGTGGATCCTCGGTGCTAGCAAACTTTTCCAATGAATCAGCTTCTCTATTTTGATCCCTAGAGATGTGCGTAATGTCATAATACTCAATGTCAGTCAACAACTCTTGGACTTAGGTAAGGTATGGATCAAGTCGTTGTACTTTAGCTTGGCAATCTCCTCTGACCTGGTATACTACCAATTGTGAGTCGCAAAAGATTTCAAGAGATTTTATTCCCAGTTCTCTGGCAAGTTTAAGTCCAGCGATCAGAGCCTCATACTCGGCTTTGTTGTTTGTTATAGGGAGATCAAGCTTTAAAGCTTAATAAATTGACCAATCTTCAGGAGTTACAAGCACAATCCTAGCTCCAGAACAATGATCGTTGGATGCTTCATCTGTATACAACTTCCACCGTATGGTAGGGATTTCACCGCTCTTCGGGAAATCATCCTACGCAATAAATTCTGCTATAAAATCTGCCAGTGCCTGACCCTGGATAGTCCTCCAAGGAAGATAAGTGATGTCGAATTGGCTAATTTCGATATTCAACTTGAGTAACCTTCCAGGCGTCTAATGTCGCTACAAGACCTGTTGTAACAGCTGGTTGGTGTAAACATTAATAGGGTGTGCCTAAAAGTAAGGGCGAAGCTTTCGCGATGCAATCAGGAAGCCGTATACTGGTTTCTCTATCTTCAGATAGTTCCTTTCAGCCCTTGTCAATCGCTTGCTAACATAATAGACCGTTCTTTGGATTTAATTTTCTTTATGAAGCAATGCGGCGCTTATAGCGTGTACCGACATGGCCAACTAGTTATACAAATCTTCACGATCCATTGGCTTTGATAAGATGGGAGGTCTCTCCAAGTAGTTCGCCAAAGCTTGAAATGCATCTTTACAATCCTGTGTCCATTCAAAATTCCTTTTTCCTCTCCTAATGAAGTCAAAGAAAGGAATGCATTTATCAGTAGCTCTGGAAATAAATTGGCTAAACGCAGCAAACTTCTCATTCAGGCTCTGTACATGTTTGATAGTCCTTGGCGCTTGGATATTGCAAATAGCTTGAATCTTCTCGAGATTAACTTCTATTTTGCGGGCATTAACGATGAATCCCAAGAACTTTTCTGATGCAACTCCAAAGGAATATTTCAGAAGATTAATCTTCATTTTATAACGTTGGAGGATGTCGAACATTTCTGCTAAGTCTCTAATGTGGTCGCTAGGCTGTCGTGACTTCACGAGCATATCATCCACATATACCTCCATTGTTTTTCTGATCTGTTCTTTGAACATTCTTTTAACTAGGCGTTGGTAGGTTACTCCTGCATTTTTTAGTCCAAATGGCATCACCACATAGCAATATAACCCAACATCCGTAATGAAGCTGGTGTGCTCTTGATCGTGAATGTGCATCGGGATTTGGTTGTATCATGAGTACACATCCATGAAAGATAGCAATTCGTGTCCCACTATCGAGTCTACCAGCTGGTCAATCCTTGGAAGGGGAAAATGTCTTTTAGGCATGCCTTGTTCAAGTTCGAGTAAACAATGCACGTCCTCCATTTCTCATTCGCCTTTCTCACAAGTACTTGATTAGATACCTATTCAGGGTAGAGAGCATCACGAATCAACCCATTGTCTTTGAGTCTATCCACCTCCTACTTAAGAGCGCCAGATCTCTCTAGATCCATGCTACATTTTTTTTTGGTTTCATCAGGACATGCCTTGGGTCGATATTCAATGCATGGCTTGTAATGGCAGGCGAGATCCCATATATGTCAGAGTGAGTCCAAGCAAATACATCTAAATTCGTTCAGAGAAATCCAGCAAGTACTTTCATTATCGGGGGGTTGAGCCGTGATCCGATCTTTAGGACCCGTGACGGGTCATTGTGGCTAACTATAATGTCAATCGTCAGTTCAGCCGGTGCAGCCTTGGTCTCTTTGGGCCCCTCTTCATCATCTCTCAGATCTATATCTTTATAGAACCGACTATGGCGCTCGAGTAAAGGCTCAGGTGCTAGTTGTCAATCTTCAGTGGCTTAGATGCGGACTGACTTATCCACACCCTTACTTTTCTCCCTCCGTTGAGCATCCCTTAACTTAGCTACATAACAGGCACGTCCAGTCGCCTACTCACCATGAACAACTCCAACACCATTATCTGTTAGGAACTTCAAAGTCAAACACTGTGAGGCAAGAGTTTCTTGGAACTTAGCTAGTGCCGATCGGCCCAAAAAAGCGTTGTATAGAGAGTAAACATCCAAAACAACAAAAGGCAAAATCTGCACTCTTCTATGGTCACCCTCTCCCAACTATATAGGTAATTAAACATAACCGATAGCTTTAGTTACAACACCATTACAGCCATGAATGCGAGCTTTAGACAGTTTCAAATCCTTAACTTCCATCCTCATCTGATCATAAGCTTTTTGAAAATTATGTTTACAGAACATCCACTATCAACCAATATCCTTCTCACAAAAGCGGGGCCGATCATGACCGAAATGACATCGAGTCGATCGTTGGAGCCTCCACCTTGTCTACATCTCTATTTCTAAACAAGATATCATCTACCATTGTATGTTGTTGTTTTGCCGGAGCTCCATCCTTCGTATTTGAACAACATTCAAAATCTACATGCTTAATCGCGCTAGCATAGCGCTCCATCTCATGCTAACTTTTATCAACCGGATATGGTCCTCCAACTATTGTATTGATCACCAATCTTCCACTAGTTTGCGCAGGCTCTTCAGCCCTTGCGGTGCTTGTCCTCGGTTGAGGTCAGATGTCCCATGCCCGCCATCCTACGGGGTTTTTACGAACTGCTGTAACTTCGTTTCTCAAATCAACTTTTCGATAATATCCTGGAGATGCCTGCATTCATTTGTGTTATGCCTATAGCATTCGTGAAACTACAATATTTCTCAGTTTGTTTTTCCTTCTCTATTCATTCTTTTGGAGGCGGCTTCCTATACTGCATGGTATTGCAGGTAGACAAATATATATTCTCCAGGGACGTATTAAGTAGCGTGTAAGTATTGTACATCGAAATCCTAGGCTTTCCACTTCCAGAATCCCTCTTTCATTCTAAGCTCCAATCTCCGCCTTTCTTTTGTTGATTCGGTTTATTTTAGACATTCACTTGAACTTTTTCGGAGCTTTCGTTAGACTGTTTTACAACAGTATTACTCTGTACTCCCTCTCCATTCGGTCCTACAACATTCTTCTTCCTGGAGGATCTAGCTTCCTCCTTCATCCAATACTGAGTTGCTTTTGCGTAAAAGTGTTCCAACGTTGCGGGTGGCTTGCTAGCCATCTAATCGCCAAAATCAAATTCTGGATCAATCCCTCTTGTCACGGCCATCAATATAGCATGGTCATTCAAATTACTATTTTCTGTAATAGCTGTATGAAAATCTCTCCAAATAACCTTTCAACGGTTCTCTTGGAGCTTGGATCATGCTGGACAGGGACATTACATCCTTGGGGTGAGTTCTCTGCATTTGGAACTGCTCCACAAACCTTGTTGCCAAATCATCAAATCTAGAGATCGACCGTGAGGGTAACCTTTAAACCACATCATTGCTACTCAAAAGTGAGTTATGGGAAAACATCCACACTTGGTTGCATCGTCTTCTCATACAGAATCCATCAGCCATTCATATCTTATTATGTGCTGCCTGGGGTCAGTTTTTCCCTCGTAGGCGGGCATCGATGGCATGTTGAACCTCCTTAGACACTCTACATGTAGGACATTATCGGTGAATGGGGTATGGCTTCTCGAGATTCCCTAGTCGTCATTGGTCAAGCCTTGGCTTTCTCTCACTAACTGCCTGACCATATCTGACAAGTCCGATGTTTAGATAGTTAGTGCCAAGCGGTGGTCGTGTTCCACCTTATGTGAATGGTCCGGTCGATGTCTATGGTCCATTCCACACCTTCTTGGTTCAACATCTTCCCGACGTGTATCTCATAAATTCACTTCATCGTTATTTCGGGGAAGCACTTGGTCAACATTTAACTGAACTCCATTATCCAAATCGGCGACAGCAGCTCCTGTATGAATCCCAACGTGCATAGGTAAGTTACCTTCTCTGAAGGAAGGTTTGGCGCCGATCATTCCTGGCAGACCAAGATGGTCTGCCTGTTGACGCCTTGAATTTTCTACATGATTGTAACACCCCCTATTTTGAGGCCCAAAGCTAAGTGCAACGGATGCTGCAGGCATCTATAGTATTTAACTTTCGATGACAAAATACGGTAGTTTTAATGGTATCCATAATATCACAAGCACATGAATATGAAATAAAATCACGGACTTCAAAAACAACTTTTCTAATTACATTTCAAATCAATATTTCATATTCAATTCATAATCCCAAAATGATTCCCAGGTTTCGATCAAATACAATTATTACAAATTACGCCAAGAGCAACATATGAAGATGCCCCTTGGATGATCAGAGTACTAAAAAGATAGAGATATCAGTCATAAATACACCACAATAGAAATAACTCTAAATAACTCCTATATAGATAGCTTTGCATCATGCACGTCTTCGGAAGCTTATTCGTCCAACCTACTAAACCTGAAAAGACCTTAACTCTCAATCTACTCAAATGAATTTTGAGCACCCGAGAGTTTAGGGGGGAAAACATAAACTTCGAGTCGGAGATAAAGCCTGGTGTGAATAATACTATTACTTCTCGGTTTACTGATATTAAGTGAGAGACCACGCCGCTTAGCGGAATCAGTTTCCTATCACTAATATCCTTTTAAAAGCATATCTTTTACAAATCTAAATCCTGCAATCAAACTGATTATAACATCAAGAGCAATAATATATATACATATAAATTAGGTAATCAATGGACTATCTGTCTATAATGTAGTTTTATCTGGTTAACTATTAACCATTGGCTGACTCGGGCCTAAAAGACATAATCAATAATTTAACTTCTGTTAGACGCAATACTAGGCCATGTGCCCTTAACTATCTTCTTATAGGGTCAACTGATCCTAATGGTTTTGTGGGCTAATCAATAACCTATCTTTATTCTGTATATTCCTTTTTTTGTGTAACATCATTTAAGTCCCATTTGTGGCAAAGCCCTACACACTAAAATTTTGGACTTATTTTAGCTAGGGGCTAATAGCTAAAGTATATGGCATGACTCTATACCAGTCCCATTTGGTCTTCTAATATCTGAGTCATAAACTTACCCTATTAAATTTTTATTTTCTTATAAACAATCTTTACAAATGATTTACCCTTGAAATCATATCTTGATAAAACAAGGAAATCATACTCTTTGCTTTAATCAAAATATTTATGCCATGATATTTGCTTTACACAAAACAATGTTGATGAAATCTAATCAATAGGATTTTCTATCCCTTCAAAATAAGTTAAAACCCTTTTTAACTTAGAAAACTTTAGGCCATGAAGCCAAAGCAGTACCTTCGAAACCCTTGTTTAAAACCTTAAACTTTACCTTTTGAAATCATTGAAAACAACCCTTTCGAAAGCGTTACTTAAAACCTTAGACACCCTTTTTCAGAACCATTTATACTTATCTTTCGAAAGCATTAGAATCTTTCTTTCGAAATACTTAACACATATCTTTCGAAGCATTCACAGTATGCCTTTCAAAAGCATTGGGCTCAAGTAAAGGATTGTGGAAACATTGCTTCAAAACCATTTAAAATTATTCCTTTCTAAACCATCGAGTTTTAACATTTAATATAACCATTGGGTCAAAGAAAATAGAAGCAAAAGTATACTTTTCGAAAGCTTTAATCCAAGTAAAGGAATTAGGGAAGAAGATAGCCTCAAAACCCAACCTTTTGAAACCAATGCCTCCGAAACCATTTAAAAACAGCTGTATGACTAAAAGCATTGAGATAGCAGCTTCAAAGTTAAAAGGTGAAAGCACCCTTTTCGAGTACATTGTGATTCAAAAGGTATGAATGTGGCAGTTGGGTATCAATTGGTTCAAATGCGGCTATCCTTTCGAAAGCTTCTTTTAAAACAAAAGCAAGTGGTAACTCTTTCAAAACCTCCTTTCTAAAAACAAAGGCAAGTGGGAACTTATTCATAAGCTTCTTTTTTAAAACAAAGATGAGTTGAATTATTCGAAAGCTAGTTAGAGTGGCTTCAACCCTTTCAAATCCATGCCTTCGACATAGTCCCTTTTGCCTTTCTCCAATGCACCGCATACCAATTTCTTGATACCATGTGCATTGGTTTCGAATGGGTTAGAAAGAACTACTGGGTATGGTGACGGAAGCAAGCAAAGGAAGTGGTAAAGTTGTAATTCGAAACAAAACTGATTTTTATGCCTTTCAAGGTAATTTCTTTTCACCTAACTTGCCCAATTCGTCAAAATATGATTGGTTGCCATTTCTTTATCAAAATCCTTTTCTAAAAGGCTGCCAAATTCAAAATTTACAGTTTAAAACATTTTAATCAAATAAGCCCTTCTCTTTGATATAGCGTATAAAACATTTAAGCCCCTTAACTTAAATAATTTTATAACCATAGTAAAATACTTAGGAATATTCCCCTAAAATCAAAACAATTCACTTTTAATACGTTTTCTAACATATATAAATTTCAGACCGAAAATTATTATATAATTGCCTAAAATAATTTAAACACAATTTTAACTATTTTCTCTCATAGAAAATCCATAATAAATCCACAATTACTTAGAAAATTTTGAAACTTGAAACCCACTTCTAAAATAAAGTTTTTGGTCATATATCAAAAATGCAACTCATTTGGATGTCATTTAATAGGTTTTCTAATGTAAACATGTTGGGTGAATTCTCACCACCGGACCAACCCTAGCCGAACAAAGGTCTACAGGCTACCGATCCAAACCTCAGTGCTGAATCAGCCTCAATCCAACAAAGCTACCGAATCAACTAACGACCGAACCAAAGTCTACAGGCTACCGATCCATGCCTCACCGAACCACCTCCCTATCCAACACCTACCGGACCAAACCCGCCTTCTCCACCGAACCAAACATCTCCACATCAATACCGAACCAGCATCACCGATTCAACCACCGAATGAAGCAACACCGAACCACCACATCTCTCTCCACCGAACCAAGGTTCTACCGGTCCACTCGTCTCTCTCCACCGAACCAAGGGAAACCGGACCAGTTCCACCAGGCCAGATTGCATCAGCCTAAGCCCGCCAGCAGCTATATACATCCAAGACCCCTGCTCCCAATCTGACTCTATAAATAGAGGGGCAGGGGTACAACAATGGGGACAAGTTTTGAGAGCTCAAGCACGGAGAGAACTTTCAAACAACTTTCTTTTACTTGTATCAAAGCTTTGTACTTGTAATCTAAACAAGAGAAGAGAAATAACATATAATGTGGACGTAGGCACATTCTAGCTGAACCACTATAAATCTGCGTGTCTTTTTACAATTTAGCCCCTACTTTTCATATATTTGCATAAATCACCCAAACCACTAAGAACAACATAAGATCTACTAAATCATACGACTTTGAGGTGTTTGTCCGTTTTTTTGTGCAAACATTTTTGGTGCTTTCATTGAGAGCTAGAAGCTCGAAGCTTCAGCTTCATCCACTTAACATTTTTCCTAACAGCATCGTTTGCCGCTTGGAAAACATGCCTCCCAAGCAGAAAAAAGAGGTTAACAAAGGAAAAAACATCGCATCCAGCAGTCTTCCAGATCCAGCTTTCACGGATCAAGTAAATCGTCCTCCTCTAGCAGCAGTACCAAATGAAGGACAGGCTAATCCGACCACTCCTGCCACAGAACAGCCCGCAGCAATTACTAAGGCAGATTTAGACAGGGTTGTGTTTGAAGTAACTAACCGCTTCACGTCCCAGCAGGAAGCCTTGGTGGATCATCTCATGTCACGCTTAAGGGATGCTGAAGAGTCCAACCGCAACACTGAATCATGGGGCGAGTCCCAGTCTGGAGGATCTCAGAGACAACAAAGATCTTCCTTCTTCGAAGGAGCTAACGGCAGAAGCAGTCATGGTAGGAGCCGAGATCGAGCACAACCCGAAGTTAGGCCTGGGGAAACATTTGGAACCGAACCCAACGGGGGAGGTACCGGGCGAAGGTCAACTGTGGCTGAGCCTGTCATACTACCTAACCATGGAAACGCCAGTGAACGGGGCCGAGCTAGAATCCAGCCCGAAGTTGGACCCGAGGAAGTGCTTAGATCAGAACCCAGCAGGGGAAGATCAAGGCTAGGGCCAACTGTAGCTGACCCTAGCATGCTCCCAGAAGACCAAAGGCGACCACTGGAAAATATGGGGAATGATAGACGATACCATCCCTACAGGTCATCTAGACGGAATCAATCCCACAGAACAGAACCAAACTCATTTCTATCTGCTCCAAATTCTGATGAAAGGATGGCACGCTTATTCAGAGAGTGCGTCCAACGGGAGCAAAGGGATCGAGTGATAGGCGCTAGAGTAACCAGCCCTTTCGCCCGCAATATCGAAATTGCTATCACCCCCCGAGAATGGAAGATGCCAACAATGGAACCTTACAAAGGAACCTTCGACCCCGTTGTACACTTACAGAGATACACACAACATATGCTCATGAGTGGAGAAACAGAGGGAGTACTGTGCAAATGCTTTCCACTATTCTTAGCAGATCTCGCTACCTCCTGGTTCTGTCATTTACCCCTGGGATCCATCAGCTCGTGGGAAATGTTGAAAGAAAAGTTTATCAGTCAGTTCCGCATTCATGTGGAACAACCTAAGGACGCTTATTCCTTATCCAGCATCAAACAGAAACCCGGAGAGAAACTGCAACAATACCTAACCCGATTCAATGCTGCAGCGGCCGCAGTTCAAGATGCCGATGAGAAGCTTATCCTAATGGCCCTGTGTAGTGGTGTGCATCCGGACACTAAATTTGCTAGAAGGTTGACAAAAGAAAAACCAGCTACTTTACCCGATTTCTTCCATAAAGCCGGGAAATATATGAGGCTTGAGGATGCTACCGTTGAGGGGCAGTCAGGACAGCAAAATAAGGCAACTCACAGCAACGCCCCTGCTGTGGCAAGGGACGTTCGAAGAAATGATTCCAGAGACAATGCTGGGGGCAAGAAGGGAGAAAAGCGCCTATATCGGCCAGGACCGAGATTCGACACTTACACTCCTTTGAACGAGACCGTCGAAAATATCTTCCTTGCCACCCAAGGCGAAGTTAGATACAAACGCCCACCATACAAGAAGGAATCAGATAACGCGTAGAAATCTGGAAAGTTCTGCCGCTTCCACGAATTTCATGGGCATGATACCAATGAATGCCATCATCTCCGGGACTTGATTGAGGAACACAACAAAAGGAAGAAACTGGAACGCTATGTAAAAGGTCAGGACAGGACTCCAGCTCCTGCCAATGAGAACCCAAGGCTACCCTCACCGGAGACCGGCAGAGGAAACCGCAACACTAGCGGCTCTGGTCAAGAGAAGATAGTGGTCCATAACATCTCGGGAGGACCGCACATCGCAGACAGAAGCTGGAAAGAGATGGAACGATATGGAAAGTCGCTTAGAGACAATAAAGACTGTGTCAATTCGGTTATAGAAGAGTGCCACCCGAAGCGGAAAGAAAGTGATGACATCACATTCGGTAAGCGTGACCTAGAAGGAAGGCAATACCCTCACATGGATCCCATGGTTATCTCTGCCCGGCTCGGTCTCGCCGAAGTTTACCGAATTCTAGTAGACACTGGAAGCTCAGTAAATATCCTGTTCAAACATGCATTCGACAAAATGAAACTATCAATGAAGGATGTATCTCCCTGCGATAAACCACTACACGGTTTCACTGGAGATGCGAAGATGCCCCTCGGGCAACTAGACCTCTTTGTTGAAATTGGAAGCCATCCCCGCTCCGTTGTACGGAGACAAACGTTTGTGCTAATAGAAAACCACTCGGCCTACAACGCCTTCTTAGGAAGGCCAGCCTTGTCTGACTTCCAAATTGTCCTAGCCCCATGGTGCCTAAAGATGAAATTTCCAACGGACAATGGAGTAGGGGAAGTAGAAGGAGAACAGGACGTTGCTCGAGACTGCTATGTGACCGAACTTCGCAACAACCACAGGAAGGATAAAGGGAAGGGTGTAGAGGTTGCCCTCTGCACGAAAAGTCTAGAAGCATAGCAACTAAAGAAAGCCCCTACTCTTCGATATACCAGCGACCCTTTCAATGAATTAGACCCCAGGGACAAAGAGGAGGTGGCCACCGCCGAGCCTGCAGATGTTATGGAGTTTGTATCTGTAGACAAGCACAACGCGAGTAGACTATTGAAAATTGGATCCTAACTAAAAGCAGAGTTGAAGGAGCAACTCATCGACTTTCTCTGCCACAACTTGGATGTATTCGCATGGTCACACGTTGACATGACCGGAATCTCCCCCGACGTAGCATGCCATGTACTAAACATTGATCCTACCAAGGCGCCCGTAAAAACAAAGAAAGAGAAGTATGGGGGCAGAGCAATCAACAGCCCTCGATTAAGAAGTAAAGAATCTACTCGCCAATGACTTCATACGAGAAGCCATCTACCTGGAATGGATCGCTAACCCGATGCTGGTAAAGAAGGCTAATGGGAAGTGGCAAACATGCATTGACGTCTCCAACCTAAACGACGCCTGCCCAAAGGATTGCTTCCCACTTCCCCGAATCGACCAACTTGTAGACAGCACAGCCGGGCACGAGCTCTTATCTTTTATGGACGCATACTCAGGATATAACCAAATTCCTATGCATGCTCCCGACCAAGACCACACTAGTTTCATCACCGACCGGGGTTTATACTGCTATAAGGTAATGCCTTTCAGACTTAAAAATGCAGGAGCCACCTACCAGCGCCTCGTCAACAAGATGTTTGCAGGACTAATAGGGCAAACTATGGAAGTATACGTGGATGACATGCTGGTAAAGTCAAGGAAAGCCGACGATCACGTAAGCCACCTATGCGAGATGTTTCAAGTACTTCGCCAGTATGGAATGAAGTTGAATCCTCTAAAATGCTCCTTCGGAGTATCATCAGGAAAGTTCTTAGGATTCATCGTCCATGCCAGAGGGATTGAAGCAAACCCTGAACAAGTCAGAGCGCTAAGGGATATCAAGATACCTTCCACTCGAAAGGAAATCCAAAGCCTGAATGGAAAAGTGGCCGCCCTAAGCCGATTCATCTCCAAAGCAACGGACAAGTGCGTCCCCTTTTTCGAAGCTCTAAAGAAAGACAAAGGAAAGTTCGAATGGACTGACGAATGCTTAACCGCTTTCCTTAACTTAATCGAACACCTCCAGAAACCACCGGTACTCTCAACTCCAAGCGAAGGCGAAGAGTTATACCTATACCTTGCTGTGTCATCTCACGCCCTAAGCGCTGCCTTGGTAAGGGAAGACAACCGCACGCAGCGGCCAGTTTACTTCGTAAGTAAGAGGTTTATGGGGGTAGAAGTCAGATATCCTAAACTTGAGAAGCTAGCATACTGTTTACTAATCACATCACGGGAACTGCGTCACTACTTCCAGTCTCATTCCATCAAAGTTCTGACCGATCAACCACTGAGGCAGGTACTCCATCGTCCCGACACTTCTGGGCGACTACTTAAATGGTGCATTGAACTAAGTCAGTATGATATCACCTATCACCCTCACACCGCCATCAAGGGACAAGCCATGGCTGATTTCATTGCAGAATTCACTACCAACGAAGATAAGGAGCAATTGAAAATAGCAGGAGACATCAAGTGGAATCTCTTTTTGGATGGTACATCAAACGAACAAGGCTCGGGGGTAGGTGTGGTAATAATCACTCCCAGGGGAAATAAGCTGCACTATGCTATAAGGTTGGAGTTCGCTGCCACCAACAACGATGCAGAGTATGAAGCAGTGATAGCTGGATTAGAACTTGCCTTAGAGATTGGGGCCAATTCTTTGTGTCTTCATAGCGATTCTCAACTTATTGTTAATCAAATACTAGGAGAATTCCAAGCTCGAGAAGAACGACTCATAGCGTATTTAAAGAAGACCAAGTTACTTCTCAGCCGATTGGACCACTACTTAGTCAAACACATCCCTCGGGAAGAGAACCAAGAGGCCGACGAATTGGCAAAGCAAGCAAGTGTGAGAGACAGCGCCATCTTCGGAGCAGTAATCATGTCAAAGCAACTGACCCCAAGTTTTGAGCAAGTAAATCTGATAGCTGCAACCGAAGAAGAAAATTGGATGACTCCCATTCGAGACTACTTACAAAGTGGCACACTACCCAACGGGCGTAACGAAGTCAAGAAAATCTTGAGGAAAGCTTCCCGCTACACAATACAAGAAGACATCCTCTATCGGCGCAGATTCTCTAACCCGTTATTAAGGTGTGTCGCTGGGAGGGAAGCCAAGGAAATCTTATCCAACATTCATCAAGGAAGCTACGGAGATCACACCGGAGGGCAAACTTTAGCAAAAAAGATACTCCGATATGGATATTTCTGGCCCACCTTAAGCAAGGACGCCTTAGATTTCGTCAAAAAATGTGACAGATGCCAGAAGTTTGCTAAGATTCCGCGGATACCAACAACTGAGATTACACAAATGACCAGCCCTTGTCCCTTTGCAGTATGGGGAATTGACTTAATCGGCGAACTACCAATGGGCCGAGGCGGGGCCAAATATGCTATAGTGGCAGTCGACTATTTCACCAAATGGGTGGAAGCAGAACCTCTGAATAAAGTATCTTCAGCAAAAGTTATTAACTTCTTGATCAAAAATGTTCTGTGCAGGTACGGAGTCCCACTCAAAATCATATCAGACAATAAACTTCAGTTTGACAGCGAGGAATTCGCCAACTGGTGCCGAGAGCACGGAATTCATAAAAGCTTCTCATCCGTAGCGTATCCCTAGGCAAACGGACAAGTCGAAGCCGTCAACAAAATTCTGAAAACTCTAATAAAAAAGAAACTCGAAAAGTCAAAGGGCGCTTGGGTGGATGAACTCCCTACGGCACTGTGGGCCTATCGCACATCTTTCAGAACTTCAACAGGGCATACTCCTTTCTCTTTGGCATACGGATCGGAGGCTATGCTCCTAGTCAAAACCATCGTGCCTTCCCACCGTAGGATCCACTATAACCCGGAAGAGAACGAAGAACTCCTTCACATGTCTTTGGATCTAGTTGAGGAGAGAAGAAATGATGCAATCCTTAAAGCAGCAGCCCACAAGCAAAAAGTGGCAGCACAATACAACTCCAAAGTCAAGCATCGTACCTTACAAGAAGGGGATCTTGTCCTCAAGCGAATCTTCCCTCGCCCCGGAGCACTAGACCCAATCTGGGATGGACCATATGTAATTCATAAAGATCTCCACAATGGAGCTTATATTTTGTCAACAGTGGACGAAGAGGTTTTCCAGAGGGCATGGAACATCCAACACCTCCGTCGGTACTTTTCTTCACTTGTACTGCCCATATGAAGTGAATTAACAAAGAGAATCAGTGGACGTAGGCCTTTTCGTGCCGAACCACTTTAAAAAACCTTGTCTCTTTTTTAACTTGTTCCTTTATATCCTGGCTGCTTGTTAACTTTATCCTTTTCTGTTGAACAAAATCCTATGCGTATAGCATTTCCACTCAATGCACTCCACAGCGCAACTTCACCTGGACAAGACCTAACAGGTACTATGCGAATCTATGCCCTCGCCAATGAGACACTTTTGCTCCGGCATCCCTTTGCTGCGGGTTAACTCATTGCTCGCGACGGCCCTTAAAGCCAACTTTAATGAGCCGATTATAAGCCACCGAGAAGGCCGACTATAGCCGAGGCAGCTCATTACAGCGTTCGGCTCGCCGGCAATTGTGAACTGACTATAAGCCCCAACATAAGGTGTGGCCATCCAGGGGCAGTTCACGGTTGACGATCGGCACCCATGCTAGCCGGCTATAGTAAATCGAATAATACCCACGATTATGGGCCATAATGGCCCAGGTAGTTACTGTGCGCGATCTCGGCTCCGATGTGTTTTAAGTGCGGCTATGGTAAAAAAGAATTAACTCCCCGCGGAGGCGTAAGATGGGTGACAAATGTCTCCAAGACCCACAGCTAGGGAAAGTGACTACAAAGCCCGTTTGCCACGAACTTAAGCACATCGAAGGCCTTCCGTGATTGGAAGTTTTACTTTTTCACATATTTCAATTTTACTTAAGAAACTTTTCTCCTATCCTCTGTAACAATCCCTGAAGTACAGGACACAGAACAGGAGACACTCACTAATAGAAGCGGATACTCACAGCAAGATACTGGACCGCATCCCTTACTCGGTCACACAGGATATTCAAAGCTGTCATCTACAAGCAAAATATAAAGGGTGGTATTTCCTTCTTTCATATGTAAACACATGACTATAATTTATTCACACCTCACGCTAACATTGCAAGTCATGAAATTATGTTTTAAACAAGAACCTGACATCAAACACAATTTGATTACAAGAATATGCATAGCTATATTTCTCATACAACACGTCAAAATAGCAAAAAACATTCAAAAGACGACAAAATCAGCTTAAGTTAAAGAATTACACGTCAAGAATAGAGCTATTTATTACAAGTAGCAAAAATTACAACCTAAGAGTTACTCTACTGTTTTAAGACTAACATATAAAACCATGTCAAGTCCACAAAAAGAATTTTCCAGGTCTAATCAAGGAGCCGGCTGCGTCGGAGTCTTATCCTTGTCCTGTTGCCCACTTGTCCGGTCAGAAAAAGAATTCGTTGGTGATAAGCAACCGAGTTAACGGAAAGACTAGAAAGGAAGACTTACCAGCATCTGCTCCTTGATCAGTTTGATCATCATCCTCCGCTTGCACACTTGTCTCCTCAGCTGCAAGCAACCGCATGCCCTCCTTCACCGCCACCTTCTCCTCCTTGGTAAACTGGGCGGTAACAGCATCCATCCTAAATGCCACGCCACCCTCCTTATCTGCCTTAGCCTGGGCCTCCTCTAGAGCCATGAGATAGATCCTAGCCATAACCCGAGGGTAATCATCCATCCATGACAAGTTACCCTACCTCCAAGTACGGAAGTACATATCCTGGAGCATCCCCTCCATCGGCCCCTCGTTCTCTTCAAACTCCCTCGCCCGGGCCTCGGAATCTGACAACCTTACGACGGCGGCATCTCTCTCCAATTGGTATCTCGAGCAGTCAGCCTGAAGGGATTTCCGCATCGCCTCCATCTCCTCCCTCAACTTGGCTTGAGCAAGCTCTGCAGCCTCAAGCTTCCCGGATAACTCCTCTATCTGCTCAAGATCCGCTTTCCGAACCTCGTCCACCGTGGCAATGGCCATATCGATCCGTTCCTTGCAAGTAGCCTCCATTTTCCACAGTTCGGCCCGGCTGGCCTCTTCCATAGTTTTCTTTAGACGTCCAGAGGCGGCCTCGTGCTGAGAGATCTGGATGGCCTGATCAGCGAGTTGCTTGGCCTGGTCGGAAACCACTAACCGCAGTCTTATGTTGGCACTCCCAATTTCCTCCCCGGCCTTGACCAATCGGGCATGATGCCCCATCAACTTCCTGGTCTCCTCAGCAGCCCGGTCGATATTTGCTTTAGCTTCGTTCCCCATAGCGACAACCCGAGTAGTAAGCAAATCATGGTCCAGGGATTTGGCCTCATCAAGCACCTTTACCATAGGGTTGCGAGGAAGAAGGTGCTCACCGGTAACCTCGTCGAAGGAAATATCATGAGAACTTGGATCCAGATCAGGATGACCCGCAAATGGATTACGAGCCAGGCCAGGACGATCAATCTGAGTAACGGTAGGATTTTCAGACGGGTGCGGAGAGGGTGTGAACTCAGTATCCTCCTCCGTGATATCATGAAGAGGCTGAATTGGGGGCTGAGGACCAGGTGAAGGCTCGGATAGGGAGCGACTCCTCTTTCTTTTTTGAATATCCTCTCCAATAACCCCGAGAAGAGGACGGTAGCCGACTACATCCCCAGAACGGTGGGTCGGAGGCTTCGGCTTGGCGGAAGCTTTGGAGAGCTTGTATTGTTCAAGCCTGTGCCGAAGATCTGAGGTCTTGGCCGTTTTACCTGCTCCTGATATGAAAACCAAGTGTCACCAACATGTATTGAGCCATCATTCAAGAATTAAAAGAGTAAAGTGAAATTCACCTTGAACCGTCGAAGTTGCTTCAGTAGAGGCGCTCCCGGAAGACAGATCGACGCCGGTCCCAACGTTATCGGCTTTCTTGGACTTCTCCGTCCCCTCCAAACCTTCGAAGGCTTGGCGGAAAGCGTCATCCGTCCACTCTTGCATCTCGCCTACTTGCCCAGAAGACAAAGCCCCGTCACCACCTCCAACGCCTTCTCCTCCATCTTCGCCTTGCTCCTCCTCCACGTCTCCCTCCTCTGAGATATCTGGACATGAGCTGGGAGAGGGGCCGTCAGACTCTTTGAGCTTCTTCCCCCCGGCAACCGGGTGTTTCGGAAAGGGCCTCCTTTTGCTGCTCTTCAACTCGGCCCCTTCTTTAGCTTGGGCAGCCTTCTCTTCAGCCGTGTCCCTCTGCTTGACCACAGACTGCTGTGGAAGGATCAAGTTGTACTCCGAGAGTGTAGCGTTCCTGATCAGGTAGGCAGCCGACATATCTCTCCCAGTAATAGCTTCTATTTCTGCTACCGTCTGAACAGGCGGTCATTCTCCACGATCGCAAAACCACCTGTCGCTAGCAAAAAATAAAAACACATAAGAAAGAGTATTGCAACCAGAACGGGAATTAAAAATAAAGCTTTGACTTACGTCCGGAGGTGAAGCGCCGAATAGAAACAGAATCATCCCTGACAAAAAACCACTCCTTCTTAAACATGCTGTACTTGGAGTATAAATCCAGGACCGGCTTAAAGGATACGGCCGATTCCAAGCTGATGTAGGGAGACCCCTTCTTGTAGCCTCTCAAGTTGTACAAATACCGGATCTCCCGGTTGGAAGGAGGACACCCATATCTCCTCTGGAAGATGACGAAGAGACTCACCAGAATGGCATAAGAGTTGGGCTGAAGCTGGAATGGAGCTACCTTTAGATAGGTGAGAAAGCTGACTACCCAGGCGTTGAGAGGCGGGATGGCCCCGCACATGCAATGGTATCTGCTGTAGGCAAAATATCCTTCGGGAGGATCATACGGCATCACTCCCGCGTCCGGCAATAACATGCGTGCTCGGTCGATCCCGAAGGAGCGAGATATAACATCAAGTTGCTCGCCCTTGAGTAAGCTAGGGAAGCAATTAGGAGGCTGGTTAAGAAGTTCTTGAGGACCGTATCCATCCACTAATGATCTCGGGGTGGGCCCGTGACGGACAAGTCCTGGCTGAGCTGGGGGCACGGCGGAAGGCTCTTCTCTGTCATGAGATCTCTTTTTCTCTGATCGGGTTTCCACTTTGTGAGACATTTACATGCAACACAAGAGAAGCACATTATTAGGACGAGGAGGTGTAGAAATACTGACAAGCAAGTGCGTACAGTCTGCGGTTTTTGTTTGTGATTTAAAAGCCCGAGAGGCCTGGGAGTTCATTCGGCATTCCTAATACCACGGTTCATTCGGCATTCCTAATACCACGGTTCATTCGGCATTCCTAATACCACGGTTCATTCGGCATTCCCAATACCACGATTCGTTCGGCATTCCCAATATCAAAGCTCATTCTGCACTCAAGTACCCATGGTGCAAATTCATTCGGTAATTCAAAATATAAGAGCCATTCGGTAACTACCTAATTCGGTAGTCAAGGATGATCCGGCAATGAGTTTGATTCGGCAGACGAGAATTTAGATTTGGCTGTTTTCACACGGTAAGGAATGGTGGAGACATAAGGCCCATACTTATAGGGGGAGGTTGGTTGACCGGACCAGCCGGTTCGGTTCTTTGGCCGAATGAAATTGACAAACTGAAACAAAGCACGACATATGTTAAACATATGCCCTGCTTTGGGGGGCAAATGTTGGGTGAATTCTCACCACCGGACCAACCCTAGCCGAACAAAGGTCTACAGGCTACCGATCCAAACCTCACTGCTGAATCAGCCTCAATCCAACGAAGCTACCGAATCAACTAACGACCAAACCAAAGTATACAGGCTACCGATCCATGCCTCACCGAACCACCTCCTTAACCAACACCTACCGGACCAAACCCGCCTTCTCCACCGAACCAAACATCTCCACATCAATACCAAACCAGCATCACCGGTTCAACCACCGAATGAAGCAACACCGAACCACCACATCTCTCTCCACCGAACCAAGGTTCTACCGGTCCACTCGTCTCTCTCCACCGAACCAAGGGAAACCGGACCAGTTCCACCAGGCCAGATTGCATCAGCCCAAGCCCGCCAGCAGCTATATACATCCAAGACCCCTGCTCCCAGCCTGACTCTATAAATAGAGGGGCAGGGGTACAACAATGAGGACAAGTTTTGAAAGCTCAAGCACGGAGAGAACTTTCAAACAACTTTCTTTTACTTGTATCAAAGCTTTGTACTTGTAATCTAAACAAGAGAAGAGAAATAACATATAAAGTGGACGTAGGCACATTCTGGATGAACCACTATAAATCTACGTACCTTTTTATAGTTTAGCCCCTGCTTTTCATATATTTGCATAAATCACCCAAATCACTAAGAACAACATAAGATCTACTAAATCATACGACTTTGAGGTGTTTGTCCGTTTTTTTGTGCAAACAAAACATATCATAAAACCCATATAAAATCATATAAATCATTAACAAGCATATATGTCTAGTTAAACAACCATAACATGGCATATTACTTGCAAAATTATTCGGACATAATCATGAAACCGAAACACTATCAAAAATGGGATGTAAATCAAATTATTCAACTTGACTTGGTGTTAAGAACGTTGAGATTTTCCCTTTGATTAATTTCTTCAAGCTTTCTACTTGATTCCTAGCTTATCTTCTTTTTGATTCCTCTTAATGGTGGCCGACCGAGCCTTATGGTTTTAATTTTGTTTATGAATGTTAGAATGAATAAGGAATAAAGAATGGAAGGGTTTAGGGTATTAGAATGAAGGATTTTCCCATTCTACCCTTATCGTATTTCTCCTACTTACTTATTTTCAATTTTCTTTTGCTTATAATTCATTAGGGTCATTACAGTGATATCCATCTATTCTGCGGTGCCTATGTCTATGATACTCGTCCGATGAAGTAGAACTCTTCGATGTCGACTAAGGGGTAGGGTCCCTCCTAGCTTTTCCTCACTCTTGCTAAGTGAGGTTGTTCATTAGGTTGATGTTGGTATGAATTTGTTGATTTAATTATCGATGACTATCAATTAGTTGTCTCATTAGATTTTGGAATTCAGCTCTTGTTATAGAATCAGTTAGATTTTGGACTTCAACAGGTTCAACATTCACATCCATTGGTTGACCGGTCAGGCCTCCTTGCTGGATACTATCATTCTCGTTTCCTTCCACGTTCTGAGAAGTAGATCTAGTGTTCCTCACCATTATTGATAGTTTTGCTTAGATTTTTGCAAATCTTAGTAGTATGAGCAAACTTCCTGAAGATAACTACGCATCTCCTTTGGAGGATTTATGCAATCCAGTAGCAATAAAGGGATCCTAATAAGCTGAGAATCAAGTTTCTTAGTAAAAGCACAAAAATGTTTGCACCAAAAATGGTCACAAACACCCAAGAATAGTATTTGTAGAGATGTAAATGAAGAAAAGTAAAATTAAAATAAGTAAATGAATAAGCAAGCAACAGAGAATAAGCAGTAATAAAAGACACAGAGGTTTATAGTGGTTCGGTGTTGTATGTCTATGTGCATTTTGAAGATTATACTTTATTGCTCTCTTATGAATCTGATTACGACATTAGAACAAAGCTTGTACTTGATTACTAAGGAGTCTAGAGTAACAAGCAGCGTAAAGATATTGAAAATGAACCGATAGGCTTATATTTATAGGGTAAGATGATGAGATATTTTGCTAAGACTTCTGTAGAAGGCTCTCCAGGTCTATAGGGGCCCACCATATCGATTGGTGGTCATAATACATTGTTTTGGAACGATCGGTATAAATCATACCGATCATTATTTTTTCTTCTGATTGCCATTCGATCATTTGTGGGGGTCCCATATGCCACTAGACCTTGCTCCTAAAATATGAAGTCATTTTGAGTTGTCCTTTATGAGATATGAATCAATCTTTCTTGTATTTGGGTTGTTGCTGAGTTAAACTGATCGTTAGGAATGATCGGCATAGAACGATCGGTATTTCTATAACTTGAGAGTTTTGACCTATGATCATTTTGTAGGCTCTACCCTTCAATATGTTGATGCCTTGAAAGTTTCAACTGAATTAGCTTTGTGCAATTTGAGATATCGATCGATCTTCACTGATTTGAGCTGTTTTATGGATCATTCCCGATCGATCCATATAAATCCTGGCTTTATCTATAGCTCGAGCATATGAACTCCGATCGACTTGAAATTTGGAATGTAGCTTCACGGGGCTATGCCACTCACTCCATACTGATTGCACTTCGATTAGGTCTCAGTCCAGATCTGCTCGACCATCGTCCATAGCATTGTATACAACAGATACTCAAGGCTGGTAACCATCCATTTCTAGCAAAGTTGATAATATCACGGCCTTGCCAAAAGGTGGGATAACAGAGTTAAAACAAGTCTAGATTTGGTAGTCGGTTATACAACGATCAAATAAACAAACAACAACCAATTCCGTTTGAGATTTATTCATCCATAGTGTAACGAACCAGATTTCGACCCTCAAAAACCAACACTAATATATCCACCTTTTCAGATGCCGAACATTCAAGTGTCGGAAATACTGATTTGTTAGGGTGAAAGAAGAAGGTAGAAGGCAGAAAAAACTAAAACAACACAGAATCTCACAATGCAACGAATAATATATAATATAACCATGATCTTTACAGAAAGGAAACATCTTTATTCATATATACAACATTAGAGTAACTAGACTTATCCTAAATATGGACAGTTATAGAAACCTGTCCTTACATTAACAAACATACAGACTCTATAATACAGCGGAAGAAAAATATGTGAATACGTCTTGACCATCCAGGTCCTCTCCAACTCCAAAGTATCAGCTAAACCTAGCAAAACATGCTCGGTCTGACCCGAGCATTACATGAAATAACACCCGGGTTAGTCTGGTAAACCAGCGTGAGTAAAACTCAATAACAAGTAACGACCAAACCGATTTCTACATTTGACAACTTTTCAAACAAATTGTATCTTGTAAGACCACACCGCATATAAAAACGGACGGGTTTTTAACTTACGATAAATAAAACATTTTATATCAAAATCTAGTGATATTATCATAGTGTCTAGTTTAAAGTAAATAGATAAAATAGCTGAAATGCTTGCATCTCACATTCTTACATACTAGGCTCTACAATCGAAAACGTAAGGCACGTATTGGAGAATAGATTCCAACTAATGACGGTGCTACTGGGGTACCGCCCGCCATAGTACACCTCTAGAAAAATGTATCGATGTCGTACCTAACGAGCCCTACCAACACAGGACCGGCCTACCCCTTGTTGGATAGTACTGAATATATCAACACCCCGGTTGCTTTGCAACCTTTAACCAAGCGCTCCCATGTAAACGAATTCAATGATGGTTGTGTGTATATCTAGAAGGGTGATGATATACCCTAATGGGTGCGACCCACATAGCCCTGCTGCATATCCCCTATTTTAGTCATTCCCGGTTGATGAGGCTTGAGGCTACGTTTTACCTTTTTGAATAGAAATCCATTTTGGAATTCTATTACTGCCCTCCATGCATCAATGCAATGCTAGCATTCATCCATATAAGTTCGTTCTGGGTCTGAACGAAACTGAAGGCACTAACTCCACTACATCCATTTTGGAATCACCATCAGGATTAGTAGCAATAGCCTTTGCACTTCAAATAGCACCATCTTTAATCATCATCAAGATGCCTTTCACTTGAATGCATATATTGGTTCGGAGTTGTTTTTCAAATATATAAATCTGATCCCTGTCTCTCTGTACCAACAATCGATAATTTCTAGGTGACTCATTCCCGGTTCTTTTGGAAGTATTCAAGTCCTTGTCACAAAATTCGAATTTTACAATCATACTTCCTAAGTCAAATTAAGCCAAATTTGATAGTTGAATATTTAACTATCAAGTAACAACAGAAAAATCTAGAGACTTAATTAACCAAAGCAATCACTATGCCTCAAAACCATTTTCATTTATAAATATCCTTTCCCAAACATTCATCAACATTCATAAACTTATCTCCTTTACAAAAGTAAAATATTTATAATATTTCCCATTTCCAAATCTCTTAAACAGATTTAACTATATTATTTAAATTAGAGAAAAGGATAACTCTAAGCACTATTCCTTCAGTGTTAAGTGTGAAACGGATGTTCCATACCACCATTTTTTTAAAAGGTCAACCCCGAGAAACCCAAACCTCGAATTCCTGTTGTAATTACCTCCAATAAATCCTTTTATGAATTTTCCTTAGCCATGAAATCCTTTTTTCTTTAACCCAAACCCGTTTACAAAATATTTATCAACGTCCATACTCATTTATGAGGCTCTTTATAAATATTCAAACCTAGTTATATAAACCTCTTTATAAACTTTCAAATCTTGTGTAAAACATCCCTTTATAGACATCCAAACCCATTTAACAAATATTTTTATAAACATTCAAAACTTTTTCTAAAACTCTTTTTATGAATACCCCATAATTATTCATAAACTTCTTTATATAATATACAAAGCAATTGTCAAATCATTCTTCAAATATCTTGTTCAAAATAGAATAACCTAAAAGACCATCTTAAAAGAAAATGAAATATTAACTTTCCAAAACAAAACGGAGGCTTAATGACTACAATGGGTCATTAAATTTAGGTTTAAGTTATCTAAGTTATATCATAGATACTACGAAACATCAGATCTCTAAGGGATTCACACATAACACTTAATAATTCATATGTAGACGTCTAAGTTACAAATATAGATACATCCATTATCGGTGAAAAATATACATATAGAAGTATATTCTATATTCATAAGTTACCATGAACCGCTTATTGAAATTAAATTCCTTGTGTTTATCGCGTTACCGATATTCAACATTTGTGCTAAACATAAGTCACTTACTTCCCATAAATCGTGTCAATGTTTTATAATCACTACTTTAATTCATTTGGCTACTTAATGGTCCAGACGAGATATTCTTTGATTTAAAATCAATTGTCTCAAAAATAAAATTGATTTAAAATATAACCGATTGGGTTTAAAACGACCTTTGAAAAGATTAAAGTATATTTAGTTGGCTTAATCCTAATTATATCTTAATTAATCATAATTAAATAAAGATTGAATAATAATTAAACTATAATTAACTTAATGAACTTGGTTAAACCCTAATTAACTTCCTAAGGTATCTTAGTTAAGGTTTAAACAATTCATTATTAGTTAAATCCTAATTAATTAAAAATTAATTTAATAATCACTTAATTAAATAATAATTAATTAACGTACTTAACTTAATTAAATAATAATTAACCATTTAATTACTTATTATCTTCATTAATCACTAATTAAAACCTTATTAATCAATAATTAGTCATTAACCTTCCCTAAGTGTTACTTAACCCTAATTACTTACTTAATTACCAATTAACTTCTAATTACCTTTAATTATTTTATTAAATAAATAAATTATTAAACAATCTAAACTTGATCTCGTTTTATGTTATTAATTAAGTTTGAAAAACTTTTGCAAAACAATTTCAAAAGAAAATGTTTTAAAACGAAATTTGGAAATTTTGTTGAACTGCGTCCATAGCGACTATCGCTATGGGCGCAGTTCGCTTAAACATACATTAAGCGAAAACACTTGCTTATTATTTCCTATTTCATGTTTATAAAGATAGTTTTTGATTTCGAATCAGATCACACGTCCGTCGCAACACACAATGTTGTTAACTTTGTTTCAACTCAATGTACTTTGGTTCTTAGATCACAACCATATATCCATACTACCATACTTTTAACGTCACAATGAAACACACATATAAACATAAGATTATATGCTTACTAACTCGACAGCATCACATTCAAATCTCAAATTCAATACCAAACATAACATCCACCGAATCATCATCGATCAACATAATAACCATTTAATTTTCACATCATATTATCACCACAATAACATGTCATAATAAAGTCAAAATTTTCCCAAAACAAAGTATTTTTACTCAAATTTATGCTAACTAATTTTGCCCGAACATTGGCTATAACTCGACAACGCCTCTACGCTCGACTCTAGCTGAAAAAATTGAAACATTAGAGGGAAAGCCTTAGAATGGGTTTGGCCAGAGGTGATTTGGCTTGGCTAAGGCTTTGTGGGGGTAGTGATGGCCTTGGTTTTTGGAAGAGAGGATGTTGAAATGAAAGTATAAGAAGTATAGAAGGTATGGAAGCAAGTTACAACATAAAAAGCTAACATTTTCTAATTTTTTTGAACTATAGAAGCTATGGAATTTTCAAAGAAGGTTTAGAAAAAAATGAAGTTATAATGTGAATGAAAATGTGTGTGTGAGGGTGTGTATTTATAGATGAAAGAAAGTAGGAAAATTACCATTTTAACCTTAGTTTTTAAAATATCATAACATGTCATTATTTTGACAAGTCACGCCACCACCTTCCTTCCCCTGATATGTCGCATCCCCCCTCTCTAGTCACATCTTCTAGGTCATGATGGATAATGATGACAAAGCTAAGATATGACAAGAGATAATGATATATACTTAAATATATATATATATATAAGTTATTATTTTTAAAACCATGACTTGTCACATCATTTGCTAAACATAATTAACATAAGATAATCTATAATTAAGTATATTATATTGTTAATTACCTCTTATATGTGTTCATATAGTGCATAAAGGAGAACAACGTTCCCGACAACTTTCCATTGTCAAAAGTCGAAATTCCGGAAGACGTTCTTCGGTCATCTTTTCTATTTTTCTACGAACTATCTATTTTGGTAAACAAATTTTAAAAACGATTTTACCATCATTATTAAATAACTATAATAGGTTTATTTGTTAATAAAAACCCATTATCATTTAAACTTAACTTGAATTTCCAAAGAAATATATAAAACCGATGATATCAACGGTCGATGTCATAAATACATTTATTTTCTAGAAATAAAATAAATTATTTTATTTCATAATCTTGTTTGAAAACATATATTAATGTATGAATCCAGAGTTGTGCATGGTCCTTATTGTTTAAAAGCAGTTTTATTGATAAAACGATTTCTAGATGTTTTATCGATATTTTACCTAGGACGATAGTTAGAAATTATCAATATTTTACCTCAGTAATTTGTTCGCAAATATTTTTCCCAAACAATATAACTATTATTATTTAACACTTAATACATGATTATTTCTTACTTTTAAACCCATATCTAAATATTTTAAAAATAAATATAATTTATCTACGTGATAAATCTACGGGTCGTTACATTCTTCCCCTTGAAAAGAATTTCATCCCCGAAATTATACCACAACCCTATCCCCAAAAATACTTAAAACTGTTTGTCAAATCATATGATGTACATAGATCATTCCTATGTAAAAAATCTGATTCTATCACTCACTTGAACACATAACTTTCCTTCCGAACTAGTATCGCTCACTCGACTTCCTAATGCGGACTTTGATCAGACTTCTTAATTAGAAACCTCTGTTCTCCTTGCATAGCCATAAACTATGATAGACAACCTTTGGTTCCACATAAGAACCCTCGTCAACTCTCTCCGTCAAAAATCCAGCAATAAATCCCTATTCGGAATGGTGTGAAATACCTCGAGCCATGTACTCGAATCTTGGATCGAGAACTATGTGAACAAGAGAAATGATCTACATACAACCTGCGTACTAATCCCATTGGTTCCTACTTCCCAAGATTATAATTACCCTTTTTAAAGAATCACCATTTTACTTAAGAACATTACTTAAACTTATTAACATTCTATAACACAAATTCATTTTAGTATGATACTCTTCTATATCCAAAAGATTATATACAATTTCAAACCTTAAATTGGTTTTACTTAACCTAGGATGTTCAACATATTTAAAACTTTATTTATTAACCCGCTCTTAAGCAAGACAACTTTTTATTTTGAAAACTCTATTCTTTTAACGGATTCGAGAACATAATATCTGGGTTTTATTTCAAAAAACCTTTCCAAATGATACTTTATATTTAACCCTTTTGAAATCATAATATATAGCCCGAGTAACTCTAAAATGATACCAAGGAACTGGGCGATACCAAATAGTATTATATATCCTTTTTACTAAGTAGGGTAATACTCAACAGAAATGTTTACCATCCGAACACATCTCTTGCCCATTTTTAGTTATTTCCAAGACACTCGAACTAGTTAATCATAAAAATATTTCTTTCTTTACAAATTCCCTTATGAAACAATACTATTTATAGATAAATAGTTCTTTAATAAAATCATCCACTAGCTTTGGATTCATTCGGATTCGAACTTGATTCGATTGTACAGTGACAAAGAGGATAATTTACTAAGTGCACTATCATATCTGCCTAAGCAAACATTCGATTGTCACTTAGAAGATTATTTTGAATATCACAAAATAGATCGAAACTTCTTCCCGAACTGTCCAAAGAAAACTTTACTTTCAAATCCATTTTAAGATATTTATATCTTAAAATCACTTTAAGTACAATTAGTACAACTTTTCCAAAATCATTAAAATCTTTATCAAAGCCACCGGGATTTAATATTCTCATAGTCCTTTTCATTTTTATAAGGTCATCTAAAGATTTTCTTTTAACTAAACACATTCTATTCTAAATCAAATCTTAACACTACATCTCATCGATACCTATATAGACTTTTGAAAATCATTACTTTATATAAAAAATATATCCTAGGTAAAATTATTTCATTTACCAATTTTAAACAATCTTATGTCAATTGGATTTGTTCAAGTGTTTAGGAAATCCCTATCGATAACATTGGCCAAACGCATCGACCGGAATTCTTAAGTCACTCAACAGATCAAACTACATAATATAAAACATTTTTACTCACTAACAAATACGCACTCATGTTTTTAATACACTCAGGCTCATTCTAGGGTCTCACTTACCCTATCTCAAATGATTATACCCCACTAGGGTCAAGGTTCTCGCTTAACCGTCAGTTCTGATACCAAATGTAACAAACCGGATTTACGACCCTTAAAAATCGATAGTAATACATCCACTGTATATGACATGCCGAGCATTTAAGTGCCAGAAATATCGATTTGTTAGGGTGAAAGAAGAAGGTAAAAGATAGAAGAAAACTAAAACAACACAGAATCTCACAACGCGGCGAATAATATATAATACAACCATGATCTTTACAAAAAGGAAACATCTTTATTCATATATACAACATCAGAGTAAACTAGACTTATCCTAAATTTGGACAGTTATAGAAACATATCCTTACATTAACAAACATACAGACTCTATAATACAACAGAAGAAAAATATATGTGGATACGTCTTGACCATCCAGCTCCTCTCCAACTCCAAAGTATCTAGCTAAACCTGGAAAAACATGCTCGGTCTGAACAGAGCATTACATGGAATAATGCCCTGGTCAGTCTGGTAATCCGACATGAGTAAAACTCGATAATAAGTAACAACAAAATTGATTTCTTCATTTGAAAACTTTTCAAACAAAGGGTATCTTGTAAGACTACACCGCACATAAAAGCGGATGGGTTTTTTCCTTACGATAACCAAAACATTTTATATCAAAATTTAGTGATATTACCATAGTGTGTAAGTTTCAAGTAAATAGATAAAATAGCTAAAATGCTTACATTTCACATTCCAACATACTAGGCTCTACAATCGAAAACGTAAGGCACGTATTGGATAATGGATTCCAACTAATGACTGGGCTACTGGGGTACCGCCCGCCACAGTACACCTCAAGAAAAATGTGTAGTTGTTTCTCACTTATATTGCCTAGCTTACAATGCTAATGATAGTTATTCTTTATGTCAACATTGGAAGAGTTATTCATAGCACATAAATAATTACTGTTAATCACATAAACGTCATTATCTAAAACACCATTGCAGACTTTATTTCCATTCAACATAATGTACATAACATTACAAACATAGTGGGACACATATCTAGTCTCAAACAATCAAGATATAGAAATTATACCGCAAGTGACGCTTTTAACATAATAGCAATTATTTAATATTAGTACTAGTCATTTGGAAAATCTAAATGATAATCTCCAATGGTTGTTGCATCTAATAGAGTTTCATCAGCAACTTGAAGTCTCATTTCACCATTCGCTATGTGACGTCTATTCCTAAGTCCATACAACAAATTACAGATGTTTGTTCCACATCCAGTATCTAAAACCAGTGATGATTTACTGATCGCAAAATAATTTTGAATCATAAATATAGTTTTTTTGAAGGGCTTTCGACTATGTCGATACCCTATAAAGTCAAAACCCTAGTTCTTTTTCTAAAGTTAAATTCCTGCCTTGTTTTACTTAAAGCTTTCAAAATAGTCGAAAGCCATGCTTTCAAAAGGGACTTTATAAATAAATTTTCGAAGGGGTACTTTTTCCTTAAATAAGAGTTTTCCAAAAGGATGGGCTTCGACCAAGTCGAGACCAAGCCCCTAATTTACCTTTCGCCTGTATTGAAGCCATCTATGCTGTCGAAGGGTTACCTCTATTTTAACTTAAACTAAGCCTTTTTCCAGAAGGCTTTCGAAAAGGGTTGAGGGTTTCGAAGGCAATGGAGTCGGAAGGGGGTTTCGACTATATCCTTCCTAGTTTTAATTTAAAGGATTATGCTTTCGACTAGATGCTTTCAATACCATCAACTTTTTCCCCAAACCAATTTTATAAGTGGTTTTGAAAGAGCTGCTTTCGTGCATAATCATTTGACCTAAAGGATGTTTTAAAGAGAAAACCCAATGATTTCGACAGAGTACTTTTATTTATTTTGAAGCCATGTTTTAAAAGTATTTTGATACCGTCGAAAGGTACCATTGGTTTCGAAAGTGAACATTTAACAAGGGCTTCGAAAGGTATGTTTATTATGTTTTGAAAAGAATCTTATGCTTTCGAAGGAGGTCATCCAGAGGTTTCGAAGGTGATGTTTAAAAGTTTCAAAACAAATAACCCACTCTCACTTTTATAAAGGAAATACCATGGCATAACTAAAGATTTTAGAAGTATTACTTCTTCATATACTTATTCACATTGTAATTAACCCATAACAGTACTTTGGGGAAGGGAAGAATAACAAGTTAGGTTGACCCAGTAGTGAATATAACTTAAGAAATGTAAAATCTTAATTAAAGATATTGGCAGGGGCCAATAGGTTTGCATTAAGCCCATGAAAACTGTATATAACTAATGATAATGGTAGGGACCAATAGGTTCATAGTCAGCCCATGAAAACTATGATTTGATACTGGCAGGAGCCAGTAGGTTTGTAGTTATCCCATGAAAACTAAATCCGGATTATGATATTGACGGTAAGTCAATAGGTTCCTAGTTAGCCTATGAAAACTACGATAGGAGATAAGATATTGGAGTTACCAATAGGTTCTTAGTGATCCCATAAAAACTATGATATTGGACAGATAGTCCATAAACATTTAATAGGTTAATAGTGATCCTAAAAACTATAATTAAGACAAATAGTCAAAATGAATGGGGATGGGTAATCTAGATTTGATTTACTTTTTTAGCATATCATCATAATGTTCTTGAAATACTATGTTTTAACCACTGGATACAGGAGCATAGTATATGGATTTATAAATGGTTTAGGTTACTAGTGAGAGGAAAACCCATTCCGCTAAGCGGCGTGGTCTCACTAGATATCTAAATGGTTTGAGATGGTAAATTATTATTCATACTAGGCTTTATGTCTGACTCAAAGTTTTTGTTTCTCCTTAAACTCTCGGATACACAATTGATTTTGAGTAGGTTGAGAGTTAGGGTTTCCAGGTGTTCTTTTAGATGAATAAAGCTTCCAAGGACGTGCAGAAGGCAAGCTTGTTATTAGAGTTCTTTTATTTCCACTGTGTGTTTTGTTTGTAAAGGCAAATTTTTTTTCTTGCCTATTTATACACTCTGATCAACCATGGGGGCATCTTGATATGTCGCTCTTGGCGTATTTATAGTAATTATATGTTATCTGAACGTGGTTAGCGAACTAGGATTATGTAATTAATTTGGAATATTTTGAAATGGAAATGTGGAATTTGTTTGCTGTTTAATTTTTTCCTTATTCATGTGTTTCTGTGTATCAATGTATCTAATATCGCCGTATTTGGTCGCCGAGGATTAATAACTATGGATGACTACAACATCCGTAGCCGTTAGTTTTGGGCCTCCAAGTAGGCGGATGTTACAAGTTGGTATTAGAGCATTGGTTTATGAAACTTTAAAAGAAACTTAAACATAAAAGATTTTCCAAACATAATCCAATTAGTTAGATAATAAGGTTGGGGTTTGGGTTAATGCTATAGTAACGTACTTTTATTTGCTATATATAGTTATATATGTATAAGTACTTTTCCCCTACTGTCTTAGACCGTTCTTTTGTATCTTCCTAAACCTCGTATGCAGATTTACGAGAAAGGAGATATGAAAGCAGGAAACAGAAGAGGAAATCTCAGTGGAGGATGCACCACAACTAATGGAAATGCTCGACCCACTACCAGGAGGAACCCGAGTCGACAAGCTAATGCTAGTAATCAAAATGTTGATGCCAATGTGATTGCTGGAAATCCACTGAAATGACCCTCCTATTTCTACTCTAATTCCATAAGGATTTTTTTTTTAAGGTAAAGAGGATATATATATAGATAGATATATCATCCATTGCAATTATAATTCTCAGGGTCAATATCTTTTTCCAATAAACCAAATATATCCAGGATCACAATAATCAACCAATATAAATATATCAGTACATTCACAAAGATAAGCACATACATGTGAGGATGTATATGCCTCTCTTGTTTGAATCAGAGTTCTGGAAAACAAGAGGATATTGGATTGCTGATTTTTTTTGACCAAACAATCCACTGGAAACATATACTTTAGTCTGTTTATCCTAACTAAGAAGTGATCAAGTAATAATCAGTGGAAAGCAAGCTTTTAATATAGATGTTTGTGTTAAAGTCTGAATAGTATCAAACTCAGGTTAAAAGAAAGCGGGTCATAAGAGAACACAAGCAACATCTAGGCGTAATGGAAACGCGCCTAACTTATACACGAGAAGTCACGAGTTCGAGTACTATGCTGGTTGGTTCAAACACAATTTTTGTTTTTTTTTTCATTTTTCTCCTGTACAGTTTGGAACCTGTTATCTACCTATATCTGCACATATATACTTTATTTTTGCCTATATTCTATCATACAAAACAATAATTCTTGCTTAATTATTTTTGAAACCCATTCCTACAACCTGGAAGGCTTCATGATTGATGTAAATTAAGGGTCTGTTACTTGAGTTTTGTAAATGATAGAAGTGTTTATCATTATCCAGGTTTGAATTTCTTCCCACAAAATCTGTCTGGAATTAAGAATGCATTTGTTTAGAATCTGAGTGAAATTCAGATTCTTATCACAAATACAAAGGAAAAGGTGTGGTAATGTTTGCACTAAACATGTTTATGTGCATATATATCTGCAACTATTTGGATCTGGCTTACACTTCCCTTATTACAAATCCTTTCTTTTTAAAAAAAAATAGTACACGAGACATTTGTATGAAACAAGTTTAATTATGGGAACCTTGCAGCCATATAAAACATTCAACCTATGCCTATTTTCTTTTGTATACATATGCCATGGTAGAAAATAAAACCATTTAATTTTCTGAGAATCAACTATCCAGATTTTCCAAAACTTAAATCCTTTCCAAAGACTCAAGATTGACTAATACATTTATAAAATGTAATCATTCGATTTTAACATGGTGTTCTTGCTAAATCCACTTACAAGATTTGATTAATTTTTTTTTTTAACATAACAGATATTTAACTTGGTTTATAGATTCCAGATACAAGTCAATCTCTTAATAAAATACCTAACAAAATATCCATCCAATATTCAACACTTAATACAAGTAGCAATTTAAATTGTCAATACATGCAGATTTCAACATTTAGGCTCTTATCTAACTAAGCTTAGCATGCTATATCTTCTTCTCAAAGCCTTGCTCCTACTCCTACTTAGTTGCTGCAATCCCTGAAAAAGCATTTGAAACTGCCTCATTTTAAATGAGACACCCCAGATGCCATTAGCACACTAGGGTCAGACACATGTCTGGTATGAGAAAGCTCACAAAAATAATTAGTTAATTAGGTTAAAGTCAAGTTAAGTACATATACAGAAAGTTCGGCCCTTTGGAATCAGGCAAATACTTGTGTGCATGCTCTGTGTCATTGTGCATGTGCACACTTTAAGTTTCTTTCCAGAGACTACATATATAAAAATGGCACATACATTCAAGCATACAATTCAATCATAGTCAAACAATCATTCAT
The DNA here is from genome assembly GCA_030737815.1 of Allium fistulosum. Taxonomy (NCBI): domain Eukaryota; kingdom Viridiplantae; phylum Streptophyta; class Magnoliopsida; order Asparagales; family Amaryllidaceae; genus Allium; species Allium fistulosum. The sequence continues at coordinate 98,340,726 of CM060905.1, forward strand.
ACCAAACAGGAAAATAACCAATATGAGTTAAATCATTTATTCAATTCTCATATTTCAAATCTGGGAAAAACTCTAGTTTTCTCATCATCTCAAGTATTATCCCCTGGGTATATTTATCTATCCTTGGTCTCATCTGCAATATTTATGAATCAATGGACACACTGTAATGAACTAATTCACTCCATTACACAAAGATCTCAGGACTTAAACAAGCCATGTGTCAACTTGTGTTACTCAAGCACACAAGTCATTCCTGCAGTGTTCTTGACCCCAATTTCCTAATCAGGTTTAAGTTAATAATAACTCTTTTGATTTTTCATGACAAAACCATTCAGTGAATCATTTCATTGGCTAAAAACATCCATAACATGGCATCTCATATTATCCATGACCATACAGAGGTAAACAAGCAAACAACCATGGGTGACTATAAAATAAGGTTCTGTATATATATATATATATTCATCCTGGTATTTAAAAGGAGTTTAGGCAACTAACATTGGCTTATGGTTTCTGGGAGAGTTTTCCTTTTGCAAACATTTGTGCTTGAGTTAAACTCAGGATGACCTGGTTTCACTGAATCACAAAATTTTGTTTGCTATGCATTTTATTGAATCAGGAGCATCAGCACATAGGCAACCCTATTGCACCCCTAATTCCTTTCTATTTCAAGCCTCAGCACTTATACATGAGTATATTGCAGCTCAACATTATTTACATCTTTCTGGGTTGAGCCAAAACCAATACTACTTGCCTATTCTCAACATTTTATTTTCTGGGTATTTGATTATATCCCTAAACATTAACATATCAGAGATCTGAGTGTATAAAACAGATATGTATACTAACAACACATAAAACTTTGTTATAATAAAACAAGTGATCAACCAAAGAGAATCAAAACATTTTCAGATTTAAATTCACAGATAAGCATTCATATATGAAAATACTCTTTTAAGAAAAATACTTTTAACTGGCTGCCTATATTAGGACTTATTGCCTTAGATTTTTGAGTGAGTTTTCTCACCTAGCTCTCTTCTTTGTTTCCTTAATTAATTGATGAGCTTCTGCCCTTAGCCTCAAGCTCTCTTCCTTCCCTTGTCTTATGATTTCTATGGTGTTGTTTTTTTTTCAAAATTCTTTTCTGAGGAGGAGAGGAGGCTGCTGCATATACATGTATATATATACAGGGTCTCTCTTAGGGTTTTGGGTATTGGCTAAGGCTATTTTTGCCCACCAGAAAAATCATGTTATCTGCATTTTAAACCCAAAGTTTTACCCTTCCCGGCTTAATTTAGGTGAAGAGAAAAGTGGTTACACATTTTTTTTTTTAGAAATTTGCTTTTCAGAAAATACTTTTCCCCTTGTCTACAATCATGCTAAAAATGTGACTTGATTTTGTTATTTATTAAATACTCTTTTCTAATTCTGCCTATACCAAGCACTTCCCTGTTTTATCTTATTTTTTTCTATTTTTAGCTTTCATGCAATTGGTATGTACTTCCTTCATTTATTTATAAGAGGATTGTTCCTTTTTTATATCTTCATTCTTTTTATTTCTGCTTATATTAAAATATGTCTGTATATTTTATTTCACTAGTTTAAACTCTAGTATTTTATTAACACATATATATTTATATAAGTCTTACTGAAATAATTAGTACACCTACCTATATATTCATACATCATTCTATACTGACACACACATGCACATGTATACTCAAAAATATTCAGTAGCATTCATATATACATTTACTCATGCATACTACTTTTAAGAATTTAATCCACATATATATATATATATACATATATATATATTTCCATACACATCAATATGTATGTATTCTTGGAGTTCAGGGTTTTAGCTTATATTCATGTGCATTTCCTGTGCACACATGTACACACACTGATACACTATCAAGCTATATCAATTCCTCCTTCAAAATTTATTTAAAAGTTATTTTAAATTTATTTATATTTTCCAGAATAAATTCCTAAAATCTTGGGTCATTACATACACCCCTCCTTTTAGAAATTGTGTCCCCCAATTTTCCTAAGCTTAAAATAAATTTTAAACTTAATTCAGAGAACAAGTATATTCTCTACCAAATAGATTCTTAGTTCTATACTAACTAAAAATATATTCATTCAAAATAAAGAAAACAATCAAAATCAGAATTACCTTAATCTGAAAATAGCTTAGGATAATTCATCCTAACTTTGTCTTCTAATTCCCATGTGCAATCACTAGGATCAAGACTCCACTGTACCTTCACAAGTTTCAGAGATTTATTCCTCAACTTCTTCACATCTTTTGCCAAAATTCCCACTGGATCCTTTTCATAAATCAAATTAGGATTTATCTGCACTTGGGTTGGGGTTTCAAGAATTTCTGCCTTGTCATGGACCCATCTTCTCAATTCTGATACATGAAAAACATCATGTATACCTTGCATGTTTTCTGGTAATTCCAACTTATATGCCAAGGGACCAATTCTCTCCAGAATTTTGTATGGTCCAATATATCTTGGGGTTAATTTGCCTTGTTTTCCAAACCTCAGCACATTTTTCATGGGTGAGATTTTGATGAAAACAAAATTTCCCACCTCATATTCTACCTGCCTCCTTCTCATGTCTGCAAATTTCTTTTGCCTATCTTGAGCTGCTGTCATTCTTCTTCTTACCAACTCAATTTTCTCCTTGGTTTCTTGTATGTACTCAGGTCCTAAAATAGACCTTTCTCCTGCTTCTACCCAGCAAACAGGTGACAAACAGGGTTTACCATATAAGGCTTCAAATGGAGCCATTCCTATGGTGCTTTGGTAGCCGTTGTTGTATGTAAATTCAACTAGATGAAGATAATCTTCCCAGTTGCCCCCAAAATCCAGTATACATGCCCTCAACATGTCCTCCAAAACTTTGTTTACCACTTCAGTCTGCCCATCTGATTGAGGATGGTAGGCAGTACTTAAACATAGTTCACTTCCCATTGCTTCTTGAAAGCTTCTCCAGAATTTTGAAGTGAAGATGGTATCCCTATCACTCACAATGGTTTTGGGAATGCCATGTAACTTTACCACCTCTTTTATAAAAATTTGAGCTAGTTTTGGTGCTGTTCTTTCTGACTTGACTGGGATGAAGTGTGCTACCTTGGTTAGCCTATCAACTATCACCCATATACTTGTATTGCCTCTCTTAGATCTAGGCAGTCCATCTATGAAGTCCATAGATATGTCTTCCCACTTCCACTGTGGTACACTAAGAGGTTGCATCAACCCTGATGGTCTTTGAGTTTCAGCCTTGACTTGTTGGCAGGTCATACATTTGGCAATGTACTTAGCTATATCAGATTTCATCCCCTTCCACCAGAAGTCTCTTTTCAAATTTTGATACATTTTTGTGTTACCTGGGTGTATGGAGTATTTACTTCTGTGATATTCATTCAATATCTCCTTCTTCAATTCTATGTCCTCTGGTACACACATCCTATTCTGGTATCTCATATAACCATCTTTATCAATGTGGTGATTCATTACTTCCTCCCCTCTTGAGAGGAGCATTCTCTTCTCTAATAAGTGAGCATCTTGTTCTTGCATTTTTCCTACCTTCAGAATTAAATCTGGTTGAAGTGTCATTAAGCTTAATTTCCCTTTATCTTCTTGTGCACCATGCATCTGTTCATTAATGTGCACACAACCATTCTCCCCAATCTCTAACTCAGTTAGCAAAAATAAGTTTTTAAATTCTTCTATCATCATCATAGCCAATTTAGCATGCTGTCTACTTAGAGCATCTGCAACTTTGTTTGCTTTTCCTGGTGTATAAAGTATGTCAAAGTCATAGGCAGCTAAGAACTCCACCCATCTATGTTGCCTCATGTTCAAATCTTTTTGTGAAAACAAATATTTTAGAGACTTGTGGTCAGTGTAAAGTTCAAACTTAGTGCCTAACAAATAATGTCTCCAAAGTTTTAAAGCATATATCACAGCTGCTAATTCGAGATCATGTGTGGCATACCTTACTTCATGGGGTTTAAGTTGTCTGGATGCATATGCAATGACTTGGCCTTGTTGCATCAATACTGCACCCAAGCCAAATCCACTAGCATCAGTGTATACCACTAATTCTTCATTTCCATGTGGTACCTTTAGAATTGGAGCATTCACCAATGCCTCCTTCAACTGTTCAAAAGACTTTTCACATTTTTCTGACCAAACAAAAGCTTGGTTCTTCCTGGTTAGGTTAGTGAGTGGTGTAGAAATTTTTGAAAAATCTTTTATAAACCTCCTATAATACCCTGCCATCCCCATAAATGACCTCACTTCACTCACAGTGCTTGGCCTCTTCCATGCTTGAATAGCCACTACTTTATTGGGGTTCACAGAAATTCCTTTGGCAGATATAACATGGCCAAGAAAATGTACTTCCTCTTTCCAAAACACACATTTTGAAAATTTTGCCTTTAAATCTTTTTCCCTTAATCTAGACAAAACCAGGTGCAAATGATGCTTATGTTCTTCCACTGTCTTGGAATAAATCAAAATGTCATCTATAAAAATAAGCACAAACTTGTCTAAACAATCTCTAAAGGTTCTGTTCATTAAATCTACAAAGTAAGATGGTGCATTGGTCAAGCCAAATGGCATAACCAAAAATTCATACAACCCATACCTAGTGTTAAAGGCAGTGTACTTGATGCTTGATTCTTCCACCTTCATTTGATGAAAACCAGATGCTAAGTCTAGTCTAGAAAATACTTTTGCCCCTGCTAATTGATCAAAAAGATCATCTATTCTTGGCAATGGGTATTTATTTTTAATAGTTACTTTGTTTAATTCTCTATAATCTATGCAGAGTCTTAAGGAGCCATCTTGCTTCTTAACAAATACCACTGGTGCTCCCCAGCAAGAATTACTTGGTCTGATAAAACCCTTTTCTTCCAATTCTTCTAACTGTTTCTTTAATTCTTTTAGTTCATTTGGCCCCATTCTAGTTGGCTTTTTAATCACTGGGCTTGCTCCTGGAACTAGATTGATATGGAATTCTACTGGTCTATGGTGTGGAATACCCTTGACCTCACCAAACACATCCAAATATTCATTGACTATGGGAATTTCTTCAATGGTTAGTTCACTGAAATCTTTTTCTGAGTCAACTAAATGATATAGTTTTCCTTCCTTAGCTACCTCACATAAAACTGTGATTCTCTGGCCTCTAGAATTTTGCAATGATATGGTGGATGAGTCTAAATTAATTATGGCTTTAAATTGCCTTAACCAGTCTACCCCCAATATAACACCTATATTTGGGTAATTCAAAACATATAAATTGGAAATAAAAATATTTCCTCCTATGTTTAATTCCACATCCACACAAATCATATTTAAAACACTAGAACTCCCCAATGGACTGTGTACATGCAATGGGGTTTCAACCAATATGCAATTCAGTTTTAGCATTTTAACCAATTCGTAAGAAATTAAAGAGTGAGTTGCCCCAGTATCATATACTACTGTTATGGGTATGGTACAAATAAGTAATGTACCTTCCACTTGGCTATGGTTTACAGTGTTACTCTCCACTGTGGCTTTGCCTTTTCCTTCCAAATTTGCCAATTTGCCAATTTGCCTTGCTGTTTATACTCAGGACAATTCCTCTTCATATGCCCCTCTTTCCCACATAGATAGCATTTGAAAGCTCCTCCTTTCAATTCTGGACATCTTGGTTTGATATGCCCTTCCTTTCCACACTGATGGCACACAATTTTCTTCTTGTTTTCCTTAGCTTTGACATCTCCAGTGCTTTTGTTACTAGCCTCTTCTTTCTTCTTATCATAAGGGTGATACCTCCCATTACCTTTCTTGATATTATTGCTCTTAAAATTTCTGAACTTCTCCCTTTCCTTGTCATGCTGCTCCAACCTCAAAGCTAAGTCTATCACATGGTCAAAAGTCTTGTCTGCATAGGGTAACATGGCTCTGCTAAGTCCTGGGTTCAGACCTTTTATGTACCTATCATTTTTAGATGCCTCATCTGCCACAAGCATTGCTCCATATGTGGAAAGCCCCTCAAACTTTTGAGTGTATTCTGTGACAGTCATGGTTCCTTGTCTAAGTCTAATGAATTCTTCTAGCAAGGTAGTCTTTGCTGATGCTGGTACAAACCTTGCTTCCAACATCTCTTTGAATTGATTCCAAGTGATTTCATTCTCATTCCTTCCTGCAATGATTACTTCCCACCAGCCTAAAGCTACTCCTTTTAGCTGTCTTGAAGCCACTTGCCTCTTTCTTTGATCATCAAGTTGCATGTCATTGAAAATTCTTTCCAATGTTCTCAACCATTTTTGAATTTCCATGATACTCTCTGTCCCTTCAAAGCTTTTGCCTCCTAAATGAGTATATGTCTTAAGTAATTTTGAGAGTTCTTCATAGGGATTTTCTTGCCTTTGTCCTGCCCCATCCCTAAATGCTCTCACCAAGTCTTGCAGATTGACCATTGGTGGTGCATGGGAAGATCCTGCTCCCTGATTTGGTGGTCTCCCTACCATAGTTTGCTAATAATAATTTACATAGCTGGTTAGTTTGATTGGTAATTTGGTTGTTTCAGTGGGTTTTTTTTTTCACACTGAACACATTGTTATATATATATAGTTCCTTTTAATTTTATTTCTATCTAAGAACTTGGTCCTTACTTCTACTATGTTAAATAACATAGCTCTAATACCAACTGAAATGACCCTCCTATTTCTACTCTAATTCCATAAGGATTTTTTTTTAAGGTAAAGAGGATATATATATAGATAGATATATCATCCATTGCAATTATAATTCTCAGGGTCAATATCTTTTTCCAATAAACCAAATATATCCAGGATCACAATAATCAACCAATATAAATATATCAGTACATTCACAAAGATAAGCACATACATGTGAGGATGTATATGCCTCTCTTGTTTGAATCAGAGTTCTGGAAAACAAGAGGATATTGGATTGCTGATTTTTTTTGACCAAACAATCCACTGGAAACATATACTTTAGTCTGTTTATCCTAACTAAGAAGTGATCAAGTAATAATCAGTGGAAAGCAAGCTTTTAATATAGATGTTTGTGTTAAAGTCTGAATAGTATCAAACTCAGGTTAAAAGAAAGCGGGTCATAAGAGAACACAAGCAACATCTAGGCGTAATGGAAACGCGCCTAACTTATACACGAGAAGTCACGAGTTCGAGTACTATGCTGGTTGGTTCAAACACAATTTTTGTTTTTTTTTTTCATTTTTCTCCTGTACAGTTTGGAACCTGTTATCTACCTATATCTGCACATATATACTTTATTTTTGCCTATATTCTATCATACAAAACAATAATTCTTGCTTAATTATTTTTGAAACCCATTCCTACAACCTGGAAGGCTTCATGATTGATGTAAATTAAGGGTCTGTTACTTGAGTTTTGTAAATGATAGAAGTGTTTATCATTATCCAGGTTTGAATTTCTTCCCACAAAATCTGTCTGGAATTAAGAATGCATTTGTTTAGAATCTGAGTGAAATTCAGATTCTTATCACAAATACAAAGGAAAAGGTGTGGTAATGTTTGCACTAAACATGTTTATGTGCATATATATCTGCAACTATTTGGATCTGGCTTACACTTCCCTTATTACAAATCCTTTCTTTTTAAAAAAAAATAGTACATGAGACATTTGTATGAAACAAGTTTAATTATGGGAACCTTGCAGCCATATAAAACATTCAACCTATGCCTATTTTCTTTTGTATACATATGCCATGGTAGAAAATAAAACCATTTAATTTTCTGAGAATCAACTATCCAGATTTTCCAAAACTTAAATCCTTTCCAAAGACTCAAGATTGACTAATACATTTATAAAATGTAATCATTCGATTTTAACATGGTGTTCTTGCTAAATCCACTTACAAGATTTGATTAAATTTTTTTTTTAACATAACAGATATTTAACTTGGTTTATAGATTCCAGATACAAGTCAATCTCTTAATAAAATACCTAACAAAATATCCATCCAATATTCAACACTTAATACAAGTAGCAATTTAAATTGTCAATACATGCAGATTTCAACATTTAGGCTCTTATCTAACTAAGCTTAGCATGCTATATCTTCTTCTCAAAGCCTTGCTCCTACTCCTACTTAGTTGCTGCAATCCCTGAAAAAGCATTTGAAACTGCCTCATTTTAAATGAGACACCCCAGATGCCATTAGCACACTAGGGTCAGACACATGTCTGGTATGAGAAAGCTCACAAAAATAATTAGTTAATTAGGTTAAAGTCAAGTTAAGTACATATACAGAAAGTTCGGCCCTTTGGAATCAGGCAAATACTTGTGTGCATGCTCTGTGTCATTGTGCATGTGCACACTTTAAGTTTCTTTCCAGAGACTACATATATAAAAATGGCACATACATTCAAGCATACAATTCAATCATAGTCAAACAATCATTCATACCAAACAGGAAAATAACCAATATGAGTTAAATCATTTATTCAATTCTCATATTTCAAATCTGGGAAAAACTCTAGTTTTCTCATCATCTCAAGTATTATCCCCTGGGTATATTTATCTATCCTTGGTCTCATCTGCAATATTTATGAATCAATGGACACACTGTAATGAACTAATTCACTCCATTACACAAAGATCTCAGGACTTAAACAAGCCATGTGTCAACTTGTGTTACTCAAGCACACAAGTCATTCCTGCAGTGTTCTTGACCCCAATTTCCTAATCAGGTTTAAGTTAATAATAACTCTTTTGATTTTTCATGACAAAACCATTCAGTGAATCATTTCATTGGCTAAAAACATCCATAACATGGCATCTCATATTATCCATGACCATACAGAGGTAAACAAGCAAACAACCATGGGTGACTATAAAATAAGGTTCTGTATATATATATATATTCATCCTGGTATTTAAAAGGAGTTTAGGCAACTAACATTGGCTTATGGTTTCTGGGAGAGTTTTCCTTTTGCAAACATTTGTGCTTGAGTTAAACTCAGGATGACCTGGTTTCACTGAATCACAAAATTTTATTTGCTATGCATTTTATTGAATCAGGAGCATCAGCACATAGGCAACCCTATTGCACCCCTAATTCCTTTCTATTTCAAGCCTCAGCACTTATACATGAGTATATTGCAGCTCAACATTATTTACATCTTTCTGGGTTGAGCCAAAACCAATACTACTTGCCTATTCTCAACATTTTATTTTCTGGGTATTTGATTATATCCCTAAACATTAACATATCAGAGATCTGAGTGTATAAAACAGATATGTATACTAACAACACATAAAACTTTGTTATAAAAAAACAAGTGATCAACCAAAGAGAATCAAAACATTTTCAGATTTAAATTCACAGATAAGCATTCATATATGAAAATACTCTTTTAAGAAAAATACTTTTAACTGGCTGCCTATATTAGGACTTATTGCCTTAGATTTTTGAGTGAGTTTTCTCACCTAGCTCTCTTCTTTGTTTCCTTAATTAATTGATGAGCTTCTGCCCTTAGCCTCAAGCTCTCTTCCTTCCCTTGTCTTATGATTTCTATGGTGTTGTTTTTTTTTTCAAAATTCTTTTCTGAGGAGGAGAGGAGGCTGCTGCATATACATGTATATATATACAGGGTCTCTCTTAGGGTTTTGGGTATTGGCTAAGGCCATTTTTGCCCACCAGAAAAATCATGTTATCTGCATTTTAAACCCAAAGTTTTACCCTTCCCGGCTTAATTTGGGTGAAGAGAAAAGTGGTTACACATTTTTTTTATTTAGAAATTTGCTTTTCAGAAAATACTTTTCCCCTTGTCTACAATCATGCTAAAAATGTGACTTGATTTTGTTATTTATTAAATACTCTTTTCTAATTCTGCCTATACCAAGCACTTCCCTGTTTTATCTTATTTTTTTCTATTTTTAGCTTTCATGCAATTGGTATGTACTTCCTTCATTTATTTATAAGAGGATTGTTCCTTTTTTATATCTTCATTCTTTTTATTTCTGCTTATATTAAAATATGTCTGTATATTTTATTTCACTAGTTTAAACTCTAGTATTTTATTAACACATATATATTTATATAAGTCTTACTGAAATAATTAGTACACCCACCTATATATTCATACATCATTCTATACTGACACACACATGCACATGTATACTCAAAAATATTCAGTAGCATTCATATATACATTTACTCATGCATACTACTTTTAAGAATTTAATCCACATATATATATATATATATATATATATATATTTCCATACACATCAATATGTATGTATTCTTGGAGTTCAGGGTTTTAGCTTATATTCATGTGCATTTCCTGTGCACACATGTACACACACTGATACACTATCAAGCTATATCAATTCCTCCTTCAAAATTTATTTAAAAGTTATTTTAAATTTATTTATATTTTCCAGAATAAATTCCTAAAATCTTGGGTCATTACATCCACCAGTAGATATGGGGGCTATGTATCAGTTCTTTTTTGGTTTGATGCAAGTAGAAGCTGCTGCTGGTGTTGTTGGAAATGCAAGAGGAGCTAATCCTATGGCTCTAGTTAGGAATAATTATGCATTGCCGAGTAGAGATTTCACCAGTTTGGATGGGAAGCCATTCTTGGGAACGGAGAGTGTCATATAAGTTCAGAATCGGCCGTTGCATTGTGAGCGTATATTTACTGATTTGGGCTTGAATGATGGACAAAAGAGGAGGTTGGCCTCTAGACAGTTGTAGGGGTCAGCACTACATTAGTGGAATAGTGTCACAGTCGGAGTTCCGAAAGAGCGGTTAACTTGGGCTGATTTTAAAACGAGATTTGAGCAGAAGTTTGTATCTGAGTTTTCTAAGTTTTAGCTAATGAGAAAGTTTATGGATTTAGTGCAAGGAGAGATGTCAGTGGTCGAGTATGCGCTAAGTTTGAAGAGCTATCTCGATATGGATATGTTATTATAGATACTGACATTAAAAGGAATGAGAAGTTCATTCGGGGATTGAGGCCCGAGCTTGCCAGAATGACCATGACACATGTCAGTGATCCTTGTAGCATAGTGGTGGAGATGGCCATTCGCCATGAGGAGTTACTTGCTGATTTAGCTAAAGAGAAGTCAGTGGAAACTCAGGGTTCTCTGGGAAAGAAGAGGAAGTTCTTTAAAAAGAAGGGAGCCTAGAAGGGAGATACTGCTAAGAAGTCAGAGGTTGAGGTAGTTTGCTATAAGTGTGATAAGAAGGGTCACTTTGCTAATGAATGCTGGTCAGGAAATGAGAAGAAAGCTGCAAGTAAGAAGAATGTGAAGTGCTTCAACTGTGATCAAGTTGGGCATTACAAGAATCAATGTCCAAAGCCAGCTAGAGAGGACAAAGGAAAGGTTTTTGCCATAGGACCAACGAAGCCTACCGCAGCTGATAAAGAAAAACTTGCGATGGAAGGTACGCTTCTGATTCAGAGTACTCCAGTTAAAGTACTTTTTGATACTAGTGCATCACTTTCATTTATATCTCAATGTTTGGTTGATAGATTATGTTTAGAACCCACCTACCTTATTACTTCCTTAAGGGTTGTGAATCCAATAGGAGGGTATGCAACTCTTCGATTAAGGTGTGACTAGTTAGAACTTGACTTGTTAGGTCATAAGTTTACCTGCAATTTGTATGTTATTGATTTCATAGATATCGGAATCATTTTGGGTATGGATTGGTTGGGTAGGTATGAGGCTAGAATATTTTGCCAAGATAGGGAAATATCATTGAGAAACCCTGATAGTCATAACCAAGTGATATTCTTAGTAGAGAATACTGACTGGAGTGTTAGTGCTATGGTTAATGCTATGGAGGTAGGAAATGAGTTAAGTCAGGTTTGGGTAGCAAGAGAGTTTGCAGATGTCTTTGAGCCAGTCACCGGACTACTTCCGAAAAGAGCTGTTGAGTTTAGGATAGATCTTGTGCTAGGAGCTGAACCTGTGAGTAGACCACCTAGCAGGATGACACCAACTGAGATGAAGGAATTGAAGGTGCATATAGTGGATCTAGAAGGAAGAAATTTTATTAGACCAAGCAGTTCACCTTAAGAGCGGCCGCGGTGTTCGTAAAGAAATTGGATGGGTCGTTAAGGATGTGCATTGACTATCGAAAGTTAAACGAAAGGACAATTAAGAATAAGTATCCTTTGCTAAGAATAGATGATCTGTTTGATTAGTTGAGTGGAGCCAGAGCGTTTTCCCAGTTGGACTTGGCGATAGGTTTCCATCAGTTAAGAGTGGCGGAGAATAGTATTCCTTTGACAGCATTTTGAACTAGGTATGGTTCATCTAAGTGGTTGGTGATGCCATTTGGATTAAAGAATGCACCTGCTTTCTTTGTGGATTTGATGAACTGAGTTTTCCCAGAGTATTTGGATAGGTTTGTGTTAGTTTTATAGATGAAATTCTAGTCTACTCTTGGGATGATAGAGAGAATGAAGTTCATCTTGGAGTGGTACTTAAGATGCTGAGGCAGAATTAGCTAAATGCAAAGTTTACTAATTGTCATTTCTGGAAGAAAGAGGTAAAATTTCTCGGTCACATGGTTTCAAAGAAAGGATTGTCAGTCGATCCAGATAAGATCAAAGCCGTGAATAATTGAAAGAGACCAGAGACAATGACTGAGATTAGGAGTTTTCTTGGACTTGCTGGCTACTACGGATATTCATTAAGGATTTCTCGCGGATAGCAGCACCTTAACTAAGCCAACCAGGAAGGAAATGAGATTTGTTTGGTCCGACAAATGTGAGGAAGCGTTCCTTAAGTTAAAGCATTTGTAAACCAATGCACCCATGTTAGTAGTTCCAGACGGAAACCAAGGATTGGTGGTGTATACTGATGCATGTAGAACTGGATTAGGAGCAGTGTTGATGCAGAATGGTAAAGTCATTGCCTATGCATCTAGGCAGCTTAGACAACATTAAGTTAGATATCCTACTCATGATTTGGAGTTGGCAGCTGTGATCTTCGCATTGAAGATTTGGAGGCATTATCTCTTAGGGGAGAGGTTTGAGCTTTATACCAATCATAAGTCTTTACAGTATTTATTCTCTTAGAAGGAGTTGAATATGAGGCAGCAGAGGTGGCTAGATTACTTGGTTGCATATGATTTTGGTACAGAGTATACACCAAGAAAAGGTAACAAGGTAGTAGATGCTCTTAGAAGAAAACATCAGAATGTGGTGTTAGCTATGTTGACAGAGTGGAAAGATGTAGAAGCTTTAGTCAGTTGTGATGTGCAGTTAAGATCGACTACTGGTTCTAGTCAGAGTTCCGCCAGGTTGTCTTGTTTAGAAGTTCGACCAGTATTGATTGAGAAAATTGCTTCTAAGCAGAAGGAGGATCCAGTGTTGGCTGAGAAAATCAGAAAGCTTGAGGTTGGAACTGAGATCGATGATCTAAATGATTTTTGCCTTGACTAGAGAGGATGGTTGAGAAAGAAGGAATGGTTGTATGTTCCGAATATGGAGGACTTGAGGGAAAAAGTTCTTGGAGAATGTCATTAGTCCAAGTTTACGATTCATCCTGGAGGGACCAAGATGTATCATGATATGAAGAGGAGCTTCTATTGGGTAGACCTGAAGAGGGATGTTGGCTTGTGGGTTAAGCAGTGCGCAAACTATCAATAAGTGAAAGCTGAACATCAGAAACCGAGTGGGTTGCTTCAGCCTTTAGAGATTCCAGTTTGGAAACGGGATTCGTTATCCATGGATTTTATAGATGGGTTGCCAAGGTCTAATAGAGGTAATGAAAGTATATGGGTTATAGTGGACAGATTGACCAAGAGTGCCCATTTTATTCCAGTTAAGTCAACCAGAATGGCACCTGTTTTATCTAAGTTGTTCCTGAAGAACATAGTTAGACTGCATGGAGTTCCTAGTAGTATAGTCAGTGACAGAGATGCTTTGTTACTAGTGAATTCTGGAAGAGTCTACAGGAAGTGATGGGTACCAAGCTTAATATGAGTACTGCGTATCACCTTCAGTAAGATGGGCAGACAGAAAGGGTCAACAAAGTACTCGAGGATCTACTGAGAGCTTATGTATTGGACTTTGGTGGATCTTGGGAGGATCACCTACATTAAGTCGAGTTTTCCTATAATAACAGTTATCAAACAAGTATAGGAATGGCGCCGTTTGAGGCTTTGTATGGAAGACCAAGCAAATAACCATCATGTTGGTTGGAGACTGGAGACAGATTAGTCCTAGGTCCAAATTTGGTTAGAGAGGCGTCAGAAAAGATTGGGTTAATCCGAGGAAGGATGAAGGCAGCTCAGTCAAGACAAAAGAGTTACGCAGATAAGAGGCGTAAGGACTTATAATTCTTAGTTGGAGATAAGGTTTTCATTAAGGTATCACCAATGAAGGGTGTGATACGATTTGGAAAGTTAGGGAAATTGGTTCCAAGATATGCAGGCCCATTCCAGATTATAAAGAGGATTAGAAAGCTCGCATACAAGATAGAGTTACCTAGCAGTTTGGCAGGTGTCCATAATGTATTTCATGTGTCTCATCTTCGCAAGTATGTCCATGATCTAGACACTATTATTCCTCCGACAGGGTTGGAAGACTTAGTAGTAGAGCCTAATTTGAAGTTCGTTAGACAACCAGTTCTGGTTGTAGCTAGAGATAAGAAAAGATTAAGGAATAAGATAGTGAGGTTGGTAAAAGTTCAATGGAGCGACAACGAGAAGGACTGTACTTGGGAGACTGAGGACAACATTAGAGATACTTATCCTGATCCGCTTTGGGGATATGTCTATATTAGATTTATATAGATAGTTGCTAGTCAGTTAGACTAGTATGGTTGTTAGGAGTTGTTACAGATGATCGTTATGTTTAGTATTTAGTCCTTACTTAATTTCGAGGACAAAATTCTTTAAGGGAGGAGCCTGTAACATCCCTAATTTTTGATAACATTGTTCAGGAAATTTAATTAGATAAATTAAATAGAATAATGATGATAAGGTGATTGAGATTTGAATAAATTATATAAAGGGCCGTGCATAATAATTAAATAAATGGACTTTAATTAGTTTAAAGGTTAATTAATTCACACATGGGCATATTAGTTAACCTCTTCATTTTACACGGCTAAGACCTATTGTAATTGTCTGTTCACATTCATTTTTTTCTCAACTCTAAAATAAATGCAAAAAACCTAAGAGTCGGCCATTAACAAGGAGGAAAAGAGAAAGATCATAATCTAAAGCTAAGGATCAAAGCTAGGAAGGATTAATCAACAACAAATCTCAAATTCCTTATCATGTCTAAGGTGAATAATAATTTCGTACCATCTCTATTTTATTCTATGATTATATGATTTGGGATTTATGATTAAATTCGTTTTTATGATGCTATGAATGATGATATGCTTGAACCATATTATGTTTTATTTAATTTAATTCAATTGCATATGAATTTGCACGGTTTTTGTAACAACCTAGAATTTGACCACTTTAAAATATAATATTTAAAGTGATTTTAAATATAAATAGGTAAGTTTATATGATTCAAACAAAATTAGATAGAATTTGGAAAAAGAAGTATACACAAAAATAGTAACATTTGCCTATATCGACAAAAGCGACAAAATGCTGATTTCAGAAAAGTAAGTTTCAATGGTTAAATAAATTATTTTAATTTATTTATGAGTGTTAATAATTTTAAATAGCAATATAAAAATTTATTTTTAAATTTGGTTTACATAAATAAATAGTTTAACTAAAACGTCAAAATGTGACCGTAAAACATTTTGTCGAAAATCAACGTTTCATTGATTAAAAGTTGCCGCAACATTGTTGCACCTTTATTTTTTTATATAGGAACATATATATTCAAATAGTATAAGTATTAATTAATTCACTAATCAAGTATACTTTACTAAACATACTTAGAAAATTCTAGAATATAATTAAGAAAAGTAAGCACAAATGCTTTGCCAAAAAAAAGAAAAGTAAGCACAAAAGGACAAACATGTCATTTCAAAGCAAAAGGTAAACATCAAATCAAACCAAACATAATTATTATATTCTTTACTTAATACTTAAGTGAAAATGACATAAAGCATGATTTGAAATGGTGATGGTAAGTATTGAAAAAAATGAGATTACTTTATTTACAAGTAAAGGTATTTTGGTCTTTTACATAATATTATTTTAATCCAAAACTTTTTCTATAAATAGGCATCTACTTTCTCACTTTTTTACACTTCTTCTTCTCCCTTTTTCAAGCTTTTCTTCCACTCTCTAATGGCTTCTTCTTCTCTCTTTCCTTACTAGCTTTTCTTAAAATCAAATCAACTTCAAACACCACCAAACTTTGCCAAAGACCTTAGAATACCATTAAAACATGGTTTAGCATCTAAAAAGTGAAGAAATGATGGAGGAAGGGATGGAATAGGAGGAGGCCGAACCTATGGAGCAGGGAGGAGCAAATCGTGAAGCTTCGGAGCTAGAAAAAGAAAAAGAAGTGCCGCCCATTTCATTCCAAGGAAGTAGAAGAAAGTTTGAAGTACTGCAGAAGCTCTACCGAATTTTGCAAAGTTGGTTGAAGTTAAAAAAATAGTGAAGTGTTGGATTAAAAACAATGTTGGTAGGAAGTTAATCTTTTTGTAAAAGGTGAGTACTCATATTTTAAAGTTACTAATTTATAAAATTATTTCAAGTTAATTATATGAAAAGTTTGGTATATGTTGGATAATAAAATGTTTGATAACTTGGATGTGAAATTGGAGGATTATATGATTGTTTATGTAGTTGATAACTTGTTTGATAAATGATAAGAGAAATGGTTAGAAAGTATAGTTAATTCAATGGAAATTAAATCCATATAAATGTGTGTATGAAAGTTATTTAGTCTCTTAATGATTTTAAATAATCTTAAAAGATTGAAAATAATATTATAATAATATGATATTATAACATGAAATGAAATGGAATATGAATTTGAAATATAAAAATATTGTTTAAAATGAGTTTAAAACGATTTAGAAATGTTTTATAAACATTTAAAAGTGTTTTCAAGAAGTTTGAAAAGAAATTGAAAAACAAGTCAAAACTAGGCGCGTCGCGTAACGGTAGTTCGCGATTTCGCGCTAAAAAAGTTAAGTGAGTGTACAAAGTGGAATATAGCTCGGAATTCTTCGAGATAAGATTTTTCCAGTCTATTATATCCATAGTTTTCCAATGAAGAAAGAAAATCAAAATTTCATCAAGTAGATTTTGAAATATGTCAAAAACAATTTTCTAAAAACATCGCTGTTTTGCAGTTCGGAATCCAAAAGGGGATTTCTTTATAAATGATATTTTTAAATGATTAAAAATATGAAATAAATTTGATAAATCTATTAAAATGGTTTAAAAGTGATTTGGAATGGAAAATATGAATTTTCAAATATTAAAATGCTATTTAAATCAAATAAGCTTATATAGCACTTTCCAGCACTTTTATGCTGCGAATTCTATAACTTTTTGAATATGAGTTTAAACGTAACGATATTTCCTAGAATCAATTATGAATGGTTTTAAAAGGAAAATTAAGAGTTTAAAAGATAATTTGGAATCTTATGATCAATTCCAAAATAAAGCTAATAACTGAGTATGCGGAAACGACTAGTACATTTGTCCCGCCTGTGAGATCTAGGAAGATAAAACAAGGTGTTTAACTAAGGTTAGGGATGGAGCAACCAATGCCCTAAACTTACCTGGCCTATGTATTCTCTTTTTAGGCGAGGGGTGGAACAGATCGAAAGGAAAGCCCAGATGCTCTAAAAAGATTATTATAAGTTTTTCAAAATAAAAGAAGATTGGTATTATCCATGTGACGACCTGGATTTTAACGTGGGTTAATTGCGTAATTAACCGGTTTCAATTATCGGAATATTAATTTAATAAGTATAACGAATAAAAATTCTAACAATTAAAATATCTGGACGTATATAAATTGGGTTAAAAACTATATTAGATATTGGATTATAAATCTCTGGATATGACAATTCTCATAGAAAATAAATAATAAACTCCATCATTTAAATTAGGATAAGATACCTATAAATATATGTAGAAAAATATATACAAACTTTAATTGTGGATAATATACATGAATCCCATAAATTAAATTAAAGATAAAATGTTCAAATATATATATGTAGATAAACATATATACAAGTCTTATGATGTTCAAATATAAATATACACAAATAAATAGGTATGTATATATATGGGGATTAGACATACAGAAGTATAGAGATACATATATATGCTATGCCAGATAAAATAGTGAATAGGCAAAATATACATAAGTAATTATGTATGTATATATGTTAAATGAAATGGTGAAAGTGATAAAATGGAAAAGATACACATACATATATAAAATTCATATAAAAGTTCTTGTAAACACATAGGGATACAAGCATTAAATTATAGCATACAATACATCATTTCAAGCTTACAAAACTTAAAATCAAGTCAAGCTTGAGTTAAAATGAAAAATCAAATCAGTTTTGTCAAGTCAGAAAAAAGGGAAGGTGAAAAACAAAGACTGTGTACAGCAAAACAGAGAAACGCAGCAGCCTATACTTTCTTATATGCCTCTACCCTGTCTCCTTTTTCTTCATTCATTCGAGAGCAAGCGAAGTAAAACAAAGATAAATATCACTTCCATCTCACAAACTAAAGAATCAAAACAATACAACTCAACACAGAAGATCAATAGCAAAAACCCAAGAAAGCCAGTAGTTTCAAGAAGCATATTGTTCTGTTCAAAGGGTTATAAGGTGAATAAAAACTTTAGTTGCCTGCGGAATACAACATTTATAAGCATTTGGTTGTGATTTTGGTGATCTTGGTTTTATGTCCTATATGTAGGCATCTTATATATAGTCCAAATAAGAGTATATGAAATTAGTATGGCAATACCCTCCTAAACCTGGAAGTTCCTGTATATCTTCTTCCTCTGCTCTGTTTATTTTTGGTTAAACCCTTATTTTGAAATTGAATATCTCACCATCTATCAAGTTTTAAAACCTGATCACAAAACGAAAGTTGTCTGTTTTCAGATATAGAACCCATTAAAATTTATCTCGTACGATTTCATTTTGTGTAGAGGGAGAAGTTTCCAAGTTACAGTAAATAGGTATATTTTGTTTAGAAATCGGATGTCGAGTTTGAGAAAATGGATCATATGGCCAAAATTGTTGTTAGATAATATGATTTTTAAGACGAGTATGGGAATTTTTAGTGGGGTGTAAGGGAAAAATTGTGGGAAAAATCAGATTTTGGGAATAAGCAAAATCTTGGTGATCGAGATGATTTCACGCCTCGGCGTTTGGTGGAAAGGGAGGTTGGTCGATGGCGCATCCACCAAAAATCATACGATGATTTTTAGATGCATGAGTGAGCCGTATGAACTCAAACTAGGGTTTTGGGAGAGTTTTCTGCATTGTTAGACTTGGTCGAACTGCGCCGGGATGGTGGCGTCGGACAGGAAAGTGGGTTGCTTGGTGATGGAGTAAGACGTGGCGGTCACGTTGGTATGGATAGCAGCGGTCTGGTCAACGGAGGTGAGGGCACGAGGGGATGGACGAACTCTTATGCACGGCATGGTATAGGTTCCAGTTTTGTTTTGGGTCTCGGGACAAAATTTGATCGGGGAAGGGAGAAGCCAGGGTGGTGGTGCAGTATGGCGAGGTGAGGAAATGGACCTGCGAGCTTGGTTGGTCGGTTGGTTGGCGATGGGAGGCAGGTGTGCACGTGCACGAAACTGTTTGTTACTGGAAGTAGAGAAAGAAGAGGAGGGAAGACGGGACGGGCTTGGGCTAGAAAAGAAAGTAGAAGAAAAGGAAGTAGTAAAAGAAATAGGAAAATAAGAAGAAAAGTAAAGGAAAAAAAAGGGAAGCAAAAAGAAAGAAGTAAAGAAAGAAAAAATTGGGAAAAGGAAAGAGGAAAGGAAAAGTAAAATAAAAAGAAGAGAAAGAATAAATAAAAAGAAAAGAAAGAAGAAGGAATAGCATTTATAAATGTATGCATAAGATAATGTTCTCATTTCAATATAAAGATATTTTATAATTTTAATTGAGACAATTAATGGCGATAAATCATTATTATTACTTGACTTAAACGTATGGATAATGGATAGTATTTTATAACATTTATTATTAAATAAACTATTTAATTTGTAATTAAATTGGTTTAACAACATAAATGAATACGGTTAATCAAAGTAAATTAAGACCATGAGTAAGTCGTTTGGATATTGGTTATAGATCGTTATTTGGGTTAACGGTCTATATCTTTGCTTAATTCTGTGGGTATTTATTTTCGAATTAGAATAATGAGATTAAAATAATGATACGTTTTCAATTGTTAAGTTTCCATAATTGGGTATTTCCTCCATAGACGATAAATTGTTATTTTAAACAACCGACTTCCTTATATTTATTCTTTGGATTCGAAGAGACCGGGATCAGATATCAGCGATATCTGGAACCACTTCGATTTAATAACTACTTCAATTTTTACGGGTTTGATTTGTAGAATCAAATAGGCTGGAATTAAATGAATTAAGTAAATCCGACTATTTTGAATAAGTAACTGCACTTAGATATTATTTTAAATAATGGATTTAGCAACAAGCGTTGGTTATAACAAGTTAAGAACTCGTAATGTGGACGAGTTGCCCTGGTTTTTAAAAAGAAGTTTATAACTTAAGTACTTCATATCATATGGGTTTACTCACGCTGGTTTCCAGCCTGACTCGGGTGTTACTTTATTGTAATGCTCGGGTCAGACCGAGTATTACAGATTTTCAGGATAGGATGTTCTGGAGCTCAGGAGGCGAGCTGGATGGCAGAGACGTATTGATTATTTTCCACTGGGTATTATAGACTATGCAGATAGTATTTAGGGACTAGTTACTATAACTGTCTAGATTTAATTGTTGAGGTTGTACCTAGATATCGTGTATGTATATTAACAGTTACAGCTTTTCTTTGTATAAAATGCTGCTATTTGTATATTATATTTTGTTTCGCTGCGATTGTGAGATTCTATGTTGTTGTCTCTGTTCCTTTTTCTACCTCTTTTTCTTCTTAACCCTAACAGTCTGGGGTTTCTGGCATTTGATTTATCGGCACTCTATACAGTGAACGTATTAGTGTCGATTTTCGAGGTCGAAAATTTTTCGGGCTGTTACAATCCAAAATTTAAGCAATCTCCAAAATGAATAAACTACAACTTGGATTGCATAGAGATAATCATCTTATACTTGGACGAGTTTGTTAAGATTGATTTTAGGGTTTACAGTAAAGAATGTCTTAAATAACAGTGTTTTTTACCCGCTTAAAAGTTAAGGAATTTGGATCGAGAGTTAAGTAAGGGAAATTTGAAATATTATCCAAAGCAAAAGAATTAATAAACTTAGAATTACTCTAAGACAAAAAAATCTTTGATTAAGATTTAATAAATGATTTGGAAAATATTTCCTAAGTAAAAGAGAAAATGATTGGAATTATTCCAAGATCTAAAGAGGTTTAAAAGAATCAAATGATTTAATAAACGACACCTAATGATTCCATATACTCTTGAAAAGAAAATGGAATAAATTGAAAAGAATATATCTAAGAAAGATATTTTATAAAAGATAAAGTAATTGATTGATGACTGATATCCACTTATGAAGTTAACATATTTTTATCGATAATTGGATTTCAAAGGAACCGGGGTCGGATTTGGGTAATGCCTATCCGAAAACCACTTCGAACCAGTTTACGTGTTCGATGAATGAAGATATTTGAAGACGGAGATATTAAGACGAATAATAATGAGGGACTACTTGTTGATTAATTGGGGATAAACTCCCGATTCACTATATTATAGCATGGTCTCTTTGTTATGAAAAACCTCAAAACCATAAGGACTTCTCGCCTAGTAATGGCCGAGGAAAGTACCTTCGGTTTCGTTCGGTCCCAAAACAAACTTGTATAGATGAGTGTCTGACCTTGCATTCTAAATCACAATGAGTGATCTCTATAAATGTATATCTGTTTGATGGCGGAGAAGACACCTTCTCTTAGCTTAACACCCTTTCCTGGGACGTATGAGCTCAGGAGTTATACGTTTGTAGAAATTAGTCATGTGAATGTGGAATGGCAATATGGCATTCAAAAGTGAAAGAAGATGTGCTATGTGGAAATGTAATCGTTGCCTCGAGCCTCATCAACCGAAAATAACCGAAACAGGGTTAGATGAGGCAAGGCTAAGTGGGTCATTCCCAATTAGGTTATGATCATCCCCTTCTAGATATATTTCTTTCCGCTATGACGTTCGGGATGTAATTAATGTGGTTTGTATGCTAGAGCGCTCGGTTAAAGGTCGGTAACGACCGAGGATGACATATTCGGTACTATCTATAGGCCGGTCTTGTGTTGGTAGAGGAGCTTTGTGATGATTCCTCGGGACATCCATCTAGAGGCGTAGTAAGCATTTTTGACTATCATAAGGAGAAATCTCCTCCAATTCTGCGTTTGCATTGTGTGTGTGGCGGGAGGCCTTATGGTAGTTTCATTTTCCAAAAGCATTGCGAATCTGTTTTATTTTCTTTGCGAAAATAACTATTTTACGATCTCACACCAGTCACCATGACTGACCTGGAGTTTATTGTTCCCTTTCTAAACTCTGGGTGCCCATAATTTTCCACACGGGAAGCCTAGAGTTATGTTATCAGGATATTCTAGATATTCTGGAGCTTTGGAGATGAGCTGGATGGCGAGACGTACTTCCGTACTTGTTTATTTATTCCGCTGTGTATCCTGTATGGGACAAGTTTATATAACTGTCCATTGTTGTATTGAGTTGTATATTGACTCTGATTGATGTATGTATAAACTGATATAGTCTTTTGTTTTAAAGATTATTGATTCATCTGTTGTTTATTGTTCTGCTGCGAATGTGAGATTCTGATATTGTTTTTGTTTCTAATTTTTTTATGTTCCTTCTTTTCTTCTATCTTCTCCTACCTCTTCTTTTAACCCTAATGGTTCGGTTTTCCGACATTCGATTGCGCGACATTTGATACAGTGGACGTATTAATGTCGACTTTCGAGTGTTGAAAAGTCGTATCGTTACAAGTGGTATCAGAGCAGCCGGTTAAGCTACAACCCTGGCTCTGTTGGGTGTTACTCATTAGAGATAGAGTCAGTAGTACTCTAGAATGAGTGTGAGTGTAATAATAGATATGAGCGCGTATTTGTTAGTGAATATAAAATTTGTTTTGTATTGTGTTGACTTATCGGTTTATTGTTTATGGATTCTGGTCGGTGCAGTCTGGCCAACTATAATCGATAGGGGTTTCTAAACTCTTAAACAAGATAAACTGACACAATATTGTTTTGAAATGGGGTAAATGAAATAATTTTACCCAAACTATTTTTGTATAGAAAAGGAATGATTTTCTATGAATTATAGTAGTATATGGATGCTTGGTTGTTAGAAAGAGATAATATTCAATTATTATCATTGTTATATGGAAATTAAATAAAAATAATAATGACATAACTAAAAATTTGGAGATAAATCCATTTAACAAATGAAATTTATAAATATGAATTGAAAGATAAGGAAATAAATTCATATACGAATGGGATTTGTAAATGTGAATTGTAAATGTGATTTATAATTTGAAATAGAATTCCAGTAAAATATTTGAGAATAAAATTCATTTATGGAATGAAATTGGTAATGTGAATTAATAAATGAGTTTTATAAATGGAAATGAGATGCCAGGATAATTGTTAAAAAGACTGGGATTTCTTTGAAATGTTATGAAATGTGAATAAGTTGATAACTTATAAAAATATTTGAAATTCGATTGGAATAAGATTCAAATTGAATAATGGAATGAAATTTGATATGAATCAAGCTGAATATTGGAAATTTAATTTGATTTGTGATAAACAAAGTGAAGTATTGAAATAAAATTAGTAAGTGAAACTAATTGAAGGAATGACAAAGTAAATATGATTTGGAAATGAATTGAATTCAATAATTATAAATGAAAGGTAAATTGAATTCGAATGGAATTGGAAATCCAGTTTAAATATAAGTAGATATTAACCGAAGTAGCAAATTGAAAATAAATATAATGTGTATATGAAATATTTATATTGAAACTTGATAAATTGCTTATTGGAAATTGTTTTGAATGTTTTGATAATGAAATCTATGTGTTTATTATTGAAAATAAGTGAAATGTTAATAGTTTTCTTATATTGTCACTTACATGTTTAAATTGAGTAAGTACAGGTTTTTGGAAGCCGTTTGGCTGCATTTTGGGTTGCACAAATGCTAATAATAAACCGCTTTGCTTAAAATGCTAAAAAGGTATGCCTACCCAATACAAAAAATAGGAAATATGAACTGTTTTTTTGCTTTTCCGATCGAGTGGGTCGATGTATATATATTTATATCTTTTGTCAAATTGCAAAAGCTCCTCCGTACAAGGGAGATTCCGCCAAAATTTTCCGAAAATTTTGGGAGTTAGAAATTTTTTGAAAGAATTTGGAAAATTTTGTTAACGGAAAATTGATTTGCAAATTGTAATGGAAACGTAGAAATTGAACTAGAAAAGTGAAATTTTGGTTTTTGAAGATAAATTGAATTCAAATAGAATTGAAGTAGTAAATTGAATTCAAATAGAATTGAAATTGAAATTGAATTCAAATGAAATTGGAAATACAAAGTTGAAAGGAAATTATTAAGTAAATGAGTATTGGGAATCCAATAAGTGAATTTAGATATTGTTGTTAAGTTAAGTATACAGGGTATTTGAAATTGGATTTTGATTTCGAAGATGAATTTGAATTTCTCCATAAAAGGTATGTATTTAAATTTCAGTATGAAATTTGATCTTTTCTTGTCTAGCCGCTTGGCTTTCCTTTCTCTTTTTTGAATTTGGGAGTCCGTATGGACATTTTGTAGTAGTACCGAGCTAGCCGCGCAAAGGAGACGCTGGCGAAATTTTTCGAAAATTTCGAGAGTTAGAAAATTTTTGAGAAATTTTGGATAATTTAAAATTTGAATTCAAATTTAAATTTGAATTGTGAAGTAAGATAAAGTTGTTTGAAAACTATGAAAGTTTTTGGAAAGTTAGTTGAAGTGATAACGGGTTTTTAATAAAAAGATTTGTTTTAGCAAGTTGATAAAACTGTTTGTTTTGGAAAAATAATAAACGGGGATTGGATCATTCTTCTTTACTTGTAATTTCGGGACGAAATTCTTTTAAGGGGGGAAGATTGTAACGACCCTGAATTTTTGACATTTGAAATATGAATATTTAATTGAGTTTAAATATTCGAATGATAGTTTAATTTGAAATTCAAATTTCATAATGAATTTAGCAATTAAATTATTGTATTAAATTATTGAAACTGGGTAAAAAAATAAATCTTCAGTTTTAAGCTGATTTAAAAATATTTTTCAAGGCTTAGAAAATTCATATTGATAATTCTGAAGGTAATGGAACTTTCAGAATTGAATTTGGAACTGTTTTGTTCAGCTTTGAAATTTTGTTGTTTAAATTGATATTTAAAAATAGCGTTCCGGGGCACAGTCTCGGAATTCAGCGAAACCAATTCCATTGGATCTGTAATAGTGTATTATTATCGGATTTCAATTTTCGTAATGTTTGGAGTGATCGTTTGGCCGTACGATAAGCAAACGCGCTGAAATTAAATCGAAAATTTAATATTATAACTGGTTCAAAAAGCTATCTTCTCCATATGATCGAATTTGGACTTGAAACCTTTTCCATTGTGTTCGGAATAGGCGTATAACATTACGAATGCCTGGCGGCACGCCTCGATAGGAAGTCGAGATTTTGAGTTGCAAATTCGTGACGATTTGTATCAGAATTTAAATTAAATACATATATTTATACTCCGGTCAACATCAGTTGAAATTCTTTCTTTTTGAAGTCACTGTAGCCTGTTGATTGAGGTACGTAACATCTTTTCCTGTCCCCTATCTCTTCTCACGCAACCTTTCTCTTTTTACTCAGTTAAAACATTTCAAAAGAAAACTATCTCGTTCTAAAGCAAATCAATGGCCGAAGCCCATTCTCCTAAGATAAAAAAAAGAAAGAGAAACACTTTCGTTCGAATCACTTGCGAGAGTAGAAGGGGGATCGTGACTGCCTTAGCTCGTCAATCTCGAAAAAATCAAATCACAAGTTCATTAGATTCAAGCTCGGACTCAACAACTTTGGCGACGTCTCAACGACGAGGATGGGTTCGAGCGAGTGGTTAGAGTGTGGAGTTCGCGATTTAGGGCATCGCTCGAACTCGGGGTCGTGGCTGTTCGTTGATGAAGGCGACGAGGCAAAGGCTGGTGGGATTGTTCGCGTGGTCGACGAGGGGGTAGTCGCGACTGGGTGGCGTTGCATCTGGCATAGGCGTGAGGCCAGTGCGAATCGAGCCGAACTCATGGAGGGGATTCTGGAGGAGCTATCGAACTCGTAAAGGCGATTTGAGTTCTGCTCGATTGGATCTCAGCTGTGAGGTATTTTTCTTTTTATTCGTGAAAAATATATATATTACAGGAAAAAATATATGATAGCAGTGAGCAGAAAATATATAGGAATATATATAAAGATTTGATTTTTCAGTATATATATATATATACAAGATTAGAAAAAATGTGAAGTCTGGAATAGAAATTTTTCTGGTTGGAAAAAAAAAGATAAATAAAAAGATAAATATTGTTTATATAATCATATTTAAACCGGAATACAATATAGATTAATTTATTTTATTAATCTATTTAATCAATTTAACTACTGAAAATAAATTATTAAAGGAGAAATTGGTTTAAATAAAATCATTGGATAATTAAAATTGCCAAACGAAAATTGGTTATTCGATTATTTCGAATATTAATCAACTGTATAAAATTGTTTATACAAGGTTTGAAACCGTGAAGAAATGGTCAAAATGGAAAATGGATTGCAAATTTAAAATCAAAGGTGAGATCTTCTCACTCAAAAATGAAAATTTGTTTTTGCAGTTATTGATTGATTGACTGTTTGGATGTGATACTATATATATATAGTAGTATATACCAATATATATTGGCATATTTATATATTGGAGTTGTTGATTTTCCCGCACTATATAGCGGATGAGACCCTATTGCGCCGCATAATAGCGGATTGATATTTTATAAATCCCATATACCATGATATTCCACCTCGAAGTGGAATTGGTATTGTGCTAACATCTGTGGATGCAGGGAAATAGGTTGGAGGGATCCAACAGGATTCCTCAAAACATTTGAATTGGTTTCATATGTTGTGTGATTGATTTTTTATAATCTGTGTATGACTATATCTGTGATTGAATGTGTTGAAGGCTATAATTTAGCCGAATGTATTTTTGGTATCGTTGGATACCAGAAATAAATGAAATTGGATTTTTGGAAATAAAAATTGGAAATTTTAAGTAAATTCTTTTTGAAAGAATTGAATAAATTTAAAAGAAGGAATTTAAAAGTGTAAAGTTGATTTTGTAATCTTATCGAATTATTTCCAAATTATGGGAAAAGATTTTTGTAAATGGATTTTGAATAATATTATTCGAAAGTTGGGAAATTTATTTAAAATGGAATTTTAAATGGTTTGGAAGAGATAAAGGAATTTATTTTAAAAGTGATAAATTTGTTTGAAATCCAATTGATAATTGATTGGTATTTGAAGATAAATAATTTGGGAAATCGATATGAAAATTTATTTGGTGTTTGAATGAAAATTGATTTTTGTGTTGAGAATAAATTTGGAAAATCGATTTGTAAAATGATTTGGTATTTGGGATTAAAATTAGAATCAATTTGAAATTTGATTCAGTGTTGAAGAAAATTTAGAAATCAATTTGGAATTTTATTTGGGGTTTGAAATAAAATTTAGATATCAATTTAGAAAGTTGATTTGGTGTTGAAAGTGAATATTTGGAAAACGATTTGAAAAATCGTGTATAAGTGAATATTTGGAAAACGATTTGAAAAATCATGTATAAGTGAATATTTGGGAATGTAAATTCAGAATAGAATTTATAGAGGAAAGGGAAATTTGTTTTAAAAATAAACATTGATTTATTTTTAAAGTATGGAAATAAATTTACAAATTTGGAATGTAAATTTGAAATAAATCGATAAGGATTTATTTAATTGGTTTAAATGGACCATTTTGAGATGAAGTGTGAAATATGATTTGAAATTGTTTTTCAAATGTGAAGTGTGAAATATGATTTGAAATTGGTTTTCAAATGTGAAGTGTGGAAAAATATATATCTTGTGAAGATATTTTGAAAATAAATAATTTGGGAAAAATTATTTAAATTGGATGTTTGCTGTGAATGTTGTTTGATAGTTAAATAACCGACTATCAATATTGTCCTTTGAAATGGCACTTCATTTGTTTTTAAAACAAACGCTCACTATTCGGGTTAGCTGGGAAAAGACCTTTGTGTCATATAACCCATTCCGAATTAGTGATACGACGATATGGATCGTATTGAAGACCGGTGGTGAAGACCGGATATTTTCGAAAATGAAAGGACAACCTGTCGAATGTCTCTACACCGAGTTGCTGCGGTATAGAGATTTATATCACTCTTCTTGTGATGGGAAGTCCGGACATGATTAGTGAATACCCGGATTGCAAGGGCTTCTTTGGAAGTGCCTTCGGTTCCGTTCGATCCCGGAACGGACCTGTATGGATGTGTGTCTGACGTTACACCTTGAGATGTAAAGCTGGTTTCTATCAAATACATTTCTGTTGGTGGCGGAGAATTTATTCTCTTAGCTTAACACCCTTCTCTGAGACGTACGAGCTTAGAGGTTATGTAGTTGATGGTTATTAGTGATACACTCCCAATTTGGTAATGTGGCATACGAAGTGCTGTTGATCATTTGTTGGTCAAAGCGTGGCTTTGTGAAAAAGCGTGGCTTTGTGAAAAAGCGTGGCTTTGTGAAAAAGCGTGGCTTTGTGGATGAGACTTCGTCGAGCCTCACAACCCGGTAATGGTCGAAACAGGAATGTTGCGGCAAAGGATTTTAGGGGTAGCGCCCCTAGGGTATGTCATTTCCTTCTGGATAAAAGGTGATATCATGGTATGGAGCCCAGATATTTTACCTATGTTGATGCTGCACAGTTATTATACTTTGTGGTTGTTGCTTTATGATTGAGGATCCTCGGATAAAGGTCGGTGACGACCGGGGGATGACATAGCTCGTGTGTTAGTTACCTAGTTACATCTTTGTTAAAGCGTGAGGTAACGTCGGCCTTGTGTTTGCAGAGATCCGGTTAGGTTCTCGGGGCGTCTTTCCAGAGGCGTTTCCATTTCGGCGTAAGGAAGTTCCTTTGCCTGACCATTTGTTGGAAATCCAAAGAAACAATATGAACCTTGTACGGTTTTAGTTGTATTACCTGCTATGGAATGTGGCGGTAACCTGCTATTGAACGTAGTAGCTATAGTAGACATACAATAATGGTTGTATGTTGGCTAAGGTTGATATTATACTTTCGAAATGTTTTTCACACTAGACATTAATAATAATATCAACTGATTTTGCGTAGTAAGAATTTTTGATTATCATAAGGAGAAATCTCCTCCAATTCTGCGTTTGCATTGTGTGTGTGGCGGGAGGCCTTATGGTAGTTTCATTTTCCAAAAGCATTGCGAATCTGTTTTATTTTCTTTGTGAAAATAACTGTTTTACGATCTCACACCAGTCACCATGACTGACCTGGAGTTTATTGTTCCCTTTCTAAACTCCGGGTGCCCATAATTTTCCACACGGGCAGCCTAGAGTTATGTTATCAGGATATTCTGGATATTCTGGAGCTTTGGAGATGAGCTGGATGGCGAGACGTACTTCCGTACTTGTTTATTTATTCCGCTGTGTATCCTGTATGGGACAGGTTTATATAACTGTCCATTGTTGTATTGAGTTGTATATTAACTCTGATTGATGTATGAATAAACTGATATAGTCTTTTATTTTAAAGATTATTGATTCATCTATTGTATATTGTTCCGCTTCGAATGTGAGATTCTGATATTGTTTTTGTTTCTGTTTTTTTTCTGTCCCTTCTTTTCTTCTGTCTTCTCCTACCTCTTCTTTTAACCCTAATGGTTCAGTTTTTCGGCATTCGATTGCGCGGCATTTGATACAGTGGACGTATTAATGTCGACTTTCGAGTGTTGAAAAGTCGTATCGTTACAGTTTGTCATCAATTGTAAGGACAGATGTTTATAACTGTCCAGGCTGAATCTAGGTTAGACTCTGATATTGTATTTTAAAATTTTCCACTGTAAAAATTATTATGGAAATAATATAAGTTATTCCATTCATGTGAGATTTTGTTCTGTCTTTATTTTCTTTCTACCCTTAATGATCCGCTTGTTCATGCAATTTGAGTTGGACATCTGTGGTTTATTGTCGATTCAAAGGGTACGGAAAAATGGGTTATGACATCTAGTATCAAAGCTGAAGGTTAAGCGAGAAACTTGGTTTTGGTTGGGGTAAGTCTCATTTGAGATAGGGTTTGTAATACCCTAGGATGAGTAACTCATTAGAGATAGGGTTAGTAACACCCTAGAATGAGTTTGAGTGTATTATATATGAGTGTGTATTTTTTAGTGACTAATAAATTGTTTTGTGTTGATTTATCTGTTGAGTGATTTGCGGATTTTGATCAATATGCATGATCACCGTTATCAATAAGGGTTCCTAAACATTTAAACAAGGCGAACCGACACACTGATTTTGAGAAAATTGGTAAATGAAATTTTTTTACCTAGGATTATATTTTGAAAAGTTGTATAGTTAGAAATCAGGATTAGTGAAATTTAAATATAAACATCTTGTGATTAGAATTTCACAGTTTGACTATAAGATGTTTCATAAAGATAATCAATAAGTAAGAATTCTGATAAGGTAATTTAGATCTTTAATACTTATTCCCAAAATAATAAATTAAGAAATGATAATGTTAAGTTACTATCATAAATTGATCAATTGTTTGATTTAAAAGTTTAAGTACAAATACCTTGTGAATTAAGTTTCATGATTTGAGTATAAGGTGTTTGATAACAAGATTGGTTTAAGAAATGAAAATATAAGATAAAAATGTATTTAACAAATAGAAAATGATTGTGTAAATGATAAATATAAAAGGAATGAGAATTTAAATTCAAGTAATTGTAAAGAATTGTGGTAATTTAAATAAAGATTAATATAAGATGAATTTATAAAAAGAATTTATAAAATAGGTTTTATAAACAAACGTAATCTCTAAAGGATTTTGAAAATGGTATTATTTCATATAAAAAGAGGTATTTTATGATAACTAATTCGATTGGTTTGAAAATAAACTAAAAACGGGCAAGAGATATGTTCGGATGGTAAGCACTTCTCTTAAGTATTACTCTTCTTGTTAAGAGGATATATGATACTATTGGTAGTACCCAGTTTCTTGGTATTGTTTTAGGGTTACTCGATCTATATAAATTTCTTAACTTAAAAAGATAATGTGAATCATTGATTAGTAATCTTTATAAAAGTGTTTAAACTAAAGATAAATTGGGATCGCTAATTGATAAGATAAAGTGGAATTCTCGACGATTTTGGACAGTCGAAAATTTCTAATTCATACCTAACTCAAAGCTAAGAAATTTATGAAAAGTTTTGGTAAAAGATTGTGAAATACTTTGAGTAAATGAAATAAGATAAGGATAATTTATAAATCTGATTTATAAAAAAAAGATTTAAGAGTTAAGAGTTTGAGGATTTAAATACGGATGGTGTTAAAATTTATTTTTTTTCAAAGCTAGAAAATTAATAATAGTATTAAATAAGAAATAAGTTTTATAACTTATGAATTTGAGATAATAGTAAATTACAAAAAGTTTAAATTTATTAGACAAATGGATTTAAGTAAAACCAATTTGAAATTTGGGATTTGTATATACTCTTAGGATGTAAAGGTATATCATACAAATATAGATTTAAGTCATGAACTATTAAGTAAAATAATGACTCCTCAAAAAGGAAATTATAACCTGGAAAAAGTTTTATTAATGAATTTTAATTAAGAATTTGGACTTAAGTCTTTAAAATATGATTGATTTGCATAAGTTATAAGATGAAATAAACTTAAGTAATAGTTTTACAAAATGATTCATAAATAATATTAGTGTTAAAGGAAACATACTTAGTTAAAAGATTGTAGGAAAACTTTTTTATAAATATAAATTAATTTTTGAGTGAAAAATGGTTTCTTTGGGATATTTTCCATTAATAAAAAAATTTAAAAATAAATAATTAAAGGGATTATATAAAGAAGCACATTTACAAAGTGTTTGAGCTTAAGATAAAGTTTTTATGAATATTTTTTAGGGTTAATAAATACATATGTTATATGTAGATCATTTCGTCACACAAATTTTGATCTAAGATTCGAGTTCGGAACTTTGAGGTGTTTACACTGGTCCAAAAAATGATTAATCACTCGATTCTTGACGACGAACATTAATGAGGGTTTTTGGTTAGGTACTTGAGTTTTCTATCATAGTTGAGAACTATGCAAGGAAAGTAAAGGATCCTGAGCAAAGAGCCTGATCAGAGTCCGCACTAGAGGATCGTGGGATCGATACTAGTTCAGAAGTAAAGTTGTGTATTCAAATAGGAGATCGAATAAGATATTTCATATAGATGATCTGTGTATATTATATGGAATTAGGTTTGAAGATAAATGTTTTGGGCAAACTTTTGTTTTGAGTAATTTCGAGGACGAAATTCTTTTAAGTAGGGGAGAGTGTAACGACCTAGAATTTGACCACTTTAAAATATACTATTTAAAGTGATTTTAAATATAAAATAGGTAAGGTTATATGATTCAAACAAAATTAGATAGGATCTGGAAAGAGAAGTATACACAAAAATAATAACATTTGTCTATATCAACAAAAGTGACAAAATGCTGATTTCAGAAAATTAAGTTTCAATGGTTAAATAAATTATTTTAATTTATTTATGAGTGTTTATATTTTTAAATAGCAATATACAAATTTATTTTTAAATTTGGTTTACATAAATAAATAGTTTAACTAAAACGTCAAAATGTGACCGTAAAACATTTTGTCGAAAATCAACGTTTTATCGATTAAAAGTTGTCGCAACGTTGTCGCACCTTTATTTTCTCATATAGGAACATATATTCAAATAGTATAAGTATTAATTAATTCACTAATCAAGTTTACTTTTACTAAACATACTTAGAAAAGTCTAGAATATAATTAAGAAAAAGTAAGCACAAAAAGACAAACATGTCATTTCAAAGCAAAAGGTAAACATCAAATCAAACCAAACATAATTATTATATTCTTTACTTAATACTTAAGTGAAAATGACATAAAGCATGATTTGAAATAGTGATGGTAAGTGTTAAAAAAATGAGATCACTTTATTTACAAGTAAGGGTATTTTGGTCTTTTCCATAATATTATTTTAATCCAAAACTTTTTCTACAAATAAGCATCCACTTTCTCACTTTTTTACACTTCTTCTTCTTCCTTTTTCAAGCTTTTCTTCAACTCTCTAATGGTTTTTTCGTCTCTCTTTCCTTACTAACTTTTCTTAAAATCATATCAAATCAACTTCAAACACCACCAAACTTTGCCAAAGACCTTAGAATACCATTAAAACATGGTATAGCATCTAAGAAGTGAAGAAATGATGGAGGAAGGGGTGGAAGAGGATGAGGCCGAACCTATGGAGGAGGTAGGAGCAATTCGTGAAGCTTCGAAGCAAGAAAAAGAAAAGGAAGTGCCGCCCGTTTCATTCCAAGGAAATAGAAGAAAGTTTGAAGTACTGCAGAAGCTCTGCCGAATTTTTCAAAGTTGGTTGAAGTTAAAAAAAATAGGGAAGTGTTGGATTAAAAAGAATTTTGGTAGGAAGTTAATCTTTTTGTAAAAGGTGAGTACTCATATTTTAAAGTTACTAATTTATAAAATTATTTCAAGTTAATTATATGAAAAGTTTGGTATATGTTGGATAATTAAATGTTTGATAACTTGGATGTGAAATTGGATGATTATATTATTGTTTATGTTATTGATAACTTTTTTGATAAATGATAAGAGAAATGGTTAGTAAGTATAGTTAATTCAATGGAAATTAAATCCATATAAATGTGTGTTTGAAAGTTATTTAGTCTCTTAATGATTTTAAATAATCTTAAAATATTGAAAATGATATTATAATAATATGATATTATAATATGAAATGAAATGGAATATGAGCTTGAAATATAAAAATATTGTTTAAAATGATTTAGAAAATTTTATAAACACTTAAAAGTGTTTCTAAGAATTTTGAGAAGAAATTGAAAAACAAGTCAAAACTAGGCGCGTCGTGTAACGGTAGTTCGCGATTTCGCGCCATAAAAGTTAAATGAGTGTACAAAGTGGAATATAACTCGGAATTCTTCAGATAAGAATTTTCTAGTCTATTATATCCATAGTTTTCCAACGACGAAAGAAAATCAAATTTTCATCAAGTAGAATTTGAAATATGTCAAAAACAATTTTCTAAAAACATCGCGATTTTGCAGTTGGGAATCCAAAACGGGATTTCTTTATAAATGATATTTTTAAATGATTAGAAATATGAAATAAATTTGATAATCTATTAAAATGGTTTAAAAGTGATTTGGAATGGAAAATATGAATTTTCGAATATTAAAAAGCTGTTTAAATCAAATAAGCTTATATAGCACTTTCCGCAGCACTTTTATGCTGCGAATTCTATAACTGTTTGAATATGAGTTTAAACGTAACGATATTTCCTAGAATCAATTATGAATGTTTTTAAAAAGAAAATTAAGAGTTTAAAAGATAATTTGGAATCTTATGATCAATTCCAAAATAAAGCTAATAACTGAGTATGCGGAAACAACTAGTATATTTGTCCCGCTTGTGAGATCTAGAAAGATAAAACAAGGTGTTTAACTAAGGTTGGGGATGGAGAAACCAATGCCCTGAACTTACCTGGCCTATGTTTTCTCTTTTTAGGCGAGGGGTGGAACAGATCAAAAGGAAAGCCCAGATGTTCTAAAAAGATTATTTTAAGTTTTTCAACATAAAAGAAGATTGGTATTATCCAAAATTTAAGCACTCTCCAAAATGAATAAACTACAACTTGGATTGCATAGAGATAATCTTCTTATACTTGGACGAGTTTGTTAAGATTGATTTTTTGGTTTACAGTAAACAATATCTTAAATAACAGTGTTTTTGACCCGCCTAAAAGTTTAGGAATTTGGATCGAGTGTTAAGTGAGGGAAATTTGAAATATTATCCAAAGCAAAAGAATGAATAAACTTAGAATTACTCTAAGACAAAAAGAAATCTTTGATTAAGATTTAATAAATGATTTAGAAAAGATTTCCTACGTAAAAGAGAAAATGATTGGAATTATTCCAAGATCTAAAGAGGTTTAAAAGAATCAAATGATTTAATAAAAGAGGCTTAATGATTCCATATATTCTTGAAAAGAAAATGGAATAAATTGAAAAGAACATTTCTAAGAAAGATATTTTATAAAAGATGAAGTAATTGATTGATGATTGATATCCACTTAAGAAGTTAACATCTTTTTATCGATAATTGGATTTTGAAGGAACCGGGGTCGGATTTCGGTAATGCCTATCCAAAAACCACTTCGAACCAGTTTACGTGTTCGAAGAATGATGATATTTGAAGATGGAGATATTGAGATGAATAATAACGAGGGACTACTTGTTGATTAATTAGGGATAAACTCCCGATTCACTATATTAAAGCAGTGGTCTCTTTTTTAAGAAAAACATCAAAACTACAAGGACTTCTCGCCTAGTAATGGCCGTGGAATGTACCTTCGGTTTCGTTCAGTCCTAGAACAAACTTGTATGGATGAGTGTCTGACCTTGCATTCTAAATCACAATGAGTGATCTCTATAAATGTATATCTGGTTGGTGGCAGAGAAGACACCTTCTCTTAGCTTAACACCCTTTCCTAAGACGTATGAGCTCAGGAGTTATACATTTGTAGAAATAAGTCATGTGAATGTGGAACGACAATGTGGCATTCAAAAGTGAAAGAAGATGTGCTTTGTGGAAAGGTTATTTTTGCCTCGAGCCTCATCAACCGGAAATGACCGAAACAGGGTTTGATGCGGCAAGGCAGAGTGGGTCATTCCCAATTAGTGTATGATCATCCCCTTCTAGATATATTTCTTTCCGCTAAGACATTCGGGATGTAAATTAATGTGGTTTGTATGCTAGAGCGCGCTCGGTTAAAGGTCAGTAACGACCGGGGGATGACATATTCGATACTGTCTAGTTAGAGGTAGGCCGGTCTTGTGTTGGTAGAGGAGCTTTGTGATAATTCCTCGGGACATCCATCTAGAGGTGTACCCATCGTAAGGTAGTCCCTTCACCTGGTCATTTTTATGGAAATCCATTCTCCAATAAGAACCTACGGTTTTGTTTATAGAGCCTAGTATGCTGGAATTTAATAATGGTAACAATTTCGGCTAAGATTAATAAGTTTATTTGCAAATGTTTTCAAAGAGATTTCATTGAAAATAATATCAAATGTTTTGATATATAAAAGTGTTTTAGTTACCATAAGGTAAAAACCCGTTCGTGTTTATGTGTGAACGTGGTCTTATGATATACTCTTTATTTTCATAGAATTTTATTTAAAGGCTGATATATGACACTATCATTTATTATTGAGTTTTTCTCACGGTGGTTTTTCAAGCCTGATACGGGTATTTTCAATACTTGGGTCTGATCCGAGTTGTTTCGGGTTTAGTCGAAGACGGTTGAAGTTTCCAGAGGAGAGCTAGAGATATTCATCTACGTATGGAAATATTCTATTATCCGCTGTTGTTTTTTGTTTTTGTTTAATGTTTGTCAGCAATTGTAAGGACAGATGTTTATAACTTTCCAGGCTGAATCTAGGTTAGACTATGATATTGTATTTTAAAATTTTCCGTTCTAAAGATTATTATTGATATAATATATGTTATTCCATTCGTGTGAGATTCTATTCTGTCTTTATTTTCTGTCTACCCTTAATGATCCGCTTGTTCGTGCAATTTGAGTTGGACATGTGTGGTTTATTATCGATTCAAAGGGTATGGAAAAACGGGTCATGACAGTTTTAGGGTAAAACTGAGAGTTTATGATTTTATAATGTAATAGAAAAATTTTATGTTAAGTAAAACATGATTTTAGAGATGTGTTTTGATTTTCAGAATTTTCCCAACTATAGAAAATTTATTATGAATTTCTAAAGGAAAATATGAAATAATTGGGTTTAAAATTTATTTTAAGTATTTCAGGAAAAAATTGGGTCTGAAAGTTTAATATGTTTGATTACATGATAAAATTTATTTTCTGTGATTTTTGGGGTATTTTCCTAGTTGATTTATTAGGGAAAATAAATTATTGTTAAAGAGGGACTTTTCTGCAAATGTTGGTTTGGTTATATGGAAGGGCTTAAACGTTATATTTTTTTGATTTGGATCTAAATTAATGCAGCGGTTTCTAATTGTAAAGTATTTGAAAAGTTTTAAAGTAACCAATTAAGGAATTATAACAGGCGGGTTAATTATAAAGTAATTGCCATAATTAGCTATAAATCAGTGTTTCAGAAAAAGGTTGTTCCACCTAATTCGGGGGCACTTTTCGACTTCTTTACCTCCGCATTAACCCAGTCAAAACCAATGCACATGATATCAATGAAATTGGTACAAAGTGAATTGGTAAGTAGCGGAAGGTAGGGTGTGGAAAGCAATGCATTCGTCAAGGTCGAAACCAAAGTTCATTTTTAAAAGATGAGTGTCTGCCTAGTTTTTGAAGGGCTTTCGACTGAGTCGATACCTTATAATGTTGAAACCTTATTTTTTTTTCTAAAGTTAAATTTCTGCCTTGTTTTACATAAAGCTTTCAACATAGTCGAAAGCCATGCTTTCGAAAGGGACTTTATAAATAAGCTTTCGAAGAGGTACTTTTTCCTTAAATAAGAGTTTCTAAAAGGATGGGTTTCGACCAAGTCGACACCAAGCCGCTAATTTACCTTTCGACTGTATCGAAGTCATCTATGCTGTTGAAGGGTTACCTCTGTTTTAACTTAAACTAAGCCATTTTCCGAAATGCTTTCTAAAGGGGTTGAGGGTTTCGAAGGCAATGGAGTCGGAACGGGGTTTCGACTGTATCCTTCCAAGTTTTAATTTAAAGGATTGCGCTTTGGACTAGATGGTTTTGACACCGTCAAATTTTTCCCCAAACTAATTTTATAAGTGTTTTTGAAAGAGATGCTTTCGTATATAATCATTTGACCCAAAGGATGTTTTTAAAGAGAAAACCCAATGCTTTCGACAAAGTACTTTTATTTGTTTCGAAGCCATGTTTTAAAGAGTATTTTGACACCGTCGAAAGGTATAATTGGTTTCGAAAGTGAACATTTAACAAGGGCTTCGAAAGGTATGCTTATTATGTTTTGGAAAGAATCTTATGCTTACGAAGGAGGTCATTCAGAGGTTTCGAAGGTGATGTTTTAAAGTTTCAAAACAAATAACCCACCCTTACTTTTATAAAGGAAATACCATGGCATAACTAAAGATTTTAAAAGTATTACTTCTTCATATACTTATACACATTGTAATTAACCCATAACAGTACTTTAGGGAAGGGCAGAATAACCACTTAGGTTGATCTAGTAGTGAATATAACTTAAGAAATGTAAAATCTTAATTAAAGATATTGGCGGGGGCCAATAGGTTTGCAGTAAGCCCATGAAAACTGTATATAACTAATGATATTGGTAGGGGCCAATAGGTTCATAGTCAGCCTATGAAAACTATGATTTGATACTGGCAAGGGCTAGTAGGTTTGTAGTTAGCCCATGAAAACTATATTCGGATTAAGATATTGACAGTAAGTCAATAGGTTCCTAGTTAACCCATGAAAACTAGGATAAGAGATAAGATATTGGAGTTACCAATAGGTTCTTAGTGATTCCATGAAAACTATGATATTGGACAGATAGTCCATAAACATTTAATAGGTTAATAGTGATCCTAGAAACTATAATTGAGACAGATAGTCAAAATGAATGGGGATGGGTAATCTAGATTTGATTTACTTGTTTAGCATATCATCATAATGTTCTTGAAATAATATGTTTTAACCATTGTGGATGCAGGAGCACAGTATATGGTATTATAAATGTTTTAGGTTACTAGTGAGGGGAAAACCTGTTCCGCTAAGCGGCGTGGTCTCACTAAATATCTAAATGGTTTGAGATGGTAAATTATTATTCATACCAGGCTTTATGTCTGACTCGAAGTTTTCATTTTCCCCTTAAACTCCCGGGTACTAATTGATTTTGAGTAGGTTGAGAGTTAGGGTTTCCATGTGTTCTTTTAGACGAATAAAGCTTCCGAGGACGTGCAGGGGGCAAGCTCGTTATTAGAGTTCTTTTATTTCCACTGTGTGTTATGTTTGTAAAGGCAAATTTTATTTCTTGCCTATTTATATACTCTGGTCAAACAAGGCGGCATCTATATATCTCGCTCTTGACATTTTTTGTAATAATTATATGTTATCTGATCATGATCTGCGAACTGGGATTATGTAATCTATTTGGAATATTTTGAAATGGAAATGTGGAATTTGTTTATTGTTTAAATTTTTTTCCCATATTCTTGTGTTTCTGTGTATCAATGTATCTAATATCGCTGTATTAGGTCGCCAAGGATTAATAACTATGGATGACTACAGAATCTGTAGCCGTTAGTTTTGGGCCTTCAAGTAGGGGGATGTTACAACACTCTAATTTCCCATCCATCTAGAATAAATGTGTGTCTCCAGCTGGAACTCAAAATCCAAAAACACAAGGTAGCTAGAATCTCAACCATCAAGTCGAATGCCTCAAATCTCCGCAATTCAGCCATATGTCGTACTCATGCTCTTCATCAACGATGCTTACGCATTGCCCACACTCTATGTGGTACTTCAGAGTCAGCGTGAAAATCTTAACTCCAAGATATTTCCAACCCATAGTTTCTTTGTCCATTTCTTTGGAGTGGAACTTCTACTACTTCTATAGTTTTTTGTCGAAGCTCTTAGAATCTAGCATACGAATATAATATTACTAGATAGGAAAGTACAAATTCATTCTCTCAATTTATATTAATTCATTTGATCTACTAACTTAGGCTCTGATACCAAATGTAACAACTCGTACCTCCATTGGCCTAAATTTTGACAAAAATTAAAACCCAAGTCCATCAAAACACAGATCGTTGGATTTGCTACATGCATATAAGTACAAGCATTATCAGAGATTGATAGTAATCTAAACTCACAACGGAAACAATAATATGATGAGAATACTGACCATGACTGCAACCTTGGAATTAATGGTATTCCTTGGATAGTAGATTGTCACATCAGCATCGAGCATGAGAGAAAGAAGACTTCTCCAACAATAAAGCACATTCAGCTGCAGTGACCTATTCCTCTAAATTCTATCACGCGGGTTGTATTGAGGAGGGGGTCAGAACAGTGTTCTGGTGACTAGAAATAAAATTGTCCATAACATAAAATTATACCGATTGGTTTCCATTTAATTGTTACATCCGTTAAGGTTAGCAATTCTAATCTAACATTGCATTGCACACACGATTACTTACCGACCCCTTCTCAAGGTACGAAATATTAATGAAGCCTTATCAACCACCCAATACTTCCAAACCCATTGACCACTTAATACTTCTAAATATGAAGCTGGCTTCTATAATACTTTTAAAAAGAGAAATAGGAAGACTTTGCCATTTAAGACCTTAATCAAGGTAGACCCCATCATTTAAGACCTATTCCCAATGTGGTTAATTAACAATGTTGTCAATGGTCAGTGGGTCCTACCTATAAGTCCTTTAACCACTATTTATGGCTTCTAACATTCAATGTTAAACTATTACCGCATCTGTCTCTGATAAAATCATAGCCATGTAATAAACGGTACTCAAGCCACTTAATACCTTTTATTGGAAAATTGGTAGACTCTTGTCATTTAAGACCTTAATCAAGGTCAACTCCATCATTTAAGACCTATTTCCATAGCATGCTCCACAATGGTACTATCATTATTATGGTCTTAGCAATGTGAGAGATTGTACCCAAGCCACTTAATACCTTATTAATAAGGACTAGGTAGACCTCTGACCATTTAACACCAATTTATATGTAGGCCTTTGTCATTTAATACCTAATCCCAAGGCCGACTCCTTACTAGTACAATCTAGCTGACATTGCTTGGAAATCTCACAGGGCTACTTAATACTTCTTTATAGGAAAGAGGCGAACCCTTCAGTCACTTGACCCCAAACCTGAAGCGAACCCTTCCCGAGATATTCACTATCACTCTTTAATTATAAATATGGCATCTCATTAGTTTACTTCTTTCGACTACAACCACTTAAGACCTCAACACTGATGTAAACCCTTTTTAGAGACATCCTTATTTATTTATTTGGAATCTCACTATGTTACATAATACTTCCATTTAGGAGAGAGGCGGACCCTACAGCCACTTAATACCTCAAACCAGAAGCGAACCCTTATGTAGATATCACTCACTGCTCCTAATTTAAAATTTGGACCAATTAGTACTTTCCAATTAAGAAAGCAGGCCTAATCTCTTACGTCATCATAGGTCCTAGGATTAGTGGTATCTCACATCATTATTTAATACACTCGATTGTTGATAGCCTCAAAGTGAAGCGCAGTCTTCCGTCGGTGACTCTACTGACCTTGCATCACTAACCTACTGAGTCCAATTAACCATCCTAAGTGTTAACTTATATTATCTTAGGTAGACGTTGGATTTATCTTACTAATCCCCTTTTTATTTTAGGCAATAAGATTTACGTTAATTATTAATCTACCCATAAATCCCCGTTTAATGCTCATAAACGTCAATTTGTCCATAAAATCCTAACGAACATTTCCTAAGACATTTATACATGATTACTAATTTCAAATTAGTAACATTTTATATCTATTCCATTTTTTCAATCCCATTAATCCATTTACCCTATTAATTTATTGCAACTCCTATATTTATTACCATTTATTGGAGTCACGGACTTTTAAATTCTTTTTCCATTAGTTAATTATCCTAAACCGAATATTATGTGCAAGCGTCGTTATTATCTTTTTATTTAATTATTATAAGCACAGTAAATTACGTACAAATATTTACATTTATCAAATATGTTTCAGTTATATATCTTCACTAGAATATTCTTTTCAATGTTAAATTGTTGGAATCATATCTAAAAAGATTGTCCGCTATAATTTCCGTAAATTAGTCCAAAACAAAAGATTTAACTTTTAAAAGATTACATTGTTTGAAATTACAAGGAATAATCATTTATTTTTATTACCGAAGTAGACAGTGCAAACTACAATGAATTCATACTTTACACATCGTTTTCTCTTTTTATTTTCAATTATTCCTTGTTAGATCACATGCTGTATTTTTCTAAAAGGGAAAGAAAACAAACTAATTTACAAATATTAAATGGATCTAAGTTCCAACAATTCCAAACATAAAAAAATTTACATTCCAATGAGATTAGGGTAATAATCAAAATTTATAACATTATTATACAAACTATTTTCAGATCTGGAATAAATTTCATTCAAATCAATATTCTAAATTCATACTTTTGGGACTGATTTCCAGATCAGGTTGTAAACAATTTTAAATCAATTCATAAACAAGAATATGTATGCGATATTTATTATATTCAGATTCTATTCTATTCGTTGCATATAACTCATATACAATTATCCAAGTAGGCATAAATATCAAATAAACTCCAATGGGATAATTTTCATGTTATAACAATTTATAAAATATCTCACTCACCTTTTAAAAGCAGTCCAAATCTCCAGATCTGAAGTTGAACCTTCGATTCATCTTCAAATACTTTTTAATCCAAGAGATATGTATAAAAGGGTATATACATATATTAGAATTACATATCTGACATGAGATTTGGGATAGAAAGAGAAAATAGACACAAATATATATAAATATATAAATTACCTCAAATACA
Organism: Allium fistulosum; assembly: GCA_030737815.1. Classification (NCBI taxonomy): domain Eukaryota; kingdom Viridiplantae; phylum Streptophyta; class Magnoliopsida; order Asparagales; family Amaryllidaceae; genus Allium; species Allium fistulosum. The sequence continues at coordinate 98,384,031 of CM060905.1, forward strand.
CATATGGTTGATTCTCGTCTCTTCTCCTTTTTATTAGATTTCTATTCTTCTCTAATTTGTATGAATATAGATACAAATATCTTATCTTTATAATTTAGAAAGAAAGTAGAGAATAAGAAATAGTAGAGCTTCGCTACTGCCTCCATAAAAATATGAGAAGAGAAGAGAAGGCTAGACCAGAATTTATAGACGCTAAAATCAACCGGAACCGTTAGATCGAAATATATCCCAAGTCGTTGCAGCCTAAGTTTATTGTAGCCGCTAGGCCCCACCGGTCGACCGCCTATGGGTCACCAGTCGACCGCTGGGGGTCGACCATCCCCAGTAAAGGCTCGGCTTGTGGGGCCGGACATTTAATATAAAAACATTAACTTTTCTTTTTTCTTTTTTTCGTGCCGAATTATTTCTTCATCCGTAACTTCTTCGTTTGAACTCCGATCGCAAAACTCCAAATACGAAAGTTGCTTAGAATTTTCCCACGAACGTAATGGTGCAAGTTTCGTGGTCAAATTCCATCATTTGCACAAATTCCATTTTCAAAGCCTTATTAATTAACTAAATAACTAACGCCAAATTACCGGGTGTTACATTCTTCCCGCTATAAAAAGAATTTCGTCCTTGAAATTTCACCAATGACTGAGTCAATGATTTGGTTCCTTGTTATCCTAAACTACACAACCACTGAGTGTACAACAAATTTTGCAACCAACCATGCATAAATGCATAGTGTATTACTATTTCACTACACAGAAAATATGTATGCAGAATGATTCTAAATTGGATCCTCCTATATGAATGCATTTATTTTGAAAATATTTTTGAAAACATGATGTAAACAACCTACATATATACTTGCAGTTCTGTATGTATGTAGTTTTTGAAAAATATTTTCAAAAAAACCCCATGCTCCTACAAATAGAAGTACAAAGCAACCAATTTTGCATCCACTTCCTGCCATCCAATAATCTAACGCATTGAAAAATTGCTTTCTAAACTTTACTCCTATGTCAAAAAAGGAATTTACGCACATAATTTAACATTCTTACCACACTATAATCTTCCTATTACCGTAGTACAGTGGAAATTTCTTCATTTCCCCAGATTTACTCCAAATTTTCCACGTACAAAGCGCAGAAGGATGCTTATTTTCAACCTCTACAATGGAATTAAGTCTAAAAATAGACTTGCGCGCATCGTTGACAAGGTATGGAAATAGAAATTCCAAGGCTAAAACAATTTTTCCCTTATTGTCGCTTGCATTTATCGCATCGTCGACTATAATGCACTGCAAAATTCACAAATTCTAACTCTATTTGCCTTTCCTACGCTTCACATGTGGCCTTTAAAATCAAGTTTTCACAAAAATCTTTCTCACTTTTCATATTTGTACGTCATTTGGAAAATAAAATCCCAAGATATTTAGACGTAAATTTTCCCTTAAAATAAAATTTTGAACAAAAACTCTAAAAATAATTTAAGAGTCAAAATAACTAAAACACAAAACTTTTTCTTACCTTTTTTCTTAAATTTCAGAAGGGAACTTTTCAAATCAAAGGGAAATCTTTCAAAAAAGTTTCCATTTCAAAAATTTTGATAAATCAAGCCATAATTTCAGCGTAATTGAAAGTCGGTTATGTGCTAAATACATAAACCAAATTCCAAAATTCTACAACTAACTTTTACCCAAAAATTTGACATTTTAACAAAAAAATGTCATCACATCTATTATTCAAAAAATTTAGCTTTTAAGGAACATGAGTGTTTATACCAAAATTGGGCACAACACTCTTCGGATGTGTTTGAAGAGATAAAATTAGGAAACTAAAGGTAAAATGAAGCAGATCTAACTAACACACCAACCAGCAGATAAGAAACTACACAGAAACACATGAATTTAGAGTGGTTCAGTGTATTGCCTACGTCCACTATGAAATGACTTATGTTTATTGAATGTCACTCGCTATTTACAAGAAATTACAGTAGTACAACTGAAGATTAATAATGATTTTGGCAGAGTACCGGCATAGAGAATCCAAAAAGTCCATTTTATGTAGTTCCAGGGTCACTATTTATAGGCGTAGGCAGCAAATATCTCGCTCAAATCTCGGAAGACCTCTTCTCCCACGTGGGTGGGCCCACGTGATCGATCTCATGCTGTTTGCACTCGATCCGTGATCGATACGAACCAAATTCGCATCGATCGAGATTTGGTCCGATCGAGTCGAGATCGATCATGAACATTCCCAAGGTGGTACGCAAGCTCCTGTGAAAATTTGGTGGCATTTGGACTTGTAGATCTTGAGTTATGATTGATGCAAGTTTGGATTTATATGACATTGTCCTCTTCGTATCGATACTATTTCGCATCGATCATGCGTGGCTCTATTCGTATCGATGTTTGCATGGTACTTTGTATCGATGGTTGGAGGCCGCCTTCGTATCGATGCTTCATGTTGCTTTCTTCGTATCGATCGGTGGTTGTTGCTGTTCGTATCGATGGTGAGAGATCGATACGATATGGATGGAGGGAGACCGATACGAAATGAGCATTTGTTGATGGATACGAAGTGTTGTTAACATGATGGATACGAAGTAGCTTCATTTTATGGATGCGAAGGAAGTTAGTAGGTGATGGATACGAACTGAATCTCTCTTGGGGAATGGATACGAAATTGGATGGATATGAATAGAGTTGGATTTCTCAACCGTGATCGATCAGTATCTTGAGCATACGAACTCTGATTGAATTGAAATTTGGATCGTTGGCTTTCATAGCTTTGCTTGTCGTCTCATAACAATTGTAGCTCAATCCACACTCGGGAATAATTTACCAGTATCCATAGTGAACCTATGTATAACCGATCTCCAGGATGAACTGTCCTTAATTTCTAGTCAAGTTCTTGGTGTCACGGCCTTGCCAAAATGCGGGATAACAATGAGCAATCACCCGTGATATCGAAACAACTTTATCATGTCCTTCGTTGAAATTTTCACCTATTCTAAACTTCCAATCTTATATTTCTTTTACTATTAGTTAAGTGTCTTTATAATATTCCCATATTTATATTGCTTCTCTACTATGCCTATATATAAAGGAGCGGTTCGCACATAAAGAAACAATAACACAGAAAATGAATAGAAACTCAAAATATCATGCGTGCCTTTTATAAGAGACAACTAATAGTTTTACAACCCAACAACCCAAAAGAAAAGAACAAATGCTGGAAATGAAAAGATACAACAATCCTAAATAAAACCGCCTACGAACTGTGAGAAGGTCTCGCTCCGCAGCTGGATCGCGAGCCATTGCCGCGACCATGGAATGGTCGTAGCATGGCAGCTATGCACCCAATCTCACATCCCTGGCGATGTTGTGTAGCCCTAATCTCTCAGAGCTCAGCCTGAACCCGACGTAGTAAAAAGCTCAGGACTTAAATATCCCTTGGCACCTTGCTCTATCCCCTACTGCTGGTGCTACTACTCTGGTGCAGGTACAGGTGGTGCCACAGGCAGTAAGTGAATATTCATCCTCTTAATGGTGGTCCGGTCGATGGTAGGAGAGACCTTACTCACTACAGGCTCTCTGCTCAAATTTACCTCGTAATGCCTAAACACTCGAGTTAGCAAGTGAAAAAATGGAAAGTGAGTCCTCGGGGTACTAATTCCCTGATCGACTATATGAAGCATCAAAACATGAGCCCAATTGATGGCAATGCCGCCAATTATTACATAGGTGACTTTCCGCACAGATGTATAGATCTGGCCAAGGCTTCCCGTCTTTGGAATGATGTTGTGATGAATGTTGCGCACGACGAGATGGGCAATCAGTAACAAATTGTTGGCCCCCCAATCACTAACATTTCCAAAAAAGAAACACTGTAGAATCTCAGGTCAGTCATCTCTATGTCATCCAAATCTGCGCCAACTATTGATATCTCTAAAATCTCAACGAGATCATCATTTGCCATCTCGATCCAAGCTCCCTTCACCTTGGACTCAATATAGCTATTGCCATCATCAAAATTCAGTGCCATATATGCATTGAAAAGACAGATGTAGCACGGGTAATATTCCTACTCAAAGCGGAGGATCAGTGCAAGTCCTGCGGCGACGAAAAACTCTTCAAGCCTAAGAGTGGTGAAATCTCTGAATTTCATTAGTTACCCATAGAGAAAATCAAAGTCCACCATTCCGAGATAAATGGCGATCTTCTGCTCGCTCTAGTCAAGCCAGGAGGCTTCTTGGGGAGTGAGGCCGGGATGATGAGATGAAGAGCCACCGGTGCGTGGCAGTGCCATAAGCTAAGAGGCGGTTGGAAAAGAGAGAAAAGGATTTAGATCTAGAGTGGTGGTGGGGCAAGATTTGACGTGCAAGAATTTTGGCATCGGTTGGTGGAGGAATGGAGGAGAGAGGCTTTGGTTAATTGGAGGAAGGGGGAGGTGGAAATGGGGTTCGGTTGAAAATGGAGAGAGGAAATGATTGAGGGGGTGCGGCGGGTGATGGTTTGGATGCGAATTATTGTCGAGTTCCAGCTTCAGGTTTGGCCCGAATCCACATAGCGGTCAACCGCAATTAGGTCAACCAGTCGACCACTACGGTCGACCACTTGCCATCGAACGCTAGCTCAGATTTGGGCGTGGCCTAAACCTAGACCCAATAGGGTCGGTTAAATTAATTAATATTCTAATTACCATTACACACACCATCTTCAGCTTAATCCATCCAGAAAATTTCTACCTTCCACATGAAGGTCTCCAACTTACCATGTTGACCCTTCATTGGCGAGATTGCAATAGGCTCAGCAAAACTGTTGCGACCAACAACACTTCCAAAATCTTAAAAATATTCCAGCTGCTATTTCTTGCCTACTTCGCATGGAAATATTTCTTCCAATAGCCGGTGGGTGCAACAACACTTCAAACTACATACCCCAATAAAATTGAATGTCATTCCTATTTTGTCTGTACCTTAAAGAGAGAAAATATAAAAACCATGATTTATAAACCAAAAAATCACTGAGCTAAATATATGCTCCTTTATACTTGTTTCTAAGTAATAAAAACCATTTCGTACCAAAACTTCCCATAAAAGTCACTTATATATATAATTATTTCAGGGTTTCCAAAATTCTTTTTTACAACATAAATTTCCCAAATTGGAAAAATATTTTCTTGCCAAAAATCAATATCTAGCCTTTACTGGTATATAAATATAAATATTTAAGGATTTAAAGAATTAATCTTTTATACACTAAAAATTTCTTAACACGACCAACTTAGTGGTATACCTGTAAAAATTTCAAAACTTTCCCAAAACAAAATTTCCAAAATAAATCCTTGGAAAAAGAAATCCTTTGAAAAACCTTTTTCCAAAATCTAAGGCATTCCAAAAGATACTTTACAAAGTTCTCTCACAAGTTTTAGACTAAGGAATTGAAATTAATTATTCAAATAAATATCTGGTTTGTCATCTAAGAGGTAATTAATGAATGCACCCTAGCCAAAAACTTACTTCCGGACAATTGCGACATATAGACTCTAATTTCTCATCAATCTAGAATAAATGTGTGTCTCCGACTGGAACTCAAAATCCAAAATCTCAAGGTAGCTAGAATCTCAACCATCAAGTCGAACACCTCCAGTCTCTTGGATTCAGCCATATGTCGTACTCATGCTCTTCATCAATAATTCTTTACGCATCGTCAGTACTCCGTGGGTAATTTAGAGTCGACGTGAAAATCTTAACCCTAAGATATTTCCAACCCACTGTTGCTTTGTCCATTTCTTCGAAGTAGAACTGCAACAACTTCTTTAACCGAAGCTCTTAGAATCTAGCGTAAGAATATAATATTACTAGATGGAAAAGTATGAATACGATCTCTCAATTTACAATAATTCCTCCGATCTACTAACCTAGGCTTTGATACCAAATGTAACAACCCGTACCTTCATGGCCCTAAATTTCGACAAAAATTGAAACCTAAGTCCATTAATGCACAGATCGTTTGATTAGGTACCTGCAAATAAGCATGAGCATTATCGGATATTAATAAAAATCTAAACTCACAGCGGAAACAATAATAGGATAATAATACTGACTATGCCTACTACCTTGGAATTAATGGTATTCCTTGGATAGCAGATTGTCACATCAGCATCGAGCATGAGCGAAAGAAGACTTCTCCAACAAAAAAGCACATCCAGCTCCAGTGATATATTCCTCTAAATTCTATCACATGGGTTGTAATAGGGAGGTGGTCAGAATAACATTTTGGTGACTGGAAATATAAACTGTCCATAACATAAACTTATACCGATTGGTTTTCATTTAATTGTTATGTCCATTAAGGTTAGCAATTCTAATCTAACCTTGCATTGCACGCACGATTACTTACCTACCTCTTCCCAAAGTAAAAAATACTAATGAAGTCTTATCAACCACCCAATACTTTTAAAAGGAGAAATAGGCAGACTCTACCATTTAAGACCTTAATTAAGGTAGACCCCGTCATTTAAGACCTATTCCCAATGTGGTTTCTACGACAAACACCCCGTAACAAGCCTAAATATCGACCTAGAAAAGACCCATCGAAACTTATATCCATTCTAAGACAAGCTGTTGGTAGTAGAAAGAAATAACATTGCAGAGCCATAACTAAACTTTTAGAACTCACAGCGGATGAAACAAAATATAATAGTAAAGTATACCCATTTATTTCAAAACCATAAAACTGCCATTACACAAAATACCATAAAAACCGTAATATAATATCTATTACAACATTTGTTTAAATCAATGGGTACACATGAAAGAAAATAGTAATAAATACTGCCACTAGCCAAGCTTTTCCATCATTAAACATCGTCATCGCCATCACTCCGTCCATAACCCGTGTTGTAATAAGGAGGGAGTTAGAACAACAAGGGTCCGGTGAATAAAAAAATCGATTCTTATTTTCAGTACTTAGGTAGTACATTTAAAAATAAGAATATGCCTACAAACATAAAACCATTAAAATCATTTAATACCTCTTTTTAAGGAAAGAAGGCGGGTCCAACCACTTAATACATTCCATTCTAGAAGTAGGCTTCAAGAATCCCATATCTCAATCATATGTCATAAATAGCTAATAATGTGAGAGATGGTACTAAAACCACTTAATACTTCCCACTAGAAAATAGGCAGACCCCGTCATTTAAGACCAATTTCCAGAAGCGTGCTCCTCAATGTTACTATCCAGTTGACATCATATGGAATCTCATAGGCCACTTGATACTTCCATGTAGAAAATTGGCAGATCCCGTCATTTAAGTCCTATTTCTAAAAGCGGACCCATGTAGAGATACCACCTAATGTAACCCCTTGGCTATTTAATAATTCATCTGGAGAAAAAGGCAGGTCCAACCACTCAATACCTCAAACCCCGAAGCAGACCCTTCGTAATATGGCCCATACTCATTATGATGTGTCACATTAGTCTGTTATTCATATGAACTTGTAGCCAGATTAGCTGGGCATATTTCCCCTATAGAATTTGGAACTAAGCTCGCATCATTACAAATATTTATCATAAGGATATCTCACATCAATAGAAGTGTACATAACTGTTGGTAGCCTCAATGTGAAGGGCATATTTCTATCATGTAACTCTATTGACCTCGCATTCCTATGACTTAGCCATAAATTAATTACTATATATATATATACACAGACAACACACACACTCATCTCACCATTTCATAAATAAGGCCTTATAAGGAATCTTTCTTATTACGCCTTAAAATAATAATTAGGCTATATAAGAGTTTCCTCTTATTTTTGCCTCAAAGTCAATTACCTTCCTAATGAAGGAAATATGTGACGCCCCACCTCTATACCCACGCTAGCCAAGAACACTAGGGAGTAATGCTGTCAACTAGCGCGGAGAATAAGGCTGTTGAGGAGCGACCATCCATGTAACTTCTTTGTGCGAGCACCGATATGTCAGATAGTATAGAATGCATATCATTTAAGGAGGAAATCCGACATACCGATACAAACTCAAAGCTATCACACGGTGGCTATATATAATCTTCGGAAACAAATGTAGAAATAAACGTAACACAAATCAGCCACAGACGATTCATATCACAAAGGCGGAAATAGATATGAATATAACACATGAAAGTGTACATCAGAGTAGTGGTCAAATAAGATCCACAATAACACAAATGAATAGATACAAGTGCAAGACAATAGAATATGTATACATCAAGGAGTCTAATCTCAAATGTATACAAACAAAAACTACTAAACTAGAGTAGTTAGCCAAAAAGTCGGATGATGGCTCTAGATAGGAAGTCATGTGGAAGCACCTGTAAAATCTCAGTCTGACCCGAGTATTATTTAAGAAGAAAATAATAAACGGATCAGTCTAGCTATAATTATCAGATAAAATGAGATAGAATATGAGATATGATAATAGAACGTATGATAACAAAAAGGTGTCATACTATAAAAAGTATACATTAGAAATCCCACAAAAGTCATACAATATCTCAATAATCTCAAAACAGAGAAAAGAATGTCATATTCTTAATTTAATTCACCAAGCCACAATAAAATGACATACTCATCAATGTCAATGGTAAAAGCTGGTGAAACATAAAATTCCAGAAATCAATAATTAGAAATCCAGAAATCACAAGAAAGAGGATGGCCAATCCCATAAACTGAACATCGACGCACCTAGAAAGATATGCCCCATGTAAAGTCTAGCATCGATACACCTAGAAAGATGCACCCCATGCAAAGTCGAACATCGACGCACCTAGAAAGATACGACCCATGCTCTAGCATTGACGCACCTAGAAAGATACGCCCCATGCATAAATAAACATCGACGCATCTAGAAAGATACGCCCCATGTAATGTCTAACATCGATGCACCTAGAAAGATACATCCCATGAAAAGTCGAACATCGACGCACCTAGAAAGGTACGACCCATGCATAGACGAACATCGACGCACCTAAATAGATACGACCCATGCGAGAAGTAAACATCGACGCACCTAAATAGATACGACCCATGCGAGAAGTAAACATCGACGCACCTAAATAGATACGACCCATGCGAGAAGTAAACATCGACGCATCTAAATAGATACGACCCATGCGAGAAGTAAACATCGACGCACCTAAATAGATACGACCCATGCGAGAAGTAAACATCGACGCACCTAAATAGATACGACCCATGCGAGAAGTAAACATCGACGCACCTAAATAGATACGACCCATGCGAGAAGTAAACATCGACGCACCTAAATAGATACGGCCCATGCGAGAAGTAAACATCGACGCACCTAAATAGATACGACCCATGCGAGAAGTAAACATCGACGCACCTAAATAGATACGACCCATGCGAGAAGTAAACATCGACGCACCTAAATAGATACGACCCATGCGAGAAGTAAACATCGACGCACCTAAATAGATACGACCCATGCGAGAAGTAAACATCGACGGACCTAAATAGATACGACCCATGCGAGAAGTAAACATCGACGCACCTAAATAGATACGACCCATGCGAGAAGTAAACATCGACGCACCTAAATAGGTACGACCCATGCGTCTAAACCATAAAATGATCGTCATCGATCATAAAGAAGTGTCGATTACACTAAGCTAGTAAATATAAGAGTTTAGCTTCATGTCCCATAACCACTTGCTTAACTCAAATATTTACGAACAGATTGTAGATCCGCACTAGGAAATTGTCACAAGAGTTTCAATATGTGTGAATCGAAATCACACCAATGAGGTATAGACTAACCTTGAAGATAAAGAGATATGTGTGAATCGAAATCACACAAATGGTGTCTAGTCTAACCTCGCAAACAAAGAGACATCGCACAATCGCTAGTCTAAATCACAAGGATGATCATCGTGATCATAAGGAAGTGTCGATTACACTAAGCTAGTAAATATAAGAGTTTAGCTTCATGTCCCATAACCACTTGCTTAACTCAAATATTTACGAACAGATTGTAGATCTGCACTAGGAAATTGTCACAAGAGTTTCAATCGAACAAGTCCATCAATTAACCGACGAAGTAAACGCAAGCGTTTCATACCACTTGTTTTACTAAGCCGTTTAATTATATTTTCTCATACGAATGAGGTAAAGGTTTGTATATACTAATAAATTGGAAAACAGTTTTATAAACGAGTTTGATATTGAAAATAGAGTTGAAATCGTTTTGATGATAGAGTTTTGATATTTACTACTAGTATTGAAACCTTTATTTTTTTAAAGTGACAAGCCATAGAAGTGATTGTAGAAACAATCAATTATAAAAGTTCACATTCGAAGACGTGAATAAAATCCAAATAAATCAATTCCCAAAACCATCAAAGTAAGAAGTTCCGTTGAATGGTTTTCGGATAAGATTGCCTACGCAGAGTTATACGGGGTTCGACCTAAGTTTAAAAAGGCGGGCGACTTAACAAAGTGGCCGATAATAAATGATAACAACAAAAAGGGAATCAACCCGATTTGATTAGAGTTGGATATTCAAGCTAAAAAAAACAACTAGGCAAAACACAGCAGATTCAGACGTCTGAGATCAAGAATTCAGACGTCTGAATCTGGAAAATAAACTATTTTCCAGAACAGAATTCAGACGTCTGAATCCTAGACTTCAGACGTCTGAAATAGGCACTTTTTAGCCTATTTCTTTTCTGGTTCAAAACGAACCAATTCAGACGTCTGAAATTTTGATTCAGATGTCTGAATGCTGGGAGAAGAAAATTCCCAGTATCCCATTCAGACGTCTGAACCATACGTTCAGACGGCTGAAACTGTTATTCAGGGCATTCCCTGAACCTAGGCCAAAAAATGGCCAAACGACATCGATAACGATCGGTCGAGCAATAATGACTAAGGAATTTGCACAAGGATAAGTGTTAGGAATTCATACCTAACAATCGAAGATAATTATTGACTTAGATGTGAGATAAAAATCTCACCTTTGAACCCAAACAAATGAAGAAGAAGCTTTGAAGCAATGTCAAGAGCAATTACTCTTCACTCTCAACACAAGAAGCTCCAACTAAGATCAAAACAAGCATTTCCCAAATTTAGGTTTAGGAAATAAACTGAAATTGGAAAGAGAAAGAGTTGGAGAAGAAGGAGATGAAGCTTACCAATGGGTTCTCTTTGAATTTGGAGTAAGAATTTGAGATTGCAAGAGAAACTAAGGCTTGGAGTTTTAATTCTTTTTCTTCTCCTCCATTAATCTTCTTAGAACTGAAAAGTGGAGGAAGAGGGAGTGAATGAAGAGGGGGGTTTCAGTTTGGGGTATTAAGTTGGCTAGTGGGCTGAACCCAAACTCAAAACCTAATAGAAAAAGTAGCAAAATTCGACTTACTCCAAACATATCGAAGTTTACACTCAAAAAGATCGCAAACGTAATTTTGGACTCAATGGGGGTGGTCTCGAGTCCAAATTCGACTGTTTGCAAAAAGTAGCTTTTCGGACTAAAATCCGACGAACGATGTTATATTTAAATAAAATATTTAAATATAAAATCGACAAATATGCGGGTTGTTACAAAATAAAACCTTCCTAATGAAGGAATTAAATGTAAGTAAATGCCTAATTAACAACACCATTTACGCAATAATTATACGTCAATTACGAAAATTGAGATAAACAAATGTTCATGCCTAATAGGTTCTAAACGCACGAATTTTATGCTTTAAACTAGCGTTAAATGTCAATTCCTTAACCAATTATTTTTACAAGTCTTTTTTCTTCAATTTCCCAAGTTTCATGGAATTCTAATGTCCAAAACAAGGAATAAATATTCATAACGAAAACTGCAATAACCGACATGTAAATAAAATAGAAACTATTTATTACACCAATTCAATGGAACATCTTAAACAATAAGCATTGTAATCTAAACCCAATATTCTATTCAACTCCTCTTTTTACAAAGAAATAGATAAGAATAAGTGGTGTAAACTATGAATAGAATCCATAATCTAAAACCCTTATTTTATTGAAGGATCACAATTGAACCCAAAGAAGAAGAAGTGCAATAGATTATGAAATTATCAAAGATTGCATAAACGAAACAAATCCCATCAAATTAATGTAAATAATTGGGAATCTCAGCATAGAATTGACATATCGAAATAAAAAGGAATTTTGGTGGATTTTATCTTTCATATTGTCAAAATCCCCATGGCATATTCTAATCCAAAATAAATACGCTAAACAATTGCTGAAAAGAAATACTAAGGTTTCCACTCATAGATTAGCCTTAGCTTCGCTCAAATGGATTCGTAGCCTTCCGATCTCTTCCAGAATCTCTCTCTTTTGATATACACACACAATAGGGAAGAGGTATATATATTCATTAGATTTAGAATAATAGAAGAAGAATAGGATAAGAATAGATTGAAGGAAAAAGAAACAGATAGGAAATAAGTTGAATCCTTACCTGAACTCTCTATGAAGTTTTTGAATCTTATTGGAGAGATAGCAATGGCAGAGTTTCGTTGTATTCCCCAAATAATATAAATAAAATTGAAGAGGATAGGATTCTATTTATAGGAGCTAAAATGCACCAAAACCGTGGGATGAAAGTAGGTAGGAAATAGGTAAATCTGGAGCGCAAAACCGAATAAAACATATCTTAAAACCATAGCCGCCACTGGGAACTGCTGCTGCCAAGCGGTCAACCACCTTTTGGCGACTCGTCGACCGATACGGTCGACTGTTTAACCTATTCAGGTCAAATACTCCTTTTATTCAGGGACGTTTATTTATTTACCGTATTATTTTATTCCCCAATTAACTATTTAACGTTAAGCATTAGTTAACAGTTTACTCAGCCCCCAAGCTAATTTTTGAAATTTAAAATTTGGTTTCTCATTTTAATTTGAATTCAAACTAAATTAATTTAAATCTAAGAACTTCAAATGCTCATAACTTCTTTGTTTGAGCTCTGTTTCAGCATATTATATATGAAAACAGATTAGAATTTTGCCACGAACGCATTAGAATAACTTTCATGGTCAAATTCCAACTTTTATAAAATCTCCATATCTAACCCTTATCATATTTTATTTAATTTACTTTATTTATTTATGGTTCATTTTATGAGATGTTACATTCTTCCCCCCTTAAAAAGGATTTCATTCCGAAATCTTCCAAGGGGAGAACAGCGTAACTCACAATACATCTATATTATACAACCAAGTTCTCTACGTAACCATCTACTCAACCAATAGTGCAATGTGATTATGTACTGCAAACATGCAAAAATGAGCTCAATCCTAACGCGAGTGTGTAATCGTGTCATGTAAGTATGTATGCAAATATTCTAAACATGCATAAAAGTTTCTATATTAGTTTAAAGTGATTGTGAATAGTGTAACAACCATCTCTTACCATCCAATCTAGCAACCGCAATGTAACCAAATCCTAATTTTAAAGAGAAAAATTACCAGTGAAAAGCTCTAGGTGAGTGTTTTTCATCTTCTCCTCGGTCTCCCATGTGCTTTCTACCGGATTGTCCCCCTATTGTACTCGGACCGACCTAATTATTTTACACCGTGCTCCATAATGCATGTAGTGGCACGAGGTACTATCGGATTCATCTCAAAATCCCCCAATTGATCAGGCTCTATTCTACTAGCGATCTCATGATGGTATTTCCTAAGGTGAGAAACGTGGAAAACATTATGGACTCCCGCCAACTAGTGAGGAAGCTCCACACGATATGCCAATTTTCCTATTCTTTCCAGAATTCTGAATGGCCCAAAAAGTATAGGCATCAATTTTCCATACTTGCCAAACCTAATAACTTTTCTAAGATGGGATATTTTAACAAATACCATATCTCCAACCTCAAATTCAAGCTCTTTGCTTCTATTATCCACATAAGATTTCTAACGGTCTTGCGCTACCTTCATCCTTTGCCTGATCAACTCTACTTTTTCCATGGTGTCACGGATCAAATCGGGTCTGAGCAATACTTTGTCGGTGGTTTCCCACCAATAACTAGGCTATTTGCATGGCCACCCATAAAGTGCTTCAAAAGGGGCCATACCAATCATAGTTTGATAGCTATTATTATACGCAAACTCAGCAAAAGGTAGATGTTATTCCCAATGTCCTCCAAAACCCAAGACATAAGCTCTCAATATGCCTTCCAAAACTCTATTCACCCTCTCTGTTTGTCCATCGGTTTGTGGGTGATATGTGGTGCTAAGGTTCAAACCAAAGCTCTTTGTAGGTTCCTCCAAAACTCACTAATGAACAAGTGGTCCTTATCACTGACACTGGAATTCCATGTGATGAACTACCTCCTTAATATAAATCTGGATGAGAGAGGTGTTATTCCTATTTCTCCTAATCCATACAAAATGAGCACTTTTGGTGAGTTTATCTACAACAACCCAAATAGCTTCATTGCCCTTCTGATTTTTAGGCAATCCTTCCACAAAATCCATAGAAATATGCTCCCACTTCCAAGTTGAAATTTCTAAAGGTAATAATACCATCAGGCTTCCTTTGCTTAGCTTTTATCTTTTGACATATCAAACACCTAGCGAACAACTCCGCTACGCTCCTCTTCATTCCATTCCAAAAGAAAATTCTCTTCATGTCCTTGTACATCTTATCTCCTCCGAGTGAATGGTCATCCTTGAGTGGTGACACTCCATAAGCACATCTCTCATCAGGTCATCAATCATTGGGACGCAAAGATGTCCATCTCTTCTCAAATATCCCTTCTCCTTAACTGAGTACCTCCTAGCATGGGGAAAATGCTCTCATTTTCTTAATTTGTCCAAACTCTCTACTAAATCCTCGTTTCTACTTGCTCGTGCCCTATACGATCCATCAAGGCTGGTCTCATCTCCATAGCTGATAGAAAACCTTGGATGGGTTTTAGTGAAGGTAGGAGGTTAAAATTCGAGAGAAACTCTAACTGCCTCCATTCATATATATATATATATCACTTAGGGTAGCGTGTCTCCTACTAAGGGTGTTGGCAACTACATTCCCTTTTCTAGGGGTATATTGAATACCAAAGTCAAAGGATGTTATATACTCCATCCACTTTTGCTACCAAAGATTTAAACCTTTTTCGAAAAATAGGTATTTAGTGATTTATGATTAGTAAATAACTGTAACGACCCATATTTTTAACGATAGGATATTTAAATAGTTTATTTAAATATTCAATCGTTAATTAAATAAAGGCCCAAAAATGTGATTTTTCGTATACTGCTGCATTAGGACTCGAGACCACTTCCTTAGAGTTTGAATTGACATTGCGAATTAGAATGAGTATAAGGATCGCTATATTTCAAGATTGGACGATTCGATGGCCAAAGCGGACTCGAAATACATGAAATTAGCCTTCCGGGGCACAGTCTCAGATAGAGACGCGGTTAGTGCCATTTGATCCGAAAAAATAAGGTGATTTACACAAACGAGTTTTGTAGTGATCGGACACGTCATGTGATTGTACAGACTCGAAACGCATAGCTATTTATTTGAGAAATTGAATAAATGGAGGAATAAAATATTATAAATACTCTTTGAAAATTCCCTTCCCTCCAATTCACTTTGCACCCTTACTGTTTATACCTGCTCAACCAAAATCCATGGCCGAACCTCCCTAAATCACTTCAAAAATTAAATTCTCTCAAAATACTCGACTAAAAATCATGCCATTTGATTCGTTGAGATCGTATCAACGAAGGCTACGCGATGACCATGGCGGATTTTGGATCGACGACATTTGGTCGAGATTGACCCATCCATGACCAATTAGGGTTTGGCTTTATTCGATCTTGGGGCAATGATAGGTGGATCTGAGAATTGCAGTGCGATTCTCGCTTGAAGACGAGTGTTTGGTGTCGATTTGGCTACGAGTGTTCGAGGAAGGTTATTCACGTCATGGCCGAGGCAAGCTCCAGGCCGTACAAGTCGTGAATTAAAGGAGCATGCTGAGCTTGATTTCTTGGAGTCCATGGCGAAGATATTACGAAGAGAAAGAGTATGGCGAAGATGGATCGTAGTTTCGTTGATTATATGCTAAGAAATCGAAGGAGGAAGGGAAGAAGAGATGCACGGCCTTGTACTTGTGCATGTGTACAAGCAATTGTAAGTGGAGAAGATGGATTAGAAAATAATTAGGTAATTAATTATTTAAATTGGTTAGTTAATGATTTAATTAATCTCGATTCTTATTTTGGCCATATCTTTTGCATACAAGGTCTGTTGTGGACGTCGTTTCTTACGTTGCGCTCATGATGGCGGGATCTATATTTTGGAACTGGTTTGGATAGATTTGGCTAAGGTGAGTGATATTGTCTCTCACTTTACTATGGTTAATTTTTTATTGTTATAATGACAATCGGGAATGATTTTGGGTTTTTAAAACGTGATGTTATTATATATATATATATATAGCAGCTATATTTTTATATAAGAATATATAATTATTTTTAAATGATTTATAAAGAATATCACTTATTTTCCATCGTCGTGCCATAGTTAGTGAATTATTAGATGAGATATATTATTGATGTTATTTTCCCACACTAATTGATATGGATGGATTGTTTATGTTGTATGTATATAGTTTTGGATGGATGTATGGATGTTGGATGTATGGAATTTTGGATGTATGTTTGATTGATTGGATTGTTTGTCATTTGGCTGTATCGGTTGAAAACGCCGATTAGCGGTGATTTGATTGTCAGTGGCATCTTGTACATTGGTGTTCCACACACGCGGAAATCTAATGAATGAGATGAGCTATAGAAGAGGGTTTGGGATACATGCCGACGGACCTGGATTTCAGCATGGATGCTGGACGTTTTTTTGGGTCTGTACTTAACCGTTCAGTTAAGTACAAGACCAAATTGGATGGTATTGGCCATAATGGAGTGGTTAATGTCCATCACTATTGTAGATTGGCGATATGGATGATATGTAGCTTTAACATTGATGATATATCATGGTGCGCGACGTGATGGTTTGTTCGTGTGACCAGTTTAGAGATATGATCTTATTACTTTATGATGACTGATATTAATGGTGAGGCAGGGATGTGATGCTTCGACCTAGTGATATTGATGGTGAGGCAGGGATGTGGTGCTTCGACCTAGTAGTCTGATACTGCAGATAGTGACTCAATGATGGGAGTAGGCTCCGGGATGATAGTATCAGGACTGTATGGATCATGCTAGATCTCGGGCTTTGGATTGCATGGTACTAGGGTTCTTCGATTAAGAGCTCAGGCAGTGAGAGGGATCATGGATGGTAGCTCAGATTGGAGTGAGGCTGTGGATAGTGGACTGGGTTGAGTGTTACGGCTCATGCCCAGAAACTGTACTGAACCAGTAGGGTTCGAACCCATATCGAGTGAGTTGGGCTTGATGGATGTGTTTGTGCCTAGGTATTGTTGATGACTCAAAGTGTTTTCTGTTATGTTCGGAGCAAGGGTACTATATGCGGGTGATACCCGAGGGCTGGTAGCGATGGTCGTGTACCCTAGACCACCTCGAAGGGTCTAGGTCAGGTGGTACAGAGGTATCATAAGAGACAACCGTGCAGGGTTTCGGACCTGAAAGTACGGTGGAACACAATCGAGAACCGGGATTTCCACTAGTCCTTGACAGTTTATCATACAGGTCATCATCTATCTGGCACATTAGGTGATAGTTAGTATCGTTTGATGGTTGCTATGTTGTTATGGTTGCTCACTGGTCACCTGTCACCCTAGGGATGTCACACTAGGTAGGTATCGTGATAGGGATACCTAGATACCTTGACTTGACTTAGTGTAGAGTAGGTATGGATGGAGATACCTGAAGTTTACTTAGTATGGAGTAGGGACAATAGGTGGAGATACCTAGGCACCCTAACAGTGTATATTATACCCTTTTTACAATGATATAGAGCAGCATATTACTTATGTTTATGTGTTGACTCTGTGGTTGCAAGAACAAGTCAGGTATGGTTTATATACCCATTGTTCAGTATATTATTGAGTTTTATAGTATTTTGATATTTGATATCGCTCACACCATATTATTGTCTGACCCAAGGTTTTATGCTTTGCTTCCTATTATCTTGATTAATCTTAAATGAGTAGATGAGAGCAGGTGGATGATTATGGAGTTCTACAGGTGGACCGATAGGAGGTGACGGTTATCGATACTTATATATGCATTTGTTATTATATTTCTGCTATGTGACACTGTGGAGCCTTGACAGTGTTGATTTACTATTATGAGACAGTGTACCAGTTAAGTTTACTTTCTCGCTGTATAAACTCAGCTAAGGTGTTGTATAATTTTGTGGATCTTTACTCAGATGATTATTTCACATTTTATTACTATCTCTCTTGTTTTATACCTGTGTTGATTATTATATCTACTCTAATGCGATGTGAGCTTTGCGATAGGTAATTTGGTTATTTGATGCTTCCTTTTTCTTCTTTTCCCTTCTTTTGTCTTCTATTTCTTCATCTTATTTCTTTTTCTTTCCTTTAACTACCGTAGTGCACCGTAGGTGTAGGGCGGTCGTTACATCTGGTATCAGAGTAAAGGCTACCCGATTAACCTTAGTTGATACCACGATCAAGTAGATGTAGGGTAGAAGTTATTGCCTTAGATTGGATCTAGAGAGTGTATATATACGAGAGAGTTCATTTTTGTTATATATTTTGGTTTTCAAAACTATATAGTAGTATATATAACATATGTGTTGGGTTGCACACATGAGCACTATTATGCAGTTTTCTTTGTGAGAGACGGATAATCCTTATTATAAAATAGGAATGATCTGGCATAGAAGAAAAACTACTATTGACTCTATCTTTAGAGTTGAGTATTGTGCAGGATTAGGGCCACTATCCCTGATTGATAAGGTATGTTTGTAGAGTTGATGCAGATCATTTCCTGGATGCCCAGTTTGTTCTGCATGGTTATGGTGCTCAAGTGTAATTGGCTAGAGTCGACTTTGCCGAGCTGTACATAGGCCATGAGAGTCTAAGAGGCAGGCTGTTCCTTGGAACAGAGTCATCTATTATGAGGCAAGATTAGCTGGTTGCTTGGAGAAGGTTCTTCGATGACTTGGAGTTAGATGATGCATGAGGTAGAAGTTAGCCTCTGGATGACTCCAAGGACGAAGGACGAACTAGTGGAGTGTTTCTATAGTTTTGATTTTCGAGGACCAATTTTCTTGGGACTAGTTCATAGTTTGCTTCGAAGAAGATTTGTCTCGACTTTTCTATAGTTGGGAATGGTTAGAGAGTTCGCTGATTTGAAGTACGGCAATATGTATTTTTTGGAGTGTGAGGTCGGATTCGATATTATATCGAGGTACAATCTATTCCCGTTGATGCTCCACACAGAAAGGATTGAAGTTTAGCTTTGGGTAAAGAGATCATCTTCAGGGTCGATTGATTCGTCACATTGACGAGGGCTTCAAGAGGATGATCAATAAGTGCCCAGTATTGAAGGGTTATCCCATACTAATTGTGTAGTGATAGATTGGGAAGCATATGTATTAATCATCATTCAGGATTCGTGGATTTCTCCATTGATGAAAGAGAAGGGAAATGGCGTCGTCGTTTGAGATATGCTTTCCGTATATGATGGTTCCATATGTGTTTTATTTGACGTCGAGGTTTCATATTCCTTTATATCTAGATCTGATTGTTAGATATTGGGATAGAGACTTGAGATAATTATCGATCTTTGATTGTGATAGACCTAGTTAGGGGCTCAGTCGGCATATACATGGTTTGTCGAGACCTTTCCCTTTTGATTCATGGTAGTTTGTTTGTTAGACATTGGTTGTTTGGGGTTTAGTTAGGTTGGCATTATAATTTAAGAATGGACTGGCTGAAGGGGATATGGAATAGTGGTGGACCGTGGGAGGCCGTTGATGATGATCGGGGTTGTGGTGGAGTGGACGGTAGTGATTGGCTGCCAATAGGGGAGCCTTATATATTCACTTGATATTCCACATGATAGGATGACAATTGTGCTTGTAGCTGGAGATTGTCCGGACATACTCAAGGAGGTGACCGGATTACCACCAAATAGGGATAGAGTTCTGTATCTATCTGGTTAGAGGAGTTGGACCAGTAGATATGCCTTTCATGCATAGAGTGTCCAAAGAGCTTAGGAGATTAGAGGTGCGAGCAGATGACCTGTTTAGGTGATGGTTCATCCATGGGTGTATATTTTGGGTAGGATGCACCTGTTGTGTTTGTTAGTAGGACGAATGGCTCTTTGGAGTTGTTTGTTGGTTGTTGTGAGCTGGATGAGATGACGAACAAGTTGTACTCCCGTTTGTTGATGACTTGTTCAATCAACTCTATAGCACGAGGATGTTTTCTTAGTTGGACCTTGCGATGAGGTTGTACCAACTGAGAGTAATTTGGGCGAGTGTTCCAATTATAGTGTTTTGTACGCTACCTTGATTTTAGGTTGGTTATGTCGTTCGGGCTAACAAATGTGTTGGCATATGTTGTGGATCTCATGGACCATGTTTAGAGAGATCGCTTGAGTGTGTTGTGCTTGTGTTAAGTGATGATACCATCATCTACCCATGGATGGAAGAGTAGCACAAGACACCAATTGGTAATTAGATATTGATGGTATCACTTTAGAAAGAAAGGGAATGAGATGCTTGGGTCATGTTGTTTCAGAGTAGGACGTCGCTGTAGATCCTCTAATTACGGCAGTCCAGAATCTGAATGGACCCAAGGTAGCAGTATCGTCAACCTATTGTTTAGGAGAGGATCAGGCTTTCGTTTGAGACGTGAGGTGTAGACACGCATTGGTGAGTCTAGCCAAGAGGTCGACGAGTGCATTGATAGTACTCATTCCGAGCGGGAATGAAGTGATGATAGCACAAATTTTCCTGTGGTACTTAACTAGGTATCGTAGTGACACCGAGAGGTAGTATCCGACTCTTGATTCGGAGTTGGAGGTGATAGAGTACGCTTTGGGGATTTGGAAGCACTATTTGCTAGGAAAGGAGTTTGAATTGTTCAGTGATCCCTTGTCATTGTAGTATCTCTTCTTCAAGAAGGATCTTTACCTTCGCTAGTAGCAACGGTTTGAGTTCATAGCCTCATATGGATTTGACATTACTAGACGTTTGAAAGAGGAAATGTAGTGGTTGGTATTCGAGTAGGAGACGTACCATTTTGGGAGTGATATTCCTAGAGTGGGTTTTTCCTGAGCTTATCACTGGTTACAACTCCAGGACTCGATGAGCTTTGGCCGAGTGTGATGGCTAGTTTGACCATCGGAACTACTTTGATTTAATCGATTGGAACTAGTCAAAGGCGTTAAACTAGAGTAGTGGAGAGCGTAGCTAAATTAAAAGAGTAAGTAGTGTCTGTAGAGGTGATACAGTGCGGACCCGACCGAGATTGTTGGTTCCATAGAGATTATTTGTTCACGAGTAGTGGGAAAAAATGTTTTGGGACTGCATTGAAGGATTGTTGATGACTAAGAATAGAGAGATAGCATTTGAGTCACAATCAATTGGTTAACAAATGATGCTAGATTTGTATTCCTTAAGTCTAGTAATACAACATCCGTTTTTATTGAGTTGCTTGTGGAATGGTTTGTGCGATTCCATTGTGTGCCAGGTGCATTGTAAGTGGCCTAGACCCGTTGTTCGATAATGAGTTTTGGGAGAACTTATAGGAGGCATTTGGATATTTTGCACTACATGGGTTAGATGATATCGAGACTGAACCATAAACTTGGAGACCTCATAAGCCTATTCGTGCCAGTAGATGTGATACAAATCAGGTTAGGAGGAGGTCGAAGGAGTAGTAGGGGTTCGGTGGGATGAAAGCGAAGGCGATAGGGTATAGTAGACTATGGGGAGCATGAGGACCGCTTGTCCGGATCTCTTTAGATGATGAGATTTTGTTTTTATCATCAGCTTTCATTATGGATATCATATTGTATGTTTATGCTAGATGGTATAGTATTCCACATGCTAGGATAGGCATGGATGTTATTTTTGGATATTAGATCTTATGTATGCATGTTTGATTTGATTTTTAGCATTTGTGATGATAGTTTATGTTGTATGGTTGTTAGGCATGCGGGATAGTTATTATTGGCTATAGCATTCTTGTTTGATGATTGCTATAGATGATCTAGTATAGTTAAAGATATGGGCTGTAAGCATATCTTTTTTGTGTTGGGGTTCTTTGGATTTAGTCATCCAAAGGAGGTTATGCCGAATTTTTCCAGAATCTGATAGATTTTTTTAGGGCCGATGGGTTAGGAGATGTTCTCTTTTCATTGTGATTTCGAGGATGAAATTCTTTAAGGAGGGGAGAATGTAACAACCCATATTTTTAATGATCGGATATTTAAACAGTTTGTATAAATATTTAATCGTTAATTAAAGAAGGCCCAAAAATGTGATTTTTCATATACGGCTGAATCAAGACTCGAGACCACTTCCGTTGAGTTCGAATTGACATTGCAAATTAAAATGAGTATAAGGATAGTTGTATTTCGAGATTGGACGATTCGATGGCCAAAACTGTCTCGAAATATACGAAATTAGCCTTCTAGGGCGTAGTCCAAGATGAAGACGCGGTTAGTCCCATTGGATCAGGAAAAATGAGGTGATGTACGTAGACAAGTTTCATAGCGATCAGACACGTCATGTGATCATACGGACACGAAATGCGTAGCAATTTATTTGAGAATTAAATAAATGGAGGAATAGAATATTATAAATACCCTTTGAAAATTCTTTTCCCTCCAATTCACTTTGCACCCTTATTGTTCATACCTGCTCAAGCAAAATCCATGGCCGAACCTCCCCAAATCACTTCAAAAATTAAATTCTCTCAAAATACTCAACTAAAAATAACGATGTTTGATTCGTTGAGATCGTATCGATGAAGGTTATGCGGTGACCGTAGTGGATTTTGGATCGACGACGTTTGGTCAAGATCGATCCATCCACAGCCAACTAGGGTTTGGTTTTGTTTGATCTTGGGGCAATGATAGGTGGATCTGAGAATTGTAGTGTGATTCTCATGTGAAGACGGGTGTTTGGCTTCGATTTGGCTGCGAGCGATCGAGAGGGGTGATTCGCGTCATGGCCGAGGCAAGCTCCAGGCCGTACAAGTCACGAATTGAAGGAGCATGCCGAGCCTGATTTCTTGGAGTCCATGGCGAAGAGATTACGAAGAGAAAGAGTTTGGCGAAGATGGATCGTAGTTTCGTTGATTATAGGCCAATAAATCGAGGAAGGAAGGGAAAGAGAGATGCGCAGCCTTGTTCTTGTGCACGCGTACAGGAAATTGTAAGCGGAGAAGATGGATTAGCAAATAATTAGGTAATTAATTATTTAAATTGGTTAGTTAATGATTTAATTAATCTCTATTCTTATTTTGGCCATATCTTTTGCATATGAGGTCCTTTTTGGACATCGTTTCTTGCATTGCGCTCATGATGGTGAGATCTACATTTTGGCACTTGTTTGGACAGATTTGACTAAGTTTAGTGATATTGTCCCTCACTTTACTATGGTTGATTTTTTATTGTTATATTGATGCTCGAGAATAATTTTTGGTTTTTAAAACGTGATGTTATTATGTACACGGCAGCTATATTTTTATAAAAGAATATATAATTATTTTTAAATGATTTATAAAGAGTATCACTTATTTTCTATCATCGTGCCATAGTTAGGGAATATTAGATTAGATCTATTGTTTAAGTTATCTTCCCACACTAATAGATATGGATGGATTGTTTATGTCGTATGTATATTGTTTTGGATGGATGTATGGATGTTGGATGTATGGATGTTTGGATGTATGTTTGGTTGTTTGGATTGTTTCTTATTTGGCTGTTTTGGTTGAAAATGCGGATTAGCGGTGATTTGATTGTAGGTATCATCTCGTACGTTGGAGTTCCGCACACGCGGAAATCTAATGAACGAGGTGAGCTATAAAAGAGGGTTTGGGATACGTGCCGACAGATCTGGATTTCAACGTGGATGTCGGACGTTTCCATTTGGTTTGTACTTAACCATTCGGTTAAGTAAAAGACCAAGGTGGATGGTATTGACCATAGTAGAGTGGTCAATGTCCATCATTATTATCGATCGGCGATTTGGTCGATATGTGTTTTGACATTGATGAGATACCGTGGTGCGCGACGTCATGGTTTGTTTGTGCGACCAGTTTAGAGATATGTGTTATTACTCTACGACGAGAGATACTAAGGGTGGGTCAACGATGTGATGTTTCGACCTAGTGTTGATGGTGAGGCAGGGATGTGGTGCTTCGACCTGGTAGTCTGATACTGCGGATAGTGACTCAATGATGTATGGTGTAGGCTCTAGGATGATAGTATCGGGACTGTATGGATCATGCTAGATCTCGACCTTTGGTTGGCATGATACTAGGATTCTTGGATCAAGAGCTCAGGTAGTGAGCAGAAGTGGATGGCAGCTCGAATTGGAGTGAGCCTGTGGATAGTGGACTGGGTTGAGTGTTAAGGCTCGTGCCCAGAAACTATAGTGAACAAGTAGGGTTCGAATCTGTAGCGAGCGAGTAGTGCTCGATGGATGTGCTTGTGCCTAAGGATCGTTGATGACTCAAAGCGTTTTCTGTTATGTTCGGAGTAGGGGTACTATATGCGGGTGATACCCGAGGGCTGGTAGCGATGGTCATGTACCCTGGACCGTCCTGAGGGGGTCTAGTTCAGGTGGTACAGAGGTATCACAAAAGACAACCGTGCAGGGTTTCAAACTTGAAAGTACGATAGAACACAATCGAGAACCGGGATTTCCACTAGTCCCTAACAATTGGTCATACGAGTCATCTTATATCTCGCACATTGGGTGACAGTTAGTATCGTTTGATGGTTGCTATATTGTTATGGTTGCTCATTAGTTACCTGTCACCCAAGGGATGTCACACTAGGTAGGTATTGTGGTAGGGATACCTAGATACCCTGACTTGACTTAGTGTGGAGTAGGTATGGATGGAGATACCTAGATACCTGAAGTTTACTTAGTATGGAGTAGGGACTATAGGTGGAGATACCTAGGCACCCTAACAGATACTGAGTATAGTATACCCTTTTTACAGTGTTATACAATAGCATATTACTTATTCTTATGTGCTGACTCTGTGGTTGCAGGGATAGGTCAGGTAAGGTTTATATACCCTCTGTTCCATATATTATTGAGTTTTATAGTATTATGAGATTTGATATCGCTCACACTGAACTGTTGTCTGACCCGAGGTTTTATGATTTGCTTCATATTATCTTAGGTACTCTTAAATAAGTAGATTGAGAGCAAGTGGATAATTATGGAGTTCTGCAGGTGGACTAACCGAAGGTAACGGTTATCAATACTTATATGTGCATTTGTTATTATATTTTCGCTGTGTGGCACCGTGGAGCCTTGACAGTGTTGATTTACTATTATGAGACAATGTACCAGTTGAGTTACTTTCCCATTGTATAAACTCAGTTATGGTGTTGTATAATTTTGTGGATCTTTATTCGGATGATTATTTCACATTGTTGTTACCGTCTCTCTTGTTTTATACCTATGTTGATTATTATATTTACTCTGATGCGATGTGAGATATGTGACAGGTAACTTGGTTTTTTGATGCTTTCTTTTTCTTCTTTTCCATTCCTTTCTCTTCTATTTCTTCATCTAATTTTTTGCTTCCTTTAACTACCGTTTTGCACTGTAGCTGTAGGGCGATCATTACAATAACACAAACCTTCCCCAAGAAATAATTCCTCCGCATCTTTAAGCAAAAACAATGGCTGCCGATTCTAAATCATGCACTGGATACCTCTTCTCATGGTCCTTTAGTTGTCTACTAGCATAGGCAACTACCTTCCCTTCTTGCATAAGAACTGCTTCTATTCCTATGCCACATGCATCCGTGAAAACCATAAATAGCTTGGTTCCATGTGGAATAGTGAGCACGGGTGCACTAGTCAATGACTCCTTAAGCTTCTAAAATGCCTTAGTGCATTTATCATCACAAACAAAAACTAGATTCTTCTTAGTCAATCGGTTTAAAGGGGCTGCTATTTGTGCAAAGATCTTGATGAACTTCATATAGTAGCCTACCAACCATAGAAAGCTTCTATGCATCGATGTATTACTAGGAATCTTCCATCTTTGGACGGCTTCCACTTTATTAGGGTCCACCGCCAATCCTTACTCTGAAACAATATACCCAAGGAACCTAACTTCATTTTTCCAAAAGTAGCATTTAGAAAATTTGGCTTTGAGTTGGTTTCTCCTTAAGGTCTCCAATACCTCTCTAAGGTGATCCTCATGCTCCTTCTTGCCGTTGGAGAAAACCAAGATATCATCAACAAATACCACGACAAATTTATTAAGTCGCCCTCTAAATATTCTACTCATCAAATCCACAAAGTATGCTGGGGCATTCGTCGGTCCAAAAGGCATTACTTCCCACTCATAAAGTACATCTGGCATACAGAATGTGGTCTTCGGCTTGGTTTCCTCTGCAATTCTCAATTGTTGGAATCCCGTTGCTAAGTCTAATTGTAAAAAGACTTTAGCTCCTACAAGTTGTTCGAACAAGTCATCTTTTCTAGGCAGAGGGTACCTATTTGTCCTTGTTAACTTGTTCAACTCCCTATAATCGATGCAAAGTCTAAAAGAACCATCTGCCTTAGTAGCAAAAACAATAGGGGCTCCTTACTCAGAAGTACTCTTACGAATGAATCCTTTCTTTAATAGATCTGAGATTTGCTTATATAACTCCCTTTTTTCTTTGGGGGCCATATGTCTCAAAGGCAGTGTGATGGGTCTTGCATCCTTCTCCAAATCGATTCGGAATTCAATCTCCTTATGGGGTGGGAAACCCAAGACCTACTCGAAGACATCAAGAAAGTCACAAACTATGGGTACAGATAACGGCACTTGAACAACAGACGGATTTAGTGAGTATAAATGGCTAACTCGACTAAAGCTTTGAGTATACAAAGAACTTCTAGGTCACGACCCCACGACTCCTTAATCGTACTTCCCTATTATCACAGTCAAGAATGGCTCCATAATATGACAACCAATCCATACCCAAGGTAAGCCCATACCCTTCGAGATTTAGGACATACGCAGTACATGTGAAATCAATGTCGCATATATCTAACACTAGGTCTTTGCAAATAAGACAAAGATGGGTTGAACCCCCAATGGGATTGAAAACCTCTATTGGGCTGTTGACCATTTGGGTTTTAAGGTTTAAGGAATTTACTACATCCTTAGCTATAAAGGAATGTGACACACCCGAATCTATTAGGGTATGAATAGTACCCCCAAAAATAACTGTTATACCTTCTAGAGCTGCTTTTCCTTGGTCTCTTGGTGGCTTGCTAGCAATAGGCACAACTTCAATAGCGTAGGCATGTCCGCTTTGTCCTTACTTAGCCATCTTAGTACATTGATTCTTGTGATGCCCTTCCTTGTGGTAGTTAAAGCACCTTCCTTTAAAGGCTTACTTCATCAGACTCACCCTACAATCTTCAGTTTCATGACCCTTCCTTTGGCATCTCTTACACACCTTTACTTCCTTCTTAAACTCCCCCTTCGACTTCTTGTTGGCCCAAAAGCTCCCCTTCTTAGACCCTCCTTGCTTTTGGATCTATGGAGATTTCTCTCTCTCTCTTATCTCCCTCATTGGCCACGTGCAGCATCACCGTTTCTTCCAACATCTCATACGTAGCCCCCATAGGTTCTTGGGTCAACAAAATTTCTCTTAGCGGGGAATTTATGCCCTTCACAAACTTCATTGCTTTTTCATATGTGTGTCTATCAAGCTCATCCCGAATTTAGCCAATTCAATAAACTTAGCTATGTACTTCTCCTTGCCTCAGTTGGAAGAATGTTTCAAATTGCAAGCTAACCTCTTCTCTAGACATTAATCTCATCTCAAATCCATCCTTGAATTCACCCCAAGATAATATCCTTCCCGGGTGCTCATCAGTCACATTGTTCCACTAATTCAAGGCTTATTCCCTGAGGTACCATCTTCTTAGCTAATCATTCCAACCAAACTCTCTAAATATCTTCTCGCAGTTACTAATCCATGCTTTAGCTTCCGAATATCCATTAGTTCTAGAGTATGTCTTACCTCCCATATTAAGAAAGTCCTTACATAGCTTAAGAAGTCGGCAGGACTGGGTGCTGCATCAACGACCGGTGCAGTGGGTGCTACTAGTGCAGCTGGAGGAATAGGAATCTGCCTGACAATCCTATGATATTGGTTAAACCATTCGGGCATTCCACGAATAGGTGGTCTTCCACGGGTAGGGTTCCCTTATTCGAAAGAAGATTGATCATCAGTCATGTCAACTATATGTAACCTTTAGTGACGATTTCCTAAGATAGTGTTTACATGCTGAAAGAAAAGAAAAGTTTGCCTCGTGTATGTGCATATGTTCAAGAAGAGGGGTTTATATATATATATATAGTAAGAATTCTTATGAAAATTCTTTTGAAAAACCTTTTTCAAAATAACAAATACGTCTTTCATACGTATAGTTTTTCCCTGTTGATCAGGTAACCTAGAGCTCTGATACCAAATGTAATAACCCACCCCAGAACAGGGCTAAATTTCGACCCAAAAAAGGCTCACCGAAACTTAGATCCATTCTAAGGCAAGCTGCTGGTAGTAAAAAGAAATAACAATGCAGAGCCATAATTAAACTTTTAGAACTCACAGCAGATGGAACAAAATATAATAGTAAAGTGTACCCTATTGTTTCAAAACCATAAACATGTCATAACACAAAATCCCATAAAAACCGTAATGTAATATCCGTTACAACAATTGTTTAAATCCATAGGTACATACGAAAGCGAATAATAATAAATACTTCCACTAGCCAAGCTTCTCCATCTTTAAGCATCGTCACTGCCATCACTCCATCCTTAATCTGTGTTGTAATAAGGAGGGAGTCAGAACAACAAGGGCCAGGTGAATAAAAACCTTGAGTCTTACCTTTTTAGTTTTTGGGCAATATATTTCAAAATAAGAATATGTCTATGAAAATAAAACCATTAAAATCATTTAAAACCTCTTTATAAGGAAAGAAGGCAAATCCAACCACTTAATACCTTCCATTCCAGAAGTAAATTTCTAGAATCCCATATCCCAATCATACGTGATAAATAGCTAATAATGTGAGAGATGGTAACCAAGCCACTTAATACTTCCCAGTGGAAAATAGGCAGACGTTGTCATTAAGATCTATTTCTAGAAGCATGCTCTTCAATGGTACTATCTAGCTGACGTCAGATGGAATCTGATATGCGACTTAATACTTCAAGTGGAAAATAGGTAGACCTTTTCATTTAAGACCCATTTCCAAAAGCGGACCACTGTAGAGATACCACCTAACGTAACCCCTTGGCTATTTAATACTTCATCTTGGGGAAAAGGCAGGTCCAACCACTTAATACCTCAAACCCCGAAGCAGGCCCTTAGCTATATGGCCCATACTCATAATGATGTCTTACATTAGTCCGCTATTCGTAGGAATTGGTAGCTATATTTGCTAGGTAGATTTCCTATGACGCCCTACCCCGAGACCCACATTAACAAAGAGAATTACTAGTTAATTTGTCTGCTAATGCGGAGAATATGGCTGGTTAGGAGCGACCATCTATAGTCTTGTCTTAAATATCTATTGAATACGTCGACAAATGCTATCTATTATTTATTTATTCCTAACTCAAGTGGATCGACATATCCAATAAATACTTAATACAAAACTATAGGTGGCTAACGGATCTATCAGAACAAAATACAATAACTAAATGAACATCGCATCGCAGAATAGCAAACAGATATACATATACACATATACAATGATACATCAAAGTGGTATGACGACCACTCTATATACACAAGTAAAATGAATGTACAACTCAAGATACAACTCTAAAAAGACTAGAGTCACAAATAGTGTTAAGAAGAAGTAATGCGGAAGCTTCAAGCCATACTAAGTCCAAAGGTAAAAGCTTAACATGAAACAAACTCGGTCTGACCCGAGTATAAAATACACGAGACAGTCTAGC
Organism: Allium fistulosum; assembly: GCA_030737815.1. Classification (NCBI taxonomy): domain Eukaryota; kingdom Viridiplantae; phylum Streptophyta; class Magnoliopsida; order Asparagales; family Amaryllidaceae; genus Allium; species Allium fistulosum. Next base: position 98,414,214 of record CM060905.1, read on the forward strand.
TAAAACATCAGTTTAATAAGGATAATAGATAAGGTGAAGCATAAGGAAGGGTAAAGTATCCTCTCGTACAAGAGGAAACCCCACTAAGAGCATGATACCCCTTTATTTAAGAAAGGGATGATCATTCTTCTGGAATAAGAAGAAATAACAAGATGTAAGAGTTCATATCTCAAGTGGACTAAATACACTTAAGAATATGAAATCTCTAGGAAGAAACTCTAATGATAAAACTCAATTAAACATCATATAGGCCTCATATCGTTGGCGAAATCTCTAAAATAACATTAACGGTTTCAATGAACCATATCTCCTGAATAGAAGAAATATCAATACAAACTCTCCCTTAAAATGGCAAACATAAAAACATTCTCAAATAGGATAATCCCAAAACTCAAATATGCCTCATCTCATCGGCATAAAAAAATCTCTGAATGCCATGGAATGACAATAAATATCTCAAATATAGAAGGATCTCCAAACTCAATTATACCTCATCTCATTGGTATATATATATATATATATATATAAACTCAAACTCAACTTGCCAAAATGGCAAAACTCAGAATATTCTTCAAAATCACGAAACCATCAAAACTCATAACTCAAGGAACCCAATAAGAGTTCAAAATATCATAAATGAAATCACGATTTATATAACATCTCATATGGCACTAGGCTATCGATGTAATAAAATGTCTTAAAATGGTGAAATCATAATAAAATAGAAAACTCAGAAAACCCGGATTGGCGAGATCTCTGATTGCAATGCCAAAGCAATGCTGCACGTGCTAAACCCTTGTCTAGTGCTATTTATAAATTTATGTACCTAACTCGTGGACCCGAAGGTCATACTCGTGCTGACCGAAGTCACATAACTCAGATGACCCGAAGGTCTATAGCACTGGCATACTCGTGGATGTGTCACAAACTCTCGGAAAGGGACCCGAAAAGTGTTAACGTGCGTCCTATACCACACGTTCGCACTAAACGGTTTACTAACCGCTAGTTAACTCCACATCATAAAAATAAAATCTCAAATCTCAGAAATCTCAAAATACTCATATATCTTGCCTTGTATCATCGGCAAGTGCAAATAAAACTCATAGTGGTTTCTCATAAACCATAATCCCCGAAAAGAGAAATCTCATCTCAAGACTCGCATCGTCTCATCGGCGAGTAAAAAACATACAAAAGGGGTTCTCATCGATTTTTACTCCTATAATAGAAGATCTCGAACTCTCAACTCGCCAAATATTGGCTAACTCGGATAATTCCTATAATAGGAATTATAAATCTCAAATATCAACTCAAAACAATATACTCAAGAGGTTTCGATCGTACAAGTCTAGAATTAACCGAAAAAGTAAACCCACGTGTCCCATACCACGTGTTTTACTAAATCGTTTAATTCTCTTTCTCATACGTTCGAAAAGTGCAAAAACATGTATTTTTATATGGAAAATAATTTATTATAGAAAACAAGCTTTTAAAACTATTTTCGAAATCGTTTGGAAAATAACTTTTGAAATTCTTTTATTATAGAAAATGTATAATTTTAATAGCTTTGAATTAATTATAAATATTGTAAAATATTTAATTCAATAGCTAAAAAAAATCTTCCGAAAACGGTTTAGAAAGCACGTGCAAAGAAACAACAAAAATCAACAAAAAATCAATGAAATTATTCATAAAATAGTCATACAAAAATCTCTAAAAAAAACTAAACAATCTGAAATATGGATAAGTGATAATATTGGCTCTTCCATCGTAGGATCAAGCCGATCAAAAACAACATCAAAAAAAATTCATGTAAAACAATTTATAAATTCTCAGCTGGAGCAAAACATGCTCAGATTTAAAGTTCCAAGCAAATTTTCAACTAGTTACAAAAGTTTAAAAGCCTTGAAATTTTGCAAGCATAGAGTTCAAAAACTCTAATTTAAATAAAAAAGGAACGGATACAATCAGACAAGAAATGAGAAAGATATGATCTCGCAAAGTTGGACTCGCAGCCAGATTTCACTATCAACGGCTGGAGCAAAACATGCTCCAATTCAAAGTTTGACATCACGTTCTATAGGCTACAGAGGTCGGAATGACCTGAAATTTAACATGCATAAAGCTCAACAACTATACTTTAAACTGCAAAAAGATCACACAATTTAGACAAGGTATGAGAAAGTTATGATGTCTTAAAGTTGAACCCTGGCAGTGATTTCACTGTAAAAATCAGGGCAAAAACATGATCCGAATCAACGTTCGGCAGCATATTTCTATAAGCTATATAGGTCGAAATGACCTAAAATTTGGTATACATAAATTTTTACACTCATAATTTAAACTAGAAAAGGAATTACACAACTTGAACAAGCTGCGAGAAACTTATGACGTCTCAAAGTTGAACCCTGGCAGTGATTTCACTGTAAAAATCTGGGCAAAAACATGCTCCAAATCAAAGTTCGGCAGCATATTTCTATAAGCTATATAGGTTGAAATGACCTGAAATTTGGTACGCTTAAACTAAATAACATGATCTACAAAATGGAAAAATATGGCAGCATTTCGTTGCCGAAATAGGGAGATATGACTACACAAAGTTGCAACTCAAGATAGTTTGCAAAGAAAATCAAAATAGTTCAAAAACGAATTTTTTTAGCAAATTTTTTATTTCAACTTGCGATTTTTGGCATTGCATGAGCTAGCTTTTGTGAGATTGATACTCACCTACTGTTAGAGATGATCAAACCTCGAATTTAAGTCAAAAGTTTGAAGCTTGGAGGAGATAAGAGCTTCCAATAACCTATAAAACTTAAAAACAGTGCATGCAAAAAGAAGACACGGTAAATTAGACAACCTACTTCTCAATTTAGGATTTTGATGAAATAGTTAGGTTTGGAGTGAGATTACCTTTCTAATTCTCTCTAAATTTGAAAAGAACAGCAATTTATCAGAAAAAGCTTTGAATATGAAAGTTTGGTTGAAGAAAAATGAAGCTTTTCTTTTTACTAGAAATGCTTGAGAGAAAGAAGAAGCAAGGCTATGATATGAATGTACAGGTAAAGCATTTCCTTCTTTTCTCATTGCTGGCTAAGACTAATGGGCCATTTGGACACAAATAGAAAATAAAATGGCCTAATGTTTATTAAACAACACTTAAAATATGTGTATAAATCACATATACACAAAAACAAAAATTCATTTTTTCACAAGTTTTACACAAGAAAATTATGAAAACTTGTATACATATAAAATAAAACATTTTCTATCATATAAAAAGATTAATTTATATTTTTAAAACATTTTTATTATTAAAATCTTTAATTTACAAAAATGCATTATTTACACGAATAAATGAATAAAACCATGTTTTTAACTTCTAAAAATTTACAAAATTTATTTTCTCACTTAGAAAAATATTTCAAACCATTTCCAAACATAATTTAAAGCCAAAACATATTTTTCAAACCAATTCCCATCTTTTTATTAAAATAAACCACCTTTAAAAAATCAATCACTTCTCTTAAAAATCATAAATAGAAGAATTGGCAATAATTACATAATTATTGCATTTTTTCTAAAATAAAAATCATTTTCCACTTACTATCTACCCAAACAAAATAAAATAAAGTTCGAAACTTTATTTTCACAATTTGATTCCAATTTCATTGTTTATTCCAAATAAACAATATAAAATTTCCAATTTAATTTTAATCGGAATATTAAATTATAATTTTTATTATAATTTAATATTGAAAGGTAATCTCTAAACTAGTTTTGTTACGGACTCCCCCTTAACAAAATTGCGTCCTCGCAATTTCTAGAGAAGAGTTTGTACTCAACATAATTATTTCATCACTCAAAGGAAAGATAGACAAGCATGAGATCAAAACTCCTCACTTTCCACTCAAGATGAAAGAAGGCTAAGATAAAATTGCTCGACAAATTCTATGATTTTCCCGAACATATATGTCGAGATTAGTGGACTATAGAATTTTTCCGAGCAACACCTTATGATTTCGAAGGCATCCCACCTTCGAATAAGAACACAAAAGAAAAAATGCTACCCAAGAATCAATCGAATGAGATTGATTTCTCAGAAATTTCTCGAATAGAGTCGGGATCTAGCTCATCTTTACCCCCAAACTCTATTCAATAAGGCGATTATCGACCTAACTTTTCGTGTGTCACTATGGAAAAAGCCACATCGACAAGAGAATAACAACAAGAAAGGTAGAAAAATCCAAAAAGAGGTGGTTTCTTCAAGGGCCACCAACCTCAACGACCGCAAAATGCAAGTCGTTAGACCATTGCACGAAAGCAAGAGAAGCACAAGGAACCAATAATTTTCAAAAATATAAATATTAACTCAAAAATTCTTAAAGTTTTAAAATGCATCACTTTTAAAATAATAATCTCAATTTCCTTTACTTGAAACTCTTTAGTATAGCATCACAAAATAAGGAACAAATTTAAACTCATTTACCCTCATTTTACAAAATTAGATTTACAAAAGAATTTTTTAAGTCCACATCAACTCTTATTAAAATAAAATTTAAACACCATACTTCCAAAAATTTCTAAAACAATTTTCATAAGCCATTCAAAAATAAAAACTTTGAATTATAAATCGCGTGATATTAATTTCCAACTCAATCTTATTAAAACACAATTTATCATGTCTAATTGTATCATCATACTGTTTAGGAAATTCCTATCGATAACGTTGATCAGGCGCATCGACCAGAATTCTTAAATACTCGATGGACGACCCAACACACAGAAAGTCATTTTCTATAAAAGATATTCTTCATATAATACTCAAAATTTTCTTTATTTATCTCAAAACAAATTTATATCTCTTAAAACGTAACTTCAATTTAAAAGATTTAGAAACTCAATTTAACTTATACCCAAAATAAAAAACACTTAAAGAATTCATCGAGATATTCTCATAATACCCGATTCACAAGTTGGAATAATTAGACTAAAGTGTTCGTCATTTCTAACAAAATGATGAACTACTTAGAAGAATAACACGAGTACGGAATGCGGTAAGAACCACGCTATCCTTTGTGACTCGTAGCTCATGAAAATCGATATGGGGTCGAGCTAAGGAATGACCCTAGCGCCACTCAAGGTATTAAAAGAAATTTATGAGATATATAAATAGTAGCAAAATTCCTTCTCAATGAGAAGAAGGGACACCCACACTAAATCATTACTTCTAGTGAAGTAATGTCACAAAGCGTATCAACAAATGGGTATCCAAGGAGGATATCTTAAAAAAAAAGGTTGACGAATAAATCCAAATAATTACCTCATTTTCTTAGTCGACATTCTCGTGGAAGAATGACTGAAAAACTAAGAACTGGAACTGAGGTCAATACAACACTTGATTGTCCAATGGGGTGACAAACCCGAACGGTCTCCCAGAAATCAACATATTCATCATGACTGAAATTTGAGATATATCATCAATATCTCGAAACTCAAGAGTGAATACAAAGACTTCGGAATCATCATCAATATTCCAAAGAATAAGAACAACAAAATAACCAAATTAGGATACCTAAATATAGGATCCTACAAATCACAAAATGTGGCTTGATAAAAATGCAAGCTATTCCATCAAAATCTCTCCAAACTCTAGATAGGAAATAGTGGGCGAATCGCACAAAAGGATAAGCTACAAGGTACAAATCCCAAAACCCTCATGCACTAAGCAAAATATTTTGGATCCCCTCAATAAGATTCGTAATTCTCAAAGAATTCACAAGATAAGCACATCAAAGATCATCAACAAATTCCTCTGATACACATGAGTATCAAGCACCCGTATCGAAGAGGACTCAAATGGAATAATCTGAATGGATTGCTCCTAAGATAAGGCATCGTAAATAATTATGGTATACTGAGGAATAAATATATTCCTATACATATCCTAAATTATCTATTTCAAAGAATGGAGGGAAAGCTAAGGACATAAAGATTAAGGGATTTGTAACACTCGTACTATATTTGGATGTATTGTTATATATTCCTATGTTCTGTGTTTATTATATTTTGTTCTGAACCTTGCTCTGATACCAAACTGTGATGCCCCACCCCAAGACCCACATTAACAAAGAGAATTACTAGGTAATTATGTCTGCTAATGCGGAGAATAGGGTTGGTTAGGAGCGACCATCTATAGTCTTGTCTTAAATATCTATTAAATACGTCGACAAATGCTATATATTTTTTCCTAACTCAAGTGGATCGACATATCCAATAAATACTTAATACAAAACTATAGGTGGCTAACGGATCTATCAGAACAAAATACAATAACTAAATGAACATCGCATTGAAGAATAGCGAACATATACACATATACAATGATACATCTCAATACAATACAAATGATACATCAAAGTGGTATGAAGACCACTCTATATACACAAGTCAAATGAATGTACAACTCAAGATACAACTCTAAAAAGACTAGAGTCACAAATAGTGTTAAGAAGAAGTAATGCGGAAGCTTCAAGCCATACTAAGTCCAAAGGTAAAAGCTTAACCTGAAACAAACTCGATCTGACCCGAGTATAAAATACACAGGTCAGTCTAGCTTAAAAATTAGTTTAATAAGGATAATAGATAAGGTGAAGCATAAGGAAGGGTAAAGTATCCTCTCGTAAAAGAGGAAGCCCCACCAAGAGCATGATACCCATTTATTTAAGAAAGGGATGATCATTCTTCTTGAATAAGAAGAAATAACAAGATGTAAGAGTTCATATCTCAAGTGGACTAAATACACTTGAGAATATAAAATCTCTAGGAAGAAAATCTAATGATAAAACTCAATTAAACATCCTATTTGCCTCATATCGTTAGCGAAATCTCTAAAATAACATTAACGGTTTTGATGAACCATATCTCCTGAATAGAAGAAATATCAGTACAAACTCTCACCTAAAATGGCAAACATAAAAACATTCTCAAATAGGATAATCCCAAAACTCAAATATGCCTCATCTCATCAGCATAAACAAAATCTTTGAATGCCATGGAATGACAATAAATATCTCAAATATAGAAGGATCTCCAAACTCAATTATACCTCATCTCATCGGTGTGTGTGTATAACACAAACTCAACTTGCCAAAATGGCAAAATCTAGAATATTCTTCAAAATCACGAAACCATCAAAACTCATAACTCAAGGAACCCAATAAGAGTTCAAAACATCATAAATGAAATCACCATATATATAACATCTCATAGAATAAGATTTTTTTCAACATAATCCAATGAATCAGATAATAAGATCGATGTTTAGGTTAATGCTATAGTAACGTACTTGTATTTGATATGTAGTTATATATATAAGTATGTATTCCCTGCTTTCTTAGACCGTTCTTCTGTATTTTACTAAGGCACGTATGCAGATTTACAAGAAAGGAGATATGGAAGCAGGAAACGAAAGAGGAAATCTCGGTGGAGAAAGCAACACAACTAATGGAAATGCTCGACCCACTACCAGGAGGAACCTGGCTCGATTGGCAAATGCTAATAATCAAAATGCTAATGTCAATGTGGATGCTGGAAATCCACCAGTAGATATGGGGGCAATGTATTAGTTCTTTGTCGGTTTGATGTAAGCAGGAGCTGCTGCTGGAAATGTAGGAGGAGCTAATCCTGTGGCTCTCGTTGAGAATAATTATGCCTTCCTAAATAGAGACTACACCATTTTGGATAGGAAGCCATTCTTGGGGACGGAGAGTGCCATAGAGGTTGAGAATTGGCTGTTGCACTATGAGCGTATATTTCCTGATTTGGGTCTGAATGATGGGCCAATGAGAAGGTTGGCCTCTAGACAGTTGTAGGGGTCAGCGTTACACTGGTGGAGTAGTGTTATTGCCGGAGTTTCGGAAGAGCAGTTAACTTGGGCTGATTTTAAAAGGAGATTTGAGCAGAAGATTATGTCTGAATTTTCTAAATCGAAGCTGATGAGGAAGTTTATGGATCTAGTTCAGGGAGAGATGTCAGTAGTTGAGTATGCTACTAAGTTTGAAGAGCTGTCTCGATATGGATATGCTACTATAGATACTGACATCAGAAGAAATGAAAGGTTCATTCGGGGATTGAGGACCGAACTTCCTAGAGCAACCATGACACATGTCTGTGATCCTTGTAATGTGGTGGTGGAGATGGCCATTCACCATGAAGAGTCACTTACTGATTATGCTAAAGAGAAGTTAGTGGAAACTCAGGGTTCTTAGAGGAAGAAGAGAAAGTTCTTAAAGAAGAAGGGAGCCCAGAAGGGAGATACTACTTAAAAGTCAAAGGTTGAGATAGTTTGCTATAAGTGTGGCAAGAAGGGTCACTTTACGAATGAGTGCTGGTCAGGAAATGGGAAGAAAGCTGCAAGTAAGAAGAATGTGAAGTGCTTCAACTGTGATCAAGATGGTCGTTACAAGAATCAATGTCCGGAGCCAGTTAGGGAGGACAAAGGAAAGGTTTTTGCTATTAGACCAGCTAGGCCTACTACAAGAGATAAAGGGAAGATTGTGATGGAAGGTACGTTTTCGATTCAAAGTATACTAGTTAGAGTACATTTTGATACCGTTGCATCACATTCATTTATATCTCAATGTTTGTTTGATAAGTTATGCTTAGAACCCTCATACCTTGTTACTTCCTTAAGGGTTTCGAATCCAATAGGAGGGTATGAAACTCTAAGGTTGAGATGTGACCAGTTAGAACTGGATTTGTTAGGTCATAAGTTTGCATGCAATCTGTATGTTTTCAATTTTGTAGATTTCAGAATCATTTTGGTTATGGATTAGTTGGGTAGGTATGAGGCTAGAATATATTTCCGGGATAGGGAGATATCACTGAGACATCCTGATGGCCATAACCGAGTTATAATCTTAATGGAGGATTATGACCTGAGTGTTAGTACTTTTCTTAACGCTATGGAGATAGGTGATGAGTTAAGCCGGGTTCGGGTAGCAAGCGAGTTTGCAGATGCCTTTGAGCCAGTCACAAGACTACCACAGAAACGAGCAGTTGAGTTTCGTATAGATCTTATGCCTAGAGCTGAACCTATTAGTACACCACCTAGCAGGATGACACCCACAGAGATGAAGGAATTGAAGGTGAAGCTAGTGGACCTTGAAGGAAGGAATTTTATCAGGCCAAGCAGTTCGCCTTGGGGAGCGGTCGGGGTGTTTGTAAAGAAACCAGACGGGTCATTAAGGATGTGTATCGACTATCGTAAGTTGAATGAAAGGACAATTAAAAACAAGTATCCTTTTCCAAGAATAGACGACCTGTTCGATCAATTGAGTGGAGCCAGAGTGTTTTCCCAATTGGATTTGGCGACAGGTTTGCATCAGTTGAGAGTGATAGAGGATAGTATTCCTTTGACAACATTTCGAACTAGGTATGGTTCTTATGAGTGGTTGGTGATGCCATTTAAATTAATGAATGCACCTTCTTTCTTCATGGATTTGATGAACCGAGTATTCCAAGAGTACTTGGATAGGTTTGTTCTGGTATTTATAGATGGCATTTTAGTATACTCTAAGGATTAAAGGGAGCATGAGGTTCATCTTAGAGTGGTGCTCAAGCCGCTAAGGTAGAATCAGCTGAAGGCAAAGTTTACCGAGTGTCATTTTTGGAAGAAAGAAGTTAAGTTCCTTGGTCACGTGGTTTCAGAGAATGGGTTGTCAGTCGATATAGATAAGATCGAAGCTGTGAATAATTGGAAGAGACCAGAAACGGTGACTAAGATCAGGAGTTTTCTTGGACTTGCTGGCTACTATCGAAGATTCATTAAGGACTTCTCGCGAATAGCAGCACCTTTGACTAAGTTGACTAGGAAGGAGGTGAAGTTTGTTTGGTCCGACAAATGTGTGGAAGCATTCCTTAAGTTAAAGCAATTGTTGACCAATGCACCAGTTTTAGTAGTTCCAGACGGAAACCAAGGGCTGGTGGTATATACTGATGTATGCGGAACTAGATTAGGAGCAGTGTTGATGAAGAGTGGTAAAGTTATTGCCTACGCTTCACAACAGCTTAGACCGCATGATGTTAGATGCCCTACTCATGATTTGGAGTTGGCAGTAGTAATCTTCGCGTTGAAGATTTGTAGACATTATCTCTTAGGAGAGAGATTTGAGCTTTATACCGACCATAAGTCTTTACGGTATTTATTCTCTCAGAAGGAGTTGAATATGAGACAACAGAGGTGGCTGTAGTTTTTGGCTGCTTATGATTTTGGTATAGAGTATATACCAAGGAAAGGTAATAAGGTAGTTGATGCTCTTAGCAGAAAACATCAGAATGTGGTGTTAGCTATGTTGGCGGAGTGGAAGGATTTAGAAGCTTTGGCCAGTTGTGGAGTACAGTTAAGATCAATTACTAGTTCTAGTTAGAGTACTACAATGTTGTCTACCTTAGAAGTCCGACCAGTGTTGATTGAGAGGATTGCTTCTAAGAAGAAAGAGGATCCAGTGTTAGTCGAGAGGATAAGAAGGCTTGAGGTTGAAACTAAGATCGATAATCTAAAGGATTTTAGCCTTGACCAAAGAGGATGGTTGAGAAAGAAGGGACGGTTGTGTGTTTCGAATGTTGAAGACTTAAGGAAGGAAGTTCTTGGAGAATGTCATCACTCAAAGTTTACGATTAATCCTGGAGGGAACAAGATGTATCATAATATGAAAAGGAGCTTTTATTGGGAAGGTATGAAGAGGGATGTTGGCTTATGGGTTAGGCAGTGTGCAAACGGTCAACAAGTGAAAGCTAAACATCAGAAGCCGAGTGGGTTGCTTCAACCTATAGAGATTCCAGTTTGGAAATGAGATTCGATATCCATGGATTTATAAACGGGTTGCCAAGGTCAAATAGAGGTAATGAAAGTATATGGGTTATAGTGGATAAGTTGACCAAGAGTGCCCATTTCATTTCGGTAAAGTCAACTAGGACGGCACCTGTTTTAGCTAAGTTGTTCATGAAAAACATAGTTAGACTACATGGAGTTCCTAGTAGTATAGTCAGTGACATAGATGCCTTGTTCACTAGTGAATTCTGTAAGAGTTTATATGAAGTATTGGGTAACAAGATTAATATGAGTACTGCATATCACCCTCAAACAGATGGGCAGATGGAGAGAGTCAACAAGGTACTCGAGGATCTATTCGGAGCTTGTGTATTAGACTTTGGTGGATCTTGGGAAGATCACCTACATTTAGTTGAATTTTCCTATAATAAATAGCTACCATACTAGTATAGGAATGGCACCTTTTGAAGCTTTGTATGGAAGGCCATGCAAATCACCAGCATGTCGGTTGGAGACTGGAGATAGATTAGTCTTAGGTCTAGATTTGGTTAGACAGGCGTTAGAAAAGATCGAGTTAATCCGAGAAAGGACGAAGGAAGCTCAATCCAGGCAGAAATATTACGCAGATAAGTGGCGTAAAGAGCTAGAGTTCTCAGTTGGAGATAAGGTTTTTATTACGGTGTCACCGATGAAAGGTGTGGTACGATTTGGAAACCCAAGGAAGTTAGCCCCAAGTTATGTTGGACCATTCCAGATTATAGAGAGGATTGGGAAGCTTGCATATAGAGTAAAGTTGTCGGGCAGTATGGCAAGTGTCCATAATGCATTTCATGCTTCTCATCTTCGCAAGTATGTGCATGATCCAAAGACTACTATTCCTCCATCAGCATTGGAGGACTTGATAGTAGAGCCTAATTTCACTTTTGTTAGACAAACAGTTCGGGTTGTAGTGAGGGATGAGAAAAGATTGAGGAATAAGACAGTCGGGTTGGTAGAAGTTTAGTGGAGCGACAACGAGAAGGACTGTACTTGGGAGATAGAAGATAGGATTAGAGATACTTATCCCGATCTGTTGTGAAGGTGTCTCTATATTAGATTTATATAGATAGTTACTAGTTAGATAGGCTAGTATGTTTGTTAGGAGTTGTTACAGATGATTGCTATGTTTAGTATTATTCCTTATTGAATTTCGAGGACGAAATTCTTTACGTGGGGAGCCGGTAACATCCCCAATTTTTATAACATTATTCAGGAAATTTAATTAGATAAATTAAATAGAATAATGACGATAAGGGGATTGAGATGTGGATGAAACATATAGGGCCATGCTTAATAATAAAATAAATGGGCTTAATTTGGTTTGTAAGCTAATTAATTTGCACATGGACATATTAGTAAATAGCTGCACCTCCTCATACTCACGGCTATACACTTTTGTAATTTCCCATTCACGTTTCATTTTCTCACTTTCCACAAATGAAAATAAATAAATAAACCTAAAATTTGAGCCGGCCATTAACAAGGAAGAAAAGAGGAAGAATTCAATCTAAAGCTAAGGTCAAAGCTAGGAAGGATTAATCAACAGCAAATCTCAAATTCGTTATTATATCTAAGGTGAATAATATTCATTCCATCTCTATTTTATTTTATATTCATATATTTTTGGATTTAAGATTAAACCCATTTTTATGATGTTATGGATGATGATATGCTTGAGCTATATTATGTTGGATTTAAACTAATTCATTTCCGTAAGAATTTGCACTATTTTAGGGCAAAATCGATTGCTTTTGAATTTAGAATGCAATGGAAAAATTATATGTTAGGTATAACATGATTTTAGAGATGAGTTTCAATTTTCATAATTTTCCAAGCTATGGTAAATTTATTATGAATTTCTAAAGGAAAATATGATATATTTGGGTTTAAAATTTATTTCAATTATTTCAGGACGAAATTGGGTCTGAAATTTTAATATGTTAGATAACATAATGAAATTGAATTTCTATGATTTTTTGGGGATTTTTCCTAATTGATTTGCTATAGATAATAAATTATTTTAAAAGAATGACTTATTTGCAATGTTGGTTTTGCTTAATGGAAAGGCTTAAACATTAATTTTCCTTTGATTTAGATATGATAATTGCCACAGTTATTTTGTAAAGTATTTGAAAAGTTTTAAGGCAATAAATTAAAAGATTACACATAGGCGGGTTGGTTAAAGCAATTACTAAAAATGAGCATGATTTTAGTCTTTAATTAGAAAAGAGTGTTCCGCCTCCTTTAGTAATACCTTTCGACTCCATTGCATCCGCCCAACTTAGTCGAAACCAATATAGAAGGTATCATTTAGATGGTATGTAGTGGATTGCAGGAAAAGCGGAAGCCATGGTGTCGAAAGGAATGCTTCCGATGGGGTCGAAACCCTATTTAGTTTTCAAAAGTTAAGTATTTGCTTTGTTTTGTTTAGAGCTTTCAACCCAGTCAAAACGCATGTTTTTGAAAGGAGTTTGTAAATAGCTTTCGAAGAAGGTTGCCATATTATGTTTAAAGTATTAGCTTTCGAATGGGATCCTTTTGTTTTTGAATAAGTGCTTTTGAAAGTAATGGTTTCGACAAAGTTGGAACCCAGCCGCTATATTCCCTTCCGAGTGTATTGAAGCCATCAATACTTTCGAACGGTTATCTCGGTTTTAACCTAAGCTAAGTCACTTCCTAAATGTTTTTGAAAGGGGGTTTTGATGCTACCCTCCGAAATTTTAACTTAAAGGTTTTGAGCTTTCGAATAGGTGGTTCCGAGACCTTCTACTTTTCCTCAAACAATTCTATAAGGGGTTTCAAAAGAGATACTTTCGTACGTAACCACTTTAACCCAAAGGATGTTTTTAAAAAGTATAACCCAATGTTTTCGAAAGGGGTACTTTCATTATTTTTGAAGCTATTTCCTTCAGATCATTAAGCAAGGTTGTGATACATTCGAAAGGTGAGATTTGGTTTCGAAAGGATTGATTTATAGAGCTTCAAAAAGTATATACTTAGAATTTTGGAAAGAGAATTTCTATGCTTTCGAAGGAGGTCATCCAACGGTTTCGAAAGTGATGCTTTAAGGTTTCAAAACAAATAACCCGTTCTAATTTTAAAAGGAAATACCATGGCATAAATAAAGATTTTTGAAAGTATTACTTCTTCGTATATTTATTCATATTGTAATTAACCCATAACGGTACTTTGGGGAAGGGCAGAATGACTAGCTAGGTTGACCCAGTAGTGAATATAACTTATGAAATGATAAAATCTTAATTAAAGATATTGGCAGGGGCCAATAAGTTCATAGTAAGCCCATGAAAACTGTGTAAAGGGAAAGATATTGGCAGGGGCCAATAGGTTCATGGTTAGCTCATGAAAACTATGATTTGATATTGGCAGGGGTCAATAGGTTTATAGTTAGCCCATGAATACTTTATCCGGATTAAGGTATTGATAGTTAGTCAATAGGTTCCTAGTTAGCCCGTGAAAACTAGGATAATAGAAAAGATATTGGAGTTACCAATAGGTTCTTAGCGATCCCATGAAAACTATAGAATTGGACAGATAGTCCATACACATTTAACAGGTTAATAGTAACCCTAGAAACTATAATTGAGACAAATAGTCAGAATGAATGGGGATGGGTAATTCAGATTTGATATACTTGTTTTCATATCATCATAATATTTTTAAATACTATGTTTTAACCATTATGAATGTAGGAGCACAGTATATGGTTTTATAAATGTTTTAGGATGCTAGTGAGGGGAAAACCCGTTCCGCTAAGCGGCGTGGTCTCACTAGGTATCTAAATGGTTTGAGATGGTAGGTTATTATTCATACCCGGCTTTATGTCTGACTCGAAGTTTTTGTTTTCCCCTTAAACTCTCTGGGACTCAATTGATTTTGAGTGGTTTGAGGTTTAAGGTTTTCAGGTGTTCTTTTAGACGAATAAAGCTTCCAGTGACGTGCATGAGGCATGCTAGCTACTTAGAGTTCTTTTATTTCCGCTAAGTTTGGTTGTAAAGGCAAACTTGTTTTGTTGCCTTATTATATACTCTGATAATCCAAGGGTACATCTTCATATGTCGCTCTTGGCGTATTTGTAATAAGTATATTTTGTCTAAACGTGGTCTGCGTTCTGGGATTATGTAATGAATTTGAAATATTTTGAAATGGAATGTGGACTTTGTTTGCTATTTTAAAATTTTCTATATTCATGTGTTTCTGTGTATCAATGTATCTAACATTGCCGTATTTGGTCGCCGAGGATTAATAACTATGGATGACTGCAGCATCCGTAGCCGTTAGTTTTGGGCCTCCAAGTAAGGGGATGTTACAAATTATTTAAAACAATTATTATAATAATTGTTAAATCATTAAATCTCAATTTCCTATTAGAGATGTCTCTTTCTGCGCTATGCTAATAAATCAATTATTAAATGTAAGGGCATTACTTATGATGTCATGAATATTTTTTATATTCTAAAAATAAGATAAATAATTTTATTCCATATTCTTGTTCAAAAATAAAAATAAGTGTATGTATCCATCTTCGTGTACGACGCTTTACGATTTTAGAGCTGTTTATCGATAAAATGGTTTTCGGTCATTTTATTGGTATTTTTCCAAAGGAAATATTTTTTCGAAACATTTTCCAAAATAAGTTCATTATCATTATTCATCACTTAAAACTTGATTATTTATGAATAATAATCTATATATAAATATTTAAAGTAATTTAAATATCTTTAATTAAAGTGACTAAATTTTGGGTCGTTATATTTTCCATATTGTTAATTCAAATCTTTAAATTGTTTCCTTAATTGCATTGAGAACTGCCTTGTGCTCTTCTCAATGTTTAATTATTTGTGTCCATTCTTTCAAGTTTTGGACTTTTACCTTGTTTGTCCATTCTCTCCAATTTGGATTTGTTCAGATTATTTCCATTCTTTTAAGTCTGGATTTTGATATTATTTATGCTCATTCCTTAAGTATGGGATTTTTTCTTACCGGTACCCATCCTTTATACTTGAATTTGTTTCCAGTTGTTTATTTCCACTCTTTCATGTATAGATGTTGTTCTTGCAAGGTAAAAACCCGTTCCTCTTTTAGCGGTGTGGTCTCATAGAATTTTTATATGTTCATTATTTTACTTGAGTTTTCTCACGCTGGTTTTCCAGACTGATCCAGGTGTTATTTTATTACAATGCTCGAGTCAGACCGAGTATTCTTCCAAGTTAGCTTTGGCGATATGGAGTTCTAGGAGAAGAGCTGGATGTTCACCTATCATTGTGTTTTATCTTCCGTTGTACTATACTGTATACCCATCAGCAATTGAAAGGTTGGGACTTTATAACGTTCCAGCTGATAAGGTTTGTTTTTAACTCTGATGTACTTTATATCTTGGAGATATAGTTTTTACTGTCATTGTTATATTATATGTTGTCGTTTCCGCTGTGAGATTTTATTTTCATTGGTCTCTGTTCTTTTCTTTTTTTACCCTAACAAACTGCTTTTTCAACAATTGGATACTCGGCATTTGAATACGTTAGATGTATTCGGTGTCGACTTTCGATGGTCGAAAAGGCGGGTCGTTACAATTTGGTATCAGAGCTAAAGGTCAAGCGAGAACCTTGGCTTTGGTAGGGTATGACTCATTAGAGATAGGGTAAGTGACACCCTAGAATGAGTTTGAGAGTATTATATATATGATAGCATATTTTTTTAATGTTGTAAAAACGTATTGTGTTAATTGGTCTATTGAGTTGTTTATGCATTCTGGTCGAGACGTGAGATGGCACGATGTCGATACCGATTTCTAAACACCTGAACAAGGCAAATGGACACGATACCGACTTTTGAAAATTGGTAAATGAAATACTTTCCCTTGGTTTATATTTTTACATATATAAAGGAATGATTTCCAAACTTTATATAGTTATAGAGTGTGTTTGTTTGGTTGAATGTGATAATATTTATTTATTATTACTGTTGTTTGATCAGTCATGTTCGATTAAATTAGGAGCATTGATTTTCATTTGTTGATTATTTGTGTTGATCTTATTTTCAAGCATTTATTGTTTTGATTATAAACGAACCACTTGTAAATTAAGTTTCACAATTTGACTATAAGGTGTTCAGCTACAATGATAAGTTAAAAATGAACTTTTGATAAAAGTTGTTTAATATAATCTAAATGGTAAGATAAAATATTTAAACGATAAATATTGAGAAAATTTCATTATAATAAAGGGAATTATTATAATATGAAATGGTTTTATATGAAGGTAATTTGGTATAAATTTGATTTATAAAATGTGTTTTAAAAAGGATTTTCGAATTTAAATCCCCAAGTTGTTTAAAATAATTTCAAAAGGTTTTTCAAAATAAAAGGTAATTCGGAGAAAATCGCCTCGATTAGTTTTATGGTAATCCAAATAATCTTCTAAGTGACGATCGGATGTTTACTTGGGTGAACGTGTGGGGGCACATAGTAAATTATTCTCTTTATTATTGTGCAATCGAAATGAGTTCAAATCCGGCCAAACCTAAAGTGAGTTTTAATAAATAAATTTTTGAAACTTTTTCATATAGAAATATTTATGGAATCTTTTCAAAAAGGTGATTTGAAATAAAAACCGGTTAATTAGTCTTAAGTTGCCTTAATGGAAACCAGTTTAAAATAAAAGTTATTTCAAATAATAATTTGATAAATGAAAATTTAAACTCTTGGATGGAAAAGAGGTTTTTTGACTCAAGTTTTAAAATGGATTAAAGTAGATAGGGAGGTTTTAATAGACCTTGTTTTAGTAAAACCATAGCTTTTGGTTAAAACATTTAAGTGATGTGAACTATTTAGCATTATTGGGCCAACCCATAAAAATCTTTCATTATAACACTCTAAGTTAACGAAGTCGAAAGGTTGACTCAATTTTAAAATGCCTATATTTTGATTAGGTCTCCATCTAAATTTTGAAAAGTAAAATCAACTTAGTGTTTTATATGTACTCATAGGATATAGAAGAGTATTATACAATTAGATAGTGGAGTAAGTTTTTAATTATTGTTTTATAAAGAAGTATCTTTATAAAATATTTATAAATTTAGGTGAAAATTTATGAAATAGTTCATAAACCATTTTAGTGTTGAATAAAATATTAATGAAAAAAAGTTAAGGGGTTTAGAAAAATTGGTGTAGTTAAGAAACCAATAAATTCTAGAAAGTGACTTTCAATTTTATCCTTGGGAACGTAGATAATCTTTTAAGCAATAACTAAAGGCTAATGAGAAAAATGGTACGCTTGGGGAATTATTTATATTCTTCGACAATCAAGAATGTTTTGAACCTAAATTTAGATTTGATTGTTCATTTAACATTTTAAATAATGTTAATTGTTAGTTTATTCCTATACGGAATTTTATTGATTGGATTTGATTGATTGTTTGTGTGATTTATATACCTAGTTTACAGTTAGAATTTATAAATAAAGGGTTTTGGATTGATTATTTATTAGGACTTAAATCTTGGTGGTTTTGAAATCGTTTTGAAAAGGGTTTTTGGAATGAGTATGGAAAGAAATAATAATAGTATGATTTGAAATTTTTGAATATAATTATTTCGATAAGAGTTCGGAATTTGTTCCAATAATATTTGCAAAGTGTTTTACAAATATTTTTATTTATTGCGCTGAATGACTAAAACAGAAGGCGGTTGGGAGTTTTTCTATTATTGGGACTTGCCAGGTATATTTATTTACTCTATTGTGTATAAGAGGTACCAGAATATTAATGGAAGCTCCATTTTTTTGTTTAAAGTTATATCATGCTTAGAAAAGGGGGAGCACCCTCTTAGTCATTGTTGGGAATAGTTTTGATATATTCCTCTTTGGAAAGAGTTTTGAAAAAAAAGTTTTGAATAAAAAATCCTGGATATTTAGTTCTAAATTTATCTCTTGAGAAGATTGGATGTGTAGTTTTGATTTCAGAGTGTTCTCTGTATTTTGTTGCATATGGTTGATATGTAGATTTTGTTTACATGTGGCTTTATTCATTAGAATTGCATGTAGATTTATATCATGCTAGTTTTTACATTAAGAGTTACATCATTATTATTAGTTGCTTCATATTTCATTGTTGCACATGATGTTACATCGTTTATGCTGTTTGAGCTTATGATAGAAATAGCTAGTATATTGCTCTTTTGTTAGCCTGACTCTCTTTTGGATTGTGTAAGTACAGGTAAGCAATAGATTTCTACTTTATTTCTTGTGCACCTGCATTTGCATTGAGATAATAAGTTGCTTGCAAAAATATAAATCAGACGCAAAAAGGTACGTAGTAGATTTAGAAGTTTGGTATTTTGTTTGGTTGGTGATTTTATGCCCCAGATATGGGAGACCACTTGGTCTTTGTTTTATTTTGTTGATTTGAGCCTGTTGAGGAAAGTTGTAGTTTTTTCGGATCGAATGTGCAAAGGAGGTGCTGCTGAAATTTTCCGAAACTTAGGCCAGAGTTGAAAGGAAAGTTGGCGCAGAGATTTGTAGACATCACCGATCGTTGTGGGAAGTAGTGGTGTGATATGCCTAGTTAACTTACCCTTTCGGTTAGCAAGTGTGCATTGTATTTATTGTATTCCCTTTCATGGGAAATCAGTGCATTACTTAGGCATTTGAATTAGCCCAGAGTGTTAGGAATTTAAGTGATGATAAATATTTTATGTAAGGAAAATATAACTATTCAGGTTACTGAAAGCCAAGTTAGTAATTTGATTTTATTTTTTGGTTGGGATATTACATTTTTCGCTCCGTGATAATTTCTGAGACGAAATTCTTTTTAGGGGGGAGAATGTAATAGCCCGGAATTTTGATCGTTGGAATTTTAATATTTAATTATTTTTAAATATTTAAATAATTGGATTTTGGAATTTGATAACTTATATTAATATATAGGGTTACTTGAATATTTGAATTTGCGAATTAAATATTAATTAAATGGATTTAATAATTTTATTTAATTCCTTTTTATTAATAAATAATATTGGTGAATTCAATTTGTAAATTTAATTACAAAAGTAAATAGATTGGATAAATATCGATAATTGGATCGAAAATATAAAACGATATCTTAATGCGTGGAAATATCATTCTGGGGCACTGTCTCGGATTTTGACCAAACTAGTGAGAATTGATCCAGAATAATGAATTATTCTATGCCGACAAGTTTTGTGATGACCTGACGTATTGTATGGTCGTGCGAGCTTGAAATGCGTAGCGATTAATTTTAGAAATTAAAATATAATATAATTTGATTTTAAAAGCTAACTTCTGTACATAATGGAATTAGGTCCCAGTACTAGTTTCATTGTGTTCAGAATAGGGGAAATTGGCTATGAGCGCCAGTGAGCACCCCTCGTTTGGAGTTCGGAAAGTATTGAGGATGAATATTGTTGGATAGTTATCTATATAAGGACATCACCTCTCTCTCAAATTTCCAACCCTAACCCTAACCCTAGCAAATCTAACGGCAATTACTACTCCGGCCTTTGGAGGCCGAACTAAGTGAGGGTGTCCACACAAAAAGGGTGTGGGGGGGCCTAGGGAGTTCATCCACGATGATGGAACGCCATGGGTTGGCCTGAGGTGGCGCAGATTTAGCGATGATGGTGTGGTAGTTTTTTGTCTCGTGCTCATCAACGATGGTGAACTAGGGGGCGAGGCCGGTGGCTTTTGACGCATCTTGGCAGGGGCTTCCATCGGCGATGATGTGGTAGTAGCTGGAGGCATGTGGTGCAGTAGCGAGCAAATGGAAGTCGCGATGTAGGGTTCATGAAGAAGAGGCCTGGGTTGTTTTAGTGTGTGATTACGGTTAGGAAATTAGTTGATTAATCATGTAATTAGTGAATAAATTATTTAATTAATTCCAAAATCTTGTAAACTCAACAATTATGTCATACTAGGTCCAAATTAAACGCGGTCGGTCGCTTTAGATTCCTAATGACTATATCCACATTATGGAATTGGATTGGTGGAGTTTGGAGCTTGTAGAATTTCAAGCTAAAATCGAACGTCGTTTGATTTTCGACGGAATCGAAACGCGAAAGCATCCACTAGAATTTCGGTGAGTAAACCCACCTTTAAATAAACTATAATATCTGTGATGCTATAGATTACTGTTGTATGCGTGGATGTTAGTATATTTATTTTTGATTCTTGGTTTGGTTGGATTCCGATTTTGGAAAACAGATGACATATTATCTAATTTGCAGTGAACCAATATAACTATTTATGTTATTCGTAACCATTGTTTTTGCAGGGGACATTTGTATAGAGACCCTAAGGGGTTTCCCGCCAATATTAATTTATTTACATCCTTGCGTTGCTTATATTGTGGTTTGGTTGAAAATAATTGTGATATTCTATTTGAGTTGTTTAAATGTCGTTATAGAAATTTTCGTTATACCTTCACTTATTGAATATCATCCCATAAATTTTTGTATATGTTGACTTGAGCTTGTATTTTCACAAAAGTTAATAAACCATTTTAGTTAATGATATTTGATTTAATTAATGATATTTGAGTTTAATTAATCATTTTAATTAATTGTATTTGATTTAATTAGTCATTTTGATTAATGATATTTGAGTCTAATTAATCATTTTAATTAATGATATTTGATGTAATGAATCTTTTAATTAATGGTATTTGAGTTTAATTAATTATTTTAATTAATGATATATTATTTTAATTAATAATTTTAATTAATTATGTTTTACATTTGGTTAATAATTTAAATTAATGATGTTTGAATCAAATTAATCATTTTAACTAATGAAATTTGAATTTAGTTAATAATTATAATTAATGATGTTGGATTTAATTAATCCATTGAAATAACCATATTTGGATTTCATTAATAATTTTAATTAAAGATGCTTTAAAAAGTTAATTAATTGATTTAATAAATGATTTTAAAGTAAATTAACGGATTATATAAAAGATTTTAAAATTTATAAATGATCTATTTTTGCGAAAGGGAAGACGAAGAGCAAAATGGAATCAAACAAATTCGCACCGTGGAGATTATTTCTTTTGTTTCGCATGTCTCATCAGATAAATATGGGGCATAAGGGGCATGATGACTTGACGTCATCCTCACCTTCCTCCGTCTTATCACCGACAGTCTATTCAGGGTTCCACACTCAATGGTGGCAACTAAACACGAGGATTGCGCTCGTTGCAAGACTTAACCCAACACCTTACGGCACGAGCTGACGACGTCGAAGATAAAAAATGAAGTTTTTTTTATAAAAAAAGAATATGAAAAAATTTCTTTAAAATGAAAACTTATTCTTCGGTAAATGGACACGGCGATACGGAGCTAAAAGATCCACCACTTTAATCCCTATTTCAAAGATTGATAATTTCGTATCTAACTGTATAAAAGCAGGCGCAGATATATGAATAGACGATGTTGTACGAGTATCTACAGGACCTAAATTATCAACAGGCTCCCCAAGAACATTGATTCAAAGTTAATAAACTAATTTAACAAAGGTGTTTTAGAGATAATTGATTGGTTTATTGAAAGAGATTATAAATATGATTAATTATCTTTTGGGATAACTAATGTTGTTTAAAAAAGTTATAAAAATATTTTAAAATTTGATTTATTTTCTTTTGGGAAAAATAATGTGGTTTTAAAGTTATAAACGGATTTTATAAATTATCCTTCGAGATATTAGCATATGATTTAAAATTTATAGAAGTAATTTAAATTGATTTATTATCTTCCGAGATAATAAATGCTGTTTTGAATTTATAAATGATAGTTTATAAATGGGAAAATCCTTTAAAAGGAATTGTTTAAAAATAAAACTAAGTGTAAATTGTTTTGGGTTTATAGTAAGCAATGTTTTAATGACATTTGTTTTTGACCCTTGTTTTAATACACTTAGCACTATAATTTGTTATTTTAAAAGCATATTTCAAAGAGTATTTTTAAAGTATTTTACAACATTTGAAATGAGAAAATCAAGCCCAAATGTGAATCAAATGTTTTGAAAGTTTGATTCATTTATTGGTGTCGAGTGTATGCGATTTAATTCTCATACACAAATCACTTTGTTAATTCCCAATAGTTGATTTATTGACTATCGATTTCGATTCTGCTATCTTCTTTGTATTTCGTCACGCTAAGACGATGTGTTACTCGTTTGAGCTTTGTTATCCTTCGTCGGAAATGACTAAACCCAAAGAGCGAGTGGGGGCCACGCTATGTGGGGTTGCTCCCATTAGGGTATTTTCACATCCACTCTAGATTGGATTCAGTTGTGTGCATTGAGATGTGAAATACTCGAATTCTCGATAATAGTTGGCGAGGTCTGGCTTAGAGGTTTTCAAGAGCCATCGGAGTTCTCAAGTATATTTCTAGAGGTATACTTTCAGTATAGGGTGCACCCTTCTAGTCATTGTTGGTAAAACATCTCTTTTTCTTTGTTGCTAATTCAAATCTTTGAATTATTTCCTTAATTGCGTTGAGAACTACCTTGTGCTCTTCTCAATGTTTAATTATTTGTGTCCATTCTTTCAAGTTTTGAACTTTTACCTTGTTTGTCCTTTCTTTCAAGTTTAGATTTTGTTCAGATTATTTCCATTCTTTTAAGTCTGGATTTTGATATTATTTATGCTCATTCCTTAAGTATGGGATTTGTTCTTACTAGTACCCATCCTTTATATTTGGATTTGTTTCCTATTGTTTATTTCCACTCTTTCCTATATGCATGTTCTTCTTGTGAGGTAAAAACCCATTCCAAAAGTTGGGTGATCATAATATAAGTCTATCGTGAAGTACATAATAATAGTAAATTTAACAACAATAACATCGGCCAACTGATAATACGCACAATATAGAAATGGAAGACAACCAAAGAATACAGATTAATACACATCATTACTGACGGGTAAAGCCAACCACGAACATCGATCGCAATCCAATGATTCCCTTCAAGAGTTCAAGATACATAGTCCCATGCAGGTCTCACCGTACCCTCTGAAACAAGTATAGGTGATATCTGATCTACTTTGTATACTTGAAACCTAGTCCCAATAGTTAGTAGAGCCATCGTACTCTTTGAAGCAAGTATTGGTGATTTTCAATCAACTCTGAATACCTAAGACATTTACGGATCATACTTTACCCTCTGAAGCAAGCATAAGTGTTCTATGATCCCGAAGTAGATGATTGTTTTCATTCCCTTCTAGGACATCAAGGATTTCTTAGCAAATTCACGTAACGTTTCAACAAAAGAGAACAACAGTCACCCCATATAACATGCTATCGGGACCATAAAAGAACACCGATACCTGTGTGTGTGTATAACGTCACATAATCAAATATGCCTATTATAAACGAAGACCAATATCTCGTCATCGTTTTTCTATACGGATGGTCACCACTAAAAGACAATAATATATGTAGACACTAATATAAGGCCAATACTGTAATAACCCGGATTTTGGAACATTTGTAAATTGATAATTAACTGGGTTAATTAATAGAAATACTGATTTTATTTGGATTAATAAATGAAATTCTGATAATTAGAATATATCTGGATATGTATATAGATGAATTTGAACTATAATAAATACTGACTTATAAATATCTAGATAAATATTCATTTGATAATATTTGTTTAATGATCTTCTTTTATAAATATTTATTTGGCAAAATTTATCTTTTCAAAGCTAATATAAAATATATATATATAGAATCAACTTTAAACAAATTTTTGGAAATTCTATACAT
Organism: Allium fistulosum; assembly: GCA_030737815.1. Taxonomy (NCBI): domain Eukaryota; kingdom Viridiplantae; phylum Streptophyta; class Magnoliopsida; order Asparagales; family Amaryllidaceae; genus Allium; species Allium fistulosum. The sequence continues at coordinate 98,438,879 of CM060905.1, forward strand.
ATTTAAATGTAAGGGTGGTTTGTAAATAAGTAAAGTGAGACTTAATTTAGGATTTAAAAATATATATGTATGATTTTATTGGAATGTAATTTGTTTTATATTATTTTCTTTAAAAGGGTTTTTTTTTATTAAGAGAAGTATTTATTAATTAGGAAATTAAATAAGAAAGCTTTATAAATCATTTAAAAATTTATAAACTCATGCATAATTACAAGTGTTAGTTTATAAAGCTTGTTAATAACATGTGTAAGGTGATAAACAAATGTAAATGACAAATGGTTGATGAAATTAACAAGTGGCAAAGATGTTTTCTCTTGAAATGATAATGTAAATAAAAATCAAAATCTTTAAACCAGGCTGCTCATTTTTTTAGTTCAAAAGTTTCTCAGTTTTAAAAACTTCTCAAAACCTGAGAAAATAAATACAAAACAGAAAATAAATCAAAGCAAAGTTAAAAATTTGAAACCTAGAAATAAGATAAAAGCTTCAGTTCAAATTTTTCAAGATCAAAAACTTCAACCTGAAATACAATGCAAAGCAGAGGCAACAATCTTAAATCAAATGCAAGTTCAAACCTGAGATCAGTGTAAATCAAAACCAAATTCAAACCTGGAAATCAAGTTCAAGTTTTCAATCTAGAAGCCTGGCAACCCAAAGATTTAAGCAACAACATGATCAGAACAAAGAAGATCAATTCCCAGGATCTGTTCCTGGTTCTGGAAAATCATGTGAGTAAACTACCAAATTTTCTGTTCTCTGATTCAAACATTTTTCTGTGAGTAAACTAACGCACTTAATCTTGAATCTGGTAATATATCTTGATATTTTAGGATTAATACTAGTAGTTATTGTGGATAATGTTGTATGGACGTGAATATATCAGTGCATGTCTGTTATACAGATATATATATACATGTTCTTGTAGGCTAGAAACAGAATCATAAATCATAATCTCTTCCATCATTCTCTTATAGGTTTAGATGATTAAATGAAAAATGTTTAAATAAACCAGATCTTAATTGTAAAATATTTTTAAGAATAATCAGTTTAAGTTTTTATTTGAAAATTTGAAATATACAGCGAAAACTTAAAATCCTGTCAAATTCAAGTATCACGGTTTCGAATTTCATTCACCTCACCTAACTCGATTTCAAAAACCATGAATTTTAAGAACAAAATCAAGATTATTAGTTTGGTAATTTGTGGGAAATTGCGAATTGAATGGAAAATCTATTTTGGATAGATTCTGGTGATCGGAGAAAGTTTGGGCCTTGGGGTTGTGGCCAGAGAAGGGTTGTAGGTTGGGGAATGGGTGAAAAATGGTGGTAAAATTTTATGATGGCCGGAGTAGCCTGGTGGGGGTGAAGTAGGGTTTAAGGTTCAATTTTGGTCGACGATGTTGTTCGAGTTCATGCGACATCGACAGTTGATCGAAGGTGATCACACCAGGGGGAAATTATGCGTGAGGATGTGGAGTGGTTCTGGGTTGACTGACGTGGCTCCAGATGGTCGAAGGTGATGGCGCGGGGGAAGTTCTGTTCTTCGAATTTGGTTCTAGTGGAATCGAACTAGCTCGATTTTGATTTCCAGTCGAGTTCGTCAAACTGGATGGTTGGGAAGATTGAGGTGGGTGACGGCGACTTGCTGGCGTTCAGAACGTTGATCGGAGATTGTTGGATCAGGTGTACACGTGCACACGTGTATGTTTGGGTTGGGATAGTTGTGCTGTGAGTTCGAGTTTGGGGAAGACGATCGTTTCTCGGTGTCGAACTCGAGACATTGCGTGAGTAACTTGGAGACGTGAGTGGATCGCGAGTAGCACGAGAGAGGCTCGGGGATTTTAGAAAATTACTCGGGTTAAATTGTGATGAGTTTTTCTATTTTAAGTGGAAACTTGTACAAAGTTAAAATACAGTTTTAAAGCTAAAATAAAATCAAATGCAGGTTTAAAAAAAATGAAACATATACAGGTTTTAAAAGTGAAGTAAAATGTTGTTTGGTTTTTGAAATTTGAGGTTATGATATGTACAGTTTTATAAAAATTTTAGTAATACAAAGTTGTAATGCAAAGTTTAAGTAATTTAATTGGTAATTAAAAATTTATTAATTGGGTTATAATTAAGTATTAATTAAAGGGATAAATGTTTTAAAAATATGCGATAGGAAATTAATAAAAGGAATGTTTTATCTTATAATTACTTAAGGATTTGATAATTAATGAAGTAATTAAAGAGTCATTAATTAAGCTAATTAATTAATGATTAAATATTAATTAATTTGTAACTAAGGATTGTTAATTAGGTGATTAGAATTAATTAATTAATGATTAGAGATAATTAATTAATGATTAAGCATTAATTAATTAAGTAATTAAGTTGTAATTAAGTATTAATTAATTAGTAATTAGAAATAAATAAATTGGTAATTAAAAATTGAATTAACTATTAATTAAAGATTAATTGATTTGTAATTAAGTTTTATTAATTAATTAATAATTAAGGTTTGTTAATTAATAATTAAGGAGTAATTAATTAGGAAATTAAAGATTAATTAATTGATTTGTATGGTAATCAAGGAATGATTAAATTAAATGGTTTGTAATTAATTAATGATTGATTAAGCAAGGTTAAGTAATTAATTATTAAATAATTACTTTAATTAAGTGATTAGAGAATCATTAATTATTGTGACTAATTAATTAAGGAGATTTATTAAAAGTTAATATGAATGGTTAAGGCTAATTAATCTATGGGGTACTTAAAGGTTAATTACTTAATGTAATTAAAGGATAATTAACCAAGGATGATTAATTAAGATGGATGATTAAAGAATGATTTATTAACAAATATTGAGTATGCAGGATTAAGGTAATCTAAATGATTAAAGTTGGTAATTAATTTAATTGGAGATTAATTAAATTAATTTGTAATTATATATTTAATAAATCTTGTTATGGATGATTGAATTGTGTGAATGCTTTGAATTGATCGATATCTCTGATGTGTGATGCTCTGTGATATGAATAGGTTAAACTGTGATAATGTAGATTACCTATCTAAGTTGAATTGTTGTATGATATCCTGGATTTAAATTGTATTGTTTAAAATCTAACAACTTGGATTAGAGATGACATTGAATTCGAAGAGACCAGGGTCGGGTATCAGTAAATGCCCGAAACCACTTCGATTTGTAATTTACAATAATTCTTTGTAAATTTGATATGTGAAATCAAATAGGCTGGATTGGAATAAATGATATAAACTGGGTCATTTAATCTGAGTAATAATGCTTAGATATGATTGTAAGATGTGTATTTGACTATGGCAAGTTAAGAACTCGTAATAAGGTACGAGTTACCCAGGTTTAAATAAGTTGTATGCTTTAGTATTCCATGTTATATGGGTTTACTCATGCTGGTTTCCAGCCTGACCCGGGTGTTACTTTGATGTAATGCTCGGGTCAGACCGAGTATTACAGATTTCAGGTAAGGACGTTCTGGAGCTCAGAAGGCGAGCTGGATGGCAGGAACGTATGAAGAGTGATATATTGTTATTTATTGAGTCGAGTTATTTTAACTGTTCAGTGATTGTGCAATGTGTAACTCTGATGTATTAATAAATGTAATTAACTGATACAGCTTTCCTTGTATAACTGATATTATTATTTGATATTGTATTTTAATCCGCTGCGAATGTGAGAATCTGTGTCTTGTTCTGTTTCTTTCTTCTATCTCTTTCTTTTTCTTCTAACTATCTGGAATTTTCGGGTTCGAAATTTCCGGGTCGTTACATTTGGTATCAGAGCGAAGGTTAAGCGAGAACCTTGGCTCTGTTGGGATTACTCGTTAAGAATAGGGTCAATGGTACCCTAGAACGAGTTGAGTGTGTGTATATATATATATATATGAGAGCGTAATTGTTATTTTCCTATATAAGGGTTATAAATGATTTTATATAAGAATATATTTTGATATATAAAATGATATTTCTTTCTAATAAATATTAAGGTAATTGGTTGTTAAAATATTGGAATTAAATTAAATGGTAATAGAAATACAACCAAATTAAAATTGAATAAAGATAAGTTTGAAATGGATCCAAACTGAAATTAAATTTGTAGAAATAAAGATAATAATGAAATGTTTAGGGAAGTAAACTTTTAGGTGAATATGACTTATAAATTGGAATTGAAGATAGTTTGAAATTGTGAAATTTTAAATTCTAAATCCAGAAAACTTGTAATTATTTTAAAGAAATCTGTTTGAAATTAAAACCAAAGGTGAAAAAAATTTAAGACATAACTTGGTGTGTAAAGTAAATAAAGAAAATGTATAAATGAGGATATACATAATATCAAAGACAATTTAAAATAAACTCTAAGTGTTGAGTTTTAAATTTTCCTTGGAATGTGATATGAAAACCCAAAGTGATAAGTTTTGAACTTATAAGTGGGAAGATTATTAATATAAAGTTTAAAATTTGAAATGGGGATTCAAATTGAGTAAGGTTAATGGGATTCAATTGAAATTAACTTAGAAGAAGTTAAATAAGTTTGGAATGAACAATCTGATTTGAAAATTTCAAGATGAAATTTAAATTTAACTTGGGTAGTTAAATGGTTAATTTAAATGGGAGTTATGAGTAATCTCAAAATGGGTTTGAGATCTGGAAATTTAAAATGGATAATAAATTAGAATCTGAAGATTTAATTTGTTTTTAAATTCTTATTTGAACTTTATAATAAGTTAAGTAAAGATAATCTTAAAATGGAATTTTGGAATTTGGATCCAGAATTAAATGGTTTAAAGATTTAAGTTGTTAAATTGAAAATTAAGGTTGATTTGATTTAAAAGTAAAGGTTAATTTGATTTAAAGGATTAAATCAACATTTAAAATTTTAACTCGAATTTATATAATTCGAGATAGTTTTAAATTGAAATTTGAATGAAATTAGTTCAAATTGAATTTGATTTACATTAATTTAGAATTGTGATTGAAGATGGATAAGCATAAGTTTAAATGGAAAATTTGAATTGAAATAATTTGAAATAAAATTGAAGTTGAATGAGTTCAAATTCAAATAGGAATTGGGATAAATTCAAACTGGAATTGAAATGAATTAAAATTTATTCAAATGGTGAATTAAGATTGAAATAAATTGAAATTGAAGCTGGTTCAATTTGAAATTAATCCAAATTGGATTTGAAATAATTTGGAAATTGTGATTAAAGTTGAATAAGTTTAAAATCAAATGGAATTTGATTTGAATTTGGAAAGGAATTAAGATTAATTCAACTTGAATTGGGATTAAATCAATTTCTATTTAAATTGAAGTATTGAGTCAATTTAAATGGAAGAGGAAATCTAAACTGAATAAAAGGGAAATTAATTGGGAATGGAGATTGGGAAATTAAACAGTTTGGCTCTAGATTATTTTCAAAATAAATTGTTTAAATACAAATATATTTTTCCAAACTATTTACTATACAATCTTTCTTTTTAAAGCCAAACTATTTTATACTTATTTTACAATTATTTTGGAACTATTTAACTATTTTGAAACTGTCTTATAAACTAATTACTATTTTTCAGTTACTTATATCTAATCACTATTTTAAAAACTATTTTGCAATTATCTAACTATTTTATACGTACTTAACTATTTTACAGTTATTTTACAAACTAATAACTATTTCTCAACTACTTATCTATTTTTAAACTTTTCCAAGCTATTTTTAAAATTTAAATTGGTCAGAGTTCAAACTGTTTGTAATTAAAGTAATAACTCAATTGGAAATGGAAGCAATTGAGAATAAGTGAATGGAATTAAAAGAAATGTGAATAGAAAAGAGAATTGATTTGGCTAATAATCAATAAAGTTAAATACGTAGGATGTGCGTATATTATTCTATTCGCATAGTGATTTGATCCAGATTCGAACACAGAATTTCGAGATAATATTATCGATCCGAGTTGGGATTTTTCGCTCGATTTTCGACGGCGAACCTGGATATGGATTTTTGATTGGTTCTGGATATTCTCTATCATAGTTGTGACTATGCAAGGAGAATGACGGTTTCTGATCAGGAAACCAGATCTGAGTCCGCACTAGGAAGTCGGGAGGACGATACTAGTTCGGAAGAGAAATTGTGTGATCGAGTGAGCGATCAGATTGGTATTGCGTACGAATGATATGAGTACATCGTACGAGTTTGGATGAAATTGATATTGAAATTTGTGGATAAGGATTGTAAAATGGTCTTTGAAATGAAAAGTATATTTGTGAAATATAATGGAATTGGATATTTCTTTGGTTGAAATTTACTTTATGGAAGTAAGTAAATGGTAAATAACTTTATAAAGAAATCAAACTTGAATATTTGATTTGACAATAAATAAAGTTATATTTTGTAATATGATAAACTTCCCTTACTGAATCTAGCCAGAATAAAAAGTGTTTTGAAATATTTAATGTATAAAAGAGGTTTTATACAAGTTTGAAGTGATCCAAAGATTTTCAAAGTTATATATATCTATATATATATATATAAAGGATCTTATGAGAATGATTTTGAAAAAGGTTTTGAGAACCTATGAATTTGGAAATGGCTTTTGATTTTTGGGAAAATCAATTTTGGATTTTGGAAAGCCTAGTTGAGAATTATCGATTTTGGTAATCGATTTTGTGTAAAGGATATTTTGATAAATCATAAAGGGTATGATTTGAAGATACTATAAGTATATAGTATAAATTATTTTGAGAATAGCTCTGGGGAAAAAGGCGCTTCCTTGAAATGAACTTCTCAGGAGTGCCACTGGGTGGTACTGCCTTGAGCCCCAAGGGGGGATTCTAAAGTTGATCCTGTGAGGAGTCCGGAATAAACTAGTTCCTGAGGATTATTTGTGTAGCGAAAGTCGAGGGGCTGGTGCCCACGGAGGCATTTGGGTTATGCTGTGACGACAGTTTAACTCAATGTCACTGCGATCTACTGCAGACCATAGCGAAAGTCATGTGTGCCGCTGAGAGCCAACTGTCTACGTTTGATTTTATATCGGTAGACTGTGACACTATGGTAACATAGCGAAAGTTGTTTGTGCCACTGAGAGCCAACAGTCTGCGTTTGATTTTATATCGGTAGACTGCGACCTATGTGGGAGAAGTTTCATTCTTTTGGCAGCGAAATTCGGTGGCGCTGATGCCTACAGTTACATGGACTTTTGATGCGATGGCAACGTAACCCTGGATGTAACTGCGATCTGTAGCGGGTTCCATGGCGTAATCGAGGAGCGCGGAGACCTACAGTTATCTGTGGATTTTGCTGGGACGGCAACGTAACCATCGGGTTAACTGCGACCATGGATGGGGGTGATGATTTCCAGAGTATTCTTACCAAAGATATTTCCTCAATTTCAAAAATGTTTTCTATATTTTCAATAAATTATTTTACAAGGATTTCACTGGGTGTTGAAAACGGGTTTGCTAAGTCCTTATAGATTTTCAGTCCTACGTCTGATCAACGTATGACCGAATTTCTGTAAGAACGAGGATGAACTTGTTGAAACATCGAGTTATAAAAGTATTTTTATATAAAAAAAATTTGTAATACTATATAGATTTTAAAGTGTTTTAAAAATGAAAAATATAATTTATCTGATTTTATGTATTAAGTAAATTCTGGCTTCGTTCCTTTTCGAGGACGAAAAGATTCTAAGGGGGGAGGAATGTAATAACCCGGATTTTGGAACATCTGTAAATTGATAATTAACTGGGTTAATTAATAGAAATACTGATTTTATTTGGATTAATAAATGAAATTCTGATAATTAGAATATATCTGGATATGTATATAGATGAATTTGAACTATAATAAATACTGACTTATAAATATCTAGATAAATATTCATTTGATAATATTTGTTTAATGATCTTCTTTTATAAATATTTATTTGGCAAAATTTATCTTTTCAAAGCTAATATAAAATATATATATAGAATCAAGTTTAAACAAATTTTTGGAAATTCTATACATATTTATATGTAAGGGTGGTTTGTAAATAAGTAAAGTGAGACTTAATTTAGGATTTAAAAATATATATGTATGATTTTATTGGAATGTAATTTGTTTTATATTATTTTCTTTAAAAGGGTTTTTTTTATTAAGAGAAGTATTTATTAATTAGGAAATTAAATAAGAAAGCTTTATAAATCATTTAAAAATTTATAAACTCATGCATAATTACAAGTGTTAGTTTATAAAGCTTGTTAATAACATGTGTAAGGTGATAAACAAATGTAAATGACAAATGGTTGATGAAATTAACAAGTGGCAAAGATGTTTTCTCTTGAAATGATAATGTAAATAAAAATCAAAATCTTTAAACCAGGCTGCTCATTTTTTTTAGTTCAAAAGTTTCTCAGTTTTAAAAACTTCTCAAAACCTGAGAAAATAAATACAAAACAGAAAATAAATCAAAGCAAAGTTAAAAATCTGAAACCTGGAAATAAGATAAAAGCTTCAGTTCAAATTTTTCAAGATCAAAAACTTCAACCTGAAATACAATGCAAAGCAGAGGCAACAATCTTAAATCAAATGCAAGTTCAAACCTGAGATCAGTGTAAATCAAAACCAAATTCAAACCTGGAAATCAAGTTCAAGTTTTCAATCTAGAAGCCTGGCAACCCAAAGATTTAAGCAACAACATGATCAGATCAAAGCAGATCAATTCCCAGGATCTGTTCCTGGTTCTGGAAAATCATGTGAGTAAACTACCAAATTTTCTGTTCTCTGATTCAAACATTTTTCTGTGAGTAAACTAACGCACTTAATCTTGAATCTGATAATATATCTTGATATTTTAGGATTAATACTAGTAGTTATTGTGGATAATGTTGTATGGACGTGAATATATCAGTGCATGTCTGTTATACAGATATATATATACATGTTCTTGTAGGCTAGAAACAGAATCATAAATCATAATCTCTTCCATCATTCTCTTATAGGTTTAGATGATTAAATGAAAAATGTTTAAATAAACCAGATCTTAATTGTAAAATATTTTTAAGAATAATCAGTTTAAGTTTTTATTTGAAAATTTGAAATATACAGCGAAAACTTAAAATCCTGTCAAATTCAAGTATCACGGTTTCGAATTTCATTCACCTCACCTAACTCGATTTCAAAAACCATGAATTTTAAGAACAAAATCAAGATTATTAGTTTGGTAATTTGTGGGAAATTGCGAATTGAATGGAAAATCTATTTTGGATAGATTCTGGTGATCGGAGAAAGTTTGGGCCTTGGGGTTGTGGCCAGAGAAGGGTTGTAGGTTGGGGAATGGGGGAAAAATGGTGGTAAAATTTTATGATGGCCGGAGTAGCCTGGTGGGGGTGAAGTAGGGTTTAAGGTTCAATTTTGGTCGACGATGTTGTTCGAGTTCATGCGACATCGACAGTTGATCGAAGGTGATCACACCAGGGGGAAATTATGCGTGAGGATGTGGAGTGGTTCTGGGTTGACTGACGTGGCTCCAGATGGTCGAAGGTGATGGCGCGGGGGAAGTTCTGTTCTTCGAATTTGGTTCTAGTGGAATCGAACTAGCTCGATTTTGATTTCCAGTCGAGTTCGTCAAACTGGATGGTTGGGACGATTGAGGTGGGTGACGGCGACTTGCTGGCGTTCGGAACGTTGATCGGAGATTGTTGGATCAGGTGTACACGTGCACACGTGTATGTTTGGGTTGGGATAGTTGTGCTGTGAGTTCGAGTTTGGGGAAGACGATCGTTTCTCGGTGTCGAACTCGAGACATTGCGTGAGTAACTCGGAGACGTGAGTGGATCGCGAGTAGCACGAGAGAGGCTCGGGGATTTTAGAAAATTACTCGGGTTAAATTGTGATGAGTTTTTCTATTTTAAGTGGAAACTTGTACAAAGTTAAAATACAGTTCTAAAGCTAAAATAAAATCAAATGCAGGTTTAAAAAAAATGAAACATATACAGGTTTTAAAAGTGAAGTAAAATGTTGTTTGGTTTTTGAAATTTGAGGTTATGATATGTACAGTTTTATAAAAATTTTAGTAATACAAAGTTGTAATGCAAAGTTTAAGTAATTTAATTGGTAATTAAAAATTTATTAATTGGGTTATAATTAAGTATTAATTAAAGGGATAAATGTTTTAAAAATATGCGATAGGAAATTAATAAAAGGAATGTTTTATCTTATAATTACTTAAGGATTTGATAATTAATGAAGTAATTAAAGAGTCATTAATTAAGCTAATTAATTAATGATTAAATATTAATTAATTTGTAACTAAGGATTGTTAATTAGGTGATTAGAATTAATTAATTAATGATTAGAGATAATTAATTAATGATTAAGCATTAATTAATTAAGTAATTAAGTTGTAATTAAGTATTAATTAATTAGTAATTAGAAATAAATAAATTGGTAATTAAAAATTGAATTAACTATTAATTAAAGATTAATTGATTTGTAATTAAGTTTTATTAATTAATTAATAATTAAGGTTTGTTAATTAATAATTAAGGAGTAATTAATTAGGAAATTAAAGATTAATTAATTGATTTGTATGGTAATCAAGGAATGATTAAATTAAATGGTTTGTAATTAATTAATGATTTATTAAGCAAGGTTAAGTAATTAATTATTAAATAATTACTTTAATTAAGTGATTAGAGAATCATTAATTATTGTGACTAATTAATTAAGGAGATTTATTAAAAGTTAATATGAATGGTTAAGGCTAATTAATCTATGGATTACTTAAAGGTTAATTACTTAATGTAATTAAAGGATAATTAACCAAGGATGATTAATTAAGATGGATGATTAAAGAATGATTTATTAACAAATATTGAGTATGCAGGATTAAGGTAATCTAAATGATTAAAGTTGGTAATTAATTTAATTGGAGATTAATTAAATTAATTTGTAATTATATATTTAATAAATCTTTTTATGGATGATTGAATTTTGTGAATGCTTTGAATTGATCGATATCTCTGATGTGTGATGCTCTGTGATATGAATAGGTTAAACTGTGATAATGTAGATTACCTATCTAAGTTGAATTGTTGTATGATATCCTGGATTTAAATTGTATTGTTTAAAATCTAACAACTTGGATTAGAGATGACATTGAATTCGAAGAGACCGGGGTCGGGTATCAGTAAATGCCCGAAACCACTTCGATTTGTAATTTACAATAATTCTTTGTAAATTTGATATGTGAAATCAAATAGGCTGGATTGGAATAAATGATATAAACTGGGTCATTTAATCTGAGTAATAATGCTTAGATATGATTGTAAGATGTGTATTTGACTATGGCAAGTTAAGAACTCGTAATAAGGTACGAGTTACCCAGGTTTAAATAAGTTGTATGCTTTAGTATTCCATGTTAGATGGGTTTACTCACGCTGGTTTCCAGCCTGACCCGGGTGTTACTTTGATGTAATGCTCGGGTCAGACCGAGTATTACAGATTTCAAGTAAGGACGTTCTGGAGCTCAGAAGGCGAGCTGGATGGCAGGAACGTATGAAGAGTGATATATTGTTATTTATTGAGTCGAGTTATTTTAACTGTTCAGTGATTGTGCAATGTGTAACTCTGATGTAGTAATAAATGTAATTAACTGATACAGCTTTCCTTGTATAACTGATATTATTATTTGATATTGTATTTTAATCCGCTGCGAATGTGAGAATCTGTGTCTTGTTCTGTTTCTTTCTTCTATCTCTTTCTTTTTCTTCTAACTATCTGGAATTTTCGGGTTCGAAATTTCCGGGTCGTTACAAATACAATGTATGATCACTAATATAAGATCAGTATAGGATACTCCCACAATCATAAGACCGATACCATTCTTCAAACATATCTACCCCAAAGTCAAAGCCAAGGGGCACAAACTAACTCCGCTCAATCGTACATGCTCAATAAACGTGACCGTAATCAATCATTACATTGATATCATGTCTGATCATCATTGATCGCACACATATCACTATACATTACATCTGAATCTTGAACTTTTCCTTACATTCCACTTTCCCGAGTAGCCCAAAGCCTTCCCAAAGCCATGCCAAGATCCCATGAAGAACTATGCTCGAATGGGGATAGAAATTCTTGAAGACAATCTTAACCCAGGGGTTTAGTCGACTGTGGTACACATTCAGTCGACTGAGCTCAGTCAATTGAATTATGTTCCCAATCGACCAAGCTAGTCGATTGAGTTTGGTATCCTCAGCCTTCTTGTAATGACCTGGTATTTCGAACCATTCGCATCCGTACATGTTGGACTTGAATTGCTCGAAATGTCAGATTGTTAATTTATATTTGGCAAAACTCAGAATATACAGTAAATAAATCAATCACAGAATCACAAACACAGAGTAATATAAAATAAGCAGCGGAATAGATAAATAGTAGTTCATGAAGCTACTATATAAACAACAGAGTTTGAAATAAAAAACAATAGAATATCTCAAATACAATGTAGTCTCGAATACAAACAGATGACAAGTCTGAACAAAACAACTGGAAAGCTGAATAGATAAGACAGATCTTCAAGCAAAGCTCCAATCTCCAAAGGTGAGTCTCAAATGCTGTGACACTCAGTCTGACCCGAGCATAAAGCAAAACACAAAACACTCGAGTCATGATTAACATTATTATATTAATAAATTCAACTCAAGTGAAATGTCAACTGAAATACAATTAATTTAAAGGATGTTTGGGATTTCCATCCTTTAAGGGTCCATGGAACTATCTACTATGTAGTAATATACGCTATTATAATATGTCTATACTAAAGTAAACTATTAAAGTAGCGTTAAGGCGTTACCCATATCCCCCTTAACACATTTTTATATATTCCCATAGTCTATACGGTACCATAATTCCTCCGTAAACTAGAGGACTATTAGAGGGCACTCCATAGGTATGGTACAAACCAAATTCGTAGAATGAGCGATAGGGCATGTGAACACGGCACTCGAGGCAATGCCAGGGTAGATATACCAATTGCACTCCCGGACTGGTGGTAACGCATAGCAGCTACTACCGCCCACCTCGGACACACTCCCATAATCAAAATCGAGGGGTGGCCACCAAATCAATCACAAAGTAAAATTATAGTATCAAAGAAATGTGCCCGATGGGAGGAATGACCTCACATAGCCCGGTATAGCTCCTGTTTTAGCCACATCAAGCTGACTCATGGGAATCAGGGCTACGTAAATACCATATAGAATCGTCGCCAAACCATCCTACTTCGTTCTGGAATCTCCACCACGTAAACAGTTGTTAATGTGGTTCTCGGTATTGGCAGAGAGTATGACAATATCTGATCTCGGTCTCTTTAACAACCAAACACTTATTTCACACCGTGGTCATTTCATTTCAAATAGTTCATACTTCATATCAAAATATCATATTCATTTCAAAACCATAAAATTCGATATCATTATTCACTTTAAATAATATTCATTTTCAGAATCGTATCACTTTCGAAATTATAACACTTTCGAAATCATAGAACTTTTGAAATCATAACACTTTGGAAATCATAACACTTTTGAAATCATACCACTTTCCACCTAAACAGTTGAGATGTTGAAAATAGTATATATATTAAAATAGTTATAAATTAAAATAGTTCATATATATATATTAAAAATACTTTATATAATAAAATAGTTTCCTCTAATTTTCACAAATCAATTCAAATCAACTCAAATTCCAAAATTCAATTTAATTCAATCCCAGTTCATCACTTTCAATTTAAAAGGTTAAAGATTCAATTCAAATTCTTAATAAACCATTTCAATTTTTATCGATTTCAATTTCGGGTTTTGAACTGTCTTTTCAATTCCATTAAGATTCAAAGTTAAATATTTAAACATTTTCCATATACGTTTCATTTAGAATTCAACATTTAACTTTAATTTTATTCAAATTGGAAAACATTCGCTTAATCATTTTAATAACAATTAAATAAAATCTCAGTTTATAACTTTAAATCGATATTAAATGTTCAGTCTCAATTTTATTTAAAATTGAAAATATTCATTAAATCACCTTTTTATCAAATCAAGTTATCAAATCATCTCTTTAAAATCTCAAATTCAATAAGTTTCAAGTCAATTTTATTTAAGTATAATTCTTAAACAAATACCATTTCAAATCAATTTCAATTTATCTTCCCAACCTTAATTTATTATAGTTATTACAAAATCTATTTTTAAACTGTTAATATAAATTTAAATAAATACTTAACATATTATATACTAATTAAATCAGATTTTTTTTAAATTAAATCTTATTTATATTAAAACTTATTTTATATTTTTTTTTTAAATAATAAAATTATAAGTAAAATCTTAAAAATTATATTTTCAAAACTAACTTATAAATTTAAAATTTCCAAAACATATAATTTTAAAAATATAAAATTTTACACATATATATAAATAACATTTATATATTATATTTTTTAAAATCAATATCTATTAAAACCCATATATTTCCTTTCAAAACTTTGAAAATCATTTTCAACATATAGACCAACGATGTCTGTATATAATTTTCTATCCTATGGTTAAGTGATACGGATATTTATCATTCTAATCCGCAATTTAAATATCTACGGGTATATATCATTTCAACCCGCAATCCCAAATTTAAATTAAATGAAAATCGCTTGGGTTTATCATTTCAACCCATAACGATTTTCCCTTATTCTACAAGATCGTTCGGGTATGTATCATTTCAATCCATAGGGAATTTTAAACTAAGAGGGAACTTGCAGAGTGAGAATAAATATGATAATAATATAACATATCAACAACATGCATATGTCATCAATAACAAATTAAATAAAATATAAACAACAGGTGATCGTGTCAGATGTCATATGTGAACAATTACAGATAATGTCATATCATATATAACAATAAAAAATAAACAGTTCAATTTTAACAGCGTATTTCAATTGTCATTTCAATGTGAATTATATTTATTAAATATAAGAATGTTAATCGTGAGTGATTGCTCACATTTCGAGGCTAGAGAATAATGAGAATGGGAACCGTGACACTGACACGCACACGGATAAGCGATAAGGCTAGAGAACTGCTACGACAAATTTGATATTAAGAATGTAAGTCAAGATGGACAGGAGATCGATGCAACAAAATATATATATTATATATATATAAATTCCTAAAATCAATTTATAAACATATATTTGAAAACCAATATTTAGTTCAAACACATATAAATTAAATCTCCATATATATTTGAAAACCAAACTCTTATATAATTATCTATATAAACTAATATACAACATATATAGTTATACACATACTATTATTATTTTTAAATCAATATTTATGGAATTTAATTTGACATACATCTCAGGACAACTTCTATATATATTATTTGTAACAAAATCAATATCAATTTAAAACACATATTAACAAAATCAGTATATATATTAATTCAAAATCCTTTCCTTAAATACATACCAAAATCATTATATATTATATTTCTTTACAAAATTCCAAATAAATATTTAAACATACTTTAATACACATAAGAGTTATTACAAAATTAGCAAAACAAACAAAAATGTTATACATTGTAAATACACATTTGAAACATATAATATATATAGCACATCACGTTCAAAATACAATATATATAACATATAATCTATATGTTTAAAACACATATACAGGCTTATAATGCAACAGATTTTATAACCTACATTATTCTCTTTGTTTTACTCATGTACTCAAGTATATATCTACAAACAAATATATACTTCTTTTATAATATAACATACTGCATATATATATACACATATATATACAGTAACATATAATATAACACATACCTGTTATATGAAATCACCTATATAATACATGTTATAATACGTATATACCTCTGTTACACATATACTGTTGTAAATCTATATATAATACTTCCTTATATAACTCTTTTATATAATATATATTGTAGTCATAAATATACTATAAACATATATACTCTCCTTTTAAAATATTATAATTGCTGTAAACCTATACTGTAAACGTACATAATATATCTAAATATATACCTTCATATATATATATATATATATATATAAGAGATGAGGAGAGTAGCCGAGAAGGAGGAGAAGGGAAGGTGGTTGCAAAAGAAGTTATGGCCAGAGCATGGTCGGCGGGAGGCAAAGATCGGAAGCTCGGTTTCGGGTCTCGGATGCGAATGGAGACTAGGCTGTAGATGTGTCTATGTAGGAAAATGCAAAGCTATGGAGTCAGAAGGCGATGTGGAGTGGTGAGGCACTTGGGGTCTAGAAGGGTGGTTTGCGTGTAGGCGAGCTGGAGGGTATTGGAACGGTGCTGTTCGACTACGATGTGATGTTCGAATAGAAGGCTTGGTTGGCATGGACTGCTGTCAGAGGCGCGGAGGAACAGCGACGTTCGGGTCGTGATGAACTGGGTTAGTACGGCTGTAACGACCACGACTTTCTCTCCACAGGAAGTCGCATCGTTAATAAGAAAGAAAGGGGTAGAAAATAGAAAAGAAGAGAAGAAAGAAAGAAACAACAACAACGATCTCACAGCGGAACGAATAAATTATATTAATAACATAAACTATTACATAGTATACAACACTTATCAGAGTTTACACAACTATACAACACATACTAGACAGTTATAAACATCTGTCTAGATATTACAACTCAAATACAATACAAGACTCTAACACAGATATCAACACAGCGGAATACTATATCTACGAACGCCGAAGCCTCCTGCTCCATTGCTCCTCCAGAATATTCGTCAAAGCTAAACCTGAATCCCTTGGCTACTCGTAAAAATTTGAGTACCCAAGAGTTTATAAAACAGAAATAAACACTTGGGTCAGACATGGGTCTGGTGTGAGTAACAGGTTAAACTTGCTTAACTTCAAAACCTTTAGAAAGAAAAGGTATCACGTAAGACTTCCCACAAATAAACATGGGTAAGTTTTTACCTTACGCTAACCAAAACATTTGATAGGAAATCTGATTTTATTATAATAGGGTCTAGGGTTTTCAAGTAAAATATAGAAATAGCTGAAATGCTTACATCTCACATTCCAACATAGTTGGGCACAACTAATACGTACGACACTTATTGGAGTTTGGATTCCATACAATGGCAGGGCTACTGGGGTACCGCTCGTCACAGTACGTGGCCTAGATCACCGTACCGAGGAGTACGCCCGCTCCCCTGCAACACAAAGCCGGAACCATCCCTTACTGGATAATCCCGAACAAGATAATCCCGTAGTTGGCGCGACCAACCACACACTAAGCCGAATAAAAGAAAAGGGACCTCTAGACAGGGATCTATCTTGCTCTCAGTGGGTGCTACCCACGAAGCCTTGCTGCACCTCCCCTGTTTTAGCCATTCCCGGTTGATGAGGCTTGAGGTTACGATTACCTTTAATCAGAACATATCACTTAGAATGCTCATCGTCCGCCTGACGATGTGCTGAAAGCATTCAATCCATACAAGTTCGTTCCGGGTTCGAACGAAACCGAAGGCATTATCTCGTTACACTCGTTTTGGAATCACCCTCAGAGTTAACGACAATAACCCTTGCACTCTGAATCTTCATCTTCACTTGAGATTCACGACCTATCGTTAATTTGGATCGATGTGGTATTCGGGTCTCCAGACCTGGAATTCCGGTATACGGAAACCCGATCCCGGTCTCATCGAAATCCAAAACGTATCTTTTAAGGGCCAAGTTGTTTTAAGGTTAAAACAATTCAATTCTTATCTATATACACAAAGATAGATAATTCAATAGATAATCTACATTATCATCCCAAACAGATAATTCACATTATCATTATAATTCAACCAAACATCCATATCATATATCAATCATATCTCATCAGAGATATCAAACAATGAAATACATTCAATCTCATTCATCCATCCTTAAGCAATGATTTATATCATCTAATTAATTTAAAGTGAATTAAACTAATTACTTCATTCTATAAATCCTGCTTATTTAATTATTAATTAAACCAATTAATTAATCATACTCTAAGTATCCATCTTAATTAATCCTTCTTGATTAATTAACCTTAAATTACTTTAAGTAATTAACCCTTAATTAATTTCACAAATTAATTATCTTAAACCATTACAGTAACTAATCCTTAATTACTTCATTAATTAATTAACTATACTTAATTACATTAATCCTTAATTAATTACAATTAATTAATTACTTTAATCACTTATTATTGATTAATCAATATTAATTAATCAATCCTTAATTATATCATTAATTATATTAATTAATTAATGATCCTTAATTACTTTATTAATTAATTACTCCATAATTAGTTACATTTAATAATTAATCTTTATATTTATTAATCACCTTTGATTAATCACATTTAGTAATTAACTACCCTTAATTACTCCTTCCATAAATTAATTACTCCAAAATTAATTATCCTTTAATTAATCCTTAATTATATCATTAATTATATTAATTAATTAATGATCCTTAATTACTTTATTAATTAATTACTCCATAATTAGTTACATTTAATAATTAATCTTTATATTTATTAATCACCTTTGATTAATCACATTTAGTAATTAACTACCCTTAATTACTCCTTCCATAAATTAATTACTCCAAAATTAATTATCCTTTAATTAATCCTTTGATTAATTATACAAAAGTAATTAATCTCAAATTACTCCATTCCCTCCATTTAATTACATCTAGTAATTACCTTTAATTACTTTCCTAAGTAATTACATTTCACTAATTACATTTTAGTAATTATACTAAACAAATCACCCAGTGATTACCATAAATTAATTTAATTAATTAATTTAAACTTATCAAATTATTCTTTAATTATCCTATTAATTTAATGACTCCTAAATCATTAAATCTTAATTAATCTTTAAATTAAAGTATTAACCTTTATTACTACTTTAATTATTATTAACAAAAGCTTTGAAATAATTTACCTTTAAATCTTTCTTTTATTTCATTTCAAATTAATGATTTAAATTTGAATAACAAATTTAACTTTAACTAAGACTTAAATCAAATTTACCAAAATCTTTTTAAATCTAAATGTTAAGAACACTTAACATTTATAAAGAAAATTTATAAGATTTTAAACCCATTCATTAAAATTCAAACCCTTTTAAAATTATTCTTTTAAATATTTAAGTTGTTAAATAAAAACTCATTTATTTCACAACTGGAATTCAAGTTTAAATTTGAATCCACATTTAAAAATTTGATTTTTAAACTCTGTTTAAATTTAAAAACAAACAGGCTCTATAACCTGTAACACTTCAATTAACCCGAGCCTTATATCAAAATACCCGAGACAATCTACAGAAATCCCGAGACCAGCTTCGAGTTTTCCCTTCCCTTCTTTAATAAACTTTGATATGTTCAAAAATTTAAAAACAGTTAAAACTCACGCGAGTTCCTCTGCACGAACCCGAGCCATTTCCCTTCTTTCCCGAACATGACTTCGAGTCATTCCACCATCTACTTCGAGAACAACATCTTCTTCCTTAAACTCATTCCAGACATGACTGCTACCTGGTGCACGTGCACAACTACTCGCCTGAGCTCCGGCCACCCACGACGAACTCTACAAGTCAACAATCAACCCCATACCCTAACTCGATCACTAGAGCCTCGATCAAACACGAAAATCGAATTCGAGCAACCCACCACAACCACGAACAGGAACCAAAGCCTGGAAAATTCCTCGAACTCACTCCTCCGATCGCCTGAGCCCCAGAACCTCTGACCACGTCTTCATCATCCATTGAGCTACCGATTCCCAGAGTTCAGATGAACTCGATCATCTCTGGACGTCGTGACGAACGTATTTCCCAACCTCAATAAAACTAGGGTTATAAACTTCCCTGATCAAATCCCTTCGCCACAATACTTTTTACCATCATCAGATAATTTTCTACAACTCTCCGATCATCACTCTATCTCCAGTGGAAACCACGACTTCCCCGAAGACTTAGATCATCAAAGATCAACCAGAATTCAAATTCTGGTCAAACCCAAACTGCTCGTACCACACCCCTCTAAAAATTGTGATTTTACTTTTATAATTCATGGTTTAGGATATGATTTCAGATTATATACCTGTACCTTTGAATTAAGATATTCAAATTTTAACAAAACTAAAGTCTCCTGTTTCTCTATGTTTTCTAGAGCAGTTTCCTTTTTATTTTAACTTAAATAAAATTTTAAACACAAATCCTTGATTAAACA
Source organism: Allium fistulosum (assembly GCA_030737815.1). Taxonomy (NCBI): domain Eukaryota; kingdom Viridiplantae; phylum Streptophyta; class Magnoliopsida; order Asparagales; family Amaryllidaceae; genus Allium; species Allium fistulosum. The sequence continues at coordinate 98,459,253 of CM060905.1, forward strand.
AACAATTATTGTTTTTAACTTAACCCATAATAATATCAAAGTCAAAAAAAATACAAGATTAAATTAAACTTAGAACTTGAACTGGAAACAGATATACATATCAATAACAGACATGCACTCCAATTTTACATCCATATATAAAGATATACATACATATCAACATACTAAACAACATGCAGGCATTAGACATCATAGATTCAAGGATTTTTAGCATGTAACAGATATACTTAAGTTTTTAAAAATGTAAGTTACTCACTTGAAATAAGAAACAGAGGACAGTTTTTCTTAAATCTGGAACTTGCACTAGATCTTCTTACTATTGAATTAAATCTGAATTCGATGAATTGATTTGGTTGCCAGTTTGATCTCAGGTTGATATATGTTGAAGATTTGAAAGTAACTGAAGTTGCTGATATTAAGATTGTTGACTTGCCATTGGATGTTTAAGTTTGAAACCATGCTCAGGCTAAAACTGGAGACAGGTTGTTGAGTTTGATCTATTTGATTACTAATTTTGTTTGAGAGGATAGTTTGATTACAGATTATTTAAGAGGATTTTGTTTTGTTGAGAGAAGATTTGTTTCAGATTTTAGTTCAGCTGAAAGATTTCTTTTTCTTAACTTTGGAAAAAAATGAACATTAAAAAGAGTAGATTTTGGAGAAAACATGCTTATATAAGTATAAATGATTTATTTAAAAATAAAAATCAAAAATTAAAAGGACACTTGTCTAAAAACATAACATTTGTCAAATTGAGTAGATTAATTGTTTACATTTGTCTCATTAGTTACTTAAGATATTAACACTTGTTATATACATATTTTCTTATTCTTTTATTTAATATAAAAGTAAATACAACTCTTTCTTTATTTATTAAATGCTTATATATATATATATATGAATTACTTTCATATGTAAATGTATATGTGCATTCCTTAAAAAAATTGAAATAAAACAATATATAAAAATGAAAGCTTACTTACATAATTTAAATATGTTTATTTATTTGAATTCAAAATAAATTCAAATTCAAATTCTGTTTATATTTGAAAATCCAATTTTTAAAACTAATTTATATCAACATATTTTAATTTCAAAATAATAATATTGTCTTTTAAAAACTATCTATATTTATACATTTATTATTGTTGTTTGAAAATAACATTTTATCAATTTTAAAATAATTTATAAAAGAGATTATTAATTTGCTACTATTACCAACATATCATATGTAAATTGTATTCTAAACTTTATATATATATACTTCTTAAATCATATTTATTATCAATATTTAAAAAGAAAATAAATTAACCTTACTATTAATCTTTATTCAAAACCATATAGTTATTTTGATTTAAATAGCTTTGAAAAGCTAAATATTAATTAAATCATAATTTCCCCACTATCAAAATGTATTTTAGAAATTTAAAAACAAGATTTTATTTATTTATTAACTTTCAAATCAAAGGCAATCTATTTACAATATATATACTCATATATATATTATAGATAGAAATCATTTTATTAACTTATAAAAGATAAAATTCAATAATTAAATATTTATTTAATTAGATTATTAACCAATTCAAATTTGTTATCAAAAATTATCAAATCAATTTAATTATTTAAACAGATTATTAAATTGATATTGTCCAAAATTCCGGGATATCACATTCCTTCCCCCTTAAAAGAATTTCGTCCCCGAAATTTAAAACAAAGGTAATTTAATAATCTTTTTAAATCACAAGGATGTATTATCATCCATATGCTAACAATCATAGCAACCAATCATCCAAACAAACAATTCTAACTATCCAGCGAAAATTCTGAATAGAATTTCCTCGAGTTTCCCCAAGTATATATATACCGAGATACTCGCTCTACAAAATCCAAAAAATCAACAATACTAAGCTATAGAGTTCTTACTCATCTAGATCTATAGAACTAAACAAGATATCAGACTACAGACGAGTCTGACTTAACAACCAAATCCTCCAGAACTGCTGATTCCTAAACCAGAGATAGATCAAACACGTACTCCCTCAGAGATACGTAAAATACATTGAATTCTGACAATTCAACCTTGTAGATCAAAGTACTTATCCAAATTAGATCACATAAAAGATCCAAAATAATTCGGAGCTAACTTCCCAGACTTACCCAATCTTATAGCTCCTTTTAACCAGAGAAAATCTTCACAACAACGAAGTCTCCAACTTCGAATTTCAAATTCCTTCGTCTCTTATCCACAAAATCTTCAGACGATCTCGGCTTCCTACAAATCCTTTCTGATCAGCTCAACCTTCGCCGATGCTTCTAGAAATAAACAGGACCAAGAATAACTCAACAAAATGATCTTCTCAAGATCAACCAAGATCAAGAACAAACTCTACTCACAAACATCAGAAGACCGAACTAACTTCTCCTATCTGGAAAAGACAAACAGGATCACTCGCCAAACTGCTTCCGCTACACCACTCTGATCTGGAGTTGATAAGAATGCTGATGAAGAACACAAGCACAAACTGGACAACATATCCCAGAAAATCTCAGATACCCAAAAGAATACTCAAACTATCGCAAGTCACTTTTGCGATCAACTCAGCCAAATTCCAAATAAAACTGTTCTCTCTTTACCAATCAGAACAGCTCACACTTAACTATCCAATTCATCGAAGAAATGGATATACTCTGCTGTTTCTGAACTCCACTTCAGAAAAACTACTCAGCCAGAAAAACTTCCTGCCAATCCAAGAATACTCCGAGCTGCACCGCTGCCACAAATGCCAAAGACTTCCTTACCAAAGCTTTTCAAGAAACTCGAACTTCAAACCAAACAGAATCACCATGCTGAACTCAGCCACAACACCGAAGCAGACACACTTCCACAACTTGTTCCAAAGAAAACATCTTCGGGAACATCCATATTCACTGCGTCTCATCACACAGCTACTATTACCTGAGGTATCAAGATACCATCACTCGCTTCTGTTCTCCGACAGATCCAACTCTACTCATCCAACTCCTAAGATGAACTCCGAACCTTAACAGGTTTCCTTCAGAGATTGTGAAATCCTTACACAACTGCAAAGTTCACTCGAGACGGTATTAGGTTTACAGTCTCGACAGATACTCTTCCAACCTCAACACTCAGACTCCTAATCCTATATGATAAATTATTATCATCTCAACCAATCATTACAAATACCATATACATTTAAAATGATACTTTTTTATATAGAAATTATATCTGGGTAAAATTATTTCATCTACCTTTTTAAAACAATATTGTGTCCGTTGGCCTGGTCAAGTGTTTAGAGATCCCTATCAATAACGTTAGCTACTCGTATTGACCAGAATCCATATACCACTCAACCGATCAATTAACACAATATAAAACCATTTTATATAACTAACAAATACGCGCTCTCGAATATATATACACTCAGACTCAAACAGGTTGCTACAGATCTTGTCTCTAATGAACAATCCTTCCGAACCTAGGTATTCACTCATCCTAGTGTTCTGATATTCACTTAATCAATAGCTTAGGTATTCGCTCAACCTATGCTCTGATACCACTGTAACGACCACGACTTTCTCTCCACAGAAAGTCGCATCGTTAATAAGAAAGAAAGGGGTAGAAAATAGAAAAGAAGAGAAGAAAGAAAGAAACAACAACAACAATCTCACAGCGGAACGAATAAATTATATTAATAACATAAACTATTACATAGTATACAACACTTATCAGAGTTTACACAACTATACAACACATACTAGACAGTTATAAACATCTGTCTAGATATTACAACTCAAATACAATACAAGACTCTAACACAGATATCAACACAGCGGAATACTATATCTACGAACGCCGAAGCCTCCTGCTCCATTGCTCCTCCAGAATATTCGTCAAAGCTAAACCTGAATCCCTTGGCTACTCGTAAAAATTTGAGTACCCAAGAGTTTATAAAACAGAAATAAACACTTGGGTCAGACATGGGTCTGGTGTGAGTAACAGGTTAAACTTGCTTAACTTCAAAACCTTTAGAAAGAAAAGGTATCACGTAAGACTTCCCACAAATAAACATGGGTAAGTTTTTACCTTACGCTAACCAAAACATTTGATAGGAAATCTGATTTTATTATAATAGGGTCTAGGGTTTTCAAGTAAAATATAGAAATAGCTGAAATGCTTACATCTCACATTCCAACATAGTTGGGCACAACTAATACGTACGGCACTTATTGGAGTTTGGATTCCATACAATGGCAGGGCTACTGGGGTACCGCCCGTCATAGTACGTGGCCTAGATCACCGTACCGAGGAGTACGCCCGCTCCCCTGCAACACAAAGCCGGAACCATCCCTTACTGGATAATCCCGAACAAGATAATCCCGTAGTTGGCGCGACCAACCACACACTAAGCCGAATAAAAGAAAAGGGACCTCTAGACAGGGATCTATCTTGCTCTCAGTGGGTGCTACCCACGAAGCCTTGCTGCACCTCCCCTGTTTTAGCCATTCCCGGTTGATGAGGCTTGAGGTTACGATTACCTTTAATCAGAACATATCACTTAGAATGCTCATCGTCCGCCTGACGATGTGCTGAAAGCATTCAATCCATACAAGTTCGTTCCGGGTTCGAACGAAACCGAAGGCATTATCTCGTTACACTCGTTTTGGAATCACCCTCAGAGTTAACGACAATAACCCTTGCACTCTGAATCTTCATCTTCACTTGAGATTCACGACCTATCGTTAATTTGGATCGATGTGGTATTTGGGTCTCCAGACCTGGAATTCCGGTATACGGAAACCCGATCCCGGTCTCATCGAAATCCAAAACGTATCTTTTAAGGGCCAAGTTGTTTTAAGGTTAAAACAATTCAATTCTTATCTATATACACAAAGATAGATAATTCAATAGATAATCTACATTATCATCCCAAACAGATAATTCACATTATCATTATAATTCAACCAAACATCCATATCATATATCAATCATATCTCATCAGAGATATCAAACAATGAAATACATTCAATCTCATTCATCCATCCTTAAGCAATGATTTATATCATCTAATTAATTTAAAGTGAATTAAACTAATTACTTCATTCTATAAATCCTGCTTATTTAATTATTAATTAAACCAATTAATTAATCATACTCTAAGTATCCATCTTAATTAATCCTTCTTGATTAATTAACCTTAAATTACTTTAAGTAATTAACCCTTAATTAATTTCACAAATTAATTATCTTAAACCATTACAGTAATTAATCCTTAATTACTTCATTAATTAATTAACTATACTTAATTACATTAATCCTTAATTAATTACAATTAATTAATTACTTTAATCACTTATTATTGATTAATCAATCTTAATTAATCAATCCTTAATTATATCATTAATTATATTAATTAATTAATGATCCTTAATTACTTTATTAATTAATTACTCCATAATTAGTTACATTTAATAATTAATCTTTATATTTATTAATCACCTTTGATTAATCACATTTAGTAATTAACTACCCTTAATTACTCCTTCCATAAATTAATTACTCCAAAATTAATTATCCTTTAATTAATCCTTAATTATATCATTAATTATATTAATTAATTAATGATCCTTAATTACTTTATTAATTAATTACTCCATAATTAGTTACATTTAATAATTAATCTTTATATTTATTAATCACCTTTGATTAATCACATTTAGTAATTAACTACCCTTAATTACTCCTTCCATAAATTAATTACTCCAAAATTAATTATCCTTTAATTAATCCTTTGATTAATTATACAAAAGTAATTAATCTCAAATTACTCCATTCCCTCCATTTAATTACATCCAGTAATTACCTTTAATTACTTTCCTAAGTAATTACATTTCACTAATTACATTTTAGTAATTATACTAAACAAATCACCCAGTGATTACCATAAATTAATTTAATTAATTAATTTAAACTTATCAAATTATTCTTTAATTATCCTATTAATTTAATGACTCCTAAATCATTAAATCTTAATTAATCTTTAAATTAAAGTATTAACCTTTATTACTACTTTAATTATTATTAACAAAAGCTTTGAAATAATTTACCTTTAAATCTTTCTTTTATTTCATTTCAAATTAATGATTTAAATTTGAATAACAAATTTAACTTTAACTAAGACTTAAATCAAATTTACCAAAATCTTTTTAAATCTAAATGTTAAGAACACTTAACATTTATAAAGAAAATTTATAAGATTTTAAACCCATTCATTAAAATTCAAACCCTTTTAAAATTATTCTTTTAAATATTTAAGTTGTTAAATAAAAACTCATTTATTTCACAACTGGAATTCAAGTTTAAATTTGAATCCACATTTAAAATTTGATTTTTAAACTCTGTTTAAATTTAAAAACAAACAGGCTCTATAACCTGTAACACTTCAATTAACCCGAGCCTTATATCAAAATACCCGAGACAATCTACAGAAATCCCGAGACCAGCTTCGAGTTTTCCCTTCCCTTCTTTAATAAACTTTGATATGTTCAAAAATTTAAAAACAGTTAAAACTCACGCGAGTTCCTCTGCACGAACCCGAGCCATTTTCCTTCTTTCCCGGACATGACTTCGAGTCATTCCACCATCTACTTCGAGAACAACATCTTCTTCCTTAAACTCATTCCAGACATGACTGCTACCTGGTGCACGTGCACAACTACTCGCCTGAGCTCCGGCCACCCACGACGAACTCTACAAGTCAACAATCAACCCCATACCCTAACTCGATCACTAGAGCCTCGATCAAACACGAAAATCGAATTCGAGTAACCCACCACAACCACGAACAGGAACCAAAGCCTGGAAAATTCCTCGAACTCACTCCTCCGATCGCCTGAGCCCCAGAACCTCTGACCACGTCTTCATCATCCATTGAGCTACCGATTCCCAGAGTTCAGATGAACTCGATCATCTCTGGACGTCGTGACGAACGTATTTCCCAACCTCACTAAAACTAGGGTTATAAACTTCCCTGATCAAATCCCTTCGCCACAATACTTTTTACCATCATCAGATAATTTTCTACAACTCTCCGATCATCACTCTATCTCCAGTGGAAACCACGACTTCCCCGAAGACTTAGATCATCAGAGATCAACCAGAATTCAAATTCTGGTCAAACCCAAACTGCTCGTACCACACCCCTCTAAAAATTGTGATTTTACTTTTATAATTCATGGTTTAGGATATGATTTCAGATTATATACCTGTACCTTTGAATTAAGATATTCAAATTTTAACAAAACTAAAGTCTCCTGTTTCTCTATGTTTTCTAGAGCAGTTTCCTTTTTATTTTAACTTAAATAAAATTTTAAACACAAATCCTTGATTAAACAAACAATTATTGTTTTTAACTTAACCCATAATAATATCAAAGTCAAAAAAAAATACAAGATTAAATTAAACTTAGAACTTGAACTGGAAACAGATATACATATCAATAACAGACATGCACTCCAATTTTACATCCATATATAAAGATATACATACATATCAACATACTAAACAACATGCAGGCATTAGACATCATAGATTCAAGGATTTTTAGCATGTAACAGATATACTTAAGTTTTTAAAAATGTAAGTTACTCACTTGAAATAAGAAACAGAGGACAGTTTTTCTTAAATCTGGAATTTGCACTAGATCTTCTTACTATTGAATTAAATCTGAATTCGTTGAATTGATTTGGTTGCCTGTTTGATCTCAGGTTGATATATGTTGAAGATTTGAAAGTAACTGAAGTTGCTGATATTAAGATTGTTGACTTGCCATTGGATGTTTAAGTTTGAAACCATGATCAGGCTAAAACTGGAGACAGGTTGTTGAGTTTGATCTATTTGATTACTAATTTTGTTTGAGAGGATAGTTTGATTACAGATTATTTAAGAGGATTTTGTTTTGTTGAGAGAAGATTTGTTTCAGATTTTAGTTCAGCTGAAAGATTTCTTTTTCTTAACTTTGGAAAAAAATGAACATTAGAAAGAGTAGATTTTGGAGAAAACATGCTTATATAAGTATAAATGATTTATTTAAAAATAAAAATCAAAAATTAAAAGGACACTTGTCTAAAAACATAACATTTGTCAAATTGAGTAGATTAATTGTTTACATTTGTCTCATTAGTTACTTAAGATATTAACACTTGTTATATACATATTTTCTTATTCTTTTATTTAATATAAAAGTAAATACAACTCTTTCTTTATTTATTAAATGCTTATATATATATATATGAATTACTTTCATATGTAAATGTATATGTGCATTCCTTAAAAAAAATGAAATAAAACAATATATAAAAATGAAAGCTTACTTACATAATTTAAATATGTTTATTTATTTGAATTCAAAATAAATTCAAATTCAAATTCTGTTTATATTTGAAAATCCAATTTTTAAAACTAATTTATATCAACATATTTTAATTTCAAAATAATAATATTGTCTTTTAAAAACTATCTATATTTATACATTTATTATTGTTGTTTGAAAATAACATTTTATCAATTTTAAAATAATTTATAAAAGAGATTATTAATTTGCTACTATTACCAACATATCATATGTAAATTGTATTCTAAACTTTATATATATATACTTCTTAAATCATATTTATTATCAATATTTAAAAAGAAAATAAATTAACCTTACTATTAATCTTTATTCAAAACCATATAGTTATTTTGATTTAAATAGCTTTGAAAAGCTAAATATTAATTAAATCATAATTTCCCCACTATCAAAATGTATTTTAGAAATTTAAAAACAAGATTTTATTTATTTATTAACTTTCAAATCAAAGGCAATCTATTTACAATATATATACTCATATATATATTATAGATAGAAATCATTTTATTAACTTATAAAAGATAAAATTCACTAATTAAATATTTATTTAATTAGATTATTAACCAATTCAAATTTGTTATCAAAAATTATCAAATCAATTTAATTATTTAAACAGATTATTAAATTGATATTGTCCAAAATTCCGGGATATCACAACGGCTGTCAAGGCGCCTAGGGTGGTGGATCTCGGGCTACTACTTAGGTGGGGTGATGGTTGAGGGTAGAGGCCGCGCGGAGGAGCTTCTTGGTGATGGTTTATGAGGGGATGAGGGGGAGATGGTCGGCCAATGGCATGGCGAACAATGGAAAAAAGCATGGAAGGGGAGGGAACAAGGCGACCAACCCTTTAGGTGGAAGGAAAATAAATGGAACAGGCAACAACAACTTTAACTTCATATAGTATTATATATTTTTTTCCATGAATTGAAAAAAAAAGAACAGAACGAAAATCAAAGAGAATGAGCTGGATTGAGAAACAACAAACTTATTATATAAACTTGGATTATATTATTTATTTTCTTCTTTCAGAGAACAAAAATGAACGAAGTGGAAAGGAGCAGAAGGAAAACTGAATGAACCAGGGAAAAATGGAAGGAACAAGAAGTTATATTGATTGATGGGATAACAAAAGTCGGAAGTTGAATAGCTGGAAATATTAAAGTTTGTTGTCTATTAGTTGTCTCGGGAATAAACGAAAGGACACAGGAAAACAAAAACGCTCAAAACGCGTACCAATACGGCTAGCCGTTTTGTCGATTTCGTCGCATACCGAACTCTGAAACACACAAATGAATATACAGTGGAGATCAACACGACGAGACGAACAGAATGGTACACAGATATGAGCAGTACGACCATCCTATCAAAAGTCGATATTTCGCTGCCAAAATTGCTGCTAATTTGCCGAAAATAAGATAAACGGGGCTAGAGAAGATCAAATTTCACAAAACGAATTATAACGTCTCACTCAGAAAATGATTTACAAATTTCTATATAAAAATATTCAGGTTTTGAAAACATTTATGTTCATCAATATTAACTGATTTTAAATTGAAATTGAAAATTACACAATAAAACTAACTTCCATATTTTCCAATGAAAATTTACCATTTGCTATGTTTAAATAGACATATTCCAAATACCAAATTTCCATTGCCAAATTTAATTATTTAATTTCAAGAAAATTTTTAGTTAATTACGTTATGAAACCGTTAAAATTTACAGGTCATTACACTTCTGTTTAAGGCTCCACACATGGGATTGATTTACACACACATTTAGTCGAATTAATTTCATCCTCAGTCGATTGAAAGTGACAGGTCCCAAGCAATGAGCCTAGGGCAGGGAGGAATCTCCCAAACGATCGTTGATTCACGTGTCGTTTCCTTCGATGTTTTTCCCGATGAGTCGCCTAGCTCCTCTAGCGTGTCTTCATTGCATCAGACCTCTTTTGGAGTTTATTGGTTGATGTTTTGAAAGTGGACTCTTAAGTATTTGAAAACCCATTTCGATACGGATCTCGCTCTTTTTCGTATAGAGTCTACCTAGGATGATTTCAACGACCCAGGAAGCCCTAACATGCCCAAATAACTCAACAACCTTCTTAACTCATATGATGCTTACACGTGTGTCGATATGCCCGCTCGTGCACGCATATGCACACACCTATGTGCAAACACTTAAAACTTCACAAATCACGTTTCGAGCTTCATCGGAGCGATTACTCGACCCGATATTCTCTCACGCAACTTTGTGGGTCGCTATAACTACATGAGATTGCTTGTAGTGTTTTTATACACATATATAATCAATCACACAAACATATTCATTCATTCACGCATACACAACCATTATTAACCATTCCAATTACAATTTAAGAATTGTATTTATTACTTTAACTTTAAATGCACTGTGCCGCGAGTTTTATAAATGAAAAATGTCATTCTCAAGAAAGACTTTATTCTCGTTTAATCGCTCTCAATCGTTTCCTCCTCTCTCGAAATCTGTTTGTAATTTGTCCTTGCCATCTCCCTATCTTTATACCGATCGAGATCCTCACATTCGATCGTATGCCCAAAATGTTAAAGAGGGTTTATCATCAGCAAATTCTTGGAATTTTCGGCGATTCAATAATTGGATTGCTAAGAAAAGTAACATAATTTTCTTCAGATGTGGAGATAGTGATCATTTGGCTTCTCAATGTCGAGATCCAATCAGGTGTTTCGAATGTGGAATGTTTGGTCATAAGAGATTCTCTTGTTCGAAGAAATTTATGCCTTTGGCTTCTGGTTCCCAAAGTGGTGGTCGACCCAAATACAAGAATTCTGGATCGTTAAAATCGATATCAATTGATTCAGGGCCGCAGCTTATAAATCATGGTTTTCAATTCACATTAAAGTTCTTGTTGATCAAAGGTATTTTGCTCGATAATATGTGGCAAAAGAGAGATGAAGGGATTAAACTGTTAGAAGAAATGTTTGAGCATTTTGACGCGATCAATTCTTCTATTGATTCAGGGCCGCAGCTTATAAATCGTGGTTTTCAAATCACGTTAAAGTTCTTGTTGATCAGAGGTATTCTGCTCGATAATCTGTGGCAAAAGCGAGATGAAGGGATTAAACTGTTAGAAGAAATGTTTGAAAATTTTGACGCGATCAATTCTCCAAATATTGGTAAGGGTTATAGGGAAAGGTTCGGTGATCCAGAGGTTTATTTTGGGAATTATAAAGACTCTGTCAAGAAATCTGATGAAAAGTTTGAAATTTTTGATGATTTATTGGATTAGAATGGAATTTTGAACTACTCCTTATCAGCAAATTCTAAAGAGAGTGAGAATAAAGCTTTTGATCCTATGCTTTTAGACGATTCTGTTATTCAATACATAAGCGTTCATAATGTTTCTGCGATTAACAAAGAGTTGATAACATCGGATTCTAACATTCAGACCAAAGCATCTGATCTGGAATCATATGGTGGATTTGATTGTGTTAAGGGCAAAAGAGCGAAAACTATGAAATTGGTTAATTTTGTGATTTCGACAAACAACAGGTTTAAATGCTTGGAAGACGATGATAGAATTGATGTTACTTTTGGTTCGAAATAGGCTGATACTAATCTTGATAGTAATAATTCATCAGGCAATAACTCTGATGATTCTGAAGTAGTTATTGTTTCGACTAAAAATTTAGAGATTTTCTTGATGGATGAGCTAAATGATAATATGGTAATGGAGGATCAGTTTCATTTTAGAGAAGTTTTCGATAAGTTTTTGTTGTTGGCTTCGCCTTTTTCTAGTAAGGGTTTGGATATGGGATCCGTGTCTGGTGATATGCACACTGATACCAGGGCCTTTGAAGTGCAATATCTTCAGAATGTTACAAGTTCTTTGGTCGTGGTTGCATTCGCAGATTATGTTATAGCTAACAGCTGTGTTGATTGCAATGGTGTTGATATTGATAAGTTGCTTTCTGAGAAGATGATAATATTAGAGGAGGATGGTTTATCAAACAAGGAAATAGTTTCTAATAAAGTTAAGACTGTGTGTAAAAATTCTTGTGATGTTGTACATGTTGTTGTAGATGAAGCTTCAGTTATAGGGGTTTTGGAAAATTCGAACCTGACTGAATCATCTAAAGTGAAGTCTGGGAGGGTATTTGTTGCTGAGGATGTTATTTCAGGCATCACATCAGAAGTTAGTAAAGAGGCTGGAACTGTTTGTGTGTCCAATAATGCAAATAGTCTAAAGTTTAAGAGATTGGAGAGCTTTAGTCCTTTTCCAACTTCCATATCATCGCAGAGAAGAAAGCGCATGAAGACAGCAGTGTCTAGTGGACGTGTTCGTCGAAGTACTAGGATTCATGATGCAGCCCAGACTGTTACAGTCTTAGGTCGCGAGCGACCTAACAGCAGATAGGTCGCGTGGATGAGGTACGACCTAAATTAGGTCACGTAAACGACTTGCGACCTAAAGGGGATGCAGTGAAACAGGATGTAGCGCTTGGGTTATGCCATAGGTCGCTAACGAGTTACGACCTAACGAAGCCGCGACCTAGCGAGGTAACAAAGCTACATAGTGAAGTAACGGAAGTGTTAGGTCGCGTACGACCTAACGAGGCCTTTAAGTCGCTCAAACGACTTAGTGAAGCTCGCAAACGACCTAACGAGTTAACTCACTCAGCAATGCCGCATTTTCATTTAAGTCGCGAACGACTTAACTTACCTGACGAGTTACGACCTAAGATAGGTCGCTCTGATATTTCAAGAAGGCAGTCTCGAGCTACGACCTAAGTTAGGTCGCGTGAACGACCTACGACCTAAATTAGGTCGCGAGGAGAGTTAGGTCGCTGACTTTTAGATGCCGCTTGTTTTTAGGTCGCTCACTGCTGTAAGTCTTAAGTCGCTCATGGGAAGGTCGCCAGAAGCTGTTTCTTAAGTCGCTGCCTTGCTGTTAGGTCGGACAAGTGTTAAGTCGTGATGGTTTGTAATATGTTGTGTTGTATTTTCTTATGTTGTAATCTTTTAAGTCGTTTTGTTTTTAGGTCCACTGTTTTAAGTCGTCTGTTTTAGGTCGTGTATGTTAGGTCGTGGCCGACCTAAGTGTTGTACATTTTTGTGTTGTTAAGCGTGTGTTGTAAGGTCGTGAACGACTTAGTGATGTGTGAGTTGTACGTCTATAAATAGACATGTTGGGTCATTTGTAAAGGGTGATTGATTTTGAATAAAATTTCGTTTGTTAGCTTTGTGCTTTCATCTAAATTGGTAGTTGAGTGTAATCTCCTATCTCCACTTTCGGTTAATCGAGTGCGCTCGATTCAACGATTGCTGAAGCCGATTCACGGTATCTAGTGCGCTAGATCAACGTGCAAAGAATCGTAGATCTTTAAACACGGTATAGTGCCTATCAACGTGTTTGGGATAGCTAGATTCCGGCATCTTTGGATCAATGGAGTTGGGCATTTGGTATTCTTCAATTCACCAATCGCTACTTTCACAGAATCATCATTTTGTTATTCCGCTGCTGCATCATTTGGTATCAGAGCTTGTTTTAGCCAATCATAGCTAAATCGAGTCTTGGAGCCGAGAATTTGAAGTTTGAAGTGTTGTTTTGTACGATCTTGAGCTAGGCCGAGAAGTTGTTGTTCATCGTGTTCATCGCAAATTGCAACAAAGTGGGAGTTCTCGATCCATTTCATTTTGGATCTAAGTTCGAAAGGTGTTTGAAATTTGGAGTTGGAGCCGAAAGTCAAAGTTTTGAAGAATCAACCATGCCGCCGAGAAGAGCTAATCGTCACCAAAACGTAGAAGCTTTGTATAGAAGAGAAGAAGCTGATGAGATGGAGCAAAGAATTAATGAAAACTTTAGTGAGAAACTTAATGAAGGAATTGGACGATTAGAGAAGATGATGTTAGAGATGAATCAAAATCGGAGAAGGGTTTCACCTGAATCTAACCATCGGGAAGGTAGAGTCTCGCCACATTCCAATCGAGAGAGAAGTAATGATAATGACCATAGAAGTATGAGCCGAGACAGTTATAGAAATGTGAATGATCGAGAACGGAGGAATGTAGATAGAAGGAATGTTGGTGGTAGACGTGATGGTAGTAGAGATGTTGGTGGTCAGGATCGACATCGATATACATCTGATTTTGAAGAGGAGTTTGATGGAGGTAGTGTTCATGGACGAGGCCAAGGCAGAAATCAATCGGAATATGATCATAAGTGGGAGTCTGGGATGAAGACTGAAATACCGGAATTCAAGGGTGGTATGCAAGCTGAAGAGTTTTTGGATTGGTTGTCTAATGTGGAGGAGATTTTTGACTTCAAAGAAGTTCTAGAACATCGTAGAGTAAAGTTGGTTACTACAAGGCTGAGGGGTAGAGCTATGGCATGGTGGCAGCAGACTAACTAACACGGGAGAGAATGGGGAAGTCAAAAATTGAATCTTGGGATAAGATGAAGAAACTGATGAGAGCTACATTCTTACCTTATAACTATCAGTCGCTTATGTATCAGAGGTTGCAAAACTTGAGACAAGGGACGAAATCTGTGAATGACTATGCTGACGAATTTTAGCAACTGATTGCAAGGAATGATATTATGGAGACAAAGGAACAATTGACAGCTAGATTTGTTGGGGGGTTGCGAATGCAGATTCAAGAAATGGTTAACATGTTTGATCCCAGATCTATAGCAGAAGCACACCAGAAGGCGTTGGCTTGGGAGAAACAGGGAAGACGAGGAGGTGGTGTGTTTACAAATTCCAACAATCCAGTGAAGGGTGTTAGTGGAAGTTCTAATGTTTCAAAAGCTGTTGCAAAACCAGTTGTAAATGAGGTTGGGAAGATGAAAGTCAATAATGGTTTTAAGTGCTATAATTGTCAAGAAATGGGCCACAAAAGTAATGAATGTCCAAAGCCGAAGAAGAGAGCTATGATAGCGGAGGTTGAGGATGAGGATGAAGAAGCTGAATGTTCCAATTCACTACCTGATGAGGAGGAAGAAGAAGTGTCAGGAGACGAAGGTTGTAATCTGATGATGAGGAGGTCTTGTTTGACACCCAAGCAAGAGGAGGATTGTAGTTGGTTGAGGAGCAATATTTTTCAGTCAACATGTACTGTTCTGAGGAAAGTTTGCAAATTTGTTATTGATGTTGGAAGCTGTGATAATATAATTTCTTCAGAAGCTGTGAGGAAGTTGGCATTGAAGACTGAGAAACATCCGAAACCATACAAGCTGGCTTGGTTGACGAAAGGCGGGGAGGTGAATGTTGGACGAAGGGCTCGAGTTAATTTTTCAATTGGGAAGAAATACAAGGACGAAATCTGGTACGATGTGGTAGATATGGATGTCTGTCATTTGTTGCTGGGAAGACCGTGGTAGTATGACCGGGCTGTGCAACATGATGGGCGTACCAACAGTTACAGTTTCATGTTTAAAGGCACGAAGATTACTCTAGTTCCAAAGAAGCGACAACAAGAAGAAAACAAACTGGAGGAGATTGAAGAGCTGAAAACATTATTATCCTTGAAGGAGTTTGTTAAAGAAGTCGAAGAGGAGCCTTAAGTGTTTTTGTTAATTGGGCGTGAGAGCAGTGAAGTGGTGGAAATACCTGAAGAAGTTAAACCAGTACTTGAAGAATTTAATGATGTATTTCCTGAAGAGCTGCCAACGGAATTGCCACCGTTGAGGGATATACAACACCAGATAGATCTTGTTCCCAGTAATGTGTTGCCACATAAACCACACTATAGAATGAGTTTGGAAGAACATGAAGAGTTGCGTAGGCAGGTAGAGGAATTGCTTGAACAGGGACGAATACATGAGAGCTTGAGTCCGTGTGCTGTACCAGCATTACTCGTACCGAAGAAGGATGGTTCATGGAGGATGTGCACCGATAGTAGAGCATTGAACAAGATAACAGTCAGATACAGATTTCCGATGTCGAGGCTTGATGATCTGTTGGATCAAATCAGTGGGTCTGTAATCTTTTCTAAGATTGACTTGAAGAGCGGTTATCATCAGATTCGCATTAGACTAGGGGACGAATGGAAGACAACATTCAAGACAAGGGAAGGATTGTATGAATGGCTGGTAATGCCGTTTGGTCTATCGAATGCACCAAGTACATTCATGAGGGTGATGAACCAAATTTTTAGACCATACATTGGGAAATTTGTGGTGGTTTACTTTGATGATATTCTGATCTACAGTGCTAGTACAGAGGAGCATGTTCAGCATTTGAAGGAAGTGTTAATTATTCTTCGTGAAGAACAATTCTATGATGCTACAAAGAAATGTGTGTTTATGACGCGGAGTGTCTTATTCCTGGGGTATGTTGTATTAGAAGAAGGAATACAGGTAAACCAAAGTAAAGTTGAAGCGATCAGAGATTGGCCACAACCCAAGACGATAACAGAAGTTTGAAGTTTTCACGGGTTGGCTTCATTTTATCGAAGGTTTATTCCACACTTTAGTAGTGTGATGGCGCCTGTGACTGATTGTATGAAGGGTAAATAGTTTTCATGGTCAAAGGAAGCAGGGGATGCTTTTGGGAAGATCAAGGAGTTGCTGACGTCTGCACCAATTCTAGTGCTACCAGATTTTCAGTTAGTGTTTGAACTACATACTGATGCATCCAAGGTTGGGATTGGAGGGGTGTTGAGTCAGAGGGGACGTCCGATTGCATATTTCAGTGAGAAGTTATCATGAGCGAAGATGAGATATAGTACTTATGATGTGGAATTTTATGATGTTGTACAAGCTATTAAACACTGGAGACACTATCTATTTCAAAAAGAGTTTGTTCTTTACACTGATCATGAGGCGTTGAAGCATTTACAAGGGCAAGACAAGATTTCAGCGAGACATGCTTCGTGGATTGCATATTACAACAATTTACATTTGTGGTGAAGCATAAATCGGGAATTACAAATCGAGTGGCAGATGCATTGAGCAGAAGGAATCATGTGTTGACTATAATGAAGGTCGAGGTGACAGGGTTTGATGTGTTACCTGAATTATTTGTTAATGATCCTTACTTTGCGAAGTATGTAGATGAAGTCAAAGAGAGAAAGATGGATGATTTTGCATTGGTGGATGGTTTTCTGTTTAAAGGAAATCGATTATGAGTACCAGATTGCATTTTACGGATGAAAATTGTGAAGGAGCTACATGAGGAAGGACATGTGAGTAGAGACCGTACATTGCAGCTGATTTCTCAATCTTACTATTGGCCCTCGATGAAACGTGAAGTTGAAAAGTTTGTGGAAAGATGTCATATTTGTCAAGTTTCGAAAGGAACAGCTACAAATGCAGGTTTATATATGCCTTTACCAGTTCCGACAAAACCATGGGTGGATGTGAGCATGGATTTTGTGTTGGGTTTGCCTAGAACTCAAAGGGGAAATGATTCTATATTTGTTGTAGTTGACCGGTTTTCAAAAATGGCACATTTCATAGCATGTAAAAAGACAGCGGATGCCGTCCATGTAGCACAATTGTTCTTTAGAGAGATATATCGTTTGCATGGATTATCAGAGTCTATAGTTTCCGACAGGGATACCAGATTTCTGAGTCATTTTTGGCTAAGTTTGTGGAAGATGGTGGGAACGAAGCTGAATTTTAGTAGTGCTTATCATCCGCAGTCGGACGGACAAACTGAAGTTGTAAACAGATCATTGGGAAATTTGTTACGATGTCTTGTGAAGGACAATCTGAAGAGTTGGGATGTGAAGTTATGTCAAGCAGAGTTTGCTCATAATCATGCTATAAACCGTAGTACGGGTTTCAGTCCATTTCAGATCGTTTATTCAAACTTACCAAAGGGACCGTTGGATTTAACGATAATACCACAACCAAAGGGGACCGTTAAACGAGCTGTTGATTTTGTCGATGGATTAGTAGAATGTCATAAAATCGTTCAGGAACGATTGGAGAAAGCAAATGAAAAGTATAAACGATTTGCGGATTTGAAGCGAAGAAGCATTAAGTTTAATGAAGGAGATTTAGTATATGCTGTGCTAACAAAAGATCGCTTTCCAGTGGGAGCATACAATAAACTTAAAGCACGAAAGATTGGTCCTGTAACAGTTGTGAAACAGATCAATGAAAACGCTTATAGGTTGGAGCTGCCGGAGGATGTGTACACGTCTGACGTGTTTAATGTTAAACATCTTATACCGTATCATGGGAATGAGTTTGCTGTGGAAGAAGAGGGCGCAAATTCGAGGATGGATTTTTCCCAACCAGGGGAGGATGATGCAGCCCAGACTGTTACAGTCTTAGGTCGCGAGCGACCTAACAAGCAGATAGGTCGTGTGGATGAGGTACGACCTAAATTAGGTCACGTAAACGACTTGCGACCTAAAGGGGATGCAGTGAAACAGGATGTAGCGCTTGGGTTATGCCATAGGTCGCTAACGAGTTACGACCTAACAAAGCCGCGACCTAGCGAGGTAACAAAGCTACATAGTGAAAAATCGGAAGCAACGGAAGTGTTAGGTCGCGTACGACCTAACGAGGACTTTAAGTCGCTCAAACGACTTAGTGAAGCTCGCAAACGACCTAACGAGTTAACTCACTCAGCAATGCCGCATTTTCATTTAAGTCGCGAACGACTTAACTTACCTGACGAGTTACGACCTAAGATAGGTCGCTCTGATATTTCAAGAAGGCAGTCTCGAGCTACGACCTAAGTTAGGTCGCGTGAACGACCTACGACCTAAGTTAGGTCGCGAGGAGAGTTAGGTCGCTGACTTTTAGATGCCGCTTGTTTTTAGGTCGCTCACTGCTGTAAGTCTTAAGTCGCTCATGGGAAGGTCGCCAGAAGCTGTTTCTTAAGTCGCTGCCTTGCTGTTAGGTCGGACAAGTGTTAAGTCGTGATGGTTTGTAATAGGTTGTGTTGTATTTTCTTATGTTGTAATCTTTTAAGTCGTTTTGTTTTTAGGTCGACTGTTTTAAGTCGTCTATTTTAGGTCGTGTATGTTAGGTCGTGGCCGACCTAAGTGTTGTACAGTTTTATGTTGTTAAGCGTGTGTTGTAAGGTCGTGAACGACTTAGTGATGTGTGAGTTGTACGTCTATAAATAGACATGTTGGGTCATTTGTAAAGGGTGATTGATTTTGAATAAAATTTCGTTTGTTAGCTTTGTGCTTTCATCTAAATTGGTAGTTGAGTGTAATCTCCTATCTCCACTTTCGGTTAATCGAGTGTGCTCGATTCAACGATTGCTGAAGCCGATTCACGGTATCTAGTGCGCTAGATCAACGTGCGAAGAATCGTAGATCTTTAAACACGGTATAGTGCGCTATCAACGTGTTTGGGATAGCTAGATTCCGGCATCTTTGGATCAACGGAGTTGGGCATTTGGTATTCTTCAATTCATCGATCGCTACTTTCACAGAATCATCATTTTGTTATTCCGCTGCTGCATCAATTCGTAATCATCAGATTTCATCTATGGGTGAGTTACCTGGAATGAGTGCAATAAGTGGTGCTATGATTCCAGGCTCAGATATGAGTTCTTTTTTGGGTAGTACGTACTCTACTTATGCATTAGGCAGTCTCTCATCTGCTGAGTTTAGTCAGCTAGCTTGTGACAATTCTTTTATCTTTTCTGATGTGGAGATAGAGAGGGATTATATTAGATGTAAGGAATTAGAGAGGGTTAGTACAGTTAGTTTATGAGGATCATTAGTTGGAACATTAGAGGTTTGAATGACTTGAATAAGTGCGATAAGATTAGAGCGTTCTTTAAAGACTATTCTATTGATATCGCTTTACTTTAGGAAACTAAAATTAACTGTCCTGACAATCGTTTCTTTAGAAGGCTAGGCGGGTATCATTTTAGAAAATGGTTTTTTTACCTTCTGTGGGTACTTCAAGGGGTTTAATGATAGGGTGGCATGATAATTTTTTTAAGTTGCTTCAATACATTACCAAGCAACATTCTATTCATATTATACTTATTGATCTTTCTGATGACTCTTTTTTAAATATTTCTAAAGTATATGGGCCTAATTCTAAAATTAATAGGAGAATTTTATGGGATGAATGTTTAGAATTTAGAGCTTTAGCTCCGGGTTCTTGGATTTTGGGTGGTGATTTCAATTGTAACGACCCGCTATTTTGGACCATTCGCATCCGCACATGTCGGACTTGAATAATTCAAAATACCGAATTGTTAATTTAAATTTGGCAAAACTGAACATATACAGTAAATAAAATAATCACAGATCACAGACACAGAGTAATATATGCAGCGGAAACAAAAGATAGTAGTTCATGAAGCTACTATATACATATCAGAGTTAAATAAGGTACAACAGAAGTCTCAAATACAATAGTCAAATACAAAATTCAGAATACAATCACTGGAATCAACTGGATATCTGAAAGCTGGGCAGATAGCTGGATCTCTAAACGAAGCACCAACTCCAAAGGTGAGTCTCGAATACTGGTACACTCAGTCTGACCCGAGCATAAAGCAAAACACAAAACACTCGAGTCAGGATTAACATTCTTATATCAATAAATCCAACTCAAGTGAAGTAACAACCGAAATACAAGTAACTCAAAGGATGTTTGGAATAACCATCCTTTAAGGATCCGTTAAACTATCTACTATGTAGTAGTGTACAGTAAATAGATAATGCCTATCAGTAATATAAAGTATCAAAATAGCGTTAAGGCGTTACCATTATCCCCCTTAATACATTTTATATAAGCATCATAGTCTATACAGCACTGTAAACTCCACCGTAAACTAGTGGGCTATCAGGGAGTACTCCATAGGTATAACACAAAACAAATCGTAGTGGCCGCGTATATAGGGATACAAGTATGACAAGGCACATGAGGCAATACCCAAGGTAGTGAAACTACCGTTTGCCTGATCCGGACTGGTGAGAACGCATCGCCGCAGCGATCGCAACACCGCGAAACAACACTCCTAAAATCAAGGGTGCACCAATCGATAACAAGTAATGAGTAGTTTCGAAGAAGTGTGTTCGCTCGAGGTGGCTAACCCCATTTGGCTCGGCACGGCTCCTGTTTTAGTCATTTCAAATTTGACACAAGTGTTAAGGCTATCCATTATCGTTCTCTTTCTTCAAATCATCACGTACATCATTTCAACCACTTCGTTCTGGATCACACTTCGCGTATAGTTATTAAAGTGGTTTTCGGTTTAGACAGAGAGTATGTCCCTAACTGATTCCGGTCTCTTTAATAACTTTCGTAATTATTACACCGATTGGTCGTTTAATAAATTTCAAAAACCAAATCAATTTCAATCTCAATTAGAATTTATAAACCAACATTCCATTTGTCTTTCTATATAAATTTCCATAAATTTACGTTTCAAAACTTCCAAATTTCTATTTCAAAATCTTATAATTTAATTTCATATTTTATTTACACAATTCAAATATGGATCCAAGTTCGTATATAAGTTTCATTCTGAAATCATTTAAATTAATTTAATTTAACATTCGAATCAATTTAACTTCATTAATCGATTTCATTTAATATTCGTTAAGTAAATTTGTCATTTAAAACAATTTCTATTTAACTTCCAATTCATTAAATCAATTACTTAAGTTCAACTCCATTATATCAAAACTTACAAATTTGCATTAAATTAAATTCATCAAATCAAATTCTTTACATTTCAAGCCTTACATTAATTTCAATAAAACACATTTTTTTATAGAGAAATTCAATTTCACTTATTAATTTACTTAGTTACAATTTCAAAACTCAATTAATAAAGAAACTTAATTTCACTTACTCAAGAAGTTCAATTTTACTTAATAAAGAATTCAATTTTATTTAATTATTAAATAATTCAATCTTATTTAATTATTAATAATTCCAAATTTAGTTATTAAATAATTAATTTTAAAACAACGTTCATTCATCATCTACTATGTTAATATTTTTGGTTCAGATTATTAAATATTAACATTTCCTTTCATTAAAATTCAAATTCCAACTTCGTTTCAAAACCATATTATTTATTCAAATAAAATCTTCATTTTATTTTTAAATCAAATTATTGACCAATCGGGTTTTATTTAATTCTCTATTCTAGGTCAAAGTTTAATTTGGGTATTTATCATTTCAACCCGATTCCATTTCAATTCAAAAATCAAAGCATAGCAAAGGGAACTTGCAGTGTGATAACTGGGATGGTGTATGTAACGACCCGTATTTTTACGGATCGAAAGATTGTAAAACAGTTGTCATTAGGTCGTAGTGTTGATAAGTCTTCTAGTGTTGTTAGAACGTTCAGAGCTTAAGTCATTCGGAGCTTAGGTCGTATAGTAGTTAGGTCGGAGGAGCGACTTAAGGAAATTGGCGACCTAAGGAAGTTGGCGACTTAAGGATTTTGGGATAAGTCGTGTAGAAGTTAGGTCGTGTGGTAGCTTAGGTCGAGTGAACGACTTAAGAGTTAACGACTTAAGTATTGGGGCGACTTAAGGAAAGACAGCGACCTAAGGAAGTTAGTATTGGAAGTGAACGACCTAGTGGTTAGTGGCTTAGGATGTTGTACCGTTAAGTCTTAGGTCGGAGACAGTTAAGTCGTAAGGTTTTCTTAGGTTGTGGATGAGTTAAGATAAGTCGTTGAGTCGCTATGGTATGTTTAGTTCGGTCGTAGATGACCTATGATAGTATGCTGGGTGTAGTTAGGTCGTGAGATGTTAAGTCGTAACCCAGCTAAGTCGCGAAGGTATTGAGTCGTTAGGTCGCGCATATTTGTTAAGTCTTGCAAGTGTTAGGCCGCGATTGTTGTTAAGTCGTTAGGCCGCATTTTCGTTAAGTCGTAGGTCGAAGGGGATGGTTAAGTCGTAAGTCGTGGGATCTGGTAGGTCGTAGGTCGTGGGTTTTCTTAAGTCGTGAACGACTAAAAAGCGAGCAAACGACTTAAGGATCAACCTATAAATACACATCCATTTCTTCACTTTTTGGGATCCGGATTTTGAAGTGACGAAGTGCTGCCATTTTGAGAGCTCGAGTTCTACAATTCTTCACTTCTTTTCTCCACTTTAATCTTGTGATTCCTTCCATCCAAATTGAAGATCAAATCGAAGATCCAAGAGCTTAGATTGAAGATCTACATTCTTCGAGAGAGATTTCATCGTTTGAAGTGGAATTTTGGAGAATCGAGTTAGATCCTTCGCTGTCCAGATTTGAAGTGTGTTGCTTTTCAGGTGTTTAGGTGATTTGGTGAGTGGTGGTTATCTCTCACACGGATCCAAAGGAGTATATCGGATTGGTGGCTTGATTATGTGTTAAAATAGTGATTTCCATGCATTTTCATAAACTTAAGTGTAGATCTATTGTTCATGATGATTTGACATCCATTTTACTACATGTTAATCTATGCAAGTTCATTCATTAAGTTGTAGAGATATTGCTCATGATTCATGCTTGTTAGATTCAGACTCTTTATTTACAAGATTGCCATTATTGTTATAATTGTTTATTTGATCATGTTTGAATGCTTGATTACTTGGATTAATGTTTGACTTGATTGATTGTTGTAAATTAGTTGATTGATGATTTGATTTAGACAAGATGGTCGAAGATGATTCAAAAGCTAAGGGAAAGGCTCTTGAATTGGAAAAGCTGCTCGTGGCTTATGTGGCGGTTGATGAAGCTCATATGGATAGATTTGATGATGATGTTGAGATGAGGCTTTGCTATGATGAGATGAAGCGAGGCATGGTATGAGATAGCCTTGGTTTAATCCAGACATGATAATTCCAAGCATGTTGATAACTCGGTGAAATGGTTCGGGTTTGAGGATAATGGTTTGCTCGAGAGGCGCTTGAGCTAGTATGGAAATAGTCGTCGAGGAGGATGACTAGATGGCTGAGGTTTCATCGTTATTGAAGGTTCCAGCAGACTCAAAGAAAGAGTACGCTGGGCAGATTCGATAGTCCCTAAAGACTATGATTGTAGTCGAGTACTCTGGGCAGATTCGATAGTCCTTGGCACGGGCTGCGACGACGTGCGGAGTTCTGTCTAGAACCGGGGTTGCCATTAACCCTTGACGGACGGCTGAAAGAATGTGCCGGTCATTCAATTAATGGTGGTATCGAAGCAAAGATAACAGTGATAGCCAGAGTCATGGATGTTTGGTTGTATCGTCATTCGGTCTCAAGAGCAATGTTTTCTGGTTGCTTATCTGATCTTGGTTTAGGCCTTGGGGGTTTGTACTTGGAAAATGTTGACCTTGACTCGAGTGATAATTGCTTTACTTTGACTGTCTGCTTTGCTATGTTTACTTCTGCTTAGTGTGTCTGGGGGCTATCACTGTAGAAAGAGGTGGAGTGGAAGGGTTGGATTCCTATTCCTTTTTCCTTTATGCTCTTTTGGTATGTTGTTAGTTAATTTACCGCTCACTAAGACTGTTGTCTGCCTCAACGCTTTATGTTTAACTCTCATTGCCTTGGGCTGTTCATCCGCTTTGGGATGGGCAGACTAGGTAGCAGGTGACAAGTGCTGTTCTTAGTTTCCGACGATGCTGATGACGAAGACAAGCTGGAGGCTTGCATATTATTTTCTTACTATATGTACTGGATGTTCCGCTACTTTGTATAATTCTCTGAGTGATATGTAGTGAGGCATGATGTATTGACTATTCAGATGTTTGTATTCAACTATTATGAAGCTTAATTGATGAGATTATATTTTGAGATGCTTCACTATATATATTCTCTATTGTATTTTATCCATGCGCTGTGAGTAATACGATAGATTCTGCTGTTTTAATTTAACCTTGGCAATCGTCCATGGCTGCCTGGCACACTTTACAGTGCACTATTTCCATGTTTAGTGCAGGGGTCGTGGGCGGTCGTCACATTTGGTATCAGAGCTTTGGTTAATCGATTTTACCCAACGCTCGCTGACGTAACTACGTATGAGAGACGTAATTGTATTTTGATGAATAGTTACTATATATAATATAGTAGCTTAAAATGATTTGAACCCCTTATGCAGTTGTTTCTCAAGGTGTATTAATCATTCCTTTTTATAGATATTAAGAATGAATCGAAGAGGGAGACCAGCTGCTAGGGAAGGCCATGTTGCTGAGGGGGCTGTTGATTATGCAGCTATGTTCGAAGCTATGATGACTTCGATCATGAGGAGGATGCCAGCTCCGGGGTCAGCAGTAGATGTTGGAGTTCAAGTTCAAGCTACAAGACTGGTGGATTTTTCTAAGCTGTGTAAAGACTATACTGCTCTTGGAGGAAAGGTTTTCTTGGGAACAGAGTCAACCATTGAAGTCCAGAGATGGATAGATGCTTGTAGAAGGATCTTTGGTGATTTGGGAATCGAGGATGCAACTAAAAGGAAGCTAGCATCAAGACAGCTTCAAGGGAGAGCTTCTGATTGGTGGAACTCTATCACCATTGATACTCCGGAAGAAGAAATTACTTGGGAGCAATTCCAGGCCAGATTGGAAGCTAAGTTCATTTCTATAGCTCAGAAATCTATTCTGTTCAAGAAGTTTGTGGAGCTCAAGCAAGGTGGAAGACCAGTTCTTGAGTATGTTTCTGAGTTTGAAGCTTTGTCCAAGTATGCCCGGTCGTATATTGAATCTTCATATCAGAAGAACGAGAAGTTTGTGACAGGCTTGGACAGTTATCTCGGGAGACAGTTGGTGGATTATTTGGACGATTCATTTGAGAAGCTTGTAGAGAAGGCTCTCAGGCACGAGAATCTGTTTCCTAAAGAAGGATATGTTGTTGCTGTGACCAAGGAGGAGTCTAAACCACAGCAGGGTGGAAACAAGAAGAGGAAGCAGTAGCAGCAAAAGGGTAAGGATGGTCAGAAGAAGCCGAAGGGCGAAGTGACCTGCTACAATTGTCAGCAGAAGGGGAATTTCTCTAGAGATTACAAGAATCCAAAGGTGCCGGTAAAATGCCACAACTGTGACAAGCCGAGGCATGTCAAGAGGAATTGTCCAAAACCGCAAAAGGACAAGCAGATTGTGCAAGCTTATGCTTTGGGGGTTGTTCCATCATCTTCAAAAGCTCCTACCTCTGAAGAGAAAGCAAAGAGTGTGGTGGTTCAAGGTACTCTTTCCATATGTGGTGTTCCAGTTAGAGTGTTATTCGATACTGGGGCGTCGCATTCTTTTGTTTGTAATGAACTTGTAGGCCGGTTGGGTTTAGAACCGGATATCGTTGATAGGCCATTGGTTGTGACTAATCCAGTTGGGGGTTCATCTTGTCTATGTATGTTATGTCGTGGTCTGATTGTATCGAGTCATGATTGCTCTTTTCTTTGTGATTGTTTTGTTCTGAACTTTGCGGGGTTCGGAATTATTTTGGGTATGGACTGGCTTAGGAAGTATGCGGCAAAGGTTGATTGTGAAAGGTTGGAGGTGACAGTCGAGAATGTGGAAGGGCGAAAGGTTGTGATACGATGTAAGCATGAGGAAGGCGTCTTCATGAGCTTCATGTATTCGCTGGTTGTTCCACGGGATGGACTGTCATTGGTGCCAATCGCTAATGGATTTGAGGATGTCTTTGATGAGGTCAGAGGGTTACCGGCCCATAGAGAGATCGAGTTTCGTATCGATTTAGTTGAAGGAGCCAGACCTGTTGTGATGCCTCTTAGGCGGATGGCGCCTAGGGAACAACAAGAGTTGAAGGTGCAAGTTGAGGATCTTTTACAGAAAAGATTCATTCGGCGTAGTGTGTCCGAATGGGGTGCACCAGTTGTGTTTGTAACCAAAGCGGATGGATCGTTAAGGTTGTGTGTGGATTATCGTGAGCTGAATAAAGTGACTAAGAAGAACAAGTATCCATTGCCGAGAATAGATGACTTGTTTGATCAGCTTCACGAAGCTAAGGTGTTTTCTCAGATGAATTTGGCAACGGGATTTCACCAGTTAAGAGTGGCTAAGGATAGTGTGCCGAAGACTGCTTTTAGGACACCATCCGGATTCTTTGAGTGGATGGTAATGCCGTTTGGATTGACCAATGCGCCATCATATTTTGTGGATCTTATGAATAAAGTGTTCAGAGATCAGTTGAACAAATTTGTATTAGTGTTCGTGGATGATATTTTGATTTATTCCAGAACTGAAGAAGAGCACAAGATGCACTTGCGTATTGTTTTGGAAATCTTACTGAAACATCAGCTGAAGGCTATGTTTTCGAAGTGTCACTTCTGGAAGAGTGAAGTGAGGTTCTTAGGCCATATTATCTCTGGAAATGGAATAGCGGTTGATCCCGCTAAAGTGGCAGCAATCCAGGATTGGGTTAGACCTAAGAATGCATCTGATGTGAGAAGTTTTCTTGGATTAGCAGGATACTATCGTCGATTTATCAAAGACTTTTCCAAGGTGGCTGCACCATTGACAGGATTGACGAAAAAGAATCAAGTATTCAGATGGGATGCTAAGTGTGAGCAAGCTTTCGAAATCCTGAAAGAGCAACTGATAAGTGCTCCTGTTTTGACTATTCCAAGTGGAAATGATGAGATGGTGGTTTACACCGACGCATGTGGTACTGGACTTGGAGCAGTGCTGATGCAGAAGGATAAATTTGTTGCGTATGCAAGTCGACAACTGAAGCCGCATGAAAGGAATTATCCGACTCATGATTTGGAGTTAGCGGCAATTGTTTTTGCTCTGAAGATGTGGAGACATTACTTATTGGGAGTTCGATTCGAGTTGTTTACAGATCATAAGTCGTTGAAGTATCTTTTCTCCCAAAAGGATTTGAATCTTAGGCAGCAACGATGGCTAGAGTTTTTGGCGTCTTATGATTTTGGTATAGCCTATACTCCGGGAAAGGGTAACGCAGTGGCAGATGCGTTATGTCGAAGACATGCAGGATTGGAAGCCATGTTTTCAGAATGGAAGAGTCTCGAGTATTTAGCTGGATTTGACTTCAGGCCCAGATGCGAATTGGAACTTGAGATGTTGGCAAACTTATCGATAAGACCGACTCTTATGGAAAGAATTGGCGAGAGCCAAAAGCGAGACGATAAGCTTGTCAAGATTATCCATGATTTGGAATCCGGGTTGGACCCAGAAAAGGATAAAGGATTCGAGGTCGATCGAGAGGGTTGGCTTCGGAAGCAAGGACGACTAGTTGTTCCCGATATAGATGAATTGAGAAATGAAGTTCTAAGGGAAAGTCATCACTCGAAGTTGACAATTCATCCAGGTGGAAATAAGATGTATCGGGATATGAGGAGAACCTATTACTGGGAAGGTATGAAAAAGGATGTTGGAAATTTTATTTCCAAGTGCATGAACTGCCAGTTGGTAAAAGCCGAATAGAAGAAGCCAAGTGGATTGCTTCATCCATTAGAAGTTCCTACATGGAAGTGGGAGCAAATATCGATGGATTTTATCGATGGGTTACCTAGAACCAGAGCGGGAAATGAAGGGATTTGTGTCATCGTAGATCGTTTGACTAAGAGTGCAAGATTCATTCCTGTTCGATCAACCAGGACTACATCAATGTTGGCCGAGCTGTATGTTAAGTGGATAGTTCGATTCCATAGTATTCCGAAGAGTATAGTGAGCGATCGAGACCCATTGTTCACTAGTGGATTTTGGAAGAGCTTCTAGGAAGTTTTGGGAACCGAGTTGTGTTTGAGTACAGCTTATCACCCCCAAACAGATGGTCAGACCGAGAGAGTCAACCGAGTTTTGGAAGATCTCCTCAGAGCTTGTGTTTTAGATTTCGGAGGATCATGGGAAGATCATCTTCATTTAGTGGAATTTTCGTATAATAACAGTTACCAGTCAAGCATTGGTATGGCACCGTATGAAGCATTGTATGGAAGATCGTGTAACTCTTCGACATGTTGGTTAGAAACAGGAGAAAAGCTGATACTTGGGCCAGAAATGATTCGACAGACTTCAGATTGCATAGAAATCATTCGGCAACGAATGAAGGCAGCCCAAGACCGTCAGAAAAGTTATGTCGATAAGCGTCGTAAGGATTTGGAATTCGACGTAGGTGATATGGTTTTTGTGAAGATTTCTCCACTGAAGAATGTTATTCGATTCGGGAAGAAAGAAAAATTGACTCCGAGATTTGTTGGACCATTCCCGATCATCGAGCGAATTGGAAAGCTCGCCTATAAATTGGAGTTACCAGAAAAGATGGTGGGTGTGCACAATGTTTTTCATGTGTCATATCTACGGAAGTATGTGCACGACTCGGATACAGTGGTTTCTGCAGATAGCTGTGAAGATTTTGAGATTGATCTAGTCGGTAAGAGACCTCGTAAGCAGCTTCACGTTGCGGGTACTGACATGAAATATCTTGGGAGGAAGGTAGTTAGGTTGCTCAAGATACAATGGAGTGATGATGTTAACGACTGTACATGGGAGGTGGAAGAGAGGATGAAGGCAGCTCATCCTGAACTCTTCAAGGTATGGCCATAAGGTGTCGTGTCATCTCACGACATTGTAACTTGTTCTAGTTTTAGAATTCTGCATGCTAGGCTAGAATTGGATGCATGGTTTGTTGATTGCTATGGATGGTAGGCATGCGGAATAGTTTTTGATTGCTCTTGTTTGTTTGGAATTTCGGGGGCGAAATTCCTAAGGGGGAGAGAATGTAACGACCCGTATTTTTACGGATCGAAAGATTGTAAAACAGTTGTCATTAGGTCGTAGTGTTGATAAGTCTTCTAGTGTTGTTAGAACGTTCAGAGCTTAAGTCGTTCGGAGCTTAGGTCGTATAGTAGTTAGGTCGGAGGAGCGACTTAAGGAAATTGGCGACCTAAGGAAGTTGGCGACTTAAGGATTTTGGGATAAGTCGTGTAGAAGTTAGGTCGTGTGGTAGCTTAGGTCGAGTGAACGACATAAGAGTTAACGACTTAAGTATTGGGGCGACTTAAGGAAAGACAGCGACCTAAGGAAGTTAGTATTGGAAGTGAACGACCTAGTGGTTAGTGGCTTAGGATGTTGTACCGTTAAGTCTTAGGTCAGAGACAGTTAAGTCGTAAGGTTTTCTTAGGTTGTGGATGAGTTAAGATAAGTCGTTGAGTCGCTATGGTATGTTTAGTTCGGTCGTAGATGACCTATGATAGTATGCTGGGTGTAGTTAGGTCGTGAGATGTTAAGTCGTAACCCAGCTAAGTCGCGAAGGTATTGAGTCGTTAGGTCGCGCATATGTGTTAAGTCGTGCAAGTGTTAGGCCGCGATTGTTGTTAAGTCGTTAGGCCGCATTTTCGTTAAGTCGTAGGTCGAAGGGGATGGTTAAGTCGTAAGTCATGGGATCTGGTAGGTCATAGGTCGTGGGTTTTCTTAAGTCGTGAACGACTTAAAAGCGAGCAAACGACTTAAGGATCAGCCTATAAATACACGTCCATTTCTTCACTTTTTGGGATCCGGATTTTGAAGCGACGAAGTGCTGCCATTTTGAGAGCTCGAGTTCTACAATTCTTCACTTCTTTTCTCCACTTTAATCTTGTGATTCCTTCCATCCAAATTGAAGATCAAATCGAAGATCCAAGGGCTTAGATTGAAGATCTACATTCTTCGAAGAGAGATTTCATCGTTTGAAGTGGAATTTTGGAGAATCGAGTTAGATCCTTCGCTGTCCAGATTTGAAGTGTGTTGCTTTTCAGGTGTTTAGGTGATTTGGTGAGTGGTGGTTATCTCTCACACGGATCCAAAGGAGTATATCGGATTGGTGGCTTGATTATGTGTTAAAATAGTGATTTCCATGCATTTTCATAAACTTAAGTGTAGATCTATTGTTCATGATGATTTGACATCCATTTTACTACATGTTAATCTATGCAAGTTCATTCATTAAGTTGTAGAGATATTGCTCATGATTCATGCTTGTTAGATTCAGACTCTTTATTTACAAGATTGCCATTATTGTTATAATTGTTTATTTGATCATGTTTGAATGCTTGATTACTTGGATTAATGTTTGACTTGATTGATTGTTGTAAATTAGTTGATTGATGATTTGATTTAGACAAGATGGTCGAAGATGATTCAAAAGCTAAGGGAAAGGCTCTTGAATTGGAAAAGCTGCTCGTGGCTTATGTGGCGGTTGATGAAGCTCATATGGATAGATTTGATGATGATGTTGAGATGAGGCTTTGCTATGATGAGATGAAGCGAGGCATGGTATGAGATAGCCTTGGTTTAATCCAGACATGATAATTCCAAGCATGTTGATAACTCGGTGAAATGGTTCGGGTTTGAGGATAATGGTTTGCTCGAGAGGCGCTTGAGCTAGTATGGAAATAGTCGTCGAGGAGGATGACTAGATGGCTGAGGTTTCATCGTTATTGAAGGTTCCAGCAGACTCAAAGAAAGAGTACGCTGGGCAGATTCGATAGTCCCTAAAGACTATGATTGTAGTCGAGTACTCTGGGCAGATTCGATAGTCCTTGGCACGGGCTGCGACGACGTGCGGAGTTCTGTCTAGAACCGGGGTTGCCATTAACCCTTGACGGACGGCTGAAAGAATGTGCCGGTCATTCAATTAACGGTGGTATCGAAGCAAAGATAACAATGATAGCCAGAGTCATGGATGTTTGGTTGTATCGTCATTCGGTCTCAATAGCAATGTTTTCTGGGTGCTTATCTGATCTTGGTTTAGGCCTTGGGGGTTTGTACTTGGAAAATGTTGACCTTGACTCGAGTGATAATTGCTTTACTTTAACTATCTGCTTTGCTATGTTTACTTCTGCTTAGTGTGTCTGGGGGCTATCACTGTAGAAAGAGGTGGAGGGTTGGATTCCTATTCCTTTTGCCTTTATGCTCTTTTGGTATGTTGTTAGTTAATTTACCGCTCACTAAGACTGTTGTCTGACTCAAGGCTTTATGTTTAACTCTTATTGCCTTGGGCTGTTCATCCGCTTTGGGATGGGCAGACTAGGTAGCAGGTGATAGGTGATGTTCTTAGTTTCCGACGATGCTGATGACGAAGACGAGCTGGAGGCTTGCATATTATTTTCTTACTATATGTACTGGATGTTCCGCTGCTTTGTATAATTCTCTCAGTGATATGTAGTGAGGCTTGATGTATTGACTATTCAGATGTTTGTATTCAACTATTATGAAGCTTAATTGATGAGATTCTATTTTGAGATGCTTCACTATATATATTCTCTATTGTATTTTATCCATGCGTTGTGAGTAATACGATAGATTCTGCTGTTTTAATTTAACCTTGGCAATCGTGCATGGCTGCCTGGCACACTTTACAGCGCACTATTTCCATGTTCAGTGCAGGGGTCGTGGGCGGTCGTCACAGTGTCAAAGTAAATAAACAAGCAATAACAACCATCAATATCAATCCAATAATCAATTCAAATAATCCCGAAATAATCGTATTAATTCACATTGTTGTTTGTGCAAATTAATATAATTATTCCTATAATCTACACTATCATTTCATGTAGATTAAAGATTATTACACTAATATTTATAGGGTTCTTCACTTGATATCCATTATTCAATTTCATACAACACCAATTTAAGCAACAAACATTTAAATGGTTCAAGGTGTATTTTACCAAATTGCTACGTGTCAATTAATTCAACATTTAAAGGGTTATATTATGCAAATGTCATCTAATCAAATTTAACATATATCAAATCTAACTATCCTACGTCAATTTCAATTTCAAATTATTTATCACTTACAACATTAAAATTTAACGTCCAATGTCAACATCAAACAATCAATCATTTATCAACCAAATTGGATTATCATTGTATAAATAATAGATAGTGGTGTCAGATGTCACAGGTGAACTGATACAGGTAATAACATATATATAACAGTGTAAAATAACTAACAGTCGCATATTTCAATTGTCGTTTCAATTGAAATCAAATTTAATAAATAAAAGAACATTAATCGTAAGTGATTGCTCACCTTTCGAGGCAAGAGAGAATAGGAGATGATACAGATACGCACCTTGATACGGACACTGAAATTTGAATGACGAATCGAAGCACAGCAAAATCGGCACGAATTCAACAATCAAAGCTGATAGTGAGGAATTGAAAAAAAAAATTAGAATCAATTTGGCAAAACTAAAACGAAATGTAAATCGTATCGTTATGCAATTTCTCAAAAATCAATGTAAAGTTGAAAACACATAGAATGAGATAAATAGATATAAAATTCCAACATCCTATTATATTATAAATACTTTTAAACTCATTTACAAAATAAAAATCCAACTATACCATAGCCATCATATAATCTTTACATTTATATATACATATTATATGTAAACAATAGCTGCTATATATATATATATAATTGTACTTACATTATAAATAAATAATATTTATACTGTACTCGGCCATACTGCAATACATATAATCAATTACATAGTCATAAACTCAGAAAGCATATGGTTTATACTTTTATACATATATATAATAATACATATTTCGGTTCCAGAACTAAATATTTAACATAAACACCCAATTGTAATTTTTTTCATACTTTATGTGTATGCAATACCCTACGGTCCATATACAGCTAATAGCTATGTATAAACAAATGACCAGCTTGATATAATGAAAAACTTACGAAAACCAGCTATATGTAAATTTTCATCAGAAAATAAAATCAAACATATCTAACAGTATTATATTTTTTATAAAATATTTTATATATAGCATACCCTTACGGCGAACAAACCAAAACAAAATAACATCATTTTTAAAAGCATACGAACAGTAAAATATATCCTTCTGTAATATATATAACTTAGAGTTATTATAGCTTATATTTGTTTTCAACATACAACTTATGCAAAACAGATTTCTACCCGATTACTTACACAGTGTTCACGTGAGTTACGAGTGATGGAGGCTGGCCCAAGCAGAAGGGAGGGAAGAGAAGAGAGTGAGACGCTTGGCGAAGTGCCGAGCTCGGCCGGCTGCGGTGGCTTGCGGGGTGGGTAGCGGCGGAGCTTGGGTCGACTGTGCTCGAACTGTTGTTGCCGTGGCGCGAGGCGGCGCTAAGGAAAGAGGGCCGTGAGAGTAGGGTTGCAGCTGTCGTCGACAGAGATGGAGGGGAATTGCACATGGGTTTGCCGACGTGCGATGGTATGCGGCGTTTGGCAAGGCAGAGCATGTTTTAAGGCCATGGTGTGGCTTGGACATGCGCGGGCATGGATTGGCTGCTCGGGGTGGGCGAAGATAGGGGAAGGCGGTGGATGGAGTGGCCGGAGACTGAGGTGTATGGGTTGAATGGCACGGAATGGAGGTGGAACTTGGGTTGCGGCGAAGGGACCGAGGCCGTGAGTTGCTGGCGCAGGGTGGTGGTTCGAGGGTGGGTCTCGTGTTAGGCGATGGTGGCTACAGTGCTCGGTCAAGGGGATGTAGGTGGTGGTTCGTGTAGGCGATAGGGAGGAAGTTTTATTTCTCGCGTGTAAGTGACGTGCTGAAAGCTAGCTTCAGGTGAAATGAAACAAAAAGAAGCAGGTTTTGTTTCATGCAGATATAGAATGATATGTGCTGTCAACCTCAACTTCTCCTCTTTTTTTTATTTTTTTATTTTAAGCATAGAACTAAAAGAAAAGAGCAGAGAAAGAAGGAACAACTAGAAAAGATGAAAAGATGAGAAACAATAACATAAAGTGAACGGCTTTTCAATACCAATGCTATTATATTGACTCATCAGTTTCCAAGAAATGAGAAAAAGTGACAGCCACGTTTGTTGAATTCCAATAAATATAAATTGCTAATGACTATCATGTTGTACGTGGAAAATTGAATTGACCGAAATTCAAAAAGGGAAAAAAAATAGTACCGATACGGCTATTCGTTTTGCGATTTTTCGTCGCATAACGGACCTCGAAATTGACAATCGAATATACCGAAAGGATCAACACGACGAGACGATCAAAATGGCATATGGATATCTGTGGTGTGATTGAATTATAAAAATTCGAATTTTCTACTAGCGGAAAATGCAGCAAAAACGCAGAAAAATAAGATCGACGATGCTAAAGAAGTCCGAATTTGGAAAAACGAAAAATGACGTCTTGCTCAAAAGATGTTTTAGAATTTTTCTATATAAAAATATATAGGTTTCGAAACATTTTATTTTCATCAATTCCTAACTGATTAAATTGAATAAATTTACGCACGAAAATAAACTTCATATTTTCGGATGAAAATTTACCAGTTGCTATGTTTAACTAGACGCATTCCAAATATCACATTTTTATTTCAAAATTTTATCGTTTAAAATTTCAAAAAATTTCAACTATTTACGTTATTAAAACAGTTAAAATTTACGGGTCGTTACACTCTCCCCCACTCAAAAATTTTCGTCCCCGAAAAGGAAGGAGGTAGGAGAATAGAAACAACCAGAAAGAAAATTGATTGGGATACAAGTAAAACAATTAATTTAAACCATATAAATTTCAATTTAAATTAGTTAATATTTAATAATTTGGTTAAATCCCTTTGAGTTCACTTAAGTTAAATCAATCTATCTATTTCTAAATTCATTATCTTATTATCTAGTCATCCTCAACTAACAATATCTAAATCATCAATTTGTATAATCATTTATTGTACTCATATTTTATTCAACAATTTTAATTCTTTTATTCAAATTATTATTAACTTTATTCCACTTAATATATCTTATTACATATATTTAAACCATATAAATTAATCTAAACTATATAAATTTCAATTTAAATTAATTTATATTCAACAATTGGTTTAAATTTAAGGTATTTCCATAAGTTGATCTAATTTCAATCTGTTAATTCTTTCAGAACAAAATTTATTATATTCATCTCATCCAATTAATTATTTTATCATCTTTATTAGCATTTTTTTTATAATTAAAATCTAAGGGTATAACATTTATTATAAACACTCAAATTTTATTTATAAAATCATTTTATATTGTATATTATCCAATTACATTTTAACTTCTGAATAATTTAGGTAAGTTATATTGAAATGCAATTTAGTACTATACAAATAAAATTTTCAAATTCAATTATTTCAAGTTTAAATATTTATCCAAAATTTTTGACTTCAGTTTATAATTGAAATCATCTTTAAATCATAAACTTAAGAATTTAAATTTCGATTTACTTCAAACAATTTTGAGATAAATATATATAGTATATATCAGATCAAAATTAATTTATATATCTATATAATAAATCAGGTCATACTATAGAAATTCAAATCAAATTCAATTTACGAAACAAAAGTATAGCAAAGCTACTGAATGGTCTCTTCACTTCGAAACTCGAAAATGAATGTCGATGATGCGGCCGTAATCACCAAAATTATTTTCCAGCGACAAAAGAGAAGAGTACAGATTTAAAACCTTTAAAATTATTCTCTTGAAACAATTTCTATTCGAAAATACTTTAAATAATCATACCTTCCAAAACTTTAAAAACCAAAATCTTGAAAATTCCAGAAATTTAAATTCTCAAATTCTAAGTTTTAAATTCATTTAAATTTCATTCAAATTATAAACCATATTTTATAAATTCATTTTATTTATATGTTGGTAAAATCAATGGTTTACAAAATAATAAAATGAAAATTATTTTACCAATCAATTCAGTTAACTATTTAATTTCAGAAAAATTACTTATATAATATAATTATACAAATTTATTAAATTTTGAAAACAATTATGTCAGTTTGCTCTGTTCGAGTGTTTTGGAAATCCTATCGATAGCGTTGATCAGACGAATCGATCGGAAACCCAAATCAACATCAACAACACAAACAACACAATATATAAAACATTTTTATATTAGTTACAAATACACTTCCTTGCTTGATGATATAAGAATGGATCTCAAACAAGTATAGAGATTCAAATTTGATGGACTCAAATCAAAGAGAATTTTGATTCGAAGATAAGTTCGAAACAAAGATATGATGATTAAATAACAAAGTAGGAAGATTGATAAGTTTGTATAAATCGTGGGCAACCTTAACCGGGTAAACCGTGACTTCAATGAAAAGATCGACGTGGAATTCTGAGACAAATCTACATCCGATCTCAAGAGGTAGAATTCAGGATAACAAGAGATACTGGCATCTAAACCGAGGATATATATAAATCTCTGGTAAATAAATGTCCAATGTAAAGGAGTTTCACACCTTTACAAATCGGTTTGAGATTGGCGAGACCACCGACTCATTATAAAGATCATTTGAAATGGAGTTATGGGATACTCCAGAATCAAAAGAAGATGAATAGTGAGGGACAAGAATGAATTTCGAAACCGTGGGAACGTTCCAAAATTCAAAGGAAATTCAAACCAAAGAGGAGAGAATTCAAGCTCGAACAAAAGTGATTCCGTAATTAAATTTACCATATATGCTAAGTTTTGCCTAGAGCTACCAAAGCTCTGATACCAACTGTAACGACCCGCTATTTTGGACCATTCGCATCCGCACATGTCGGACTTGAATAATTCAAAATACCGAATTGTTAATTTAAATTTGGCAAAACTGAACATATACAGTAAATAAAATAATCACAGATCATAGACACAGAGTAATAAATACAGCGGAAACAAAAGATAGTAGTTCATGAAGCTACTATATACATATCATAGTTAAATAAGGTACAGCAGAAGTCTAAAATACAATAGTCAAATACAAAAATCAGAATACAATCACTAGAATCAACTGGATATCTGAAAGCTGGGCAGATAGCTGGATCTCCAAGCGAAGCTCCAACTCCAAAGGTGAGTCTCGAATACTGGTACACTCAGTCTGACCAGAGTGTAAAGCAAAACACAAAACACTCGAGTCAGGATTAACATTCTTATATCAATAAATCCAACTCAAGTGATATAACAACCGAAATACAAGTAACTCAAAGGATGTTTGGAATAACCATCCTTTAAGGATCCGTTAAACTATCTACTATGTAGTAGTGTACGGTAAATAGATAATGCCTATCAGTAATATAAAGTATCAAAATAGGGTTAAGGCGTTACCATTATTCCCCTTAACACATTTTATATGAGCATCATAGTCTATACAGCACTGTAAACTCCACCGTAAACTAGTGGGCTATCAGGGAGTACTCCATAGGTATAACACAAAACAAATCATAGTGGTCGCGTATATAGGGATACAAGTATGACAAGGCACATGAGGCAATACCCAAGGTAGTGAAACTACCGTTTGCCTGATACGGACTGGTGAGAACGCATTGCCGCAGCGATCGCAACACCTCGAAACAATACTCCTAAAATCAAGGGTGCACCAATCGATAACAAGTAATGAGTAGTTTCGAAGAAGTGTGTTCGCTCGAGGTGGCTAACCCCATTTGGCCCGGCACGGCTCCTGTTTTAGTCATTTCCAATTTGACACAAGTGTCAAGGCTATCCATTATCGTTCTCTTTCTTCAAATCATCACGTACATCATTTCAACCACTTCATTCTGGATCACACTCCGCGTATAGTTATTAAAGTGGTTTTCGGTTTAGACAGAGAGTATGTCCCTAACCGATTCCGGTCTCTTTAATAACTTACGTAATTATTACATCGATTGGTCGTTTAATAAATTTCAAAAACCAAATCAATTTCAATCTCAATTAGAATTTATAAACCAACATTCCATTTGTCTTTCTATATAAATTTCCATAAATTTACGCTTCAAAACTTCCAAATTTCTATTTCAAAATCTTATAATTCAATTTCAAATTTTATTTAAACAATTCAAATATGGATCCAAGTTCGTATATAAGTTTCATTCGGAAATCATTTAAATTAATTTAATTTAACATTCGAATCAATTTAACTTCATTGATCGATTTCATTTAATATTCGTTAAGTAAATTTGTCATTTAAAACAATTTCTATTTAACTTCCAATTCATTAAATCAATTACTTAAGTTCAACTCCATTATATCAAAACTTACAAATTTGCATTAAATTAAATTCATCAAATCAAATCAAATTCTTTACATTTCAAGTCTTACATTAATTTCAATAAAACACATTTTTTTAGAGAAATTCAATTTCACTTATTAATTTACTTAGTTACAATTTCAAAACTCAATTAATAAAGAAACTTAATTTCACTTATTCAAGAAGTTCAATTTTACTTAATAAAGAATTCAATTTTATTTAATTATTAAATAATTCAATCTTATTTAATTATTAAATAATTTCTAAACTTAATTATTAACTAATTTCAAAACTTAATTATTAATAATTCCAAATTTAATTATTAAATAATTAATTTTAAAACAACGTTCATTCATCATCTACTATGTTAATATTTTTGGTTCAGATTATTATAAATATTAACATTTCCTTTCATTAAAATTCAAATTCCAACTTCGTTTCAAAACCATATTATTTATTCAAATAAAATCTTCTTTTTATTTTTAAATCAAATTATTGACCAATCGGGTTTTATTTAATTCTCTATTCTAGGTCAAAGTTTAATTTGGGTATTTATCATTTCAACCCGATTCCATTTCAATTCAAAAATCAAAGCATAGCAAATGGAATTTGCAGTGTGATAACTGGGATGGTGTCAAAGTAAATAAACAAGCAATAACAACCATCAATATCAATCCAATAATCAATTCAAATAATCCCGAAATAATCGTATTAATTCACATTGTTGTTTGTGCAAATTAATATAATTATTCCTAGAATCTACACTATCATTTCATGTAGATTAAAGATTATTACACTAATATTTATAGGGTTCTTCACTTGACATCCATTATTCAATTTCATACAACACTAATTTAAGCAACAAACATTTAAATGGTTCAAGGTGTATTTTACCAAATTGCTACGTGTCAATTAATTCAACATTTAAAGGGTCATATAATGCAAATGTCATCTAATCAAATTTAACATATATCAAATCTAACTATCCTATGTCAATTTCAAATTCAAATTATTTATCACTTACAACATTAAAATTTAACGTCCAATGTCAACATCAAACAATCAATCATTTATCAACCAAATTGGATTATCATTGTATAAATAATAGATAATGGTGTCAGATGTCACAGGTGAACTGATACAGGTAATAACATATATATAACAGTGTAAAATAACTAACAGTCGCATATTTCAATTGTCGTTTCAATTGAAATCAAATTTAATAAATAAAAGAACATTAATCGTGAGTGATTGCTCACCTTTCGAGGCAAGAGAGAATAGGAGATGATACAGATACGCACACTGATACGGACACTGAAATTTGAATGACGAATCGAAGCATAGCAAAATCAGCACGAATTCAACAATCAAAGCTGATAGTGAGGAATCGAAAAAAATAATTAGAATCAATTTGGCAAAACTAAAACGAAATGTAAATCGTATCGTTATGCAATTTCTCAAAAATCAATGTAAAGCTGAAAACACATAGAATGAGATAAATAGATATAAAATTCTAACATCCTATTATATTATAAATACTTTTAAACTCATTTACAAAATAAAAATCCAACTATACCATAGCCATCATATAATCTATACATTTATATATACATATTATATGTAAAAAATAGCTGCTATATATATATAATTGTACTTACATTATAAATAAATAATATTTATACTGTACTCGGCCATACTGCAATACATATAATCAATTACATAGTCATAAACTCAGAAAGCATATGGTTTATACTTTTATACATATATATAATAATACATATTTCGGTTCCAGAACTAAATATTTAACATAAACACCCAATTGTAATTTTTTTCATACTTTATGTGTATGCAATACCCTACGGTCCATATACAGCTAATAGCTATGTATAAACAAATGACCAGCTTGATATAATGAAAAACTTACGAAAACTAGCTATATGTAAATTTTCATCAGAAAATAAAATCAAACATATCTAACAGTATTATATTTTTTATAAAATATTTTATATATAGCATACCCTTACGACGAACAAACCAAAACAAAATAACATCATTTTTAAAAGCATACGAACAGTAAAATATATCCTTCTGTAATATATATAAATTAGAGTTATTATAGCTTATATTTGTTTTCAACATATAACATATGCAAAACAGATTTCTACCCAATTACTTACACAGTGTTCACGCGAGTTACGAGTGATGGAGGCTGGCCCAAGCAGAAGGGAGGGAAGAGAAGAGAGTGAGACACTTGGCGAAGAGCCGAGCTTGGTCGGCTGCGGTGGCTTGCAGGGTGGGTAGCGGCGGAGCTTGGGTCGAGTGTGCTCGAACTGTTGTTGTCGTGGCACGAGGCGGCGCTAAGTAAAAAGGGCCGTGAGAGTAGGGTTGCAGCTGTCGTCGACAGAGATGGAGGGGAGTTGCACATGGGTTTGCTGACGTGCGATGGTGTGCGTCGTTTGGCAAGGCAGAGCATGTTTTAAGGCTTGTCAAGACCCAAAAGTCGACCTTCGAAAATCGGCACCCGTACTTCACTTGTACTCAAAATGCCGTAGATTCAAATGCCGAATCTGGTTCTCGGGAGCTTATAACAACATTAAGTAAACAACACAGCGGAATAAAAAGAATAATACATTGATATACAATATCTGATACAACAGAGTGATACAATGAATATCAATATACATCAGAGATATGATACAACAAATAGCAGCGGAACAAATAACTCTAAGATAGTCTTCAAGAGAGAACTCCAGCAGTAGCTCGAACTCCCAATAACGAGGCACAAAGATAAGCAAGTGCAGTCTGATCCAAAGACTGAACTAGCTCCAGATAATCTACTAAACCTGAATATCTGAAAAACCAAACTCTAGACTGCTCGTGTAGAAAAATTTTGAGCATCCAGAGTTTAGGAAAGAAACAATAAACTCCGGATCAGTCATGGGACTGGTGTGAGCAACAAAAACAGTTTATCTTTAAAAACAAATAGCAGAGGATTTTAAAGTCAATTCGCAATGCTTTTGGAAAATGAAACTACCATAAGACCTCCCACCACACACACAATGCAAACGCAGAATTGGAGGAGATTTCTTCTTATGATAGTCAAAGATGCTTACTACGCAAATCAAATCATTTGATATTATTATTAGTGCATAGTGTAGAAAGAAATTTCGAAAGTAGAATATAAATCTTAGCCAGCATAGGTACCATTATAGTATGCTTGCTATAGCTACCATATTAAATGGCAGGTTCTACAACTAATACCGTACAAGGCTCGTATTGTTTTGTTTGGATTTCCAACAAATGGTCAGGCTAAGGAACTTCCTTTTCCACGATGGGTACGTCCCTGGAATAGACGACCCGAGAACCTAACCGGATCTCTGCCAACACAAGGCCGGGTTACCTCTGCAAAAATAGGTAACTACTGACACGCGTATGTCATCCCCCGATCGTCACCGATCTTCCCGAGGATCCCCGATTTCCAACAACCACAAAGTAATAAATTTGAAGCAACCACAGAGGTTAAGTATCTGGGCTCCATACCATGATACCACCTTTATCCAGAAGGAATGACATACACTAAGGGGCGCTACTCCCTAGAACCTTGCTGCATCCTTCCTGTTTTGACCATTTCCGGGGTGTGAGGCTCGACGAAGTCTCGTCCACAAAGCTACGCTTTGTCACAAGGCCATGCTTCGGGTCAAACAAATGATCAACCTATGATCACAAAGATATAAGATCAAATAAATGATCATATCACAAATGATCAAACACTGATCATCACACAGCAACACTCAGCATGCCACATTACCAAATTGGGATATATCGCTGATAAATTTCAACTACATAACCTCTGAGCTCGTACGTCTCAGAGAAGGGTGTTAAGCTAAGAGAATAAATTCTCCGCCACCAACAGATATGTATTTGAAAGAAATCGGCTTTATATCTCAAAGTGTAATGTCAGACATATATCCATACAAGTCTGTTCCGGGTTCGAACAGAACCGAAGGCACTTCTCACGAAGCCCTTGCAATTCCGGATAACTTTCAATCACGTCCGGACTTCCCGTCACAAAAGAGTGATATAAATCTCTATACCGGGAGCTACCCAGTGCAGAGACATTCGACAGGTTGTCCTTTCATTTTCGAAAATATCCGGTCTTCAACACCGATCTTCAAATGCTCTCCATATACGACGTATCACTATTCGGAATGGGTTATATGACACAAATGTCTTTTCCCGGCTAACCCGAATAGTGAGCGCAATATTCAAAAACAAATGGATAATGGGATTTCAATTAAGTCACAATTTAAACCCAAACTTTCTCTTTCAAATGGTTAAACAAATTTCCATTTTAATCCTTTTTAAACAAAAAGATTTAATTCACAAAGTTCACTCAGTTTTCACAAGGATTCATTCACAGATTTTCCAAATCGATTTCCATTTCAATTTAATTAATTCGTTGAATCTTTAAATCAAAGATTTAACAAATAGCTTTCAAAACAATTTCATTTCAAATGGTTTAACAAAACATCATTTTAAATCTGTTAAAAATAGACAGATTTAATTCATAGCTTTCGAAAAAAATTCATTTATAACTTGGAAAACCCATTTTTCAATTCACTTGAAATTCCTTTAATTTAAACTGGAATTTCTTTTCTTATCTAAAAGCTTTTATCATTTGAAAACAACAGTTTTCAATTTGGAAATCTGATTCATTCATACGAGTTGAAATCCTTGGTTTAAATTCAAATTCCCAAATTAATACTTTAAAATGGTTTAATTCATACAAACACATTTATATCATCTCTACTCCCTAGTTTCCAAATCATAGCTTAATTTCAAACTTGAATCCAAATTTAAATCTAACTATTTAAATTTTCAAAACTCGGTTAAGTTATTTAAAATAACTTTTATTCTTTGAAAATCCATTTCAAAAGCTTTTTACTTTAAACCCGAATTTATAATTTCAAAATCAATTGAAATTAAAATTTTAATTTCAAAAACATCAAATTTTAAATTATCTGTGACTTAACCGATTTCCACGTGAAATCCATATTTGTGTGTGTATAGTGTAGTCCAGGGGTTTTACACACAATAGTGCAACAACATCAATCATCACAGATATATCAATATCGATAAGCGGTATAATCCACAACGCTTATCTTCATTTACAGTTTCACAGATAAAATAAATTTATCAGTTACAAAGATTCATCATTACAATTCGATGTGGGTTTCGGATAACCAACTGGAATCCGACTCCCTGTCGCATCGAAATTCAAATGTCGTTTACGGGTCAAAGGTTTCATATTCACATAGCAATATATTCATCACAGGTATCACAGTTCAGCATAAAGCTATTCATAGCATCATAATCACATAACAGAGATATCAATCGAATATGCAGCATTCAATGAAATCCAAACATCATAAGTAAGGTCAATTAATTATCTGACTAATTTAAATCAAATTTATTTCTTATGAATTAACTACAAATCTTGGTTAATAAATCATAAATTAATTATAAACCATCTTAATTAATTAACCTTTAATCATTACTTGATTTATCTTTAATTAAGTAATTATTATTAACTTACAAATTTATAATCCTTGGATCTTAAGAT
Source organism: Allium fistulosum (assembly GCA_030737815.1). Lineage (NCBI taxonomy): Eukaryota > Viridiplantae > Streptophyta > Magnoliopsida > Asparagales > Amaryllidaceae > Allium > Allium fistulosum. The sequence goes on from CM060905.1 coordinate 98,504,213, forward strand.
AACCCATTTATCTTAATTAATTTCAAAATCATCATTTAAATCTTATTTTTAAATAACCTTTGAAACAAATTAACAAAGTCATATGATTTAACTTAAACCCTTAAGGTTAATTGCTAATCGAAATCATTATTTAAGATAAACTGCTTATCTTTAAAATCTTATTAAATAACCTTGAAAATTAATTTATTTTTTTAACATACTTTAAAAAACTTGTTCCTGCTTTGTTTTAAAAAAATCTGTTAACATAGTTGTTAGGGTAAAACCCATCAATGAAAACATACTCGAGTAAATTAAACCAAAACCCGAGCTAACTTCAATTCTTCCCCGAGTAACCTCCCAAGACCACTCGCGTTACATCTCATCTTCGAGTAAACCCGCCTGGAAACGCGAGAACAACCCGAGACAACATCGTCTTCCCCAGAACGATAATAACACCAGATACTGGTGATATGCGGTGCACGTGTACACCTGATCAGATCGTCGCCGACCATCTCCAAGACTTCCTGCACGTCACCGACAACTTCTCCGATCACCACGACTACTCAAACTTCATCGATTTGCCCCAGATCAAAATCGAGCTACCCATCACCAAACTGAGACCAAACTTCCCCACGAAGAACGGCTCGCCAACCAAAAACCTTGAACAACTTCGTCTCCGATCCTCCGACCACCATCACCTGTGAAACTCCGCCCAAACACTCGTCGCTAACCCCTCTATTATCCCCTTGAACCACGACGAACTCGATCGCCCACCAATGATGAACGAGACGAAATAGAAACCCATGACAAAACTAGGTTTTCGAACGAATAACGCCTGCCGTTGCCTCCACGGTGATCGTGAGCACCACCTATCATTTTTCCTACCATCTTCGTCACCCCCTCTACCTTCAAGTTCAACCACGTTATCGAGTTCGCCGTCGATCGCCGTGATTTGGCCAACAAAGCTCGAACACTCAACACAGAAATGCACATCAAATTCTAAACTAAAAATCATGAGACATACTTCAAAAATCATGATTTCCTATATTGTATTCAATTATGAAATCAGAACCTAAATTTAAATTCATAAATTTTTGACCCAATTTTACTTTTACTGTTATTCATAAAATTTCGAGACAAATATTAAATATAAATTTTTGTGATTATTTTTAGTAATGATGTTACACAAATTCAATCATCTTTCATTTATAAATCAAGACTTAAGATTGATTGTGTGTTGAGATTTTTAAATTTGTTGAGTGATTCAAACTTGTAAACTACAGAGAACATACTTATACATATAAATACAGTCACTATACAGGCATATCATCTTTATGTACATACATGCAATCATCTTCACAAAACAATTGCAACTATACTACTGCATAAATCATCACAGCATATTAATAAAAGAATAGTTTGCTCACCTGTTTCCTGGAAGAACAAAGAAGAACAGAGAAGAAGAGCAGAGAAGAACAGAAAAGGTTGAATACTGGAAAGAAGTCTGAAGCTTGATGCTTGAAACAGGCTCAAGTGTCTTTGCTTGCTGAAGCTTTTTAATCTTCAGTTTGAATTGAATGCCAACTTATCTTCTCTAGTTGCTTGTGTTTTTGAATTTCTGGTTGCCTTGATTCATTTGTGTTGTTGTTTAAGGTGGAGATGATATTATTTTTTCTTTCTCTCAGACCTTAGTTGTTTTGGACGAACCAAAAACTTGGAGATGTATAGATACTTAAGAAGGGGATGTGCAGTTCATAATAAAGGACTGAGCATCATTCTCTTGTAACATTATTTTATACTAGTTTTGTACTTGTGTATGGGTGAGTTAGAGAGCATTAAATGAAAGTATGTATTTGCATCTTGCCTTACATTACCTTACTCGGCTGAGGTAACAAATTTTGGGGCTTCATTAAATGCTTGTACAATCCCTGTTTATAAAAATATTACTTTGTACAATATATACTTGAATATACATATTTTCTTTTGTCTTTAGCCTTGTTTATCAAAAGCCTGTACATATTATTTTCGGCTGAGATGATATTTATACTTTGTTGCCTTGTTTTCTTGTTGGTATTTACAAGTTAATTCACACTTTATTTATTTTGTACTCTTCACTTTTATAAGACATGCCTGCATACTTACTTATAGGTATATTTACTTTATCTTATTCTTCAAGCTTGGAGATATTTTGTTTTATCTTTTGTTTACATACATATATATCTATCAAGAATTAAAAATGACCATTTCTACGTTTATTTGTTTTCTCTATGTTTCTTACTACTTTGAAATGTAAAGAAGTTCTACTTTAAATTGTTGTTAGATTTTAACAAATCTATTTTTATCACAACTTACCTTATATTAATTTCAATTTCTAGTTCAAATATTAATTATCATTATTTACTTAATATTTATTGTCTTATATTTATTTTATAAACTCAAACCATCTTCAACCATCAATTCAAATATATATATTAAATTTACTCGTACTTAAAGATATATATACATTAAATAGATATACACATATACTCACATGTACACTATCTACAATATTTTAATCTCAAATGATTTATACAGAATATACTTGGATATCGGGGAAACTCGCTCCATTTAATCAATTTAATTTCACAATTTTTATTCAAAAATTTATTTAATTACCAATTTAATTCATAAATTCAATAAATTATTAATTTAAATAAATTTAAATTTCAGGGTCGTTACAAATTTCCCCCCTTAAAAGAATTTCGCCCTCGAAATTCGCAGGCACGAAAATAGCGCAGAGATAGATAGATTCGATCTCCTATAATTCCTCAAACTACGATATGAATTCCAAACTCAAGTCGGAATATCTCAGGATATACACCAATTTGTCCCTCTTCGGACTTTGGTATTCACAGAAATTTCAATAGAATTTCAAATTTTGGTTTTCAAACGAAATCGTTTTATTGATTAAATTCAAATTTTAGCTTCATATTCTTTTAATCGATTTAACTAAATTTAAATTTCCAATTCCAAATTCATTAAGGTTTAAATCAAAAAGCTAATAAGAAACCGATTAAGATACGAAGTAAGAATTTCCTACAACGATTCGTAGGGCCATCATCACACCGAAACTTCTTCTTGTAGCTGGTACGAAGAAATGAAAAGAATTTGGAAACGAATCAAAGAAAATTGATAGAGAAAGATTGTTTCCACTGTTGCAGGGTATTGACCATTGATAGTCGTATTCCCTCGTCCCCTATCTCGTCCTCTTCTTGCACTCATACTCACTATCAGTGGATAGCAAGAGAATTTACTGAGACGTTCGAACGGATATCTGAGAAATACTCATTCTAGAGTTTACTTCACTCTATCTCTAACGAGCTACTTAATGTGTTATACTCCTGAGCTAAAGTTCAACCATAGCTCTGATACCACTTGTCAAGGTTCGCAAACAGCGGCCACCGGTAGGCTTTGCAACCATCCCAGTCCCACCGTGGCTGACAATGATACCCCAAACTTGCTTTTACGGCCAGCCTCTCGACTGTCACGGCATCTGCCTAACCAACCCATCCCTCTCAGGGACATGTAGGGGTAAGAGTCTCCCGTTCGCCACCTAACCGCGAAGCGAGAACCCCCTATCATGCTGTAATATAGCAAGACTGGTGTGAGCAACAAAAACAGTTTATCTTTAAAAACAAATAGCAGAGGATTTTAAAGTCAATTCGCAATGCTTTTGGAAAATGAAACTACCATAAGACCTCCCACCACACACACAATGCAAACGCAGAATTGAAGGAGATTTCTTCTTATGATAGTCAAAGATGCTTACTACGCAAATCAAATCATTTGATATTATTATTAGTGCATAGTGTAGAAAGAAATTTCGAAAGTAGAATATAAATCTTAGCCAGCATAGGTACCATTATAGTATGCTTGCTATAGCTACCATATTAAATGGCAGGTTCTACAACTAATACCGTACAAGGCTCGTATTGTTTTGTTTGGATTTCCAACAAATGGTCAGGCTAAGGAACTTCCTTTTCCACGATGGGTACGTCCCTGGAATAGACGACCCGAGAACCTAACCGGATCTCTGCCAACACAAGGCCGGGTTACCTCTGCAAAAATAGGTAACTACTGACACGCGTATGTCATCCCCCGATCGTCACCGATCTTCCCGAGGATCCCCGATTTCCAACAACCACAAAGTAATAAATTTGCAGCAACCACAGAGGTTAAGTATCTGGGCTCCATACCATGATACCACCTTTATCCAGAAGGAATGAAATACACTAAGGGGCGCTACTCCCTAGAACCTTGCTGCATCCTTCCTATTTTGACCATTTCCGGGGTGTGAGGCTCGACGAAGTCTCGTCCACAAAGCTACGCTTTGTCACAAGGCCATGCTTCGGGTCAAACAAATGATCAACCTATGATCACAAAGATATAAGATCAAATAAATGATCATATCACAAATGATCAAACACTGATCATCACACAGCAACATTCAGCATGCCACATTACCAAATTGGGATATATCGTTGATAAATTTCAACTACATAACCTCTGAGCTCGTACGTCTCAGAGAAGGGTGTTAAGCTAAGAGAATAAATTCTCCGCCACCAACAGATATGTATTTGAAAGAAATCGGCTTTATATCTCAAAGTGTAATGTCAGACATATATCCATACAAGTCTGTTCCGGGTTCGAACAGAACCGAAGGCACTTCTCACGAAGCCCTTGCAATTCCGGATAACTTTCAATCACGTCCGGACTTCCCGTCACAAAAGAGTGATATAAATCTCTATACCGGGAGCTACCCAGTGCAGAGACATTCGACAGGTTGTCCTTTCATTTTCGAAAATATCCGGTCTTCAACACCGATCTTCAAATGCTCTCCATATACGACGTATCACTATTCGGAATGGGTTATATGACACAAATGTCTTTTCCCGGCTAACCCGAATAGTGAGCGCAATATTCAAAAACAAATGGATAATGGGATTTCAATTAAGTCACAATTTAAACCCAAACTTTCTCTTTCAAATGGTTAAACAAATTTCCATTTTAATCCTTTTTAAACAAAAAGATTTAATTCACAAAGTTCACTCAGTTTTCACAAGGACTCATTCACAGATTTTCCAAATCGATTTCCATTTCAATTTAATTAATTCGTTGAATCTTTAAATCAAAGATTTAACAAATAGCTTTCAAAACAATTTCATTTCAAATGGTTTAACAAAACATCATTTTAAATCTGTTAAAAATAGACAGATTTAATTCATAGCTTTCGAAAAAAATTCATTTATAACTTGGAAAACCCATTTTTCAATTCACTTGAAATTCCTTTAATTTAAACTGGAATTTCTTTTCTTATCTAAAAGCTTTTATCATTTGAAAACAACAGTTTTCAATTTGGAAATCTGATTCATTCATACGAGTTGAAATCCTTGGTTTAAATTCAAATTCCCAAATTAATACTTTAAAATGGTTTAATTCATACAAACACATTTATATCATCTCTACTCCCTAGTTTCCAAATCATAGCTTAATTTCAAACTTGAATCCAAATTTAAATCTAACTATTTAAATTTTCAAAACTCGGTTAAGTTATTTAAAATAACTTTTATTCTTTGAAAATCCATTTCAAAAGCTTTTTACTTTAAACCCGAATTTCTAATTTCAAAATCAATTGAAATTAAAATTTCAATTTCAAAAACATCAAATTTTAAATTATCTGTGACTTAACCGATTTCCACGTGAAATCCATATTTGTGTGTGTATAGTGTAGTCCAGGGGTTTTACACACAATAGTGCAACAACATCAATCATCACAGATATATCAATATCGATAAGCGGTATAATCCACAACGCTTATCTTCATTTACAGTTTCACAGATAAAATAAATTTATCAGTTACAAAGATTCATCATTACAATTCGATGTGGGTTTCGGATAACCAACTGGAATCCGACTCCCTGTCGCATCGAAATTCAAATGTCGTTTACGGGTCAAAGGTTTCATATTCACATAGCAATATATTCATCACAGGTATCACAGTTCAGCATAAAGCAATTCATAGCATCATAATCACATAACAGAGATATCAATCGAATATGCAGCATTCAATGAAATCCAAACATCATAAGTAAGGTCAATTAATTATCTGACTAATTTAAATCAAATTTATTTCTTATGAATTAACTACAAATCTTGGTTAATAAATCATAAATTAATTATAAACCATCTTAATTAATTAACCTTTAATCATTACTTGATTTATCTTTAATTAAGTAATTATTATTAACTTACAAATTTATAATCCTTGGATCTTAAGATAACCCATTTATCTTAATTAATTTCAAAATCATCATTTAAATCTTATTTTTAAATAACCTTTGAAACAAATTAACAAAGTCATATGATTTAACTTAAACCCTTAAGGTTAATTGCTAATCGAAATCATTATTTAAGATAAACTGCTTATCTTTAAAATCTTATTAAATAACCTTGAAAATTAATTTATTTTTTTAACATACTTTAAAAAACTTGTTCCTGCTTTGTTTTAAAAAAATCTGTTAACATAGTTGTTAGGGTAAAACCCATCAATGAAAACATACTCGAGTAAATTAAACCAAAACCCGAGCTAACTTCAATTCTTCCCCGAGTAACCTCCCAAGACCACTCGCGTTACATCTCATCTTCGAGTAAACCCGCCTGGAAACGCGAGAACAACCCGAGACAACATCGTCTTCCCCAGAACGATAATAACACCAGATACTGGTGATATGCGGTGCACGTGTACACCTGATCAGATCGTCGCCGACCATCTCCAAGACTTCCTGCACGTCACCGACAACTTCTCCGATCACCACGACTACTCAAACTTCATCGATTTGCCCCAGATCAAAATCGAGCTACCCATCACCAAACTGAGACCAAACTTCCCCACGAAGAACGGCTCGCCAACCAAAAACCTTGAACAACTTCGTCTCCGATCCTCCGACCACCATCACCTGTGAAACTCCGGCCAAACACTCGTCGCTAACCCCTCTACTATCCCCTTGAACCACGACGAACTCGATCGCCCACCAATGATGAACGAGACGAAATAGAAACCCATGACAAAACTAGGTTTTCGAACGAATAACGCCTGCCGTTGCCTCCACGGTGATCGTGAGCACCACCTATCATTTTTCCTACCATCTTCGTCACCCCCTCTACCTTCAAGTTCAACCACGTTATCGAGTTCGCCGTCGATCGCCGTGATTTGGCCAACAAAGCTCGAACACTCAACACAGAAATGCACATCAAATTCTAAACTAAAAATCATGAGACATACTTCAAAAATCATGATTTCCTATATTGTATTCAATTATGAAATCAGAACCTAAATTTAAATTCATAAATTTTTGACCCAATTTTACTTTTACTGTTATTCATAAAATTTCGAGACAAATATTAAATATAAATTTTTGTGATTATTTTTAGTAATGATGTTACACAAATTCAATCATCTTTCATTTATAAATCAAGACTTAAGATTGATTGTGTGTTGAGATTTTTAAATTTGTTGAGTGATTCAAACCTGTAAACTACAGAGAACATACTTATACATATAAATACAGTCACTATACAGGCATATCATCTTTATGTACATACATGCAATCATCTTCACAAAACAATTGCAACTATACTACTGCATAAATCATCACAGCATATTAATAAAAGAATAGTTTGCTCACCTGTTTCCTGGAAGAACAAAGAAGAACAGAGAAGAAGAGCAGAGAAGAACAGAAAAGGTTGAATACTGGAAAGAAGTCTGAAGCTTGATGCTTGAAACAGGCTCAAGTGTCTTTGCTTGCTGAAGCTTTTTAATCTTCAGTTTGAATTGAATGCCAACTTATCTTCTCTAGTTGCTTGTGTTTTTGAATTTCTGGTTGCCTTGATTCATTTGTGTTGTTGTTTAAGGTGGAGATGATATTATTTTTTCTTTCTCTCAGACCTTAGTTGTTTTGGACGAACCAAAAACTTGGAGATGTATAGATACTTAAGAAGGGGATGTGCAGTTCATAATAAAGGACTGAGCATCATTCTCTTGTAACATTATTTTATACTAGTTTTGTACTTGTGTATGGGTGAGTTAGAGAGCATTAAATGAAAGTATGTATTTGCATCTTGCCTTACATTACCTTACTCGGCTGAGGTAACAAATTTTGGGGCTTCATTAAATGCTTGTACAATCCCTGTTTATAAAAATATTGCTTTGTACAATATATACTTGAATATACATATTTTCTTTTGTCTTTAGCCTTGTTTATCAAAAGCCTGTACATATTATTTTCGGCTGAGATGATATTTATACTTTGTTGCCTTGTTTTCTTGTTGGTATTTACAAGTTAATTCACACTTTATTTATTTTGTACTCTTCACTTTTATAAGACATGCCTGCATACTTACTTATAGGTATATTTACTTTATCTTATTCTTCAAGCTTGGAGATATTTTGTTTTATCTTTTGTTTACATACATATATATCTATCAAGAATTAAAAATGACCATTTCTACGTTTATTTGTTTTCTCTATGTTTCTTACTACTTTGAAATGTAAAGAAGTTCTACATTAAATTGTTGTTAGATTTTAACAAATCTATTTTTATCACAACTTACCTTATATTAATTTCAATTTCTAGTTCAAATATTAATTATCATTATTTACTTAATATTTATTGTCTTATATTTATTTTATAAACTCAAACCATCTTTAACCATCAATTCAAATATATATATTAAATTTACTCGTATATACTTAAAGATATATATACATTAAATAGATATACACATATACTCACATGTACACTATCTACAATATTTTAATCTCAAATGATTTATACAGAATATACTTGGATATCAGGGAAACTCGCTCCATTTAATCAATTTAATTTCACAATTTTTATTCAAAAATTTATTTAATTACCAATTTAATTCATAAATTCAATAAATTATTAATTTAAATAAATTTAAATTTCAGGGTCGTTACAAAGGCCATGGTGTGGCTTGGACATGCGCGGGCATGGATTGGCTGCTCGGGGTGGGCGAAGATAGGGGAAGGCGGTGGATGGAGTGGCCGGAGACTGAGGTGTATGGGTTGAATGGCACGGAATGGAGGTGGAACTTGGGTTGCGGCGAAGGGACCGAGGCCGTGAGTTGCTGGCGTGGGGTGGTGGTTCGATGGTGGGTCTCATGTTGGGCGATGGTGGCTACAGTGCTCGGTCGAGGGGATGTAGGTGGTGGTTCGTGTAGGCGACAGGGAGGAGGTTTTATTTCTCGTGTGTAAGTGACGTGCTTAAAGCAAGCTTCGGGTGAAATGAAACAAAAAGAAGCAGGTTTTGTTTTCATGCAGATATAGTATGATATGTGCTGTCAACCTCAACTTCTCCCCTTTATTTTATTTTATTTTAAGCATAGAACTAAAAGAAAAGAGCAGAGAAAGAAGGAACAACTAGAAAAGATGAAAAGATGAGAAACAATAACATAAAGTGAACGGCTTTTCAATACCAATGCTATTATATTGACTCATCAGTTTCCAAGAAATGAGAAAAAGTGACAGCCACGTTTGTTGAATTCCAATAAATATAAATTGCTAATGACTATCATGTTGTACGTGGAAAATTGAATTGACCGAAATTCAAAAAGGGAAAAAAAATAGTACCGATACGGCTATTCGTTTTGCGATTTTTCGTCGCATAACGGACCTCGAAATTGACAATCGAATATACCGAAAGGATCAACACGACGAGACGATCAAAATGGCATATGGATATCTGTGATGTGATTGTATTATAAAAATTCGAATTTTCTACTAGCGGAAAATGCAGCAAAAACGCAGAAAAATAAGATCGACGGAGCTAAAGAAGTCCGAATTTGGAAAAACGAAAAATGACGTCTTGCTCAGAAGATGATTTAGAATTTTTCTATATAAAAATATTTGGGTTTCGAAAACATTTTATTTTCACCAATTCCTAACTGATTAAATTGAATAAATTTACGCACGAAAATAAACTTCATATTTTTCGATGAAAATTTACCAGTTGCTATATTTAACTAGACGCATTCCAAATATCAAATTTTTATTTCAAAATTTTATCGTTAAAATTTCATAAAATTTCAACTATTTACGTTATTAAAACAGTTAAAATTTACGGGTCGTTACATCAATGTTACACGCTTCATAGGAGAGCGGTCTCCCAGGGAAGGGGATTACTCTGCCATGGAGGAATTCAATCAATTTATTGTTATTTCTAATTTGATCGAGATCCTCCTTTCGAATAAAGAGTTTACGTGGAGTAATGCTAGGGAGTCTCTATCTATGGCTCTCCTTGATAGATTTTTTGTTAGCGATGAGATTGAAGACAAATTCCCAATCTGTAGAGTCACTGGTTTACCTTATACATACTCCGATCATTGTCCAATTATACTTACTTGTGAATACCATAGAGTTATTATTAACAATTTTAAATTTGAAAAGATGTGGCTTTTGGAATCTAACTTTGTGAATCTTGTTAAAGGTAAATGGGTTTCTTTGAGTTTCCATAATATCAGAAATAAGGAAAATTCTGCAAAAGCTTTTGTTTCTAAACTTAGGGAGCTTAGGATTTTTCTTAAAAACTGGAACAAAAATGTTTTTGGCAATCTAAAAATTAAAAAAGATAATATTCTTAATGAAATGCTTAAAATTAATAAGATAGAAGAATCTAGATCTCTAAATATAGGTGAACGTAATGTTCTTGCTAATTTAAAAGATGAATTAAATTCTATTTTAGAAAAGGAGGAGGTTATGTGGAAACAACGATCCAGAATTCAATGGATCAACGAAGGTGATAATAATACCAAATTTTTTCATAATATAGCTAATGGTAGAAAATGTAGTAATACAATTAACTCTATATTTGTTAATAATATAGAGTTAGTTGATCAAAGAGATCTTAACAAGGCTTTTACTGATTATTATAAGGATATTTTTGGTTCTAAAATCAAACATAGAATCAATATTAGATGGATAGATCTGTATCCATCTGATTCTATTATTGATTTATTAGAGTTAGATAATCCTTTTACTAAGGAAGAAATTAGAAAAGCAATTAATGACATGCCAAGTGATAAATCCCCGGGACCTGATGGGTTTCCTATTTTATTTTATAATACTTTTTGGGACGTGTTAAAATTTGACTTAGTTAATATGTTTAATGATTTTTACAATGGTAATTTGCAATTAGGGAGATTTAACTTCGCAAATGTTATTTTGTTACACAAAAAAGTTGGAGCTAAAAACTTAAAAGATTTTAGACCTATTTCTTTGATTAACTGTTCAGTTAAAATCATTTCTAAAGTTCTAGCTAATAGACTTAGTAAAAGAATGAATGAATTAATCGATTGTTCACAATCAGCTTTTATTAAAGGGAGAAATATCACTGATGGAGTGGTAGTTGTTCAAGAATATATTAATTACTGTTGTAAGAATAACATAACTTGTGTGATTTTAAAACTTGATTTTGCTAAAGCTTTTGATTCAGTGGATTGGGATTTTCTTGTAGATATTTTTCATGCTAGAGGTTTTAGTCATGGATGGATCTATTAGATTTTGACTTTGCTTAGAACTGGAAACTCTAGTATCATGGTTAACGGTATATTAGGTAATAGAATTCAATCTAAGAGAGGTTTAAGGCAAGGGGATTCCTTATCGCCTTTATTATTTAACTTAGCTGCTGATGTTTTTGCTAAAATTATTAAAAGAACTGTGGATAATGGATCTCTTGGACGTGTAGGCAATGAAATTTCGTGTAATGGTTTATCGGTTCTTCAATTTGCTAATGATACCTTAAATTTTTCTTCCCATCTTCCTAGACACATCATTACCCTTAAGTTTATCCTTTACAGTTTTGAACTTTTATCTGGTTTAAGAATAAATTTTGACAAAAGTTCCGTGTTAGTTTTAAATGATTTTGATAAAGTTGAAAACTTAGTTGCTAATACTCTTAATTGCAAAACTATGAACTTTCCTTTTGACTACCTCGGTTTTGTGATTAGACCCACCAAACTCAAACACGACGACTGGATTATTATCATTGATAAAATTAAAAATAAGATTTCTAACTGGAATGAGAGATTTCTATCTAGAGCAGGTAGACTTGTTTTAATAAATTCGGTTTTATCAGCTCTTCCGATTTATTGGATGTCCTTGCATTTGTTCCCAGATTGGGTTATTGATAAAATTGATAAGATTATAAGAGATTTCTTATGGAGTGGAGAAAACTCTAATAATAATATTAAATGTCTAGTAAATTGGGGAACCACATGTAAGGCCAAAAAGGAAGGTGGATTAGGTGTTATTAATTTACGTAATATGAATTTGTCTCTGTTAGGTAAATGGCTTTGGAAGTTTAAAGATATAAATGATAACGCTATTTGGAAAGAGATCATTTCTAAATATTACTATAATGGAAATAGCAATTTATATCAAATTTCTTCTCCAGCCACTCAAAATATATCTAACTTTTGGAAAAACATTTTAAAATGTAATGAGATATTTAATTTAGGAATAAATACAATTGTTCACTCTGGTAATCGTACTTTGCTTTGGCATGACTATTGGATTTCGATCTTGCCTCTTAAGATAGAATTTAAGGATCTGTATGAAATTTGTAACTTTAAGTCTGCTTTAATCAATGAAGTTTATTCCTTAGAAAATGATCCTCCTTGGAATTTCAGTTTTAACAGAATTTTAGTTGATTCAACTTTTAGACAATTTTCTTTGCTTTATGCCAGATTAAATCTTTATAATATTGATAATGATAATGATTTTATTAGTTGGGAATGGGATAAAAGTAAGAAATATACTTCTAATTCTTTCTACAGATTCATTAATTTTTCGGTTACAATAAATAACTCATTAAAATATATGTGGAAATCTAATGCTCCTCCCAAATCTAAAATTCACATCTAGTTAATTCTTCATGGAAAACTTAATACAATCGAATTTTTAAAGAGAAAAAATATTCAAAATGATAATAAATGTTATTTTTGTAATATGTATCTTGAGGACATAAATCATATATACTATAATTGTATAGATTCTAATTACATTCTAATTAATACTCTTAAAATTTTTAACTTTAATATAACAACTAAAATTTCAGATTGTGAATTTTACTGGAATAATTATAGATTCAAGTTCAAAAAGAATATTAGATTTTTACTAGACACTTTATTCATTATTATTAGTTGGTTTATTTGGTTTGAAAGAAATAAAAAAAAATTTAATAATAATAATTGTCATTTTAACAAATTGATTGTTACAATTTCTTCATTTTATTTTAATTGGATCTCTAACCCCAAATATAAATTAGCTAAAAATATCCTTTTCAAAAGGTATCTTAACAAGGTTAATCATAATATTAATTTTTTTAAACACAACAATAATTTTTTTAACATTAATAATAGTATTATTAATATTTTCTCTAATTTAGATGTTGATTTCACTTCTAATCATAACTTACTTATGATTAAAGGTTCATAAGATAGATCCGTCTTAATATTTGTACTAGTCTTTGTTTGGTATTGGTTTTTAGGTAATTTATTTATACTTTTATTGTCCAGTTAGTCTTATTTAGGTTTTTATTTCCTTCCTTATTAATACATATATATGTATATTTATATATAAATATACATATATATGTATCATTCTAATTTTTTCTTTAGTCATTTTTCAGTTACAGGTATGGGGGATAGGATATCAGGTTCATTTTGCAGATTTTCATATCTTCAGATTGCTGGACACCAGATGGTAGAGAGGTCACTAGAGCAGAGTATCTTCATCCAGGACTACTAGCAGTTTCTCCTCGGATTTAGGATTCTGCTATCTTCATTAGGGAGTACTTTTTTCAGGAGGATATATTCTTTAGTTAGGTACCCCTTTCTCTTGTTCAGAGGCTTCAGAGAGGTTTATCTTTTCAGCAGATCCATTTCAGAGCAGATGCTTATTCACCTCTCCAAATTCAGTTGGTTGGAGCTTCCTCATTAGTTAGGGACGTCATCCAGTAGTTTTTGTTTTTCCTCTAGTCTTTTAGATACTTCTAACATCTTAATATCGGGCGGTGGCCATGTCGGAGCTCGATATTGGGGTGAGATGGGTGGTGGCCTTGCCGGAACTCATCTTAGGAGTACCTGAGATTTGATATATATGTATTTGGATTTTGTTACCTGCCAGGCATGTTGGCAGCACTTTATATTCGTGATATATATATATATATATATATATATATTCGCATGTGTGCTCTCCTCTATTCGTAGAGGATCACACATTTTTCTCAAAAAAACTATAACTTTAAATGCACGTATATGCATACTTACCCATGTCCATATATATATTTGAATTTCTATTTGATTATTTAATAATTGAATCTTACTTCTATTTATCAAATCTTTTCTGTTTAAGCTCAATATCTTTATCTACTATTTTATAAAATTATCCCATTATTTTATGAAATAAAAAACTAGCTTCATTTTAAGCTCTTATAATACTTAATTACTTCATCAAGAATTAAGTATTCATCTTATAATTATCTTATATAACCATATAACTACTTTATAAAATAATTCCACCTTACTATTCTATAAAATCTCATGATTTTATAAAACCTTCTTTTATATTATTTTATAAAATCTCATACCTTTATAAAATACTACTTTTATATTATTTTATAAAATCTAATACTTTTATAAAATACACCGTTTATACCATTTTATAAAATCTCATTCTATTTTATTAGATATATCTTTGTTATTATTTTATAAAATCTCATTCTATTTTATAAAATATATCTTTCACTTATAAAATTATTTCTCTACTTAAATAATATTTATAAGTACTAATTAAGCTCGTTAAACCTCTAATCACTTTGATAATAAGTGTAGAGCACATAAGTCGCCTAATTAGCTCATTATCTTCATTTTATAAAATATTCCTTTGTTTTATAAAATGATTACTTCTTGTAAATAATGTTTGCATATATTAAATAAGATTTATTATTCCTCTAATCACTTTAATAATAAGTGCTGAGCTCCTAACTCACTATAACGGCCTGCCTTTTTGGATGTTTTAAGCAGACACACATGCCAGACTCAAACCATTCTAAAG
This sequence comes from Allium fistulosum, assembly GCA_030737815.1. Taxonomy (NCBI): domain Eukaryota; kingdom Viridiplantae; phylum Streptophyta; class Magnoliopsida; order Asparagales; family Amaryllidaceae; genus Allium; species Allium fistulosum. The sequence goes on from CM060905.1 coordinate 98,519,367, forward strand.
GGCAGATTGTTATGGCGTAAATAAGAAAAAGACAAAGAAATAAAATAAATACAGAATCTCGCAGCGGAATTAAAAAATATAATAATCAAATAAAAGTTCATGAAGCTGTTTTATAAATACATTTGACTATTCTTTTACAACACAAAATCAGAGTTACAGAAATAGGAATAAAGAAATAAATAAATGCAGCGGAACAACATGCTGTAGTGGAATACATATCTTAAATAATAATAGTACAAATCTTCGTCTTCGTCCTCCAGAAATAAGGTCTTCAACCCTGAAATGCTCAGGCTGACCCGAGCGAATTGAAAGGGATAAAACACTTGAGTCAGAACATAAAGATCTTATGTAAGTTAAATCAACGGTAAATATGAGTGTAACGGCATCAGAGATGTTTATGGGGTTTGACATCTCTTATCCGGTGTCTAACGTGAGGGCAATAACTTAAGAGATGTTCGGGATTCATATCTCCTAAGGATCTATTAAACTATCTACTATGTAGTACAATACGCTATTATAATAGTGTCTATGGTAAAGTAAAGTATTAAAATAGCGTTAAGGCGTTACCCATATCCCCCTTAACACATTTTTATATATTCCCATAGTCTATACAGTACCGTAATTCCTCCGTAAACTGGAGGGCTATCAGAGGGCACTCCATAGGTATGGTACAAACCAAACTCGTAAAAGGCGCTCTAGGGCATGTGAACACGGCACTGGAGGCAATGCCAGGGTAGATATACCAATTGCGGATCCAGACTGGTGGTAACGCATAGCAGCTACTACCGCCCACCTCGGAACACACTCCCATAATCAAAATCAAGGGGTGGCCACCAAATAAATCACAAAGTCAGAATATAGTATCGAAGAAGTGTGCCCGATTGGAGGAATGACCTCACTTGGCCCGACATAGCTCCTGTTTTAGTCACATCTAAGCTGACTCACGGGAGTCAGGGTCACATCATACCTCATACAGAAATCGTTCGCCAAACCATCCTACTTCATTTCTGGAATCTACACCATGTACACGGTTGTTAAAGTGGTTTTCGGTATTGGCAGAGAGTATGACAATATCTGATCCCGCTCTCTTTAACAACCAAACGCTTATTTCACACCGGATGGTTCTTTTACCTTTCCAAAGTCAATTCACAATTTATATCAAAATATCGTATTCAATTTCAAATCATACCTCTTTCTAAATCATATTCACTTTCAAACTATATTCACTTTCAAAATCATATTCACTTCCAATCATATTCACTTTCAAATCATATTCACTTTTGAAATCGTATTCACTTCGAAATTATTGATAAGTTATGTTAATTAATTCTTTATTTCAAAATCATCTTACTCACTCAAATGTGTCATTTTACAAAAGGTATCAATTCCAAACTCCAACTTAGGTTATATCATCATCAAGGATTTAAATATAAATACTTCAACTTTACACAGTCTGAAATTTTAGAAAATAGTTTAGGTAGTCATAAATAGTTTTAATAGGTTGAAAATAATTTAAAATAGATTAAATAGTTTTAAAATAGTAAAATAGTTTAAATAGATTTGAATTTGATTAAATTAGATTTTATTATTTTAATAGATTAAATATAGATTAAATAGATTTTATTAGATTTAAAATGATTTAAATGGATTAAATATAGGTTAAATAGATTAAAATTATATTAAGTAGTTTTTAATAGATTAAACAAATTTAAAATAGATTAAATAGATTTAAATTATATTAAATAGATTTAAAATAGATTAAATAAATTTAATTAGTTTAAAATAGGTAAAATAGATTTAATTGGATTAAATAGTTTATAATAGGTTAAAATAAATTAAATACTTTTAAATTGATTAAACTAGTTTAAATTGATTAAACTAGTTTAAATTGATTAAACTAGTTTAAATTGATTAAACTAGTTTAAATTAATTAAAATATTTTAAATTAGTTTAAAATAAATTTCACAGTTATATCCAAACATTTTCAGTAACTCAATTCCGATAAATTCATTTATATTTGAAACTTCAACTTTGAACTTCAAATTTAAATTCTTTGAACAAATCATTAAATCAATTCCACTTTCAACATTAACACTTGGATTATCGAAAATAATTTAGTTTATATAAATCAGTTTCTATTTCAAAATGCCAGTTAACTGAATTCAAATTTTAAGGAACTAAAAATCATTTAATTTAACCAATCCAGTGTCCGTATATAATTCTCTACCCTAGGGTCAAGTGATACGGATATTTATCATTTCAATCCCCAATTTAAAATTTTACGGTTATATATCATTTCAAACCGCAATCCCGAATTAAATAAAAATTCATAAATCGCTCGAGTCTATCATTTCAACCCATAACGATTTTTCCCTAATCTACAGATCGTTCGGGTATGTATCATTTCAACCCATAGGGAACCTGCAGTGTTAAAACAATATAAAATACAACATCCAGTCATCCAATATCAGAAATCAAACATCCATCACTATCATAATCCAAATCAACCAATAAACATCAATAGATAACTGATAATCAATACAGGTATTAAATTGACAATTTAAAATTCAATATTAAATTAAACGATAATTAAATGTAATAAAAGTTAAATTTAACCAGAATGACAATTTAACATACCAAACAGCAATCAATAAATTTCTAATCACATCATTAATTTAATTTAACCAACATAAGGTAATTTAGTAGTTGTGAGTGGGTTAAAACAATCACCTATGAATTCAAATTGATTTGAAATTCAAAATAGGGCCCAAATTCAAACAGTCTCAAAATTCATCCAAACCCATGTCAAAATGTCCGGAATATCAATACGATCCTAGCGGAGAAAACTACACGTGCATTGGACCTCGTATGTAGAAGTTATGCACGTTAGAACGTTTAAAATTTAATTTGAACTTTAAAATATAATTAAATAAAACAAAACAAGCTCACCACTCGGAAATGGCCACGTCAGCGCCTCCTTTCATCGTGCCCAGCCGCACGTGAATCAACAGAGAACCCAAACCCTAAACATCGGCCTCACTCATGAACGAACAACCGCCTACAACCCCGACCACGCACGCGATCGCCCACAACAGCCCATACGCCTCCACCTCTGGTCAGTCATGGCCACGCCACCCCACCAGACTGCACGCCGAACATCTCCAGGTCGCGATTAGTGCAGCCGCCACCAATAGGTTAAACCCTAATTCAATTTTAGCTGACGATCTGGCCGTTAACTCCCCGACTAACCCACGTTGATGTGATCCCATCGCGACTCTCCACAACCTCGTACCAATGATTTGACGATTCGTCGAAGTTCATCACAACGCGATGAACGGACGAGATTAATTCGTCCAATTCTGGCCACACCGAAACCCAAATTGAAAAAGAAGCTATAGATTTGAATTGCGCTCGTCGAGAGCTTCAAATTGATATAAAATTCGATATATTTTGGGGAGTAAATTTTTGATTTGATTTTGATTTGCAATTGAATTTGGAATTTGTTTTGGTTTGTCTGCCATTAGAGAGAGAGAAGCAGATAGAATTGTATGTACAGACAAATGGAATAAGGAATAGTTAGGGTTTATAATAGGCTATTTATAGGCAGATCAGAAATAGAAATGAATGGGCTAGATCGATTTGGATTTGAACGATAAACGACCCGAAAAGCCCGTTTCGTTCCCTAAACGGAAATGGGTCATCCCATATATCAAAATAGATGTTTTCGATATTTTTAAACTCAATGGAATAGGTTTCAAGTCCTAATTCCATCGTATGAAGAAGTTAGCTTAAAATCAGCTTATTTCAAATTGATTTTAATTAAATCGATTTTCATGCGTTTCGAGTCCGTACGATCAAACGACAAGTCCGATCGCTACGAAACTTGAAACCTTACCATAATTCACAGTTACGGATCTGATGAAACCGGTTCCGTCGAAATCCGAGTTAGTGGCCAAAATGGTTATTTTCACATTAATTAAATAAATTAATATTAAATTAATTAATCACCTTTTTATTTCAAATCTTATAAATAACATATTTTATCATTTTTGATTACTTAGATCCTTTCAATAATTTAGAACAAGTTTACATAAAATTTCAGTATTGGTCAGTATTCGATTCCAACTGTAATTAAGTCCAATTAATTTAAAATTTAATTCTAATAAACTGATTAAATTTGATTTCAATTCTTTTTATTAAATCAATTATTACTCTAATAACATAGTTAACATTTTGTTTATCTTTCATTACATTAATATTCTCCAATTTCTATCTTTATTTGTATTAACTGCTATATTTCCATTATATTGAATTTTTTTATCGATTTTTCACATTAATTGTAATTTAAAATCCCAATTAATTTATTTATCTAGGTTTCATTCTTTTATTAAATCAAATATTACCCTATGAATAAAATTAGCATTTTTGTTCATTTTATTGCATTCACAATTTCAGTTATTGTCTTAACTCACATTAGTGTAACATTTAATTTCATTTAACTATAATTGGTTAATTAAATTGGTAACAGATAACAATTGTCACCTTTCTACATTTAATAGCATTTGTAAGTTTATTATTTACCTCCAATTGTTATAACAACTTATACAGGGCTACTTTTATCAATTACAATTAATTACACCTTATTTTGTTAATTAATACAACATTTAAATTATCAATTAATACATACATTACTATAATTTACTTACAATCTATATCAATTATAACCCTTAATCATTTTAATTAATTTGGAATTACATTTAAAGCAGTTATCAATTACCTTAAATTAATACCATTTCATTTGATTCCAGTTATATTCTTATCATTTAATCACAAATTTTTATTTCTTCCAACATTACATCACAAAAACTTATTAAATCAACTATTTTTAGTTATCGAAAATTACGGGTCGTTTCACTCACTTAATTATCATACTAACTTTTCTTAAATCAATTCAAATAGTTTAATTAATGCATTCTAATGACATGCATATCATTACATTGCTTAATTAATCATTAATCAAACCAAACATCACACACAATAATCCAATTAACTCAAAATCCATTCTAAAGCTTACTAACTTTTTCAAACTTGATAATTGAGGGTCCAAACAATTGATTAGCTAAAGGAAACATGTTTATAACATGAATACAAGTCTAAACCATAACATAGAATTCTCCAAATCACATCATATAATTTCATAATTATTACTAAACAAATATATGAAGTTTAACAAGTAAATTAAATAGGAGAATCATCTCATTCACCTATTCTTCTCCAAACCAAGCCCAAAATCACCAAAATCCAAATACAAGCTTACTTTAAATTGAGATCTCCATCCAAACTCCACTTTATGCTAATTCCTTTGCGGGTTTTGTAGAGAATTGGATGAGAGGATTTATGTTGATTTTTCTTTGAATTTAGGAAATTTAGTTCAAGGGTTTAAGGCTTGGGGATTAAAGAGGGATTAAGAGGGGATTAGGAAAGAGATTAGAGGGAGAGAGTGAAAATTAACGCGAATGAAAGATGAAATGAAAATACAAAGAGGATGGGAACTTATAGGCAAGCAATGAGCTTAGCCAATTCATTTCTTTTTACTCAAAAATCACTATTCACTCAAAAAATTCATCAACTCCAAACATAATCAAGTTTATACTCATTTTTCTGGCGTCGAAAAAATGGTCTCAACTACGGGTGTCTCGAGACCCAATTCCTCCGTCTCAGAAAAATCAAGTATACGGGCATTTCATTAATTAGCAATTAAATTTTTAAATTAATCATTTAAACATTCTGTCGTTAAAATTGCAAGGTGTTACAGTAAATGTACATTTTAAATCCAATGTAAATGTATATCGATATCGTATATCAATATATACATATATAACTTTTGTATACACACTATTTGCAATACAGATTAAAATAAATCAAATTTAAATTAATTAGTATTTTATAAATATAAATTTATTTAATTAATTTATAACGATTATAATTTAATTAAATCAAGTGGTATTCGGAGTATTCAACATTGTAATTGTGTGACTCATAGAGGTAAATTCAGTTAGTAATTCATACCAAACCATTCAAATATTAATGTTCATACATCAATTTAATTAGTAGTGTGATAGTTTGGCTGAATTTTTCACTTATACGGTTTTGGTAAAAATCTAATTTTACAATTAAGTGGTCCATGGTAGTGACAATTATTTATACCAATTCTCTACATCAAAACTATATCACTTAGGACTTACGGAATTTGGTGTTGGTCAAAATCCCAATATCGTCCATATTCAACTTGTATAGTCCAAACATAAAATCTTAGTTCAATAATAATTATTATTTTTAACCAAATTGCTCTGGCTAGAGACTTTGACTTTGAGTTGACTATAGTTGTTATGATACTAATCTCATATAACTGAGAGATGAATTCCCTATTGATACTTCCAATGCTTCAACTCAGACCCAACTATAGTCATTTGATGAATGACATGCCATGATTTAACTATAATCAAAGTGAACTGTCCACATTGAAGTTCAACGGTACTATCAAGTTGAGAGTACTATGTTATATTGTCATTTTTCTTTTTGACCTTAATTGTATTAACCAATAAAAAATATCGAGCGAGTCATTCCATGGCTATCCAATAACTTTCAGTATATAACCCATTAGAGCGCCCAACAGCCATGAGTAATACAATTGCCAAAAGTTGGATAGGGTTAGGTACTTTAGTCTTGATACATCTTGACTATGGATGTTTAAAATGATATGTTTAGTTTGGTTCTGATAAATTTATCATGATTACAATACATTGTAACTGTGGATGGGGTGATGATAGGTGTGATAATCTAATCTATACTACAGCAAAATGGATCTTAAGGCTATTTTACACTAGAAGGGGGATGAATAGTGTATTTAAACATTTTATTAATATATTTGCAAATTTCAAATTTTATCATAGAAAATTCAAACATATGTAATAATATAATCACTGTACAATCAGATAATGGAAAGTAAATGCAAAAAGTATAGGTAAAGAAGACACTAAGAATTTTATACTGGTTCGGATTCCCAATGCTACATCACGTCCTGTATCCTGTATAGAATTTCACCAATCACGTCTTGAATTTAAATTAGGTCACAAGAACACCCTTTACACCTCTTGACTTTGACTTAGGTGGTTTTTGGATCAAAAAGGCACAAACACCCAATAAGATATCAAACTATGAAAATTAGAAAAGAAAAGTGAGAAAACAACACACAATTTTTATAGTATTTCGGCAAATACCCCAGCTTATGTCCACTTAGCCGATTTCTATTGATTATCCTTTATTTTACAAAGCAGTTCTTATATCGAAAGTCTCAACTCAGTGAGAATCCAACAAAGTATTTTTTAGAGTTATGATTTTACAACTCATCGTAGTTAAGAATCCAGAATAAAGAAGAAGAAAAAAGTCCCTTACCAAGTGTCCTTTACCTATATTTATAGGTGAAAATCTTCGAGATAAGCTTCGAAGTTAGCTCCAGCACATTCCCCCACATCACGCTAATCGTTTGCAAGATAATCGTTGCCAAAATGACCCAAAAATCACAACTCGATACCAGAGTTGTGACTTACAATACTAAGTTGACTCGGGTTTGACCTGGGTCTGACTCAGGTATGACTCGGGCCTTACTCCAAGTCACCTTGCCTTGCTATTTCTTAACCCCGGGTATTTTTCAAAATTTTCTAGGTTGTGCTCAGGTACAACTATGGTCTGACTTGAAGCGCCAATTTAGGAATGTTGAGTTGAAGTTTTTGATCCATTTTTTGCTGTCTTCTTTGTATTTTCATACTTTATTGTTTTATGATGCCTTAAGGTGTTTGCATCCATTTCTTATTATTGTGCTCCAAGTTTTTAAGCAATTTCCCTAGGTCGCAGCCAATCCATGGCTCTGACCTGATCAAAGTCCACCGAGTTATGAAATGATGTTTATTTTTTGACTATTTTTTCTATGCCTCTTCATTCTATCGCCTTGTGATGTTCTTCTAAGTGTTTGGCTTATTTTTTCATCTTCATTCGGTCCAGTTCATCCATTTAAGTTTGTTCGGAACTTATGGAAAACTCGGCCGTAACACTTGCTCCCTAAAGTATGCCTTATGAATATAAGGCATGCATTGCTAAAAAACAAATATTAAAGACGGCAAATCATCAGTATTCGAGCTCTTTGGCTATTTATTGGACGGATCATTGTGAATCATCCAATTCCTTGAGATTTACCTACGAATTAGAGATCATTCTAGACCAATCATAGCTAAGGACTTAAGTCCTTGCTCAAATGTTAGTCATAGTTCATAATCATTCAGTGTTACCTCAAAATTATCATATCATATATCATATATTGTAAATCAAAATCGTCTCTGTTAGCCCAGGGTTAAGTTACCATATCGTAAATCAATATTAGTGTCAGGTATTCAAGAGTCAATAATAGTGTAAGTTCATCGCTACCGATTAGAGCGTTACATATAAGTCATCTAATGTCACCTAGCATCCCTTTATGTGAAAACCTAACCAAATCGAAGTAATGACTTTCATCAATCATTTGGTTTTCACAAATCATCAACCATGGTTGTACCCTACCACTGATTTGAGCATCATTTACAAATCGCCCGGAATCTCCCAACATCCCATCATAAATGAGTCCAACCGAATCAAAGCAATGAAATAATCTGGTAATCATTATCAAAACATTTTAAAGTCAGATGGCGTTCAATTCAAAGTCTAGTTTTTTATCTCTTCGGATCATATCCTAATCTAATTTTTTATCTTTCGGGATCATATATCCATTTTAAGCCCAAACCAACCGCTCTTCGGCGAAGGGGGCCCAATGTCCGAGTAAATCCATCTGCTCAGTTTCTAGTGAGGGGGCCTTACTACTCTGTACAAGTCCATATATTCACTCTCCGACAAGGAGACTTGCACCTTACGGTTCATCACCCTATCTCTTTAGTTGGGAGAACCATGTCCTGTCAATTCATATATCAGTTTCGGGGAGGAGGGGTCATCAATCTCCGTTGGAGTTTCAATTCTAGTATCGATTATCCCGTTTAAATTATTTTCAAAATCAAATATTGATTCACAAAATCCAAATCAAAACAACAAACGGATATTCTAAAACATCCATCCAATTAGAGATTACTTCTAGACATCCAACTTAGAGAGTGCCTAGAGACCTATTAACGTCCCAAACATGTGTAAATGGCCAGAGAGTAACACAACATCACTTATTTAAAAAACTAAGTGCAGGGATTGAACTTAACTCCTTTCTATTCAGGTCATGGGATTACCATTCTCGGCCTAGATCTAAGGCTGCTTCCAAATGCATTTTCTACAAATGGTGGCTGCTCTTATGTAACGACCCAGAATTTTTGATAATTAAAATTCGAATATTTAATTAATTTTAAATATTAATAAGTGGAATTAATAAGTCGGATAAATTATTTATCGAATATTGGATTTACCTGGGTAATTAAATCGATAAATTAATAATTGAAATTTCAGAAATGATTAAAAATCGAGTTTAATATGATTGAAATTGACTTGGAAAATTTTATTTAATCATACTGGAGTTATAGAAATATTTTGGAACTCTTAAAATTGAATTTGAAGTAATCTGTGAAAATTGAATATTTTAATATTTAATTATCGACTGAAAAATAGCCAATTTTCGAACAGTCTCAGAATTGAACGAGACCAGTTCCATTGGATCCGTAATAGTTAGTTATTATCGGATTTCAATTTTTGTATCAATCGGAGTTGTCGATTGACCGTGGCAACTCGAAACGCATCGATATCATTTTGATTTTAAATCGTCGAGTTAAAATAGTCATTTTTCGAACAGTCTCGGATTTCGACGAAACCAGTTTCATCGGATCCGTAATGTGATATTCTTGTAAGATTTCAAATTTCGTAATTTTTGGATGTACCGTTTGTCCGGGGCAAACCAAAACGCCTCGAAATCGATTTAAATCGGTTTAATTTAAACTAATCGTTTTTCTCCGTATCTCGCATAGACGATCGAATTAGCTTCCGAAACCTGTTCCATTGCGTTCGAAATGCGGGGTAAACCCTAGAAACGTCAGCCGGCACGTTCGATTCGGAGTTCGGAAAATTTTGATGAATAGTAAATTTGGCCATTTTCTATATAAGCACCTCTATTCCCTCATTTGCAAAACAAAGAAAACCCTAACCCTAAATTTTTCTCAGCCGCCACCTGCTGTTATCAATGGCCGAAATTTATCAATCTTCCTCCCTAAATTCCTCCAAATCCGCTAATCGAATCGAGAATCGTTTAACATGGAAAATGTAGAGTGCAACGCGAGCTTTTCATTCAACGGTTGAGATTGAAAATCTCGTGGTGGATCGATGGGAAAATGTGTTTGAATGGCCGGTGGTTATACACGATTTTCGAGTGAAAGAGATGGCCGAGCGCCGAGCTGTTCCAGGAGTGTGTCGAGCACGAGTCAAGCTTTTGAACGGAGGTGCCTGATCGGCGTGGAGATCGCCGGAGTGGAGGGCGGAATTAGGGTTTAGGGCCGGCTTCATGGGTTCGAGCTCGCGAACGTTACCTGGGAGGGAGAAGATGCGTGCAACGGTCGTGATTTCCTCAGTTTGAACGTGCGGTCCAGATTAGTGCTAGGTTAAAGTAAAATAAAGTTTTATATTAAATTGTATTTAAATTCGTACGATGTTTAAAATACGATATCTTTTTGCTGCGTGATCAGAAATTAATGAAACAAAGTGCGTTGGGATCGTATTTGCGGATACTACGCGATGCAACTGAATTGGAGCCGTTTGGAGCTAGTTTGAATTTCGGGTAAAATTAAACGCCGTTTAATTTTATTCGAAAATAAACGCTGGAATCGGAATTAAAATCAAGGTGAGATCTTCTCACTCAAATTTGAATGTGGAATTTTTTACAGTTATTGATTTGATTGATATGATTGCTATTCGATATGATATTAGATATGATAGGATATATCTATATATATAGCAATATATACATATTGGCATATGTATATATTGGATTGATGATTTCCCGCCTCGTATAGCGGATGAGACCCTATTGCGCCGTTAGTAAGCGGATTTATAAAAACCTATATACCGCGATAATTCCGTACTGGAGCGGAATTGGTATTGTGCTGACGTCTTTGGATGCAGGGAAACAGGTTGGAGGGATCCAACTGGATTCCTCAACTGTATTTATTTATTTACAGATATTGATATATATTCTGTTATCATATGATGATATATGATATTTGACTGTTGTGATGGACTGATTGGTGTTGTTGCATCATCGGATTCAGTTTTGAAATGTAAAAATAACGACTTTTATTTTAAAAAGATTTTAAAGTGATTTTTGAAAAGTAGACGTTTATCGAATTTTTGAATTGATTTATTTCAGAAAAATAAACGTCTAGAATTTTAAAGTTATAAGAGTTAAGATTTTTGGTGAAATATAACCAAAGTGTGATTTTTGAAATGAAAGTTGATTAAATTGTAAAATGGGGTAAATTGAGATTTTTAAAGTATTATAAAAGATGTACAGAAAAAATTGATATATTTATCAATTAAAATTTTTGGAATTTTAAAACGAGTTTTTATAAGTGAAGATATGAATCTTATAGAATTTTAAAATTGTGAAGATATGAAATTTATAGATGTATAAATTGTGAAGTTAAAATGAATGAAATTGTAGAATAGAAGATTTATAAGGAATTAACTTATAAATTGGATTTTTGCCTACAAATGAAATATTGATCGAATTTGTTAATAAAGGAGATTTACAAATCGAAGTTGTTATAAAATATAAAAGGTGAAATTTATAAACATTGTTTTATAAATCCAAAACCAATTGAAAATTGATAGGTTAAACATAGAAGTTTAATAAAGGAAATATATCCGCGATTTTGGATAGTGGATAATTATTGAAATAAAAATGGGTAGAAAAGATTGAAATGTAATTATTGAAGTATATTCACGATTTTGGATAGTGAATATATCGTTAAGTAAAATGGATAGTTTTGGAAAAGTGATATTAAAAAAATGAAGTTAAACATTTTAGAGATGTTTTTAAAATGTATTATGATATCGAATACATAGATTTCAACATTTTTATTGTTGAAATAGACGTTTTTCGAAGAATAAGGAAATGATGGACTATAACACTGTTGTTATAGTAAATGATTTCCGAAAGGAAATGTTTTGATGTAGTATTGGGATTTATATATCTATCTAAATTTCGAATCCCTATACTAGTGATTTTGAGTCGTCGTAACGATGTTTTACGTAACATTCGTTTTGACTCAAATAAATGTGTTTAAAGAGAATGATTTCCTTAAAGAATGAATATATACTTAATATTGATTTAAGTATATCGGATATTTTCAAATGTTGAAAATAAATAGTTTTGCGAAATACTTATTTTTGAATAAGTATGGAAATACTTTTCCAAAATGAAATGAATCGTTTTTGAGAATTTATCTTCTTAAAGATAAATCAAAATTGAATATTGAAATCGATTTGAAAAATCGAATATCGGTAGATATTCGATAAGTATAAATTCACTATGGAATTTATAAAAAGAAATGGGGATTCGTTTTAAAAATAAATATTGATTTATTTTGAAGTGTGGAAATTTTATATCTAGTAAAAGATATTTTTGAAGATGAAATAATTTGGGAAATTATTTGGAATCTGATGATGTTGCGCATCTTTATTGATAGTTAAATAACCGACTATCAATAATTACCTTTAGATAGGTATTTGTTGTGAATTGGATGAATTTGAATGCCACACTTGTTTTTAAATAAACGCTCACTATTTGGGTTAGCCGGGAAAGGACCATGGGGTCGTATAACCCATTCCGAATATGTGATACGTCGTTATGAATTGCATTTGAAGACCGGTGTTGAAGACCGGATATTTTTGAAAACGGAAGGATTACCGTCGAGTTACTCTACATCGACTGATCTTCGATTTAGAGGTTTTATCACCCTTAGTGACGGGAAGTCCGGACGTGATTAGAATATTATCCGGAAATGCAAGGGCTTCGTGAGAAGTGCCTTCGGTTCTGTTCGATCCCGGAACAGACTTGTATGGATTGTGTGTTTGACGTTACAATTTGAGATATAAAGCTGATTTCTTTCAAATACATTTCTGTTGGTGGCGGAGAATTTATTCTCTTAGCTTAACACCCTTCTCTGAGACGTACGAGCTCAGAGGTTATGTAGTTGAAATTCATCAGCGATATATCCCAATTTGGTAACGTGGCATACTGAGTGTTGCTGTGAAATGATCAGTGTTTGATCATTTGTGATATGATCATTTGTTTGATCTTATATCTTTGTGATCATAGGTTGATCATTTTGTTTGACCCGAAGCAGGGCTTTTTGAGAAAGCGTAGCTTTGTGGACGAGACTTCGTCGAGCCTCACACCCCGGAAATGGTCGAAACAGGAAGGATGCGGCAAGGTTCTAGGGAGTAGCGCCCCTTAGTGTATGTCATTCCTTCTGGATAAAGGTGGTATCATGGTATGGAGCCCAGATACTTAACCTCTGTGGTTACTGCATTATTATTATCTATGTGGTTTGTTGCGAATCGGGGATCCTCGGGAAGATCGGTGACGATCGGGGGATGGCATACGCGTGTCAGTAGTTACCTATTTTTGCAGAGGTAACCCGGCCTTGTGTTGGCAGAGATCCGGTTAGGTTCTCGGGTCGTCTATTCCAGGGACGTACCCATCGTGGATAGGAAGTTCCTTAGCCTGACCATTTGTTGGAAATCCAAAGAAACAATACGAGCCTTGTACGGTTTTAGTTGTAGAACCTGCCATCTAATATGGCAGCTATAGCAAGCATACTATAATGGTACCTATGCTGGCTAAGATTAATATTCTACTTTCGAAATGTTTTCTACACTATGCACTAATAATAATATCAAAAATGATTTGATTTTTGCGTAGTAAGCATCTTTGACTATCATAAGAAGAAATCTCCTCCAAGTCTGCGTTTGCATTGTGTGTGTGGCGGGAGGTCTTATGGTAGTTTCATTTTCCAAAAGCATTTCGAATTGACTTTAAAATTCTCTGTTGTTTATTTTAAAGAATAACTGTTTTACGATCTCACACCAGTCACCATGACTGACTCGGAGTTTATTGTTTCCCTTCTAAACTCTGGGTGCCCACCAATTTCCACACGGGCAGCCTAGAGTTATATTATCAGGATATTCTGGATATTCTGGAGCTTGGAGATAAGCTGGATGACGAGACGTAGTATTTGTATCTGATATTATTTATTCCGCTGTGTATTCTGTATGAGGACAAGTTTATATAACTGTCCATTGTTGTTTATTGACTCTGATGATATGATGTGATGTAATGTAATAACAAATATAATTCTTTTGTTTTTAAATGATATTCATTTATCTATTATATATTGTTCCGCTGCGATATGTGAGATTCTGATATTGTTTTCTGTTTCTGCTCTTGTTCTGTTGTTGTTCTTCTTTCTTTTTCTTCTATCTTCTTCTTCTACCTTTTTCTTCTTTCTTAAAACCATAACTTTTCGGGTTTCCGGCATTCGATGGCTCAGCAGTCGATAAAGTGAGTATCGATGTTGAATTTTTGAAAGTCGAAAATTTTTGGGATGTTACATTTGGTATCAGAGCATATGGTTAAGCGACAACCCTGCTCTGTTGGGTGTTACTCATTAGAGATGGAGTCAGTAGTACTCTAGAATGAGTTTGAGTGTAATAATAGATATGAGCGCGTATTTGTTAGTGAATATAAAATTGTTTTATATTGTGATGATTGGTTTGTTGAGTGGTATATGGATTCTGGTCGGTATTGTCCGTACAACTCTATCGATAGGGATCTCTAAACACTTGTATAGAACAATTCGGCACAGTATTGTTTTAAATAGGGTAAATGAGATAATTTTGCCCAAAACTATTTTTGTATAGAAAATAAATGTTTTTCTATGAATTTCTATAGTATATGGTTGCATGGATGTTAGGTAAGTGATAATATTGAAAGTTATCATTTTTATATGAAATTGAATAAGAAATTCAAATCGTAACTCCAAAGTAAAGAAAGAAATTCACATGCAAATGAAATTTGAGAATATAAATTATAAATGTGATATGTAATTTAAAATGAGATTCCAGAGAAGTTTTTGGAAATATTTTGAAAGGAATTTGTAAATTTTGGAGATTCGGAAAGTTTAAATTCCTTTTTGATTTGAAAATGAATTCCAAAGGTTTTGAAAAGTATTTTGGAAGAGATGAGAGCTCTAAACTCTTTTCGGTCGCTGGAAAATAATTCCGATGATGATCGCGACATCACCGGTGTTCATTTTCGGGTTTCCAAAAGAGAAATTGCTGCCAAATTGTTTTAAATAGAAGTTGTTTGAAAAATTTTGGATTTTGTTTTGAAATTCAAAGGATAATTTGAATTGTTTTCAAAATGGCTTTGAAATGTTGGTAAACTCTGGAATACTATGTAGAAATATTTATGAAATATTAATGTGAGATATAATTTGAAATAAAGTTCCAGAAAAAATATTTGAAGATAAAATTCATAAAGGAATAGAATTAGTAATATGAATGTATAGATGATTTTATAAATCAAGATGTAAATAAGTCGAAGACTTATAAAATATTTGGAATTTGATAGAAATGAGATTCAAATTGAAAATGAAAGAATTTGTGAATGAGTAAATAAATTTGAATAAATGAAGTGAATAAGATAAAAACTGAATGTTGAAACCGAATTTGAATAAGTGAAATTAGAATTGGAAATGGATTAGTAACTGAAACTAATTTAAAATGGTGTAGTATGAATGAAAGCTAATCGATAAAATTCAATATTCAGGAGATAAATAGAATCCAAATTTCAATTAAAATGGTAAAGTGAATTCAATGAATTTGAAATGTAAATTGAATGAAAAATATGTAACTTCAACAGTGAACTAAAGATGATATAAGTAGTTTATGTTGAAATTTTTGTAATAGAATTTACAAAATGGTTTGAATATGTAACTAGATATTATGGCTAGTAGGATATACAGGTGTTATAAAGGAATGAGATTTGATTTCAAAGATAAATTTGAATTGCTCGACAAAAGGTAAGTATTTCAATTTGAATATGAGATTTGATGACTTATTTCTCTAGCCGCTTGGCTCTTTCTTTTTCTTTTTGAAATCTGAGAGTCCGTAGGGACGTTTTGTAGTCGTGCCATGTTAACCGCGCAAAGGAGACGCTGGCGAAATTTTTCGAAAATTTTGGGCGTTAGAAATTTTTTTGAGAAATTTTGAAAGTTTAAAATTTGAATTTAAACTGGAATTTGAATTTTGAAGTTAAACAATGTTGTTTGAAACTTAAAATTGAAGTTGGAAAGCTAGTATGAATGATAACGAATCTTTAGTAGAAGATTTGTTTTGAAAATTAGATAAAACTATTAGATTGTGAAAAAGAGTAGACGAGTTAAGGACCTTTTTTCCTAACTTGTAATTTCGAGGACGAAATTCTTTTAAGGGGGGAAGTTTGTAACGACCCAGAATTTTTGATAATTAAAATTCGAATATTTAATTAATTTTAAATATTAATAAGTGGAATTAATAAGTCGGATAAATTATTTATCGAATATTGGATTTACCTGGGTAATTAAATCGATAAATTAATAATTGAAATTTCAGAAATGATTAAAAATTGAGTTTAATATGATTGAAATTGACTTGGAAAATTTTATTTAATCATACTGGAGTTATAGAAATATTTTGGAACTCTTAAAATTGAATTTGAAGTAATCTGTGAAAATTGAATATTTTAATATTTAATTATCGACTGAAAAATAGCCAATTTTCGAACAGTCTCAGAATTGAACGAGACCAGTTCCATTGGATCCGTAATAGTTAGTTATTATCGGATTTCAATTTTCGTATCAATCGGAGTTGTCGATTGACCGTGGCAACTCGAAACGCATCGATATCATTTTGATTTTAAATCGTCGAGTTAAAATAGTCATTTTTCGAACAGTCTCGGATTTCGACGAAACCAGTTTCATCGGATCCGTAATGTGATATTCTTGTAAGATTTCAAATTTCGTAATTTTTGGATGTACCGTTTGTCCGGGGCAAACCAAAACGCCTCGAAATCGATTTAAATCGGTTTAATTTAAACTGATCGTTTTTCTCCGTATCTCGCACAGACGATCGAATTAGCTTCCGAAACCTGTTCCATTGCGTTCGGAACGCGGGGTAAACCCTAGAAACGTCAGCCGGCACGTTCGATTCGGAGTTCGGAAAATTTTGATGAATAGTAAATTTGGCCATTTTCTATATAAGCACCTCTATTCCCTCATTTGCAAAACAAAGAAAACCCTAACCCTAAATTTTTCTCAGCCGCCACCTGCTGTTATCAATGGCCGAAATTTATCAATCTTCCTCCCTAAATTCCTCCAAATCCGCTAATCGAATCGAGAATCGTTTAACATGGAAAATGTAGAGTGCAACGCGAGCTTTTCATTCAACGGTTGAGATTGAAAATCTCGTGGTGGATCGATGGGAAAATGTGTTTGAATGGCCGGTGGTTATACACGATTTTCGAGTGAAAGAGATGGCCGAGCGCCGAGCTGTTCCAGGCGTGTGTCGAGCACGAGTCAAGCTTTTGAACGGAGGTGCCTGATCGGCGTGGAGATCGCCGGAGTGGAGGGCGGAATTAGGGTTTAGGGCCGGCTTCATGGGTTCGAGCTCGCGAACGTTACCTGGGAGGGAGAAGATGCGTGCAACGGTCGTGATTTCCTCAGTTTGAACGTGCGGTCCAGATTAGTGCTAGGTTAAAGTAAAATAAAGTTTTATATTAAATTGTATTTAAATTCGTACGATGTTTAAAATACGATATCTTTTTGCTGCGTGATCAGAAATTGACGAAACAAAGTGCGTTGGGATCGTATTTGCGGATACTACGCGATGCAACTGAATTGGAGCCGTTTGGAGCTAGTTTAAATTTCGGGTAAAATTAAACGCCGTTTAATTTTATTCGAAAATAAACGCTGGAATCGGAATTAAAATCAAGGTGAGATCTTCTCACTCAAATTTGAATGTGGAATTTTTTATAGTTATTGATTTGATTGATATGATTGCTATTCGATATGATATTAGATATGATAGGATATATCTATATATATAGCAATATATACATATTGGCATATGTATATATTGGATTGATGATTTCCCGCCTCGTATAGCGGATGAGACCCTATTGCGCCGTTAGTAAGCGGATTTATAAAAATCTATATACCGCGATAATTCCGTACTGGAGCGGAATTGGTATTGTGCTGACGTCTTTGGATGCAGGGAAACAGGTTGGAGGGATCCAACTGGATTCCTCAACTGTATTTATTTATTTACAGATATTGATATATATTCTGTTATCATATGATGATATATGATATTTGACTGTTGTGATGGACTGATTGGTGTTGTTGCATCATCGGATTCCGTTTTGAAATGTAAAAATAACGACTTTTATTTTAAAAAGATTTTAAAGTGATTTTTGAAAAGTAGACGTTTATCGAATTTTTGAATTGATTTATTTCAGAAAAATAAACGTCTAGAATTTTAAAGTTATAAGAGTTAAGATTTTTGGTGAAATATAACCAAAGTGTGATTTTTGAAATGAAAGTTGATTAAATTGTAAAATGGGGTAAATTGAGATTTTTAAAGTATTATAAAAGATGTACAGAAAAAATTGATATATTTATCAATTAAAATTTTTGGAATTTTAAAACGAGTTTTTATAAGTGAAGATATGAATCTTATAGAATTTTAAAATTGTGAAGATATGAAATTTATAGATGTATAAATTGTGAAGTTAAAATGAATGAAATTGTAGAATAGAAGATTTATAAGGAATTAACTTATAAATTGGATTTTTGCCTACAAATGAAATATTGATCGAATTTGTTAATAAAGGAGATTTACAAATCGAAGTTGTTATAAAATATAAAAGGTGAAATTTATAAACATTGTTTTATAAATCCAAAACCAATTGAAAATTGATAGGTTAAACATAGAAGTTTAATAAAGGAAATATATCCGCGATTTTGGATAGTGGATAATTATTGAAATAAAAATGGGTAGAAAAGATTGAAATGTAATTATTGAAGTATATTCACGATTTTGGATAGTGAATATATCGTTAAGTAAAATGGATAGTTTTGGAAAAGTGATATTAAAAAAATGAAGTTAAACATTTTAGAGATGTTTTTAAAATGTATTATGATATCGAATACATAGATTTCAACATTTTTATTGTTGAAATAGACGTTTTTCGAAGAATAAGGAAATGATGGACTATAACACTGTTGTTATAGTAAATGATTTCCGAAAGGAAATGTTTTGATGTAGTATTGGGATTTATATATCTATCTAAATTTCGAATCCCTATACTAGTGATTTTGAGTCGTCGTAACGATGTTTTACGTAACATTCGTTTTGACTCAAATAAATGTGTTTAAAGAGAATGATTTCCTTAAAAAATGAATATATACTTAATATTGATTTAAGTATATCGGATATTTTCAAATGTTGAAAATAAATAGTTTTGCGAAATACTTATTTTTGAATAAGTATGGAAATACTTTTCCAAAATGAAATGAAACGTTTTTGAGAATTTATCTTCTTAAAGATAAATCAAAATTGAATATTGAAATCGATTTGAAAAATCGAATATCGGTAGATATTCGATAAGTATAAATTCACTATGGAATTTATAAAAAGAAATGGGGATTCGTTTTAAAAATAAATATTGATTTATTTTGAAGTGTGGAAATTTTATATCTAGTAAAAGATATTTTTGAAGATGAAATAATTTGGGAAATTATTTGGAATCTGATGATGTTGCGCATCTTTATTGATAGTTAAATAACCGACTATCAATAATTACCTTTAGATAGGTATTTGTTGTGAATTGGATGAATTTGAATGCCACACTTGTTTTTAAATAAACGCTCACTATTTGGGTTAGCCGGGAAAGGACCATGGGGTCGTATAACCCATTCCGAATATGTGATACGTCGTTATGAATTGCATTTGAAGACCGGTGTTGAAGACCGGATATTTTTGAAAACGGAAGGATTACCGTCGAGTTACTCTACATCGACTGATCTTTGATTTAGAGGTTTTATCACCCTTAGTGACGGGAAGTCCGGACGTGATTAGAATATTATCCGGAAATGCAAGGGCTTCGTGAGAAGTGCCTTCGGTTCTGTTCGATCCCGGAACAGACTTGTATGGATTGTGTGTTTGACGTTACAATTTGAGATATAAAGCTGATTTCTTTCAAATACATTTCTGTTGGTGGCGGAGAATTTATTCTCTTAGCTTAACACCCTTCTCTGAGACGTACGAGCTCAGAGGTTATGTAGTTGAAATTCATCAGCGATATATCCCAATTTGGTAACGTGGCATACTGAGTGTTGCTGTGAAATGATCAGTGTTTGATCATTTGTGATATGATCATTTGTTTGATCTTATATCTTTGTGATCATAGGTTGATCATTTTGTTTGACCCGAAGCAGGGCTTTTTGAGAAAGCGTAGCTTTGTGGACGAGACTTCGTCGAGCCTCACACCCCGGAAATGGTCGAAACAGGAAGGATGCGGCAAGGTTCTAGGGAGTAGCGCCCCTTAGTGTATGTCATTCCTTCTGGATAAAGGTGGTATCATGGTATGGAGCCCAGATACTTAACCTCTGTGGTTACTGCATTATTATTATCTATGTGGTTTGTTGCGAATCGGGGATCCTCGGGAAGATCGGTGACGATCGGGGGATGGCATACGCGTGTCAGTAGTTACCTATTTTTGCAGAGGTAACCCGGCCTTGTGTTGGCAGAGATCCGGTTAGGTTCTCGGGTCGTCTATTCTAGGGACGTACCCATCGTGGATAGGAAGTTCCTTAGCCTGACCATTTGTTGGAAATCCAAAGAAACAATACGAGCCTTGTACGGTTTTAGTTGTAGAACCTGCCATCTAATATGGCAGCTATAGCAAGCATACTATAATGGTACCTATGCTGGCTAAGATTAATATTCTACTTTCGAAATGTTTTCTACACTATGCACTAATAATAATATCAAAAATGATTTGATTTTTGCGTAGTAAGCATCTTTGACTATCATAAGAAGAAATCTCCTCCAAGTCTGCGTTTGCATTGTGTGTGTGGCGGGAGGTCTTATGGTAGTTTCATTTTCCAAAAGCATTTCGAATTGACTTTAAAATTCTCTGTTGTTTATTTTAAAGAATAACTGTTTTACGATCTCACACCAGTCACCATGACTGACTCGGAGTTTATTGTTTCCCTTCTAAACTCTGGGTGCCCACCAATTTCCACACGGGCAGCCTAGAGTTATATTATCAGGATATTCTGGATATTCTGGAGCTTGGAGATAAGCTGGATGACGAGACGTAGTATTTGTATATGATATTATTTATTCCGCTGTGTATTCTGTATGAGGACAAGTTTATATAACTGTCCATTGTTGTTTATTGACTCTGATGATATGATGTGATGTAATGTAATAACAGATATAATTCTTTTGTTTTTAAATGATATTCATTTATCTATTATATATTGTTCCGCTGCGATATGTGAGATTCTGATATTGTTTTCTGTTTCTGCTCTTGTTCTGTTGTTGTTCTTCTTTCTTTTTCTTCTATCTTCTTCTTCTACCTTTTTCTTCTTTCTTAAAACCATAACTTTTCGGGTTTCCGGCATTCGATGGCTCAGCAGTCGATAAAGTGAGTATCGATGTTGAATTTTTGAAAGTCGAAAATTTTCGGGATGTTACATCTTACTACACCACTATAATTTGGTTTATCATGTATTTTTCTAGCCGGTTGTTCCAAACCCGCTCTTCAATTAAATCTTGAAAGTTCCTACACTCATTTTCTCATGCCCATTCAGCTCATGGAATAGGCAAAAATTTCCTCTTCTCCCAATCCGTGGGCTCTTTTTTCACCATTTTTTGGTAGGGAATTTTCCTCTTATTATCCAAGTAAATCCTTTCTAGGGTTTCAGATAGATCAATGTAGAAGGAAAACTTTGGTTCCCTCCTTTGTCGCTTCAGTCCTTCGAAGCCGTCATCAGCTTCCGCTTTCCTTTATTCAAACACATGCAATAACATAATCATAGTACAGTTAGATAATAGTAAGTAAATACAGTAAAAGTAAAGGTAAAGATGACACTAAGAATTTTACACTAGTTCGGATTCTTACACTTACATCTAGTCATGTACCTCGCATAGAATTTCACTAATCACGTCTTGACTTTAAATCGGGTGGCAAGAACACCTTTTACACCTCTTGACTTTGACTTAGGTGGCATGGACACCTACTAGAATTTGAATTGGGTAACCATCACACCTTTTAGAATTTGACTCAGGTAATAGAACACATATTCCGTCTTTGACTCAAGAGGCAAAACAACTCCATTTGAAATCTCATCTTAACTTTTGCTCGGCGGTTTAAGATCACCCTTATATAAAAAGTAGTAGTGGACTACAAGAAATAAAATCTTTCGATCACAATTCCAAGTAGTTTGTTGATACAATCCAAATACTTGATGTGTAGCTGGACGTAGAAAAAGGGACTTGATGTAGATATCGGCAATACTATGTTGAAATCTTAAAGAGAATGAGAGAGAAGGCAGAGATAAAGAAAGTAGTTAGAATTGTTATTAAAAATTCAAAATCTGAGGCTTTTAAATAGGGGTTGAAGAGTTGTGTCCATTCGCATAATGATGGCGCCAAAAGTTGCTTTTTTTGAAAACTTAAAAAACACTTCAATGGTCTACATGTCGATGTATATATTTTTGATATGTCGACATATACTAATTAGTTTGGATATTTTAGAAACACTTTGAATATGTTTTAATATATAATTCTTCAGAAAAACTCTATTAAAATTGATTTTAATAAATAAATTAAATATTATTCTTTTATAAAAATATTTTGAGTGGAAAATAATTTTCAAAGTGAAGATAATCAAATATATGATACCACTCGGGTCTTTAGCATTTAATCTAAGACTTGATAAAATACTGACACAAATGTCTTAAGTTCTTTGTGCTTTTATTCTTGAACTCTTCAAAACTCACAAGCCTTCAGATGTATCTTGGTCAACTCTTGATTTGTACTGATTAGTTCTTTAAGCTTTTATTAAACTTGTTAAATATACCTGATATCCTATACAATATACTATATAACTCGAGAAAATATTAGTTTATACATATTTATATGGTTGTTGTCATCAAAATCAATACCTTGGGTATTAACAATCTCCCTTTTTTTAATGATGACAACCATTAAACATTCTGTTACAAAATATTATGGTGTTTAACTAAAAACTCCCCTAACTCCCTCTGAATATATGTTATACAACTTCCCTTATCTTTTTAACTATTATATTTTATACAACTTCTCTACCTTTTTCATCGATAAAAATGGGTGAATAAGTTGTGTTAATGGATTATATAAGTAGTTATAATATTTACACACTTAATGATGAATAATACATGGTTATCATATTATATATATATGGGGAGTTATCAATTTTTCTTTGTATTAGTGAAGTAATATTTTAAAGAGACATCAAAAATCAATAAAATAATGCTTTTCATTAATATATTTATATATGTACATTAGTATATTTACAACAGACATTACATTAAATTAAGAAACATAACATACAACATAAAACAACACAAAAAAACATAAACAATGATTTTATGGAAATCATGGTTTCTTTGATGTAACTTTTACCCTCAGTCGTCTGAACCAAAAATTCCTTCAATTAGATTTTCATCCCAATCTTTGAGATTCTCCATGTCTACTTCCATGTCTTCTTTATCGATCTTGTTATAATCAGGAACAAAAAAGTTTTGTTCCCTTAAGACTCATCAAAGTGATGCGAGATGCCTTTCAAGTTCATGAACCATTTACTTCTGATTCATTTCCAAATGTTTTTTCTTAAAATCACAGGGAAAGCCCTCTTCGAAGATTGTAACGTCTCTTACATGTTGTCGATTAAATTTTCTTTATAAGCACCCTTCCCTAAATCCATTTTTCTTTGAAAATAAATTAGAATTTTTTGAGAAGAAATATAGTCGTTTCTCTATATTTAAATCTTTAAAATGAAAGAAATATTTAGTTAATTAACTGCTCCCTTTTTGAAATAACTGAAACTTAAATTTTGAAATGGTAACTCATATTTCCATCCATGGTTTCTTTCAGTTGATCCACAATATAATTCCATTAAATTAACCCATAAATTATTTGTAAGTTAATTCGCATGTGAATTAACTGACAAAATATGATATTATGATTTTTGTCCATTTATTTACTCTTTTACTTTGTTGTGTATAATTCTATTCTCATATTTGTGGAATACACATTATTTACACATTTATTGCATATATAAAAACTCAAATCCATACTCTATCTAATGTGACTAAAATAAAATCAAAAGATTCAGGACCATCTACATATCCTTATAAGCTTGAACCATTTTCACAGCTGTATATACTTTATTCATTCTCTTACAAATTGTATACAAACAAAGCTACAAATCGGTGTGTGGAAAATATATAAATTTTAATGTCCAAATTACAGTTAAATTATATTCTACTTTTCAGCCATGACACATCAACTAGAAAAAAATCAAAAACAAAAGTTGTAGCTAATAGGCATCAAACACATCATTACAAACAAAATCACTTTATCTAAATAAACTTGCAATTATGATTTGAAGCATAAATAAAATTGTCATATAATTATCTCAGACAGCAAGAACAAAAAACAACAACAACAACATTTAGATGGCTAATAATTGTACACATGCACATTTCCATAACCAAACTCAAATACACAATCACATCAAATACAATGCAAATAATGGTACCACAAGACAAATAATAAAAAAATAATAGTACATCAGTGGTTACCTGATTAAGCAAACGAAAAGAATAAATCTGATGATTTTACTAATGTCAATGAAAGTAATAATAGTAGATCAACAGTTCATGACTCTTTCCCACTTCTGAATTTTACTTTGAACAACTTCAAACAATTTCTGGGCATCAGGGTAACATACCTTCTCCCAACCTGGATAAGTATGAGGTAATGGTGATTCTTATTTCAATTGAACTATCATAAAATGGTTTCCACGCATCAAAACAATTGGTATTACTCTATATTCCATTGTTGGACCCAACCTTAAAGGCAAATATGCCATACTCTCTCCAGGAGAACAAATAGTAGTATGCAGTTAAATACTATTGCGAATAAGCATCCCATCCATGGAAAAATCAACCGATATTTTTTTGCCTGCATATGGTCCAAAATTTTCTAAAGCCGATCCAACTTATACATAACCTTTCTCACCGCCTAATAAGTTCTTGTATAATTCCTTATGTGAATGCAGTTCTTCTATCATGTTCAGTCTAACAATCTTCCATGCATCGTCCTCTTCATGGCCCAATAATCATGCACAACAATGATAACTACAATGCACATCAGGTGGAACATTCTCCACACTTTCAAAACTATGTTCCTTAAATGATGGACTAAAATACGTAAATGCAAATTCAGTAGGTGATAACTCATTAACTGAGTTAGGGAGTGAGAAAGATTTATTTTTTAATATTTTGGCTTGGCTTTATCAACTGTAGATGGTTTCCTTCTGGCAATTTGGTTATTTCAATCCTCCTCTGTCTGTGCATATTCAAATACAGATTTGTCACACTTTGTTGTATTTTTTGCATGGTTATCTTTATTTCTAGTTCTTCCTCGTAGATTTTTTATTCTTTGAAGAAGCTCCATATTTGTACTTTCGAGATAGTTATAAAAATGTATATATTACATTAATTTTCTATTAAGAATATGATTGAAACAAAAATATTAAGTAAGTTGCCAAGGCATACCTCTTTTATAACTTTTAACATTTTTAGTTGTTGCTCCTTGGTAGAGTGGTTGAATTTATGAAAAAAGTGGAAATTCCAACATAAGTCAACTGAATTTTCAACAACATCATCGATAACATAAATAAGTTTTCTCTAAAAAGGATAGATGGAAGACAATAAGATAAAACTATGTTCTTGTTTTAATTGCACGATCTCATGTGCAAACAGAAGACCATGTGTGTATTTAAGTGGACAAATCACTTTGAAAATTCTTAACCAACATATTTCAATTTTTTCATTTCCTCAATAATTAAATATAATGCACGGTGAGACACAAATCCTCGTAGATTGTTGACTAAAGTTATACGGTGGTTATGCAAACTATTGTTTAATGATTTACAAAGAGAAGCTCTTATGGCTAAATGTGTCATTAGTAGTCTATCAATCATCACTAAATTTTGCACCAAATTACCTTAAGAGGAGGCTAAATATCTCTTTAGTGATGAATATTATTTTTCTACCATGTTAGTTGTACAATTTCCAAAATGTATTACTTTGTTAGTCCATGACACAACAAATTTTTCTTTGAACGGCTTCATCCGGTTATCTTCAATATAAACTAGTAGCCAAGTGTACTTTTCATTTCTAATTTCAAAGCATTTCCATACTTTAATGAATGACTGCTCGGTAGAAGAATTAATTAATATATGACATTCTCAAAAGAAATTATTCCACTCCTCTGTTGTTTTGAAGTACTACTTACTTTTGGTTCAATATTCCTTGAGATATGAAATGTACATAATAAGTGGGAGACGCTTGGATATATAACACGGATGACATTCTTTAGGGACAATTCTCGATCATTGATAATGACCGAAGGAGTGCTAGCAGTTGGACCAAGAATTTCTTTCAAACACTCTAAAGCCCATATCTAACTACTTACTGTCTCACGATAAAGAAAAGCATGTGCTACTATAAATGTTTTGCATGTCGATGTAACTCCAACTATCTCTAACAAAGGTTTAGCATGACGATTAGTTTTATACATGCAATTCATGATCAAAACATGTGGAAAATATCTAATAAGTTTCATAGAATAATGATGTCCAAAAAAATATCTAATACTTCTTCTGTATTTTCACCTCTACGATGGAATTAAATATATTTTTTCTCATCTAACATATATAATATTTGTTGCATATAAATCCTGCCTTACTTCTTTTTAATTCGATGTTTAGCCTTGAAATTATAAATGTTTTGGACTGTCGAAGCATTATTTGGGTAGTTTTCTTTGATAACGCGAAGTACTTCTCTAGCTTTTACACCACATATGCTCATTTTGATTACATCTTCTTCTTTTTTTAAAGTCCTCCAATATATGAATGCCCTTTGAACTTTAATTTTTTCTCCAATGGATGATTATGAAATCCACAAACAACTTCCACTCTCCACTAATCCAACATTGGTAGTTTAACTCCTTTTAGTAAGAAAGTGCATCCACATTTTTAGTTCTCATCTTTCTAGACTTTATCTGATTATTAATCATTTATTTTCTTTCTTCTCAACATATATACCACTACTTTCGCACCAATATGATATTTGACCTCTACGACCTTTTTTTGGATTTTCACTTTGCTTGATAGTAAAAGCTACCCGGCTATACTTTCCTACAGTTTGCACCATTATGTAAGTTCATTACGCGAATAGAATACCTAAATCATATATATATAATTGAGTGCTCTTCCTGTTGAATTTTGGCTACACTATATAGAGAATTGAATGGGTCGGAAGTAGCTTGGTGATGGAGAAAACGGTTCGCAAAGCGAAGCTCGGAGGAGGAAGATATGGGGAAGAAGATGGAGTGGTGCTGGAGCAACAGCGACAGACGTCTGAGAGAAAGTGACAGACGTCTGTCGCGTTAGGGTTTGGAACCCGAAAATTGGAACATACATCGGTCACTTTCGATGGATGTCTGAAGATTCAACCGTTTTTTTCCAGTGACCTATGACAGCCGTCTGTCACTTTTGACTGACGTCTAAGGCTTTAAGGAAAATTTTCCTGAGCCTTGGGACAGACGTCTATCGCATTGTGACAGACGTCTGTGGCAACTTCTGCCAGTTTTTGGCTTGAGCTTGATATGAAGATTTATGATATTCAATGGGGCAATTTTGGAATCTTCCCTAGGTTTTATATTCTCCTATATAAGCTATTTTCTGGATTCAGATTTGTAGGTGACAGAAAAGCTACTGTAAGGGTTTTAACCTCCACTAATTATGGTTTATCTAAACCTAATTTTCTTCAATTCTCTTTCTCCACAAATCAATTCTAATAGAAATTTTTATCATAGTAATCAATCTCTTATACTCTTCTCATCGATATTAAAAAAGCTCTCTTAAAGTGGTGTACACTAACACAACGTTAGTGGAACCACTATAAATCGCTGTGTGATTTATTTTTCGTTATCGCTCTTATATTATATTGCTTGTTTGGAGATTGTGATTGGTCTTAGATTAGATTGAGATATCGATTGGTTGTTTTGCACTTCTTACCACGATCTCGTTTTTCCACTATGCTTTGGGGTTTTTGATTTGAGTGGTCTCGAGTTAGAATTTCCCACAATTTGGTATCGGAGCTTTGGTGTTGGTAGGTGGTTTAGAAATGCTGGAATCTAGTAATACCTCAAGTAGTTCCTCAATGGTTAGTCCAAGTGGTGTAGCGCCTTATATACGTGGATCGTATGCAGCTTTAGGATCACAATTGGTTATAGAAAAGTGGAATGGCAATAATGATTTTGAAAAGTGGCAATGGAAGATAAAAGCGGTTCTAAGGATGAATCGGGTGCATCATGTAGTGTTTGATACACATTTGTTGCCGCCAGACATCTCAGAGGTTGAGAGAGAGGAAATGGAAGAGTGGGCATTCACTACACTTCAACTTGCTATGGGGGAGAATGTTATCTCCAAAATTAGTGGTGAGACTACCACTAAGGGTATTTAGGATAAGTTGGAAGAGTTGTATATGAAGAAATCACTAACTAATCGTTTGATCTTGTTGCGAACGTTCTTCACCTATAAGATGAAGGAAGGTACTTCGCTTAAGGTGCACTTGAATACTTTTAATGATTTGCTAATGAAGATGAAGGCAGTAGATTTGAAGATTGAGGAAGACCAAAAGGCAATGATATTGTTATGTTCGTTGCTAGACCGTTATATGGGTTTCTCAAATAGTTTGATATATAGCCGGGATACTTTGACTCTAGATGATGTCAAGATGGGTCTTTTTAGCGAGAAGTTGCAGGATCAAATGAAGGAGTTAGGTGATGGAAGTAGTGGTACTGGTAGTGGTCATGGTTTTTTTATGGAGAAGGAGAGATATGTGAAGAAGGAGAACCAGGGGTGTCTAAATCAAGGAACCCTAGTTGGAGAGGAAAGTCGAAGGAAAGAAAAGGCAAGTGCTATATTTGTAAGAAGCCCGATTATTAGAAGAATGAGTGTCCGTACAAGGAGAACGAAAAGAAGGAAGTAGCATCTTCATCAATAGCGGTGGAGAGTGGAGTTGGTGAAGGAGACGTAGATGTGTTGATTGTTGTAGCATATTATATTTTGGGTAATGAATGGGTGCTCGATTCGGAGGCGACTTATCATATGACGTCAAATAGGAATTGTTTTTCTTCTTACATAGACAAAGAAGAAAATTCAATTGTTATAAAAAATAGTGCTATATGTAAGTCAAAAGGCATTGGTTCCATGCAAGTTCGGATATTTGACGGAGTGGTTCGTACTCTCACTAATATGCCCTATGTTCTGGGACTTAGGAAGTCTCTTATCTCTTTAGGGCAGCTGGATTCTTTAGGTTGTAAAATCACTATTGAGAGTGATAGCTTGTGGGTTTCGAAGGGTGCACTTGTGGTGATGAAGAGTGTTAGGACTCATGGTATTTATTTGCTTTAAGGAGTGACTATAGAAGGTGAAACATGTGTAGAAGTTGATAGTTCTCGTGGCTTAGATGCGACTAGGTTGTGGCATTTGAGGTTAGGTCATGTCTCGGAGAGGAGTATGGATATTCTTTGGAAGAGGGAGATGATCGGTGGAGGGATTTTCAACAAATTAGAGTTTTGCGAGGGATGAGTCATGGGGAAGCAAACTAAAGTATCATTTGGTGAAGGAAAACATGATTCGAGAAGGGTTCTTAAGTATGTTCACATGGATGTTTGGGGATCGGCACGGGTAGCTTCTTTGGGAGAAGCTCGCTATTATATCTCATTTATTAATGACTTTTCTTGAAAGATATGGGTGTATGTAATGAAGGCCAAGTCGGAAGCATTTGCAAAGTTCAAAGCATGGAAAGCTCTTGTTCAGAATGAGAGTGGCAAGTATTTGAAGGTTCTAAGGTCCGACAATGCGTGGAGTATGTTTCCAGATAATTTTTGGAGTTTTGCAAGCATCATGGTATTCAAAGGCATTTTATTACACCAGGAGATCCGCAGTCGAATGGTGTTGCGAAGAGGATGAACCGTACTCTACTTGAGAAAGCTAGATGCTTGAGATTGACATCGAGTTTGTCTAAGAGATTCTGGGTGTAAGCTTTGTCAACCGCAGTGCATATTATTAATCGAATTCCATGCTCGGCTATTGGTAACAAAATTCCGGAAGAAGTGTGGAAGGGAAAGAGCATTGGCTTGAGCTATCTTCATGTATTTTGCAGTCCGGTTTATGTGCATGATCTAGGAAATGACAAGCTTAAACCTAGAGTTTTCAAGGGGATTTTGCTCGGTTATATGGATGGAGTAAAAGGCTTTCGGATTTGGAATCCGGAAATGAAAAAGGTTTTGAATTCTCGTCATGTTACTTTTGATGAGTTGGCTTTGTTCAAGGAGAATGAGAACTCGTCGGATGTTCTGGATTTGGTTCATAGTGAATCAAAGGAGAAGGAAGTTATTCCTACATTTTGTCCAAGGATTAGAGAGAGTAGAGTAGTTAGAGATGCTTGCGAGTACGTAGCGGTTGATGTAACATCACAAAGTCCATAGGGTTCCTCTAGTAGTGTTGGTGATGTGCATGATTCTAGAGAGGATTTGGTTCAAGGTGGAGCCGAAAGGAGTTTGGGTGATGGTATCGTTACTCGGGTTGGTCGTCGTGCAATAAGGCCAGCCGATAGATATGGTGATTGGAACTATCTTAGCTTTTGTGATAATTTGGACTATGCTCTTCATGTAGTCTGAGATGAGCCGATGGACCTTGATGACGTCATGGAGTCGAGTGATAGCTCGAAGTGGATTTGTGCCATGGAGGAAGAGATGCAATCATTGTTGAAGAATCGAACTTGGGATTTGGTTCCACTTCCTAAAGGAAACCGTGATATTGGGTGCAAATGGATATACAAGGTGAAGGATGATGGGAGATACAAAGCTAGGCTAGTGTCTAAGGGGTTTGCACAAAGGAAGGGAAAGGAGTATTGTAACACCCCGCATATTTATCAATTTTTTATTTATTTATTTAAATATTTTATCGTTAATCGGATTTTGGTCCGAAAAGCTACTTTTTTGCATACAGTCAAATTAGGACTCGAGACCACCCCCATTGAGTTCAAAATGACGTTTGCGATCTTTTTGAGTATAAACTTTAATATGTTTGGAGATAGTGGAATTTTCGCCACTTTTTAGCTTAAGGCTTTGTTTTGGGCTGAACCACCTACTAACTCAGCCCAACCTCCTCCTTCTCTTCATACTTCATTTCTAATTGCTTAAACTTTGAAGCTTCATAAAAAATGGAGGAGGGAAAGGGAAATTAAAACTCCAAGCTCAAATTCAAATTGCAATCCATCATTCAACTCCAAATTCAAGAGGAAGACATTGGATTCGAGCTTCTTGTGTTGAGATTGAAGAGGGACTGTTCTTGTTTTGCTTTCAAGCTTCATCTCCCTCAAATTCCGTGAAAAGGTGAGATTTTTATCTCACATTCTTGCCTATTGTTTGTACAAAAAATGGAAAAACACCTCAAAGTCGTATGATTTAGTAAATCTTATGTCGTTCTTAGTGATTTGGGTGATTTATGCAAATATATGAAAAACAAGGGCTAAACTGTAAACAGACACGCAGATTTATAGTGGTTCAGCCAGAATGTGCCTACGTCCACTTTATATGTTATTTCTCTTCTCTTGTTTAGATTACAAGTACAAAGCTTTGATACAAGTAAAAGAAAGTTGTTTGAAAGTTCTCTCCGTGCTTGAGCTCTCAAGAACTTGTCCCTCATTGCCGTACCCCTGCCCCTCTATTTATAGAGTGAGGCTGGGGGTAGGGGTCTTGGATGTGTATAGCTGCTGGTGGGCCTGGGCTGATGCGATCTGGCCTGGCAGTGTTGATCCGGTACACCTTGGTCCGGTTGTGAGTGGATGGAGTTGGTTCGGTGGGAGGAGTGGAAGGAGTTGGTTCGGTGGATGGCTGGTGCGGTGAGGCCTGAGGGAGGCTGGTTCGGCTGCTTTGGTTCGGTAGCTCTGGACCGGTAGAGGGCTGGTTCGGCATCCTTGGTCTTAGGGGTTGGTCCGGTAGAGGCACCTTGTAGTTGGTTTGGTAGGCAGTGAAGCAGAGGCTGGTTCGGTTATGCCTAGGAAGGGGTTTGGTTCGGCCATGCATAAGAGGGGAATTTGGTCTGGTAGTAGGCGAAAACACTCCCAACATTTGCCCCCCAAAGTGGGGCATATGCTTGCGTATGGCGCGCTTTGTTTATCTGGATGCCCCCATCCGATTTTGAATGCCGAATTATCTGGTCCGGCTATTTGGTGCTTGCATATAAGTATGGGCTTGAGGCTTTCGTTGTCCCTTACCTTTTGAAATAGCCGAACCAAATTATTGACTACTGAATCGATTATAGTGCCGAACCGGTTTCTGATTGCCGAACTAAGTGAGACATTCTTTGCCGAATGAACTTCGTGCTTGAAATGCCGAATGACCATGAGGAGTATGATTGCCGAATGAGATTGATGGTTTGAATACCGAATGACCTTTCGGTCTTGGACTACCGAATGAATTCGAGTGCCAAATGGGTCCCTTGTTGGATATGCCGAACGAGATAGGGGAGTTCGAATACCGAATGACCTTTCGGCCTTGAACTACCGAATGCACTTTTATGACTTGAATTATGAGTGAAATTCCAGACTGCACACACTCGCTTGTTTACTTCCTTTATTCTAACGATGCACTTCTTTGTGTTTGCAGATAAATGTCTTGTAAAGTTGAAACCCGATCAGAAAAGAGGAAATCCCAGGATAGAGACGATCCTTCCGTAGTGCCCCCAGCTCAGCCAGAACCGGGATGTCATGGGCCTACCCTAAGGTCACTAGTGGATGCGTAAGGCCCTCAGGAGCTTCTGAACTCACCTCCCGACTGTTTCCCAAGCTTTCTCAAAGGCGAGCAGCTTGATGTTATCTCCCGCTCCTTTGGGATTGATAGAGCGCGCATGCTGTTGTCGGGGGAGGCAGGTGTACAAGTAGAGGATGATGACCAGGATGGTCAAGAAGTAGGTGCTGGTAAGTCTTCCTTTCTAGTCTTTCCGTTAACTTGGTTGCTTATCACTAATAAATTCTTTCTTTGACCGGACAGGTGGGCAACAGGGCAAGGATAAAACTCCGACGCGGCGGGCTCCTTGATTGGACCTGGATATCTTTTGGTGGGCTTGACATTGTTGTATACGTTAGTCTCAAAACAGTAACGTAACTCTTAGGTTGTAATTATGCTACTTGTAATAAACAACATTATTCTTGACGTGTAATTTTTTAACTTAAGCTGATTCCGTCGTTTTTTGAATGCTTTTGTTATTTTCACATGTTGTATGAGAAATATAGCTATGCATATGCTTGTAATTCAGTTGTGTTTAATGCCAAGTTCTTGCTTAAAGCATAATTTCATGCCTTATAATGCTAGTGTGATGTATGAATAAATTATAGTCAGGAATTTGTATAAAAGAAGAAAATACCGCCTTTCATGTTATAATTGTAGATGGCAGTTTTGAATATTTTTGTACGACCGAGGATGGAGCTTAGTTGAATGTCCCGCTATCCAACCGTGAATTCCCATTCCCGCTGGTGAGTATCTTCTACTCTGTGTCATGTACTTCAGGGATTGTTATAGAGGATAGGAGAAAAGTTCCTTAAATAGAATTGAAATATGTGAAATAGTAAAACTTCCAATCACGAAAGGCCTTCGATGTGCTTAAGTTCATGGCAAACGGGCTTTGTAGTCACTTTCCCTAGCTGTGGGTCTTGGAGACATTTGTCACCCATCTTACGCCTCCGCGGGGAGTTAATTCTTTTTTACCACAGCCGCACTTAAGACACATCGGAGCCGAGATCGCGCACAGTAACTACCCGGGCCATTATGGCCCGTAATCGTGGGTATTATTCGATTTACTGTGGCCGGCTAGCGTGGGTGCCGATCGTCAACCGTGAACTACCCCTGGCTGGCCACACCTTATGTTGGGGTTTATAATCGGTTCACAGTTGCCGGTGAGCCGAACGCCGTAATGAGCTGCCTCGGCTATAATCGGCCTTCTCGGTGGCTTATAATCGACTCATTACAGTTGGCTTTGAGGGCCGTCGCGAGCAATGAGTTAACCCGCAGCAGAGGGATGCCGGAGCAAAAGTGTCTCATTGGCGAGGGCATAGATTCGTATAGTACCTGTTAGGTCTTGTCCAGGAGAAGTCGCGCTGTGGAGCGCCTTGAATGAAAATGCTATTTGCACAGGATTTTGTTCAACAGAAAAGGATAAAGTTAACAAGCAGCCAAGATATGAAGGAACAAGTTAAAAAGAGACAAGTTTTTTTAAAGTGGTTCAGCATGAAAATGCCTACATCCACTGATTCTCTTTATTAATTCACTTCACATGGGCAGTACAAGTTAAGAAAAGTATCGACGAAGGTGTTGGATGTTCCATGCCCTCTGGAACACCTCCCCGTCCACTGTTGACAAAATATAAGCTCCATTGTGGAGATCTTTATGAATTACACCATCCCAGATTGGATCTAGTGCTCCGGGGCGAGGGAAGATTCGCTTGAGGACAAGATCCCCTTCTCGTAAGGTACGATGCTTGACTTTGGAATTGTATTGTGCTGC
The DNA here is from genome assembly GCA_030737815.1 of Allium fistulosum. Taxonomy (NCBI): domain Eukaryota; kingdom Viridiplantae; phylum Streptophyta; class Magnoliopsida; order Asparagales; family Amaryllidaceae; genus Allium; species Allium fistulosum. Next base: position 98,554,461 of record CM060905.1, read on the forward strand.
CACTTTTTGCTTGTGGGCTGCTGCTTTGAGGGCTGCATCATTTCTTCTCTCCTCAATTAGATCCAAAGACATGTAAAGGAGTTCTTCGTTCTCTTCTGGGTTATAGTGGATCCTACGGTGGGAAGGCAGGATGGTTTCAACTGGGAGCATAGCCTCTGATCCGTATGCCAAAGAGAAAGGAGTATGCCCTGTTGATGTTCTGAAAGATGTGCGATAGGCCCACAGTGCCGTAGGAAGTTCATCCATCCAAGCGCCTTTTGACTTTTCGAGTTTCTTTTTTATTAGAGTTTTGAGATCTTTGTTGACGGCTTGGACTTGTCCGTTTGCCTGGGGATAAGCTACGGATCGGAAGCTTTTGTGAATTCCGTGCCCTTGGCACTAGTTGGCGAACTCCTCGCTGTCAAACTGAAGTCCATTGTCCGATATGATTTTGAATGGGACTCTGTACCTGCATATAACATTTTTGATCAAGAAGTTAATAACTTTTGCTGGAGATACCTTATTTAGGGGTTCTGCTTCCACCCATTTGGTGAAATAGTTGACTGCTACTATAGCATATTTAGCCCCGCCTCGGCCCATTGGCAGTTTGCCAATCAAGTCAATTCCCCGTACTGCAAAGGGGCAAGGGTTGTTCATTTGAGTAATCTCAGTTGTTTGTAACCATGGAATCTTAGCAAACTTCTGACATCTGTCACATTTTCTGACGAAATCTTAGCAGCTTCCTTGATGGATGTTGGATAAGATTTCCTTGGCTTCCCTTCCAGCAACACACCTTAATAAGGGGTTAGAGAAGCCGCGCCGATAGAGGGTGCCCTCTTGTATTGTGTAGCGGGAAGCTTTCCTCAAGACTTTCTTGACTCCGTTACGCCCGTCGGGCAATGTGCCACTTTGTATGTATTCTTGGATGGGAGTCATCCAAGTTTCTTCTTCGGTTGCAGCTATCAGATTCACTTGCTCAAAACTCGGGGTTAGTTGCCTTGAGACAGTTACTGTTCCTGAAATGGCGCCGTCTTTCATGCTAGCTTGTTTTGCCGGTTCGTCGGCCTCTTGGTTTTCTTCTCGAGGAATGTGTTTGATCAAATAGTAATCCAATTGATCGAGGAGCCACTTGGTCTTCTTTAGATATTTTGCAAGTCATTCTCCTCGAGTCTGAAATTCTCCTAGTATCTGATTTACCACAAGTTGAGAATCACTATGAAGACATAAAGAACTGACTCCAATCTCTAAGGCAAGTTCTAATCCTGCTATTGCTGCTTCATATTCTGCCCCCGAGCCTTGTTCGTTTGACGCAGCATCCACGAAGAGATTCCACTTGATGTCTTCTGCTATTTCTGATTGCTCCTTACCTTCATTGGTAGTGAATTCTGCAATGAAATCGGCCATGGCTTGTCCCTTGATGGTGGTGCGAGGGTGGTAGGTGATATCATATTGACTTAGTTCAATGCACCATTTAAGTAGTCGCCCAGAAGTGTCGGGACGATGGAGTACCTGCCTTAGTGGTTGATCGGTCAGAACTTCGATGGAACGGGACTGGAAGTAGTGACGCAGTTTCCGTGACGTGATTAGTAAACAGTACGCTAGTTTCTCAAGTTTAGGATATCTGACTTCTGCCCCTGTAAACCTCTTACTTACGAAGTAAACTGGCCGCTGCGTGCGGTTGTCTTCCCTTACCAAGGCAGCGCTTAGGGCGTGAGATGACACATCAAGGTATAGGTATAATTCTTCGCCTTCGCTTGGAGTCGAGAGTACCGGTGGTTTCTGGGGGTGTTCGATTAAGTTAAGGAAAGCGGTCAAGCATTCGTCGGTCCATTCGAACTTTCCTTTGCCTTTCTTTAGAGCTTCAAAAAAGGGGACACACTTGTCCGTTGCTTTGGAAATGAATCGGCTTAGGGCGGCCACTCTTCCATTCAGGCTTTGCATTTCCTTTCGATTGGAAGGTATCTTGATATCCCTTAGCGCTCAGACTTGTTCAGGGTTTGCTTCAATCCCTCTGGCATGGACGATGAATCCTAAGAACTTTCCTGATGACACTCCGAAGGAGCATTTTAGAGGATTCAACTTCATTCCATACTGGCGAAGTACTTGAAACATCTTGCCTAGGTGGCTTACGTGATTGTCGGCTTTCCTTGACTTTACCAGCATGTCATCCACGTATACTTCCATAGTTTGCCCTATTAGCCCTGCAAACATCTTGTTGACGAGGCGCTGGTAGGTGGCTCCTGCATTTTTAAGTCCGAAAGGCATTACCTTATAGCAGTATAAACCCCGGTCGGTGATGAAACTAGTGTGGTCTTGGTCGGGAGCATGCATAGGAATTTGGTTATACCCTGAGTATGCGTCCATAAAAGATAAGAGCTCGTGCCCGGCTGTGCTGTCTACAAGTTGGTCGATTCGGGGAAGTGGGAAGCAATCCTTTGGGCAGGCGTCATTTAGGTTGGAGAAGTCAATGCACGTCCACCACTTCCCATTATCCTTCTTTACCAGTACCGGGTTAGCGATCCATTCCGGGTAGATGGCTTCTCGTATGAAGTCATTGGCAAGTAGATTCTTTACTTCTTCATCGAGGGCTGCTGATCGCTCTGCCCCCATACTTCTCTTTCTTTGTTTTACGGGCGCCTTGGTAGGACCAATGTTTAGTACGTGGCATGCTACGTCGGGGGAGATTCCGGTCATGTCAGCGTGTGACCATGCGAATACATCCAAGTTGTGGTGGAGAAAGTCGATGAGTTGCTCCTTCAACTCTGCTTTTAGTTGGGACCCAATCTTCAATAGTCTACTCGAGTCGTGCTTGTCTACAGATACAAACTCCATAGCCTCTGCAGGCTCGGTGGTGGCCTCCTCCTCTTTGTCCCTAGGGTCTAATTCATTGAAAGGGTCGCTGGTATATCGAAGAGGAGGGGCTTTCTTTAGTTGCTACGCTTCTAGACTTTTCGTGCAGAGGGCAACCTCTACACCCTTCCCTTTATCCTTCCTGTGGTTGTTGCGAAGTTCAGTCACATAGCAGTCTCGAGCAACGTCCCGGTCTCCTTCTACTTCCCCTACTCCATTGTCCGTTGGAAATTTCATCTTTAGGCACCATGGGGCTAGGACAATTTGGAAGTCAGACAAGGCTGGCCTTCCTAAGAAGGCGTTGTAGGCCGAATGGTTTTCTATTAGCACAAACGTCTGTTTCCGTACAACGGAGCGGGGATGGCTTCCAATCTCAACAAAGAGGTCCAGTTGCCCGAGGGGCATCTTTGCATCCCCAGTGAAACCGTGTAGCGGTTTATCGCAGGGAGATACATCCTTCATTGATAGCTTCATTTTGTCGAATGCATGTTTGAACAGGATGTTTACTGAGCTTCCAGTGTCTACTAGGATTCGGTAAACTTCGGCGGGGCCGAGCCGGGCAGAGATAACCATGGGATCCATGTGAGGGTATTGCCTTCCTTCTAGGTCACGCTTACCGAATGTGATGTCATCACTTTCTTTTCGCTTCGGGTGGCGCTCTTCTATAACCGAATTGACACAGTCTTTATTGTCTCTAAGCGACTTTCCATATCTTTCCATCTCTTTCAGCTTCTATCTGCGATGTGCGGTCCTCCTGAGATGGTATGGACCACTATCTTCTCTTGACTAGAGCCGCTAGTGTTGCGGTTTCCTCTATCGATCTCCGGTGAGGGTAGCCTTGGGTTCTCATTGGCAGGAGCTGGAGTCCTGTCCTGACCTTTTACATAGCGTTCCAGTTTCTTCCTTCTGATGTGTTCCTCAATCAAGTCCCAGAGATGATGGCATTCATTGGTATCATGCCCATGAGATTCGTGGAAGCGGCAGAACTTTCCAGACTTCTGCACGTTATCTGATTCCTTCTTGTATGGTGGGCGTTTGAATCTAACTTCGCCTTGGGTGGCAAGGAAGATATTTTCGATGGTCTCGTTCAAAGGAGTGTAAGTGTCGAATCTCGGTCCAGGCTGATATAGGCGCTTTTCTCCCTCCTTGCCCCCAGCATTGTCTCTGGAATCATTTCTTCGAACGTCCCTTGCCACAGCAGGGGCGTTTCTGTGACTTGCCTTATTTTGCTGTCCTGACTGACCCTCAACGGTAGCATCCTCAAGCCTCATATATTTCCCTGCTTCATGGAAGAAATCAGGTAAAGTAGCTGGTTTTTCTTTTGTCAACCTTCTAGAAAATTTAGTGTCCGGATGCACACCACTACAGAGGGCCATTAGGATAAGCTTCTCATCGACATCTTGGACTGCAGCTGCTGCGGCGTTGAATCGGGTTAGGTATTGCTGTCGTTTCTCTCCAGGTTTCTGTTTGACGCTGGATAAGGAATAAGCGTCCTTAGGTTGTTCCACATGAATGCGGAACTGACTGATAAACTTTTCTTTCAACATTTCCCACGAGCTGATGGATCGCTGGGGTAGATGACAGAACCAGGAGGTAGCGAGATCTACTAAGAAGAGCGGAAAGCATTTGCACAGTACTCCCTATGTTGCTCCACTCATGAGCATATGTTGTGTGTATCTCTATAAGTGTACAACGGGGTCGGAGGTTCCTTTGTAAGGTTCCATTGTTGGCATCTTCCATTCTCGGGGGGTGATAGCAATTTCGATGTTGCGGGCGAAAGGGCTGGTTACCCTAGCGCCTATCCCTCGATCTCTTTGCTCCCGTTGGACGCACTCTCTAAATAAGTGTTCCATCCTTTCATCAGAATTTGGAGTAGATAGAAACGAGTTTGGTTCTGTTCTGTGGGATTGATTCCGTCCAGATGACCTGTAGGGATGGTATCGTCTATCATTCCTCATATTTTCTAGTGGCTGCCTTTGGTCTTCTGGGAGCATGCTAGGGTCAGCTACAGTTGGCCCTTGCCTTGATCTTCCCCTATTGGGTTCTGATCTAAGCACTTCCTCGGGTCCAACTTCGGGCTGGACTCTAGCTTGGCCCCGTTCACTAGCGTTTCCATGGTTAGGCAGTATGACAGGCTCAGCTACAGTTGACCTTTGCCCGGTACCTCCCCCGTTGTGTTCGGTTCCAAATGTTTCCTCAGGCCTAACTTCGGGTTGTGCTCGATCTCGGCTCCTACCATGGTTACTTCTGCCATTAGCTCCTACGAAGAAGGAAGATCTTTGTTGTCTCTGAGATCCTCCAGACTGGGACTCGCCCCATGATTCGGTGTTGCGATTGGACTCTTCAGCATCCCTTAAGTGTGACATGAGATGGTCCACCAAGGCTTCCTGCTGGGACGTGAAGCAGTTAGTTACTTCAACCACAACCCTGTCTAAATCTGCCCTAGTAATTGCTGCGGGCTGTTCTGTGGCAGGAGTGGTCGGATTAGCTTGTCCTTTATTTGTTACTGCTGCTGGAGGAGGACGATTTACTTGATTCGTGACAGCTGGATCTGGAAGACTGCTGGATGCGATGTTTTTTCCTTTGTTAACATCTTTTCTCTGTCTGGGAGGCATGTTTTCCAAGTGGCGAACGATGCTGTTAGGAAAACTGTTAAGTGGATGAAGTTGAAGCTTCGAGCTTCTAGTTCTCAGTGAAAGCACTAAAAATGTTTGCACAAAAAATGGACAAACACCTCAAAGTCGTATGATTTAGTAAATCTTATGTCGTTCTTAGTGATTTGGGTGATTTATGCAAATATATGAAAAACATGGGCTAAACTGTAAAAAGACACGCAGATTTATAGTGGTTCAGCCAGAATGTGCCTACGTCCACTTTATATGTTATTTCTCTTCTCTTGTTTAGATTACAAGTACAAAGCTTTGATACAAGTAAAAGAAAGTTGTTTGAAAGTTCTCTCCGTGCTTGAGCTCTCAAGAACTTGTCCCTCATTATCGTACCCCTGACCCTCTATTTATAGAGTGAGGCTGGGGGTAGGGGTCTTGGATGTATATAGCTGCTGGTGGGCCTGGGTTGATGCGATCTGGCCTGGCAGTGTTGATTCGGTACGCCTTGGTCCGGTTGTGAGTGGATGGAGTTGGTTCGGTGGGAGGAGTGGAAGGAGTTGGTTCGGTGGATGGCTGGTCTGGAGAGGCCTGAGGGAGGCTGGTTCGGCTGCTTTGGTTCGGTAGCTCTGGACCGGTAGAGGGCTGGTTCGGCATCCTTGGTCTTAGGGGTTGGTCCGGTAGAGGCACCTTGTAGTTGGTTTGATAGGCAGTGAAGCAGAGGCTGGTTCGGTTATGCCTAGGAAGGGGTTTGGTTCGGCCATGCATAAGAGGGGAGTTTGGTCCGGTAGTAGGCGAAAACACTCCCAACACCTATAACTGTCATTGGATTGTTGGGAATGAATTCCTAGCATTTGGTCATGTGAATTTGCTTTTGGTTTGAATTCAATTGGTGGGGAATCCCAATTTTTAGTGTGCTTCAGCAAAACTGGGCTTAGGTCGTTCGGCAGTTGAAAATTCGCGCCTGCATATAGCTCGTTCCAGCCATAGGTCGTTCTGCCTACAAATAACACGGCTACGTTAGGTCGTTCAAACCCTTAGGTCGCTCGGCCACTAAGTCGTTAGGCCTTACTTACCTCGTTAGGTCGCACGGCATTTAGTCGTTAGGTCGCTCGGCCTTACGTATCCCTTTAGGTCGCGTACCACTAGGTCGCTCGACCTGGTTGTCATATTAGGTCGCAACCATAGGGTCGCGTTCCACACTAGGTCGCATGCCTAGCTTATTTTCTTAAGTCGCTCTGCGTTAGGTCGCGCGCATACTAGGTCGCGCCATTTAGGTCGTAACACGTTAGATCGCGCCTAATTAGGTCGTTCGACCTATTTCCTTTAAGTCGCTCAGCTAGATCGTCCACCCCGGTTAAGTCGCACTCCTTTAGGTAGCATGACCTCAACTGCATTAGGTCGCATGACCTCAACTCCATTAGGTCGCATGACCTCGAATTCCCTAGGTCGCTCGGCCTATTTGTGCTTAGGTCGAACCCCTTAAGTCGCTCGACCATTAGGTCGTAACACATTTTAGGTCGCTCGCCTGGTTATACTTAGGTCGTTTGACCTGTATTTTGTTAGGTCGCTCGGCATGTTAGGCCGCACCACCTATTTCTACCTTGATGCAATTTGGGCTGATTTCCTTGGATTTCATTCACGTCTTCGAACGTGAATTTTTGTGACTGATTGTTTCTGCAATCGTTTTGTGATGCGTCATTTTAAAAATATGAAGGTTTCAATACTAGTAGTAAATTTCAAAACTCTTTCATCAAAACGATTTCAACTCTATTTTATTACAAAGCACTTTTTCCTAAACCTTTTTCCAATCTATTAGTATATACAAGCCTTTACTTCACTCGGATGAGAAATCTAATTAAATGACTTAGCAAAACAGGTGGTATGAAATGCTTACGTTTACTTCGTCGGTTAATTCTTGGAGTTGTTCGACTGAACCTCTTATGACAATTTTCTAGTGAAGATCTACAGCTTGTTCGTAAATATTTAAGTTAAGCAAGTGGTTATGGGACATGAAGCTAAACTCATATATTTACTAGCTTGGTGTGATTGACACTTCTTGATGATCATGACGATCATTTTTGTGATTTAGACTAGCGATTGAGCGATGTCTCTTTGTCTGCGAGGGAGACTAGACCCCGCTTGTGTAATGTTTCTACTCACATATATGGGGTAGTGCCCCATGGTCTTCGGGCCGTTCGTGTGTTCAAAGGTCTTCGGGCCATTCGTGTGTTCGAAAAAATTATATGGTTAGCTTCCATGAGATAGCTTCTCGTTCGTGTGATAGGCCTTCCCCCTTTTTGTGATTTCTGGATTTCGTGTGTTGATTTCTGGAATTTGTTCTGGATTTCGTGTGTTGATTTCTGGAATTTGTGCTTCACCAATTTTCGTGATTTTCATTGATATGTTTTATCAATTCTTGTGCATTGGTGAATTCGTGTGTCATTACCTTTTTGTGGATTTGGATCTTTGAGAAGATTCTTGTGATATTGATTAATCTCTTGTTGATTATCATTTACATACTTATAGTAGTATGCCATTATGGTTATTATATGTTTATGCCATATCCCTTATTCTATATCATGTCATCTGATATTTTGATCCATTTATTATTTTCTTATGAATTAATACTCGGGTCAGACCGAGATGTTACAGGTGCTTCTGCTTGACTTCTCTCCAGGGATCTATTACTCTGACTTTTGGCAGACTACTTAGATTAGTAGTTTTTATTGTATACATTTGAGATACCGACTCATAGATGTATTCTTTTGTGTAGCACGTGTTGCTATTCTTTTTTATTATCGTGGATCTTTCTGACCACTACTCTGATGTACACTTTCATGTGTTATATATATTCATATCTTTTTCCGCCTTTGTGATATGGATGTTTGTGACTGATTTATGTTATGTTTATTTCTATGTTTATTTCCGAAGATTATATATAGCCACTGTGTGGTAGCTTTGAGTTTGTATCGGTATGTCAGATTTCCTCCTTAAATGATATGCATTATATACTATCAGACATATCGGTACTCGCACAAAGAAGTTACATGGATGGTCGCTCCTCAACAGCCTTATTCTCCGTGCTAATTGACAGCACTACACCGTAGTGTTCTTGGTTAGTGTGTGTATAGAGGTGGGGCGTCACAGCTTGGTATCAGAGCCAAACTTTGGAACAATGTAGAATAACTTAACAAGGATCATCGTCCTAAGTCCAACTTAGGAGTCGTGCCTTAGGATTTAATTCGAGTCTTCGTACCGATTCATCCTATTTCCCTTTTATGAATCCTTGTTTTATCTATCAAGATTTGTTTGATATTTGTTTGGAGAATAACTTTTCTTCTTTTCTCTACCTTAAGGAAGAGAATGTCTAGACCAGGCCGTCCCAGAGCTGGACCATCTACTGTTAATCCACAGGATGGAGTTTTTATGACCGCTCAACAGCTTCTTGATTTAGTAAAGAATGCTCAGGCAGCTGTTCCTAATCAGGAACCTACTCACCCTAAGTCTGGATTTGCACGCTTGTGCAACGATTATACCAACTTGGGAGGGAAGCCATTCAAAGGTTCTTAAACTATTATTGAAGTCCAGGCTTAGTTAAGAACATGCGATCGAATATTTTCTCGCATTAATCTTATTAATCTTCACTGTGTTCAGGTGGCCTCTAGTATGCTCCAAGAAAGAGCATTGGACTGGTACGAACTTCTTATTTCTGAGATTAATGAAGCGGATCTCACCTGGGAGCAATTCCGGGAACGCTTCGAATTAAAATTCGTACCAGAAGCAGAGAAAGTGACATTGGCTCGACGTTTTATAGACCTTTTTCAAGGTGAATCCTCTGTGACAGATTATGTCGCATCCTTCGAGTCACTGTCTAAATATGGGGTTGAATACATCAACACCCCATTGAAGAAGAACCAAAGATTCATCTATGGCTTAAACAAGAATCTCAAGAAGCCATTACTTCTAAAATTAGAAGTTTCTTTCGATCAACTCATTGATATCGCTCTTCGTCTTGAAGAGGCGGATAGGGAAAGTGATGTTGAAGTGGTGGGTTCGAAACCAAACTTCAACAACAAGAAGAGGCCAAACAAATCCAAAGTCCCTTATCCCAATAAAAAGGGGAAACAAGCAACTCCTACTGTAAAGACTTTTTCCTCTAGTGATGCGAAATGCTACAACTGTGGTTCTAGGGACCATTTTGCGAACAAGTGTTCAAAGCCCCGTTCTTGTCGCTATTGTAAAAGTCCGGATCATTATATGTATCTATGCTCTAAGCTTCCAAGCAAGAAGGAGGGAAAGTTAAACGTTGCTCAAGCCCCTGGCAACACATCTCGCGGTCAAGGTATGTCTCATTCTGTCCTTGATGGCATTATTATATTTCATGATCAACCTATTAGAGTTCTCTTTGATACGGGTGCATCCCATTCTTTTATATCAAAGGAACCTGTCGATACTTTTTCCTTAAGTGTTGTTGCTTTAATGACTTCTTTAAGAATTGCGAATCCGGTTGGTGGATCCGCAACTCTTAGTTTGCTTTGTAAGGATGTGGAGATTATTTTGTGTGATTTTCCTTTCCTAGCCAATTTGCATGGCATGCGTTTTTTTGGCTTTGGAATGAGGATTGGCTTAATCGTTATGAAGCTCATATCCTATGTCCTGAGCGGACTATTTATCTTCGACATCCACTATCTGTTAAGCAGATTTCTATTGTTCTTAAAGATTCAGATTCCACTTTGACGGCATCTTTATATTCTCTAAATCCTCTTGAAGATGACAATGATGATGAGGAGGATGTCATTTCTCTTATTCACGTCGTTCGTGAATTTTCCGACATATTTGAGCCCATTTTAGGATTATCACCTAAGCGAGCAATTGAGTTCAGAATTAACCTTATACCTGGAGCTCAACCTATTACTCGTCCTCCTTATCGCATGTCCAATAAGGAGAATGAAGAGATGCGCAAACAATTATCCGAATTGGAGACGAAGCAATTTATTCGCTCTAGTTCCTCGCCTTAGGGAGCTTCAGCAATTTTCGTAAAGAAATCCGACGGTACACTTAAGCTTTGCGTTGACTATCACAAGCTTAATGATCTTACTATTAAAAATAAAAATCCTTTACTTCGGATTGATGATCTATTCGATCAGCTTAGTGGTGCTAAAGTCTTTTCACAATTGGACTTGGCTACCGGTTTTCATCAGCTTCGTATTGCAGAGGATAGTATTCCTTTGACTTCGTTCCGTACTCGTTATGGATCTTATGAATGGCTTGTTATGCCATTTGGTTTAACGAATGCACTGGCCTATTTCGTTGACCTCATGAATCGAGTTTTTAAAGGTTTCCTCGATCGATTTGTACTCATCTTTATTGATGATATCCTTGTGTATTCTAAAACCGAGGAGGAACATGAAAAGCATCTTTGGATTGTATTGGAAACTCTTAGGAGCAATCAATTAAAAGCAAAATTTTCTAAATGCCACTTTTGGCAATCTAGTGTGAAGTTTCTCGGTCATATTATTTCTGAATCCGGAATATCAGTGGATCCTTCAAAGATTGAAGTGATTCAAAATTGCAAGAGACCGGAGAGCGTGACTGAAATCCGTAGCTTTCTCGGATTGGCAGGTTATTACCGCCGTTTCATAAAAGACTTTTCTAAAATTGCCGTGCCTCTTACTGGCTTAACAAAGAAAGGTGTTAAATACATTTGGTCGGACAAATGTGAAACTTCTTTTCAGAAATTAAAAGAACTCCTTTTTGATGCTCCTATTCTTGTTATTCCCGAAGGATATCAAGATTTTGTTGTTTATAACCATGCTAGTCGCGTTGGTTTAGGTGTCGTTCTTATGCAAAAGAACGTGTTATTGCTTATGCTTCAAGGCAATTGAAGCTGGCTGAGACTAGATATGCCACACATGATTTAGAACTCGCGGCTATCGTTTTCGCCCTTCGAATTTGGCGACATTATCTTTTGGGAGAAAAATTTATACTTTATACTGATCATAAGTCTTTGAAATATTTATTTTCTCAAAAGGAATTTAATTTGCGTCAACAGCGTTGGCTCGAATTCCTTGCCTCTTATGATCTGGATATTCTTTATACTCCCGGAAATGGAAATCGAGTTGTTGATGCTCTTAGTCGCAAGCAACAAGCGGTTGTTTCCATGATGATATCCGAATGGAATGATCTTGAGGTTTTATCCACTTGTGAAATTCGAGACCGTGTTTCCGATTTATGTTCATCTCTTGTTTTATGTAGTCTTGAGGCTCATTCTTCTCTTTTAGACCGCATTCTTGAAGCTCAAAGGCTAGATCCCGAATTGGCTCTTCTTGGCCAAAATATTGAGGATAAAGTTGATATTGATGGTTTGAAAGACTTTGATATTGATTCTCGTGGCGGCATTCGAAAATTTGGTAGACTTATTGTACCAAATATTAGTGATCTACGTAAAGATATTCTAGAAGATTCTCATCGTTCCAAGTATTCCATTCATCCCGGTAGTAGTAAAATGTACGCGGATATGAAGCGACTTTATTATTGGGAGGGAATGAAATCTGATGTTGCTAACTTTGTTAAGTGCTGCATGACTTGCCAACTTGTTAAGGTTGAACATCAAAGGCCCGGTGGGTTATTGCTGTAACAACCTGCATTTTTGACCGTTCAAGTCGACAAAACATACACACATGCCGACTCAAACAATCCGAAATACGGATAGTTATTGGGGTAAATAAGAAAAGAAAAGAAAAGAAAAGAAAGAACAGAAACAAACTCAGAATCTTGCAGCGGAAGGAACAAGATATAATAATAAAATAACAGTTCATGAAGCTGTTAAATAAATAAATTTGATTATTATTATACATCATAAATCAGAGTTACATACATATCAGAGATAATACAATAATGCAGCGGAAAAATAATATGGTAGTAGAATACAAATGATGTAATACCAAACTCCGTCTTCGTCCTCTAAAATAGATCTTCAACCTTATCTGAAATGCTCAAGCTGACCCGAGCGTAATGAAAAGACAAAACACTCGAGTCAGGACTAAAATATCTCATGTAAGTCAAATCGAATAAGAAATATGAGTGTGACGGCGTCAGAGATGTTTACGGGGTTTGACATCTCCTATCCAGTGTCAACGTGAGTGCAATAACTTAAGAGATGTTACGGGATTTTCCATCTCTCAAGGATCCGTTAAACTATCTACTATGTAGTACAATACGCTATTATAATATGTCTACATTAAAGTAAAAGTATTAAAATAGCGTTAAGCCATGGCCCATTCCACCCTTAACACAGTTTATATTCCCAAGAGCATATACAAGACCGTAGTTTCCCCAAAATCGGAAGTCACCAGAGGGCAATCCATATACTAAAGGTACAAAACAAAACATAGTGGTCGCAAATAGGATAATCAGTATAACAAGGTACATGAGGCGATACCAACTAGGATACTAGTAGTTGCCTGATCCGGACTGATGTTGGGCATAGCAGCTACTACCCCAACACCGCGAAACAACACTCCTATAATCGAGGGGTGCACCAAAATCGAATCACAAAAGTAATAGACATGGTAACGAAGGAGTGTGTCCGCTAGAGATGGCGATCCTCAATGGCCCGGCGCGGCTCCTGTTTTAGTCATGTCAGGGGTCATCCAATATCGTTCTCTTTCTTCAGTCAACACGTTCACCAAACCATCCACTTCGTTCTGGATCAACACTCCGCGTATACTAGTTATTAAAGTGGGTTTCGGTATCGACAGAGAGTATGTCCATATCCGATCCCGGTCTCTTTAATAACTACGTATTATTACACCGGTGGCTCTTTTACATTTCAAAATCAATTCATAATTGATATCAAAATATCATATTCGCTTCAAAATATCAAATCCATTTCAAATATCATCATATCTATTCAAACTGTAAGATTCCGTTCAAAATCATTTTTCGCCTCAATATCTCATTTCGATTTCAAAATCATTTTCGCCTCAATATCTCATTTCGATTTCAAAACAGCTCATATATTTATATAAGAATATAAGATTCGCTTTAAAACCATTTCGTATTCAAATTAGAATATACTTCAAATTAAACATCCGTATTAAGTAGTTTACTTAATTTCTGGAACAATTCCAATTCAATAAACTTAGATTAACATTCGGATTTCAAGAATTCATTTAAGTATTAACTTCCAAATCAATTTCAGTCCAAATCCTATTTAAATCAATTTTATCTTCAAATTTAATTCAATAGTTTCAATTTAGTCCAATTCACAAATTTCTTTGAATTTCAATTAAATTCCAAATTAATTAAATCTCAATTTCAAATAAATTTTCAATTCCAAACTCAAACTTGAAATATCATTTCATATAAATTTTCTTAGAAATATTCAGAGTTCGATTAAAAGTCCAATCTTTTAAAACAAATCAACTTTCGAAAATTTACGCCGTATTTCAAATTTTTTTTTTCTAAACTTCGAATAATTAAACAATTTCATTCACCAAGTTTAAATTCCAACATCTCGAGCTTCAATTCAAAATAATTCAATTTCCATAAATTGGATTTTTATTCTTAAAATCAATTCATTTAAATAATTTCAAAACAACTTTAAAATCATTTAATTTAACCAACCCGGTGTCCGTATATAATTCTCTAACCTATGGCCAAGTGGTTAGTTATTTCAATTAAATGTCAGGGGTGAATATATATTACTTAAACCAATCACAGTGTCATGTGCATGTATAACAGGATATATATATAAGCAAATAAACATCCAAACATTTAAATATCAACCAATAGCAACCATCGAAATAAATCATCCAATAGTCAATACAATTCACGGCAATTTCATAGTTATCAATATCGGGAAATTTGATTTCAATTAAATCCTAATTTCAATTTACTGTCAATTTAAATTTTCAACGGTGTTAACGCTAAAAAGTGAATGCTAACACCCGGTGTGTGTAATAGAATTGTGAAAGCACCACCCGTTGGTACGGGAACAGAATATAAGCTGAAAATAGCAGAAAAGCAGTAAATGAACAACAGATTTATAGTGGTTCGGCCCGTAATTGAGCCTACGTCCACTTTATAGTCTTTTATTGCTGATTTGGTTACAATTCGCTACAAATCACTTGTCAAATACAATGCAACTTGATCACACAACAATCTCGACTACTAGCTCAATCTTCGGTGATGAATCTTGTTGAATCCGTGTCGGATGAATGAAGTCCTTCACGAAGCTTGTTGTAGTGCCTTGAGTGTTGGAAGATCTTTACTTGTTGAATGAGTTGTGAGTGCAGCAGAGTATGGACGCTTGAAGAAATGATTTGACAAAAAGTCCCCCTCATGTTGGAAGTGATGGGGTATTTATAGGAGCAGCTCTGAATTCTGGGCAGAGAAATTGCTAAGTCTTAGGTCGCGTACGACTTAAGCTAGGTCGTAGGTCGCGAGCGACCTAAGATAGGTCGTACTCCATACACGACTTAAGAAGTGCAGTGATGAAGTTGTTTGGAAATTTTCCTAAGCCCTAAGTCGTGGAGGACTTAAGGTAAGTCGGTGACGAGTTAAGGGATTGGGTTGTTCTGGGCTCATCTTGAGGCTTTGTCTTCAACAAGTGTTAAGTCGTGGCTGACTTATCAGAGGTAGTATAGGCATGGGCTCTGGACTTTAACCTCGTAGCTTTTAGGTCGTGGACGACTTAAGCCAAGTCATGAGTTCCTTAAGTCGTAGGTCCTTTAAGTCGTAACATCTTCTTGAGTCGTGTAGACCTTAACTCGCTGAGTCGTTTGGACCATGAGTCGTAGGCTGTGAAGCTCTTAAGTCGTATACCCACTAAGCCGTAAACTGCTAAGTCGTGGTCTGTTGAGTCGTGGACTGTTAAGTCGTGTACTTCTTAAGTCTTTCGGAACTGGAGCTATAGGGCATCGACGACTTAAGCTCAGTCGTAACCCATTAGGTCGGAACCTTCTTAAGTTGTAGTCTTTAGGTCGCAGCATTGCTAAGTCGCGAAGTCTTTAGGTCGCAGCATTGCTAGGTCGCGAAGTCTTTAGGTCGCGACATTGCTAGGTCGCGAAGTCTTCAGGTCGCAACACTGCTAGGTCGCGAAGTTACCTTCAGTAGTTAGGTCGTAGACTCTCTTAGGTCGTAGCTCCCTAACCCGGTAGGTCGTAAGTCGTTCAAGCCGTAGATTCTCTTTCAACAGCTAAGTCGTAAGTCGTTCAAGCCGTAGATTCTCTTTCAGCAGCTAAGTCGTAAGTCGTCGAGTCCACTTAGGTTTTAGGCTTTTTAACTCGTTGGCTTCTTATAAGTCGTGGCATAATCTGAGTCGTTCATTTCTTAACGCGTAGGTCGTTGCTAAAAGGGAGTTAACAAACGGTGAATTCACACGACAATCTGTATGACAATTAAATTTTTATCAAACAACGACAAATAAATTCATATCACTTTAATGTCAAATTAACAACCATAAAAATATTCAGTACATTGTGAGCGTTATAAAACACTCACCTTTTGAATTTAAATTGAATTTAAATTCAATTTAAACCCAAAAATTTGACAGTCTTCAAATCCATCCAAACCAGCGTCAAAGTGTCCGGAATTTCGATACGATCCTAACAAAAGAAACCTCGTCCAAATCCAAGTCTGTATGCAAAAGTCATGAAAATTTGAAGATTGGAAAATTCTGGTGCTGAGTCGACTTCGAGTTCAACCCGGTCCACTGCCTCAAATACCCGATGCCTGCTTGGAGTTTTTGCGAAAATGACCCAATGACCCGAGTAGTTTTCTTCCCGACTCGAAGTAGCTCCAGGGTTTTTCCCCCTGAAACCCGAAGCGCGACCCGAAGCGCGTAAATCTCGAAATTTTATTTTTTAGATTTTGGAATTTGGGAATTAGGTTTTGTCTGCCATTGGAATGAGAAGCTAAGAAGAAGATGAATTGTACGTACAGACAAATGAAGATTATGGAGGCTAGGGTTTATAACTGTGTTTATATAGGTATGTTAGAGATAGAGTAGATAGACTGGATAGATAAACGTGCGGAACAAACTATGGCCCGAAAAGCCCGTTCTGACCCCGGAACGAAATTGAGTAAACCCATATATCGAAATAGGTGTTTTAAAATATTCTGAGCGCGATGGAAAAAGTTTCACATCCAAATTCCATTGTATGAAGAAGTTATGCTGAAAAAGAAATTCTCAAATTGATTTCAAAAATTGATTTCAAGGCGTTTCGCGTTCGTACGATCAAACGACAAGTCCGATCGTTACGAAACTTGAAACCCTACAATAATATGACATTACGGATCCGATGAAACTAGTTTCGTCGAAATCCGAGATTTTTTTGAAAAATGACTATTTTCTCTCGCCGAATTAATATTTAAAACAATTCGATGCGTTTCGAGCTGCCACGGTCAAAAGATAACTCCGATTGCTACGAAAATTGAAATCTGGCAATAACAAACTATTACGGATCCAATGGAACTAGTTTCGTTACATTCTGAGACTGTTAGAAAAATGGCTATTTTTCAGTCGATAATTAAATATTAAAAATATTCAATTTTCACAAATTAACTTTAAATTCAATTTTAAAAGTTCTATAACATTACTATAACTCCAATATGATAAGATAAAATTTTACAAATCATTTTCAATCATATTCAACTCGATTTTCAATTATTTCTGAAATTTAACTTATTAAATTATCGATTTAATTGTCTAATTAAATCCAATATTCGAAAAATAAATTATTCGACTGTTTAATTTCAATATAAAATTCCCAATTTTAGATTATTAACTTTTAAATCAAATTTCAATTGTTCACAAATTTCATTTTTAATTTCATAGTAATTAACAATCTTTTACAATGCAATTTTCCATTATAAATCCAATATAAAAGATTATTATTAGATTCAGGGTTCAATTATATTGTAATTCAAATTCAAGTTATTTAATTCCAAATGAATTCTTTTATTTCGATTTACACTTTCATTATTGAATCAACTATTTACTTATACATTATTATCAATAGTTTATAATTCATTTAATTTCATTTTCTTCAGCTATCATCTTATTTAAATTCACCGTAATATTAAATTACATTCATTTACGTTGATTTCCATATTATAACTTCAATATTAAATGTAACATTTTATTTATTTCGTTGTTTACAATCAAATTCAATTCAATTCAATTACTTGCTACATTCAAATTTAAATCTTTTACTTACGTTCAATTACAAGTTAACATCTTTATCAAATTACAGTTTCAGTTATTATCTGCTTTCAATCAACTGTAATATTAAGTTACATTTATTTATATTAGTTTCAATAACATAACTTCCTTTATTAAATCTACCATTTTACTTATTCTTTGTTTACAATCATAACATATTTGGTTTACAATCAAATTCAATTCATTATTTACATTCACTACAAGTTAACATCCATATTTAATTTACAAATAAGTTATTTCAGAATTCAGTTTTGTATTTTAACTTGTAATTCACATTTAACAACACAAAATTTTATTTCCTTCGGATTTTTATCCAAAATTTTCATTTTAATTCGTATTTTTAAAGTGTTAAAAATACGGGTCGTTACATTCTCCCCCACTTAAAACTTTTCGTCCTCGAAAAGGAACGGAGAAGGGGAAACCATCATTTAGATATAATTCATTCAAAATATTCTACTTATTTACAAAATTTAGTTATAGGATTTTTCACAAAATTTTCTAACTCCCGGATTTTTGAAAAATTTCGGCAGCACCTCCTTTGCGCGGCTAGGACCGAAAAATTTCACAGTAGTAATAATTGCATGATATACATCTCATTACAAGAATGATGCATCCCAAAACATGGGGAACACAATAATATACCACAACATAAACTGTAATCCGAGAACATACCTTTTATTTAGCGTTTATTAGCATTTTAACTTACATTTTGCATTAAGCGGAGAAGCGAGCTCCACAAGCGAAGCGCAACCCCTTTGCTACCTACTAAAATGCTCAATAACCAAGTTAGAACCATGCATATAAAGATAGATCGATATACTTATCATAAACAACACACATATAACATGTTTAGCTTCAAAACTGAAATTCAATTTCCAGGACAGCAAACGAATCTCAGTTTTTGGTCACCTAAACGATAAAATTTGACAATGGATTCTAAACAAAAGTTGTTGCATTCTTTTCAGGCTTCCCGGAATGTCCAAAATCATTGAATTCGGACCTTCCGTTCAAAAGTTACGACCGTTTTACTAAATAAATACGCCTCAGCCTGGCAATGAATTGCGCAGGTCAGCGACGTTTGGTCACGTTTTTGACCTTCTAAACGACAGCAAAACACCAAATGCTTAAAACAAAAGTTTTAGCTTAAGTTCTAAGCTTTCCAGAAAGTGCAAGATCATCAAAATCCGATAAACCAGTAAAAAGTTATGGCAAAAACACTAAGAGTATATGCTACTGATTTTGCTTCCCTTTTACACAGGCCAGCGAGAAGATTCAAATTTTTAACTAAGTAAATGAAGGAATTTCTCAATACAGTCTAAACAAAAGTCGTGCTACAGTTTCTAAGCTTTACGAAAAGTCTAATATCGTTAAACTTCGTCCAGCTATTTAAAAGTTATGGTTGTTTTCGTTTCAGCATATATTGGACAATTTTGGATTTTTTCCCAAAATTTTGCTTTTATTATTTCAAAGTACAAACCATCAAACTTTAAATTTTCTAAAGAAACAATCATAAACACAAAGTCGTTTATTTTCTTATTTACCCATGAAATACGTTTACATTCAATTTGTTTCCGATCTATTCAAGTTTGTTTCATTCACATTTTAAATTCAAGTCAATTTGCTTCAATTTAAATTGGATTCAATTATATTTAATTTCACTTTGCTTCAAATTTGAATTTAATTATTTTAAAATTTTATTCTGTTTATTCAATTCCATTAACACTAATGAATTCTACTAAATCAATTACCATCCATCAAACAACCAATGCATATCAAACATTACCATCCATCCAGAATCTACTCTAAAACAATTATACATTTCCAAGTAAAAAAAAATTTATTTCATACACTTCCAAGTTTATTGACATTTAGTTATATTCAACTTTAATTAGTTTCCATTTACAAATTTTATATTTCATTAATTTTAAATTTTATTCATTCACTTGTATATATCATTCATTTTACAGCTTAAATTTCTTTTATATTTACAACTATCAATAAATCTTCACATTTTATTATTCACTCTCACACTGGTATATTTTTCCTCTACTTATCCTTATAAGCATTTTAAACTTTTTAAGTATTTTGTAAGTTTTTGTTATGCAAATAGAATGTAGTTAAACAACATACAACCTCTTTTCATTCAAAGTTGAATTTTCAATTAATTAATTCTTAAGTCATTACTTAAATTTCACTATAATTTAATTTCACATTTACATTCACATATAGTATTTCCATTTTATATTAACATAATGGTGAATCACCTTTAAATGTTACTTTAAATTCCAATTATTTACTAACAATTTTATTTATATTTGCAAACCATTAATTAAATGCATATTTCATTATTCAAACCTAAACTTGTATATTATCCAATTAACAATTCATATAACATTTTTGAACTTCTTAAATATTTTGGTAAGTTATATTTATGCTATAGAATGAAATTTAATACTATGCGAGTTTTACAGTTTCAATTTTATTTTAAATTCATAATTTCCTAATTCTAAGGATTTTTACTTCAATTGATATTTTCACTTAGCTCTTAGGTTCATTTCTCATTTCACAATTTAGAAGTTCCGTAATGATTCAAGTATTTGTTTATCTCAATAGTTTAAAGTCATTAAATATTAAAGAACTTAAGAATTTCATCTCTGGTTTCATTTCAAATCAAGTTTGAAATAATATATACTTATATTAATGTGTATCAAGTCATACTATAGAGAATACAAAATAAAATTCAATTTTAATCAAAACAGGGTTTAGAAAAAGTTATTAAGTGATCTCCCCCACTTAGACTCTCGAAAATAAACGTCGATGATGCGTGCACTCATCACCTAAATCATTCTCTAGTGTCAAGAGGGGAGTATAACACTTACTTCATTTGAAAATCCTTTGAAAACAATTTCTAATCGAATATACTATCATATAATACTTGTATTATACATTTCAAATTTTTGTTAATAAATTTTCAAAACACCGGAATTTAAATTCTCCATCTTAATTTAAATTCATTTTTATTTTATTTTATTTACCATTTATATTCATTGTCAATCATATTTACAAGTTTCATTTCTTAAAATCGTCCAATAGTCAATAGTTAGAAATATTGACTAATCAACAATAAACGATGATAATCTAATATTATCATCTCCTAACAACCAATACAATCAAAATTTATAAATTTTCAAGATAGTTCTTTTATATAAAAATATAGTCCAAAACAATATTATGTCAATCTGTCCTATTCGAGTGTTTAGAAATTCCTATCGATGCCTTGGCGTCCCAAGTACCAACGAGAATTCATAAATACTCAACGGAACAATTTAACACAATATAAAATCATTTTTATATCAAAATTACAAATACGCTCTCTCATATACACTCGAACTCATTCATAAGGTTTAACCCTATTTCAATGAGTTATTCCCCACTAGAGCCAAGGTAATCTAAACCAAAGCTCTGATACCAACTGTAACAACCTGCATTTTTGACCGTTCAAGTCGACAAAACATACACACATGCCGACTCAAACAATCCGAAATACGGATAGTTATTGGGGTAAATAAGAAAAGAAAAGAAAGAATAGAAACAAACTCAGAATCTCGCAACGGAAGGAACAAGATATAATAATAAAATAACAGTTCATGAAGCTGTTAAATAAATAAATTTGATTATTATTATACATCATAAATCAGAGTTACATACATATCAGAGATAATACAATAATGCAGCGGAAAAATAATATGGTAGTAGAATACAAATGATGTAATACCAAACTCCGTCTTCGTCCTCCAAAATAGATCTTCAACCTTATCTGAAATGCTCAAGCTGACCCGAGCGTAATGAAAAGACAAAACACTCGAGTCAGGACTAAAATATCTCATGTAAGTCAAATCGAATAAGAAATATGAGTGTGACGGCGTCAGAGATGTTTACGGGGTTTGACATCTCCTATCTAGTGTCAACGTGAGTGCAATAACTTAAGAGATGTTACGGGATTTTCCATCTCTCAAGGATCCGTTAAACTATCTACTATGTAGTACCATACGCTATTATAATATGTCTACATTAAAGTAAAAGTATTAAAATAGCGTTAAGCCATGGCCCATTCCACCCTTAACACAGTTTATATTCCCAAGAGCATATACAAGACCGTAGTTTCCCCAAAACCGGAAGTCACCAGAGGGCAATCCATATACTAAAGGTACAAAACAAAACGTAGTGGTCGCGAATAGGATAATCAGTATAACAAGGTACATGAGGCGATACCAACTAGGATACTAGTAGTTGCCTGATCCGGACTGATGTTGGGCATAGCAGCTACTACCCCAACACCGCGAAACAACACTCCCATAATCGAGGGGTGCACCCAAATCGAATCACAAAAGTAATAGACATGGTAACGAAGGAGTGTGTCCGCTAGAGATGGCGAACCTCAATGGCCCGGCGCGGCTCCTGTTTTAGTCATGTCAAGGGTCATCCAATATCGTTCTCTTTCTTCAGTCAACACATTCACCAAACCATCCACTTCGTTCTGGATCAACACTCCGCGTATACTAGTTATTAAAGTGGTTTTCGGTATCGACAGAGAGTATGTCCATATCCAATCCCGGTCTCTTTAATAACTACGTATTATTACACCGGTGGCTCTTTTACATTTCAAAATCAATTCATAATTGATATCAAAATATCATATTCGCTTCAAAATATCAAATCCATTTCAAATATCATCATATCTATTCAAACTGTAAGATTCCGTTCAAAATCATTTTTCGCCTCAATATCTCATTTCGATTTCAAAATCATTTTCGCCTCAATATCTCATTTCGATTTCAAAACAGCTCATATATTTATATAAGAATATAAGATTCGCTTTAAAACCATTTCGTACTCAAATTAGAATATACTTCAAATTAAACATCTGTATTAAGTAGTTTACTTAATTTCTGGAACAATTCCAATTCAATAAACTTAGATTAACATTCGGATTTCAAGAATTCATTTAAGTATTAACTTCCAAATCAATTTCAGTCCAAATCCTATTCAAATCAATTTTATCTTCAAATTTAATTCAATAGTTTCAATTTAGTGCAATTCACAAATTTCTTTGAATTTCAATTAAATTCCAAATTAATTAAATCTCAATTTCAAATAAATTTTCAATTCCAAACTCAAACTTGAAATATCATTTCATATAAATTTTCTTAGAAATATTCATAGTTCGATTAAAAGTCCAATCTTTTAAAACAAATCAACATTCGAAAATTTACGCCGTATTTCAAATTTTTTTTCTTCTAAACTTCGAATAATTAAACAATTTCATTCACCAAGTTTAAATTCCAACATCTCGAGCTTCAATTCAAAATAATTCAATTTCCACAAATTGGATTTTTATTCTTAAAATCAATTCATTTAAATAATTTCAAAACAACTTTAAAATCATTTAATTTAACCAACCCGGTGTCCATATATAATTCTCTAACCTATGGCCAAATGGTTAGTTATTTCAATTAAATGTCAGGGGTGAATATATATTACTTAAACCAATCACAGTGTCATGTGCATGTATAACAGCATATATATAAGCAAATAAACATCCAAACATTTAAATATCAACCAATAGCATCCATCGAAATAAATCATCCAATAGTCAATACAATTCACGGCAATTTCATAGTTATCAATATCGGGAAATTTGATTTCAATTAAATCCTAATTTCAATTTACTGTCAATTTAAATTTTCAACGGTGAATTCACACGACAATCTGTATGACAATTAAATTTTTATCAAACAACGACAAATAAATTCATATCACTTCATAATGTCAAATTTAACTACCATAAAAATATTCAGTACATTGTGAGCGTTATAAAACACTCACCTTTTGAATTTAAATTGAATTTAAATTCAATTTAAACCCAAAAATTTGACAGTCTTCAAATCCATCCAAACCAGCGTCAAAGTGTCCGGAATTTCGATACAATCCTAACAAAAGAAACCTCGTCCAAATCCGAGTCCGTATGAAAAAGTTATGAAAATTTGAAGATTGGAAAATTCTTGTGCTGAGTCGACTTCGAGTTCAACCCGGTCCGCCGCCTCAAATACCCGATGCCTGCTTGGAGTTTTTGCGAAAACGACCCGATGACCCGAGTAGTTTTCTTCCCAACTTGAAGTAGCTCCAGGGTTTTTCCCCTTGAAACCCGAAGCGCGTAAATCTCGAATTTTTTTTTTTTAGATTTTGGAATTTGGGAATTAGGTTTTGTCTGCCATTGGAATGAGAAGCTAAGAAGAAGATGAATTGTACGTACAAACAAATGAAGATTATGGAGGCTAGGGTTTATAACTGTGTTTATATAGGTATGTTAGAGATAGAATAGATAGACTGGATAGATGAACGTGCGGAACAAACTATGGCCCGAAAAGCCCGTTCTGACCCCGGAACGAAATTGAGTAAACCCATATATCAAAATAGGTGCTTTAAAATATTCTGAGCGCGATGGAAAAAGTTTCACGTCCAAATTCCATTGTCTGAAGAAGTTATGCTGAAAAAGAAATTCTCAAATTGATTTCAAAAATTGATTTCAATTAAATTGATTTCAAGGCGTTTCGCGTTCGTACGATCAAACGACAAGTCCGATCATTACGAAACTTGGAACCCTACAATAATATGACATTACGGATCCGATGAAACTAGTTTCGTCGAAATCCGAGATTTTTTTGAAAAATGACTATTTTCTCTCGCCGAATTAATATTAAAAACAATTCGATGCGTTTCGAGCTGCCACGGTCAAACGATAACTCCGATTGCTACGAAAATTGAAATCCGACAATAACAAACTGTTACGGATCCAATGGAGCTAGTTTCGTTCCATTCTGAGACTGTTAGAAAAATGGCTATTTTTCAGTCGATAATTAAATATTAAAAATATTCAATTTTCACAAATTAACTTTAAATTCAATTTTAAAAGTTCTATAACATTACTATAACTCCAATATGATAAGATAAAATTTTACAAATCATTTTCAATCATATTCAACTCGATTTTCAATTATTTCTAAAATTTAATTTATTAAATTATCGATTTAATTGTCTAATTAAATCCAATATTCGAAAAATAAATTATTCGACTGTTTAATTTCAATATAAAATTCCCAATTTTAAATTATTAACTTTTAAACCAAATTTCAATTTTTCACAAATTCCATTTTTAATTTCATAGTAATTAACAATCTTTTACAATGCAATTTTCCATTATAAATCCAATATAAAAGATTATTATTAGATTCAGCGTTCAATGATATTGTAATTCAAATTCATGTTATTTAATTCCAAATGAATTCTTTTATTTCGATTTACACTTTCATTATTGAATCAACTATTTACTTATACATTATTATCAATAGTTTATAATTCATTTACTTTCATTTTCTTCAGCTATCATCTTATTTAAATTCACCGTAATATTAAATTACATTCATTTACGTTGATTTCCATATTATAACTTCAATATTAAATGTAACATTTTATTTATTTCGTTGTTTACAATCAAATTCAATTCAATTCAATTCAATTACTTGCTACATTCAAATTTCAATCTTTTACTTACGTTCAATTACAAGTTAACATCTTTATCAAATTACAGTTTCAATTATTATCTGCTTTCAATCAACTGTAATATTAAGTTACATTTATTTATATTAGAACATAACTTCCATTATTAAATCTACCATTTTACTTATTCTTTGTTTACAATCATAACATATTTGGTTTACAATCAAATTCAATTCATTATTTACATTCACTACAAGTTAACATCCATATTTAATTTACAAATAAGTTATTTCAGAATTCAGTTTTGTATTTTAACTTGTAATTCACATTTAACAACACAAAATTTTATTTCCTTCGGATTTTTATCCAAAATTTTCATTTTAATTCGTATTTTTAAAGTGTTAAAAATACGGGTCGTTACAATTGCAACCTTTGGAAATTCCAGTTTGGAAGTGGGATCAAATTTCCATGGATTTTATTGATGGCCTTCCCCGTTCTCGTTCGGGTCATGATAGTGTATGGGTGATCG
This sequence comes from Allium fistulosum, assembly GCA_030737815.1. Lineage (NCBI taxonomy): Eukaryota > Viridiplantae > Streptophyta > Magnoliopsida > Asparagales > Amaryllidaceae > Allium > Allium fistulosum. The sequence goes on from CM060905.1 coordinate 98,580,211, forward strand.
TTGATAAACTTACTCAATCCGCCCACTTTATTCCCGTTCGGTCGAACCGAACCGTTCCTCTTTTGGCCAAACTCTTTATCAAAGAAATTGTTAAATTGCATGGAGTTCCTACTTCTATTGTTAGTGATCGTGATCCATTGTTTACTAGTGGATTCTGGAAGAGTCTTCAAAAAGCTTTGGGAACGAAGCTTAATTTTAGCACCGCTTATCACCCCCAGTCCGATGGACAAACTGAGCGTGTGAATCAAACTCTTGAAGATCTTCTTCGATCTTGTGTGCTTGATTTCGGTGGAAGTTGGGAAGATCATATTTCTCTCGTTGAGTTTTCCTATAATAACAGCTTCCAATCTAGTATTGGTATGGCACCTTTCGAGGCACTCTATGGAAGGCCATGCCGATCTCCTTCTTGTTGGCTTGAGGCCAGTGAGAAGCTGGTTTTAGGTCCAGATTTTATTCGTGATTCCACAGAAAAGATTGAACTTATTCGACATAGGATGATAGAAGCCCAAAGTAGACAAAAATCCTATGCCGATAACCGAAGAAGAAAATTAGAATTTTCTGTGGGAGATCTTGTATTTATTCGTATTTCACCTATGAAGGGTGTTGTACATTTCAGTAGGTCGGGAAAGTTAGCGCCTCGATATATTGGGCCATTTCCTATCACTGAACGTATTGGTTCCATGGCTTATCGCCTTTCATTACCGGCTCAGTTTTCTGCCATGCATGACGTGTTTCACATTTCTCAATTACGGAAGTGCCTTCGGGATTCCGATTCTATTCTTGAGTCCGGTGTTGTGGAAGAGATTGAAGTTTCGCCTAATTTAACTTATGAGCAGCATCCTATTCGAATTATTGCTTCGGAGGTCAAACGACTTCGAAATAAAGAGGTTCCGCTTGTTAAAGTTCAATGGTCCTCAAATCCTAAGGATTGCTCTTGGGAATCTAGAGAATTCATCGAGCGTACACATCCGGACTTACTTTCTCATGCTCTTTAAGGTGAACTTCTTATTTCAAATTTCCTTTTGTGTTAATATGCTTTTATGGTTGTTACTTTTTATTTCCATCTTATATATTGCGAGGACGCAATTTCTATAAGGAGGGGAGTCTGTAACAACCCGCATATTTATCGATTTTTTATTTATTTATTTAAATATTTTATCGTTAATCGGATTTTGGTCCGAAAAGCTACTTTTTGCATACGGTCAAATTAGGACTCGAGACCACCCCCATTGAGTTCAAAATGACGTTTGCGATCATTTTGAGTATAAACTTTAATATGTTTGGAGATAGTGGAATTTTTGCCACTTTTTAGCTTAAGGCTTTGTTATGGGCTGAACCACCTACTAACTCAGCCCAACCCCCCTCCTTCTCTTCATACTTCATTTCTAATTGCTTAAACTTTGAAGCTTCATCAAAAATGGAGGAGGGAAAGGGAAATTAAAACTCCAAGCTCAAATTCAAATTGCAATCCATCATTCAACTCCAAATTCAAGAGGAAGACATTGGATTCGAGCTTCTTGTGTTGAGATTGAAGAGGGGCTATTCTTGTTTTGCTTTCAAGCTTCATCTCCCTCAAATTCCATGAAAAGGTGAGATTTTTATCTCACATTCTTGCCTATAACTATCATTGGATTGTTGGGAATGAATTCCTAGCATTTGTTCATGTGAATTTGCTTTTGGTTTGAATTCAATTGGTGGGGAATCCCAATTTTTAGTGTGCTTCAGCAAAACTGGGCTTAGGCTGTTCGGTAGTTGAAAATTCGCGCCTGCATATAGCTCGTTCCAGCCATAGGTCGTTCTGCCTACAAATAACACGGCTACGTTACGTCGTTCAAACCCTTAGGTCGCTCGGCCACTAAGTCGTTAGGCCTTACTTACCTCGTTAGGTCGCATGACATTTAGTCGTTAGGTCGCTCGGCCTTATGTATCCCTTTAGGTCGCGTACCACTAGGTCGCTCGACCTGGTTGTCATATTAGGTTGCAACCACAGGGTCGCGTTCCACACTAGGTCACATGCCTAGCTTATTTTCTTAAGTCGCTCAGCGTTAGGTCGCGCCATTTAGGTCGTAACACGTTAGATCGCGCCTAATTAGGTCGTTCGACCTATTTCCTTTAAGTCGCTCAGCTAGATCGTTCACTTCGGTTAAGTCGCACTCCTTTAGGTCGCATGACCTCAACTCCATTAGGTCGCATGACCTCAATTCCATTAGGTCGCATGACCTCGAATTCCCTAGGTCGCTCGGCCTGTTTGTGCTTAGGTCGAACCCCTTAAGTCGCTCGACCATTAGGTCGTAACACACGTTAGGTCGCTCGCCTGGTTATACTTAGGTCGTTTGACCTGTATTTTGTTAGGTCGCTCGGCATGTTAGGCCGCACTACCTATTTCTACCTTGATGCATTTTAGGCTGATTTCCTTGGATTTCATTCACGTCTTCGAATGTGAATTTTTGTGACTGATTGTTTCTGCAATCGTTTTGTGATGCGTCATTTTAAAAATATGAAGGTTTCAATACTAGTAGTAAATTTCAAAACTCTTTCATCAAAATGATTTCAACTCTATTTTATTACAAAGCTCTTTTTCCTAAACCGTTTTCCAATCTATTAGTATATACAAGCCTTTACTTCACTCGGATGAAAAATCTAATTAAACGACTTAGCAAAACAGGTGGTATGAAACGCTTGCGTTTACTTCGTCGGTTAATTCTTGGACTTGTTCGATTGAACCTCTTATGACAATTTTCTAGTGAAGATCTACAACTTGTTCGTAAATATTTAAGTTAAGCAAGTGGTTATGGGACATGAAGCTAAACTCATATATTTACTAGCTTGGTGTGATTGACACTTCTTGATGATCATGAAGATCATTTTTGTGATTTAGACTAGCGATGTCTCTTTGTCTGCGAGGGAGACTAGACCCCGCTTGTGTGATGTTTCTATTCACATATATGGGGTAGCGCCCCATGATCTTCGGGCCGTTCATGTGTTCAAAGGTCTTCGGGCCATTCGTGTGTTCGAAAAAATTATATGGTTAGCTTCCATGAGATAGCTTCTCGTTCGTGTGATAGGCCTTCCCCCTTTTTGTGATTTCTGGATTTTGTGTGTTGATTTCTGGAATTTGTTCTGGATTTCGTGTGTTGATTTCTGGAATTTGTTCTGGATTTCGTGTGTTGATTTCTGTAATTTGTGCTTCAGCAATTTTCGTGATTTTCATTGATATGTTTTGTCAATTCTTGTGCATTGGTGAATTCGTGTGTCATTACATTTTTATGGATTTGGATCTTTGAGAAGATTCTTGTGATATTGATTAATCTCTTGTTGATTATCATTTACATACTTATAGTAGTATGCCATTATGGTTATTATATGTTTATGCCATATCCCTTATTCTATATCATGTCATCTGATATTTATAGCTAGACTGATCCGTTTATTATTTTCTTATGAAATAATACTCGGGTCAGACCGAGATGTTACAGGTGCTTCTACTTGACTTCTCTCCAGGGATCTATTACTCTGACTTTTGGCAGACTACTTAGATTAGTAGTTTTTATTGTATACATTTGAGATACCGACTCATAGATGTATTCTTTTGTGTAGCACGTGTTACTATTCTTTTGTATTATCGTGGATCTTTCTGACCACTACTCTGATGTACACTTTCATGTGTTATATATATTCATATCTTTTTCCGCCTTTGTGATATGGATGTCTGTGACTGATTTATGTTATGTTTATTTCTATGATTGTTTCCGAAGATTATATATAGCCACTGTGTGATAGCTTTGAATTTGTATTGGTATGTCGGATTTCCTCCTTAAATGATATGCATTCTATACTATCTGACATATCGGTACTCGCACAAAGAAGTTACATGGATGGTCGCTCCTCAACAGCCTTATTCTCCGTGCTAATTAACAGCACTACACTGTAGTGTTCTTGGTTAGCATGGGTATAGAGGTGGGGCGTCACAAGTACGATGAGATATTCGCACCGGTTGTGCGCCATACTTCTATTCGGATATTACTTGTCATAGTTGCTATTCACTACTTGGAGTTGGAGCAACTTGATGTGAAAACAGCCTTCTTGCATGGTGATTTGGATAAAGACATTTACATGGAGCAACTGCAAGGACTTGTTGTAGATGGTAAATCAAATTTGGTTTCAAGCTGAAGAAATCACTATATGGTTTAAAGCAATCATCTAGACAATGGTACAAGAGATTTGATCATTTTATGCTTGAAAATGGTTTTGATAGAAGCATCAAGGATGCTTGTGTATATTTCAAGAAGTTGAAAAATGATTGTTGGGTGTATTTACTCTTGTATGTGGACGACATGCTCATTGCTTCTAAGGATAAGAATGAAATCAACAAGTTAAAAACTAAGTTTAAAATCGGAGTTCGAAATGAGGGATCTTGGAGAAATAGGAAGGATATTAGGCATGGAAATAGAAAGAGATCGAAAGCATTTTGAGTTGAAATTGACTCAAAAGGAATACATATAGAAAGTGCTTTGCCGGTTTAGCATGGAGAATGCAAAGGCGTCAAATACACCTTTACCTTTGCATATGAAACTTTTTGAGTAAGGGATCACCTATCTTGGAGAAAGACAAGGCTTATATGGCAAAGGTGCCATATGTTAGTACCGTTGGAAGTCTAATGTATGTTTTGGTGTGTACGAGGCCTGACATTGCAAATGCCGTTGGGATGGTTAGTCGGTTTATGGCTAATCCGGGGAAATCGCATTGGGAAGTTGTGAAGCTTATATTGAGATACCTTAGAGGTACATTATCTCATGGTCTTGTTTTTGGCGGTAGTAAGGAGAAGAAGTGCAATTTGATTGGTTATTGTGATTCGAACTACACCGGTGATAGGGATCGAAGAAAATCAACTTACGGATATGTCTTCACACTTCGAGGTACAGCCATAAGTTGGAGATCAAGATTGTAGACCGTAGTTGTTTTATCCACTATGGAGGCGGAGTTGATAGCCGCAGTAGAGGCGGAAAAGGAGGCACTTTATTTGAGGCTATTGTTATGTGACTTGGGATTCGAGCATGATAGCATCAATGTTCGATGTGATAGCCAAAGTGCTATTCACTTGGCAGAGAATTTGGCGTTTAGCTCACGGACTAAGCATATTGAAGTGAGAGAGTCATTTTTAGTAGCCATGGATGAGGATAAGCAAGTATATCTTCGGAAAGTGCACACAATGGATAACGCTGTGAATATGTTCACTAAGGCATTGCCGGTTGGGAAGTTCGAGCATCGAGGGAGAAGCTTGGTTGTTAATGAGGAAGAGTATCGGTGAGAGATTGAAGTCTTATCTTCTTGGTGAGTGCTAATTTACAATCCTTAGCACTTTAGTCTTTGGTGAGACGATTTAGGATTTGGATGTTTTCAACACTTCATTAGCTGGCGGGGGCTTTGCCTGAGCTCGTTGATGGAGTACAATGGGCGGTGCTTTGTCGGAGCTCATTGGTAAAGCATTCATGTTTGGTTGAAGGTAGAATAAGTGATAGTTGGAGCTATCAGTTGTTGTTGATGGTATGGTTCCATTGGAGTTGGAGATGGATATAGTGTCGAGGTGGAGTGTTGAATTTTGGTGACACTATATAGAGAATTGAAGGGGTCGGAAGTAGCTTGGTGATGGAGGAAACGGTTCGCAAATCGGAGCTCGGAGGAGGAATATATGGCGAAGAAGGTGGAGTGGTGTTGGAGCAACAACGACAGACGTCTGAGAGGAAGTGACAGACGTCTGTCGCCTCAGGATTTTGAACTCGAAAGTTGCAATAGACATCTATCACTTCTGACAGATGTCTGAGGCTTCAGCAGTTTTTTCCAGTGACCTATGACAGATGTTTGTCACTTTCGACAGACGTTTGAGGGTTTAGCAGTTTTTTTCCAGTGACCTATGACAGATGTCTGTAACTTTCGACGGACGTATGAGGCTTCAGGGGAAATTTTTCCGAGCCTTGGGACAGACGTATGTCGCATTGTGACAAACGTCTGTGGCGACTTCTGCCAGTTTTTTGGACTGGGCTTGGTATGAAGATTTGTGATATTCGAAGGGGCAATTTTGAAATCTTGCCTAGGTTTTCTATTCTTCTATATAAGCTATTTTTTGGATTCAAATTTGTATGCAACAGAAAAGCAACGGCAAGGGTTTTAACCTCCACTAATTAGGGTTTATCTAAACCTAATTTTCTTCAATTCTCTTTCTCCACAAATCAATTTAATAGAATTTTTTATCATTGTAATCAATCTCTTGAACTCTTCTCATCGATATTAAAAAAGCTCTCTCTTAAACTGGATGTACACTAACACAACGTTAGTGGAACCACTATAAATCGTTGTGTGATTTATTTTTCGTTATTGCTCTTATATTATATTGCTTGTTTAGAGATTGTGACTAGTCTTGGATTAGATTGAGATATCGGTTGGTTGTTTTTGCACTTCTTACCACAATCTCGTTTTTCCGCTATGCTTTGGGGTTTTTGATTTGAGTGGTCTCGAATTAGAATTTCCCACAACACTTCAATATCATAAATAACATTATCGCTTACATGAAAAAATTAAAAAAAATTGTACCTCATTATTTCTAAATGCAATTGTGCAATCCCATTCTAGTATTGATTTTTCTAAACATGGTATATCACTAATCTGAGTGATAAAATAAAATTGCAACGAAGAGATAAAGTTGTATAAATAAGTAAAATAAATTTATAAATTACTACGGTTGCCATGTTAGAATTTGATCTTTTAGGATTGTCCAAACTTTGCCTAAAATCACTTTTGATGTTTTTGTCTTCTTCTTTTAAGGCTTCAACCAGCCACTCGTCGTCTTCTTCATCATTCATCATCCTCGAAAAAAATCCTAGACATCCTTCATTTCATAGTACGATTAATAAATCCCTCAAGGTCACTTAAATTTTTCTTCTCAAACATATTTTCCTTACACATAAAAATTATAATGAGTTGGACAATAGTTTTTATATCTATTATTAATATTGATTATAAATTTAAATCAAAGACTAGAGACACACCTGATGACACAAAAATATCTCATGTGATTTAATGGAGCAGTTAAAGTATCAAATTATTTAGAGTAGTAGATTTGATGTACTTTTACTGTTGTAGTAGAAAAGAAAGGTTGACGTATACTATAAAAGATGAGAAGAAAGAAGTATACATGACGGATAAACTAATCATTTTTTAAAATTATGTAAAAGGTCAAAGATGCAATATTTGTGGGTGGATTAGGTGACTAAAATTGTGGATTCATATAAAACTTACCTTTTGAAATTTAACCGTTATATGTCGACATATAGATTTAGTGTATGTCAACATACATGTTTTCTTTAAATAGTTATGAACTTTATTTTTATTAAGTATTTAATTATTTTACAATTTTTAAATAATTATTATTTCTAGATACTAAATTAAGAGCTATGAATGATTTTTAAAAGATATTCATTCATAATGTAAAAGACAATACATTCATGAATTTAAAATTACTAGAAGGAAATACAACATAATTAGATAAGATTTGATCTAAAAAGAATAAGAAGAAGACGAGTCTTTCCTAAGTTTCTCCATAATCTTTCCAAAGAAGTCATCGGTTTTGTTGGAGAATTTTGTAAATTTCTTGTTAAAGGGTATTTTAAGTTTCTTTTGATTGTTTAGAACCTTTTCCAGGTTAATCTAGTCTTTTTGAGTGTGCCCACTTATTTCTTCAAAGCTCTCAAGAGATATATCTTTTTCATCCTCTTCCTCTCCTTGTACATCCCCTTATACGTCTCCTTCCTCCTCCTGACATCTCTTCTTTTTTAGTTTCCTTTTGCTCCTTTCGAGCCAACCTCTATTCTTTACAATAAGAGTTTCATAGAATATAAACTCATACAAAATGTGCATAAGCGAAAGATTCATTTTATTTAATGCTTTTCAATGAGTGATAATTTCACAACTTAAATCAACTACAAAATAGTGAAAAATTATAGTCAAATACACTCCATGGTAAAGTGTATTCTCATGGTTCATAACTTTTTTAGCATAATATATAACAAAATGACATTTGCCCAATTAATGTTACTTCTTGCAAAAATAGCATAAAGAGCTTTATAAACTTTGTATGTAAGAAGATTATAGTTAACCATTCTTGGAGTAATATTTTGTTGCAAGATGAGGCTAAAATGTCTGCCTCTTGGCCTAAGGTTTTTTCCCCTTAATCCATTTCCATATCATCTTCAAAAAGATCATGTAAAATATTATGATTTTCACCCAGTTTAAAAGAATTTAAATCTTCTTCTTCAAATCAACACCCAAAGTATTATTTCGAGCATTTCGGCGTTCAAACAAGAACTGTGCCTTTAACACTACTCCAAATTTCATGTTCTCTTCCAACGTTAAACTTTCCGTTCAAATTTGCATAAAACACCTTAACAAGCTTGAGAAAACAAATAGAATCATTCTCTGGAAAAGATGTAAGACCAAAGAATTCATTTTTAATTCCAAATCTTTTCAAATTATAAGAAGCAAAATTACTACCAAAACACCTTTTCACACATAGCATAATCAAGATAAGTTTCAATTGAATCCTTATCATTGAAGAGATAGTTGCTAATTTTCTGTGAAATTCTTGGAGTGCTTAAAGATGAAGCCATTGATACTTTGTAGAGAGAAAGTAAGTGAAGAAGTGTTTTGATTTAAAAATAAAAGTTTGGTGAACAAAAAAAAGATGATGTAAAGTGAATAAATAAGGAATAAATGGCCATATGACAACATATCTTCTACCAGTTCGAAATTTGAATGATGTGAAAAGGGAGGGAATATCAAAAGTTCAAATTTTGAAAAGACTTTCCATAAAGACTCTATCTTGTATATGTCAACATACATTATTTCGACATATTGACATATGCGTCTGAAAGAAAATGACTCCTAACCCATTTTATTTCGAAAAGTCATAATACTAATTTTTACAATATAGTTTTGTCCTATTATCAATTGATATTTATTTTATATAATTTTTAAGTTTATTCTTTTATATATATATAATTTTATTGTTTGTAAATTTGTATATTATATAATATTTGAAATAATTATTTCTTAATTTATATGAATTTTGTATTAAATATAAAGATTATTAATTTAAAACACTATTTTGTCATTTTAAGCAAAGTTTCTAAAAGAATTAATAAATCTAAAATATGTACTATCTATTTACGAAACTCCAGTTATCTAAACTAATGAATTCACTAAATAAATTAAATAAAAAATTACCGACTTTTGAGTTACACCTAGTTTCTACTGTATCCATGGCTTTTGTTTTGTGATCAACCGGTATCTATTCATCTTCTATTAGAAAGCACACATATACATTTTCTACCTTCGAGTCACTGCTACTTGATGTGGAGTTTGAATAGCCTCGTGTTGCACTGCAAGCCCATTTCCTCTTTTTGTTGAAGGAGTCTCTGTTAGGAGAGAACCTCAATTTCTTTTGATTTAAACAGTCCCTTTGTAAGCATTTAAGTTTGTTACATCCAAAGCATTTGATGGTTTCTCGCTCTCAAATTTGTTTGGATTTCCTTCGGTCCTTTTGAATTGATTCTTTATCATACTTTAGGAATTTTCTAAAATTCCTAGTCATAAATGTCATTTTCTCATCGTCGTATGATCCTTCATCTCATGAGCAGCGTTGAACTGATTAATGCAATTAACCAACAAGTATAAAATAAGTTCATATAAAAAACGATTTTATTTAATTACTAGATTGGATCTAGTGAAACACCATTACACTTCATAGAGCTGTTATGATCAAAATAGGAATTTTTTTTTGAAATCTACCTATTTCACCCACTGCTAACTGGGCCAGTTTCTTCACCATTGCAATAATTCTGATTTTGTCTACTTTGGTTTAGGTGTTCAAATTTTGATTCCGACGATGAATTTCAGCAGTGGTGTAATTGATATTGGCGAAATCAATTTAGTTTTTCAAGAGATAATTTTGGCATAATGTGCTATTCGATATGATTTGTGTATTTTTTTAATCTAAGCGATTATTTTTAGAATGATGAAAAATGTATTATTCAGAGATAGAAATGGAAGTTAAAATATTATTTTAAAAAAGGAAAGTATTTTAGAAACTAAAATTTGGAGGGATGTGGGCCTTACACTACAAGACGCACACTATGTAGCGATGGCTTATTTCCGCTAGCCGTCCCTCACTTAGTCATCGATCTAAGAAAAAGCGACGACCTCAGCGATGGCCTCGTCGATAACTTTTCGATGGCTATCGATAACACAGCCATCACTAAACATCACTAGCTGAAGGACACGTGTCAAAGATTCTACGTATCGCGAATTTTCCATTGGGTAGTTGCAAGTTGTCGATGGTCGTCGCTATCCTACTACCAATGAGTCGTCGCTACCCTGGAAGTGCTGTTTTACAAAACTGTTGTTGTTTCATTCATCAAACTATGCTTATGTATTCATCTGTTGCTCCACCTCGCAAACAACTCATATAAACCCAATTTCATAGGTACAAACATAACATACATCACATAATATCATACATATCACAAAAAACCTAGTTTATATCACAGAAATTCATATTTACATCAAAATTTCATCAAACATCCATAAAAATCCACAACTTTCCTACTAATCAATCAATCAAACATCAAACATCCACAACCATTAAACATAATCCATGTTTAAAGTACACAATCAATCGAACATCCATCAGAAAACAAAACCGTACCTACTAATCATCATTTCTCGACCCGTGGGAAGGAAATATCTTGTGCACTACCATGTATGTTGCAATCCGCTCATCTAGTAGGATAGTCAAATCTCCACTCTCCCACTATCATTCAATTCTGCTATCTTACCTCTCAACTATGATATCTCCTCCTCAGCCTATGATTTTGTATAATCAACTTGAGAAGTCCTCGCCTATAAATTAGTTAATCGCTAGTTAAAATGTATATGTAATATTAAATAAAATTTGCAAATTAGTTGATGAAGTAGTTAAACTCAATAAATAGTACCTCCTAATTACCATAACCATAGCGCCTTTTCCGCGTCAGCTTGTCGTTCATAGCATCAAAATCCTATCCACCTCCTCAACTGTCAACTCCTCTCTGCCATTCGCCTCCAGCACTCAAGCTCGCTCCACTTTATACTTTTCCTACGATTAGAAATATAATTTTTCCAAGACAAATAATTAATTTAAAATTTATGCAAGGCGAAACAAGAGAAAAAAATTAAAGCATGTTTACGATGATAGCTTGTGATTTGAGGTTTGTCCAAGTAAATGATATCGAGCTATCTTTATTAGTGTGCTCGACGGCATACATGTGAGTGAAGACATCCGAATATGTAGGGTCACGACCCTTCTCCTTCACCTGAATTTATATATGATTAAACAATGTATATATATGATTAAACAATGTTATAAGTACTTTATAATCGTAATTTATAAATTTACCATTTCCTTCCGATATTGTTGGAAGGATTTTGATCCATCGTGGTGTGTAACATGATTTTTATTTCTATTTTCCGAGTTCCACGTGGATACATCCTGTAGATTTAACATAAAGGTTATATTTACTGTCTATAACTTCGTAATATATGATTAACTAAATTAATGCAATCATTATACAAGATTTAAACAAATTATAACAAACATATGAAACTATAAAACTTACTTTTGCAACGGGAGTTTGCCAGTGCTTAAAAAAATCTACCCAAACATTAGCACTCATTCAATCAGGTTTTTTTTGTGTTTTGCACCCGAGAGGATGTTCCTGTAGTTTTTCCTCATTACTTATTCCAGTGGTTCCTAAACAACTGTTGATCTTCCTCCTCTACATCAACTACATCCTACATATTGAAATTAAAATGAATTATGCGTAGTATATTAATTTTCAAAGATTAAATATGCCAATTTCAAATGAATTATAAATTTATACTTATCAACAAGTCAGCCCATATAACACCTTTAATATAAGGCGGGATTTCATCCTACATCAGCCAACAACCCAATATCCGACTCATGTATACCTTTCTAGCAACGACCAGAATATAATCGGAAGGCTCCAGCTCAAAATCCCTGCATTAATTTTGATATAGAAATTTAATAAATCATAAATAATGTACATGCACTAAATATTAATGACGTTGCAATAAATTTGATACTTACCCTCTAGTTTTAGGAGTCGTACTCTCCCTTGGTCGTAAATCAGCCAAACTACTAGCACCCTCACCAGTAGTAGGAGAACCCAAAAATGAGATCTAGAAGGTATCCTATGAGACATAATATATACCACAAACATATCATTTCATATAATGAAAAAACATATCGTTTTATTATTAGAAAGCATGTTTGATTAATAATCACATAAAACTTCCACTAAAACTATAAAAATAGAACAAGATCCCCTAAATATATATAATAAAATAGAATAATAGATAGCTCATAGCATTGTCATCATCATTATTAACAACGGAAACTTAAAATATAAATTATACAAAAAGCGATACAAATATCCATCATATATACATTACATCATCAATCTTCGTCGTTTTCTGATTAAAACTCAGTTTTGTACTTTATATTGTTTTCCTCTATACTCTCAGATGCTTCTATAAAAACATTTGATTCATCGTTCAAAGGACCTAAATTAGTATGATCATCATTTATTATTATTTCATTATTTGGTTCAAGATCTGCTTGATAAGCTGCTTCGTTCGGAATATTATTTCTGCCAAACATAAGTCTTGTCTTGTTTTAAAAATAGCCGGCCAATCTGCTTTATCTCTTTTTAGGGATGCATACGAAGCAAAATAAACTTGTAATGATTGTTTGGCTAATACAAAAGAATTATACTTATAGTAATGTGAGCTATGCTTTATTTCAATAAGCTTTAATCTTTGTGCATGTTGATTCCAGAACCAGGAACATTGCCGAACGAAGTGCATTTGAATAAAAAAAATTCTACAGGTCATATAAATATGTCAATTCAAAAATCTATGTTAGGATGCCATAAAAACCTTCTTTATGTTCATCTGGACCATTACTATCTTTGACAAATACACCGATGTTATAGGTTAATTTTTCAGCGCTATATTCCTTGGTGTTGAATTTAAATTAAATCTATTAACAAACAATATTGTATAAGTCTTAACATTTCTTTTAGGTCCTATCGCAAGATGTTTCGATCCTTCATCATAGACACAATTTCTTGGATCATAAACGTAGTTCGAAAACTAATTAGGAAATTCTTTTGCTGAGATCGCCGTGTAGATGTTGTGATTCGTAAATACTGAAAATATATAATATATTACATTATAATCTATAAGTATAATTTAAATAAATATGAATTTGGAAATTCATACATCAAGAATTATTATTTAATATTATCTAACAAATGATGCAACTTCAACACAATTAAGAAGAACATATCTGTGTGCTACATGGTAATTTCTATCGTCTACCATAGTTAAACGCATTTTCCAACAGGTCGGCCGTATTGTCTAAAAATAGATAGCATTGGTTAAGAAGAACCTTATTCAACAGCTTCATCGTTACGAGGAACACTTACAAATGATAAGTCCACATGGTTATTGAAATAATGAGAAAAAAAGAATGAAGCTTCTTCTTTAAGATATGATTTGCAAATCGAACCTTCAACTCGTGCTTTTTGTATAATTTTTTTTTCAAATGGTTCAAGTACCTATTACAAAATTATTTCAATTTAAATTTGAAATTAAAATTAATATTACGGATATTCAATATTACCTCTTAAATGGATACATCCATCCATATTGCACAGGACCTCGAAGAAGTGCTTCAGATTGAAGATGAATAGGTAAATGCTCCATTACATTAAAGAATCCTGGAGGAAATATTTTATCAAGTTTGTAGAGCAGTATAAGGATATCTTCTTTTAGTTTACGTATATGTTTGACTTTTAACATAATCTATCATAACTCTTCATAAAACAAATTTAAATCTATTATAACACTCCATACTTTTACGGGTCTTTAAAAACCATGGGTAATAACTTTTCCATCATGACATGGGAATCGTGATTGTTCATCCCACTCAGTTTATTGTTTATAAAGTCAACTCATCTACGGAGATTAGAAGAAACTCCATCAGGACATCTTAGTCCTTCCACCCACCTTAACACAAGTTTTACTTGCTTATTGTCTACCTCATTGTATGCTTTAGGTTTTTTATTGCCATTAAGCTTTATATGAAGTTTGGAACATTTAATCAATCAAAATTCTTAAACACTAGGACAAGATAGTTGGACACGGTAATATGAGTAATAATAATAAATAAAGTTTAAAAGTAAGTTAAATATTACTTTAAAAAAATTGAATGAATATTTTGGTAAATATTTTGAGGAGAAAAACATTATATTTAGTGTTGTTGTATAAATCAAAATGATATTGTATATGTAACGACCCCGGATTTTAATTAAATTTAAAGTGATAATTAATTGAATTTTTGAATTAAAATTGTAAAATTAAATGATAAAGTGTTGCGAGTTTCCCCGAACTCAAATAAATTTGGTATAAATCATTTAAACTTTAAAAATATTGTATATATATGTATATATGTGAATATATATGTATATGGGCATATATGAGTAAATTTGAATATATATGTGTATATTTGATTTGAATTTAAATCTTAAAGATAAATGGTTTGAAAATAAATATAAAAGTATATTCATTGACACAGGTATAAAATAAATAAATAAGTAATTTTAAAATTTAGAATTGATGGTTAATAATAATTTGAATTTATAAAATAAACATATATATATAGAGAAATACAAGACAATTTGTATGAAGATGAAACAAATACTTAAGCTAGAAATAAAATATAAATATGTAGATAAACTATAACAATATAAAGTAAATATATATATATCTTAATCTTATGTTAATAAATCAATAAAAAATAATAAGTATAAGAAGAAAATAAAATACACTTAAATAAAAAAAATTAAACATATGTGTACACTTGTAAAGGAAAATCTAGCTATGTATATACACTTGCAAAAGAAAACATATATTCAAGAAAGTAAACAAATGTATGTACATGTGCAAAGAAAGCCACCAGATTTTCTTATGCACTGTACAAAATAAAATATGAGATTGTACAAAGCAAAGGAAAAAGAAGACATTAGTATATAATACATTCAAGTGTAAACAAGAGAAAAATATAAGTGTAGATTGTACAAAATAGTAAATGCAAGCCATCACAAGATCCTCTCAGCCGAAATAAAGAAAAAAGAAAAATTTATAAATGAAATATGGTACAACTAATTAATGCTATGATCCATCAGCCACCAAGAAAAAAATATCCCTGCCTGTTTTTGTACATACAACTCATATCAACTTATACAAAATGAATACCCTGTAAACTCATTTTCTTTATCAAGTCTTCCTCATTTCAGTTCGTAAATCAAGCTGAGAAAAATTTAAAGTAATTATCATCTCAAACTAAAATAAAATTCAAATCAAACAACAAAACAAATCAAAGTAAATCAGAGGATCAAAGGAAAAGGAGTTTCAGTTTTGCAATTCTCAAGCCTGTCTCTCTCTGTTTCTTCTTAGACCAGGTGAGTAACTTTTTAAAAGTTGAGTAAATTTGATTGAAATGAATATATATACTGCATATATATATATATATAAGTGGAATCTGGTGTGATTATTTACAATATACATGCTGTGAATATGTGCTCTGTTCATGTTTATTCCCAGACTCAAAATTTTATTTCAAATACCTTACCACTTAATCTAGTTTTTGATAGGATTTGATTTGAATTAGATTAAGGTTTAAAGATCTAATTAAGTCAAAAATATAGCCTGAGTGTCCCTGTTATAAAAAAAAGAAACAACAGTGCATGTCAATATATGTGAAAATCCAAACTGTGAAATTTATAAATTCATTATTATAGTTTGAATATGTCAACAAAAACATGAATTTTAAAACAAGAATCATAATTTCTAGTTTGGGATTCAAGGTGCAGTTCTTGTTTGGACAAAAAAATGTCTTTTGATCGATTTCTGAGGATCAAACGAATCTTAGATGTAAAAAATTTGTTTTGAAGCTAGTTGGATGATGTACAAAGTCAGGAAAATTGTTAAATATTTTTTTAATTGCAAGAGATGGCGGATCGAGGCGAATGTAGGGTTTAATACATGGGTTTGGAGGTCGTCGGAAACAAGGAGATCTCGTCTCCTCTGGTGAACCGAGCTGCTCCATACTCTGGGGAAGGGAAGTATAGGGAACTGACGAGGTGAGGCCGAAATTGTAGCTTCTCTAATGGTCGGGATTCACTTGGACGAGGAGGTTTTGACAAGGAGGGAAGTTCGAGTTTTCGAACTGGTAGCTCGATTTTGTTGAGGGATTGTTAGCGTCGAATTGATTCTTGCTTTCGATTGTGAGGATGGTTTGCGACTTGCCGGAGTCGGGGATGTTGACCGGAGCGCCGCCATGTCATTGTGCACGTGCACGAGCACGTTGGTTTGGGTCTGGAAATTTGGTTTTGGTTGCAGTGGGTTGGGAAGGAGTTGGAAGTGAAACTCGAAGTGGAGCTCGTGACTTTGTGGTTTTGACTCGAGTTTTCTGGTTGCTTGCGTGTGTTACCTGTAGGTGTTTGTTCTTGTTTCTTTTGATTTTTTACTTAAGACAACTTTAGCAAAGAAAATATGGGAAAGCAAGAGGGGATTCGGGGAGGATGGAGTGGGGACTCGAGTGTATACTTGAGTGTAATTGCGATCTCCTCGTGTTTAGTATTCAAGTGCTGACCCCTTTTTAATTTTGAAGTTAATCAACATTAAACCATTTTCAGTATGGATAAATAAATCAATGTTTGTCAATTTTGAGTTAAGAATATATTTTAAGTTTAATGTTTTTTTTAAATCTTAATTAACATTTTTATTTAAGCAGTTAATTTAAAATAAGTGTTAAATTTAATTAACATTAAAGCTTTTAAGTTAATAATAATTTGATTTCAAAGTTATTAAGGAAGATTGTTAAATGAAAGATAAATGATTCCAACTTAATTAATTTATATTTTAAGACAATTAGGAATATTAATTCATTAATAATAGAAATTAATTAAGTAGATTGAGATTTATAATTTGTTATTAAAGATGGGTTAATTAATTAATGAAAGTGATTGAAGGTTCAATTTCTTAAAATAATCAATTAAGAGGTTAATTAATTATGTAATTGGTTTAGAGGTTAATTTAATTAATGTGATTAATTAAGAATAATTTATTAATTAAGGATAATTTATTAATTAAGAATAATTAATTAAAATATTTGATAAATTAATTCATATCAAATGATTTGTAATTAATAAATTAGGATTGAATAATTAATTCAAAAGTAATGAATTTAATTGGATATAAATTGAATTAATTAGGATTAAACAATTAATTAATCCTGCTTATAAAATGATTATTGAATGTTTGACCTTACTTGTGAATTGTTGATATTTTCTGATCTGTGATGCTGTGTGATATATCCTGATTTGTGTGTTACCTGTATTGTTGTTATTTATCTGGGATGAATGTAAATTATTATCTGTAATTTATGTATCTGTGATCTGTGATCTGTGAATGGAAGATAAGCGTTATCATTATACCGCTTATCAACTATATTTCTGTATTCTGATCTGTGATGATTGAATAATGTTGCACTACTGTGTGAAACCACTGGACTACACCTTTACACACACAAATATGGATTTCATGTGGAAATCGGGTAATTCACAGATGATTTAAATTTAATATTTTTGAAATTGAAATTTTAATTTCAACTGATTTTGGAAATGGATTTGGGTTAAATGTTAAAGCTTTTAAAAAGGAATTTTTAAGAGAAAAGTTATCTTGAATAACTTGGTAAACTTTCCAATTTAAATAATTCAATTTGAATTTGAATTCAAGAGTTGGAATTGAATTCCATAATTAGAAATTATGGTTAAAGATGTTATAAATGTGTTTAAACCATTTTTTAAGTATTGGTTTGAGAATTTGAATTTAACCCAAGGATTTAATTAGTATAAATGAATCAAATTTTCCGAAATGAAAACTAATTGTTTTCAAAGAATAAAAGCTTTCAGATAAGAAATGAAATTCCAATTTAAGTTAAAGGAATTTCAAGATTGAATTGAAAAATGGTTTTCCAAGTTATGAATGAAATACTTTTTGAAAGCTATGAATTAAATCTGTTTATTTTTAACAGATTTAAAATGGTGATTTGTTTAAACCATTCGAAATGAAATTGTTTTGAAAGCTTTGAGTTAAATCTTTGATTTAAAGATTTAACGAATTAATCAAATTGAAATGGAAATTGATTTGGAAAATCTGTGAATGAATCTTTGTGAAACTGGGTGAACTTTGTGAATTAAATCTTTTATTTAAAAGATTAAAGTGAGGAAATTGTTTAAACCGTTGAAGGTTGTTAAAATGAATCTTTTTGTTTAAAGATTTGAAAATGGTAATTTGTTAAACCATTTAAAAGAAAAAATTTGGGTAAAAAGTTGTGAATTAATTGAAATCCCATTATCCATTTGTTTTTGAATATTGCGCTCATTATTCGGTTTAGCCGGAAGAGGACCTTTGTGTCATATAACCCATTCCGAATAAGTGATACGTCATATATGGATAGCATTTGAAGACCGGTGTTGAAGACCGGGTATTTGTGAAAACGATAGGATAACCTATCGATTGTCTCTGCACTAGGTAGCTCCTGGTATAGAGATTCCCTAAGTGATGGGAAGTCCGATCAGGATTGTGAATACCCGGATTGCAAGGGTTCTTCGGAAGTGCCTTCGGTTCTGTTCGAACCCGGAACAGACTTTTATGGTTACATGTCTGACATTACATTTTGAGATATAAAGCTGATTTCTTTCAAATACATTTCTGTTAGTGGCGGAGAATTTATTCTCTTAGCTTAACACCCTTCTCTGAGACATACGAGCTCAGAGGTTATGTAGTTGAAGGTTATCAACGATATACTCCCAATTTGGTAATGTGGCATGCTGAGTGTTGCTGTGTGATGATCATTTATTGATCATTTGTGATCAAAGCGTGGCTTTGTGAAAAAGCGTAGCTTTGTGGACGAGACCTCTTCGGACCTCACAACCCAGAAATGGTCGAAACAGGAATATGCGGCAAGGTTATGAGGGTCGCGCCCTTTAGGCTATGTCATTTTCTTCTGGAAAAGGGTGGTATCAGGTATGGATCCCTGGTATTTAACCTATGTGGATACTCCGATCTCATTTATTGTGTGATTGTGTGTTTATCGAGGCGCCTCGGATAAAGGTCCCACAGGACCAGGGGATGGCATATTCGTGAATTACCTAGTTACAGGGGTAACCCGGCCTTGTGTTGGCAGAGAGCTAGTTAGTTCTCGGGACGTCCAGCCAGTGGCGATCCCATGTGGCGGTATGAAGTTCCTTAGCCTGACCATTTGTTGGAAAATCCAAAGAAACAATACGAACCTTGTACGGTTTTAGTTGTATAACCTGCCATGGAATGTGGCGGTAACCTGCTATTGAACATGGTAGCTATAGTAGGCATAAGTGCGGAATGCCTATGCTGGCTAAGATTAATATTATACTTTCGAAATGTTTTCTGCACTATGCACTAGTAATAATATGGAAAAGAAATTCTCTCGTATCAAGCATGTTTGACTATCATAAGAAGAAATCTCCTCCAATTCTGCGTTTGCATTGTGTGTGTGGCAGGAGGTCTTATGGTAGTTTCATTTTCCAAAAGCATTGCAGATTTCAATGTTTAAAGTTCTTTTGTTGTTGTTTTAAAGATAAACTGTTTTTGTTACTCACACCAGTCCCACGACTGACTCGGAGTTTATTGTTCCTTTCCTAAACTCTGGGTGCTCATAATTTTCCACACGAGCAGTCTAGAGTTGGGTTTCTTTTCAGATAGTCAGGTTTAGTAGATTATCTAGAGCTAGTTCAGTTTTGAAGATCAGGACTGACGTTGCTTATCTTGGTGGTTCGAGCTGATGTTGGAGTCATTCTCTGACTGATCATTTGGAGTTATCACTTCTGTTATTTCCGCTGTATTATTATTTATCTCTGATATTGTTGTATCATATTGATATCATTGTTGTATATCATACTGGATATTGTATTCATTGGATTTGTATACGATATCATCTATTTCTTTATTCCGCTGTGTTGTTATACTTAATGGTGTTATAAGCTCCGGCGAGCCGGATTCGGCGTTTGAATCTACGACATTTTGAGTACAAGTGAAGTACGGGTGCCGATTTTCGAAGGCCGAATTTTGGATCGCTACAACGTGGTATCAGAGCTAAGGTTGAACTTTAGCTCAGGAGTATAACACATTAAGTAGCTTATTAGAGATAGGGTGAAGTATACCCTAGAATGAGTAATTCTCAGATATCTGTCTGTATGCCTCAGTAAATTCTCTTACTATCCACTGATAGTAAGTATGAGTGTGAGCAGAGGATGAGATAAGGGACAGGGGAATACCAACACGAATTGGTCAATACCCTGTAACAACAGTGGAAACAATCTTTTCTCTATCAATCTCTTTTGTTCGTCATCTTTTCTCAATTCTTCGATAGTTCCTGGTAGATCCAGGAAGAAGATTCGATATATTTGTATGGGACATAAACTCCAAATAAGTCAGTCGGAATTGTTTGGATGAATTGGTTGCTTTGTTTGCTATGGTTGATAGGTATACTTTAGTTTTAAACTAAAGGTTTTGAGATTATATCTGTATATCTATCTATTCTTTGGGTCCCAATACATTCTAAGAATGGTTAGTTATCCTTTTGAACTAACCAATGCCCCTGTATATTTCATAGATCTGGATAAACCGAGTATCTTGTAAAACATTAAAACAGATTCATTTTCGTATCTATTGTTGATATTCTGATTTGGTAAGCCAAATGCAGAATGGATGCTCAGTTGATTTGATGAAATATTCTTCATCTATCTTTGTGTCTCCTTGGCAATTTCCAGGATGAAATTCCTTTAAGGGGGGAAGTCTGTAACGACCCCGGATTTTAATTAAATTTAAAGTGATAATTAAATGAATTTTTGAATTAAAATTGTAAAATTAAATGATAAAGTGATGCGAGTTTCCCCGAACTCAAATAAATTTGGTATAAATCATTTAAACTTTAAAAATATTGTATATATATGTATATATGTGAATATATATGTATATGGGCATATATGAGTAAATTTGAATATATATGTGTATATTTGATTTGAATTTAAATCTTAAAGATAAATGGTTTGAAAATAAATATAAAAGTATATTCATTGACACAGGTATAAAATAAATAAATAAGTAATTTTAAAATTTAGAATTGATGGTTAATAATAATTTGAATTATAAAATAAATATATATATATAGAGAGAAATACAAGACAATTTGTATGAAGATGAAACAAATACTTAAGCTAGAAATAAAATATAAATATGTAGATAAACTATAACAATATAAAGTAAATATATATATCTTAATCTTATGTTAATAAATCAATACAAAATAATAAGTATAAGAAGAAAATAAAATACACTTAAATAAAAAAAATATGTGTACACTTGTAAAGGAAATTATAGCTATGTATATACACTTGCAAAAGAAAACATATATTCAAGAAAGTAAACAAATGTATGTACATGTGCAAAGGAAGCCACCAGATTTTCTTATGCACTGTACAAAAAAAAATATGAGATTGTACAAAGCAAAGGAAAAAGAAGACATTAGTATATAATACATTCAAGTGTAAACAAGAGAAAAATATAAGTGTAGATTGTACAAAATAGTAAATGCAAGCCATCACAAGATCCTCTCAGTCGAAATGAAGAAAAAAGAAAAATTTATAAATGAAATATGGTACAACTAATTAATGCTATGATCCATCAGCCACCAAGGAAAAAATATCCCTGCCTATTTTTGTACATACAACTCATATCAACTTGTACAAAATGAATACCCTGTAAACTCATTTTCTTTATCAAGTCTTCCTCATTTCAGTTCGTAAATCAAGCTGAGAAAAATTTAAAGTAATTATCATCTCAAACTAAAACAACATTCAAATCAAACAACAAAACAAATCAAAGCAAATCAGAGGATCAAAGGAAAAGGAGTTTCAGTTTTGCAATTCTCAAGCCTGTCTCTCTTTGTTTCTTCTTAGACCAGGTGAGTAACTTTTTAAAAGTTGAGTAAATTTGATTGAAATGAATATATATACTACATATATATATAAGTGGAATCTGGTGTGATTATTTACAATATACATGCTGTGAATATGTGCTCTGTTCATGTTTATTCCTAGACTCAAAATTTTATTTGAAATACCTTACCACTTAATCTAGTTTTTGATAGGATTTGATTTAAATTAGATTAAGGTTTAAAGATCTAATTAAGTCAAAAATATAGCCTAAGTGTCCCTGTTATAAAAAAAAGAAACAACAGTGCATGTCAATATATGTGAAAATCCAAACTGTGAAATTTATAAATTCATTATTATAGATTGAATATGTCAACAAAAACATGAATTTTAAAACAAGAATCATAATTTCTAGTCTGGGATTCAAGGTGCAGTTCTTGTTTGAACAAAAAAATGTCTTTTGATCGATTTCTGCGAATCAAACGAATCTTAGATGTTGAAATTTGTTTTGAAGCTAGTTGGATGATGTATGAAGTCAGGAAAATTGTTAAATATTTTTTTTAATTGCAAGAGATGGCGGATCGAGGCGAATGTAGGGTTTAATACATGGGTTTGGAGGTCGTCGGAAACAAGGAGATCTCGTCTCCTCTGGTGAACCGAGCTGCTCCAGACTCTGGGGAAGAGAAGTATAGGGAACTGACGAGGTGAGGCCGGAGTTGTAGCTTTTCTGATGGTCGGGATTCACTTGGACGAGGAGGTTTTGACAAGGAGGGAAGTTCGAGTTTTCGAACTGGTAGCTCGATTTTGTTGAGGGATTGTTAGCGTCGAATTGATTCTTGCATTCGATTGTGAGGATGGTTTGCGACTTGCCGGAGTCGGGGATGTTGACCAGAGCGCCGCCGCGTCACTGTGCACGTGCACGAGCACGTTGGTTTGGGTCTAGAAATTTGGTTTTGGTTGCAGTGGGTTGGGAAGAAGGAGTTGGAAGTGAAACTCGAAGTGGAGCTCGTGACTTTGTGGTTTTGACTCGAGTTTTCTGGTTGCTTGCGTGTGTTACCTGTAGGTGTTTGTTCTTGTTTCTTTTGAGTTTTTACTGGAGATAACTTTAGCAAAGAAAATATGGGAAAGCAAGAGGGGATTCGGGGAAGATGGAGTGGGGACTCGAGTGTATAATCGAGTGTAATTGCGATCTCTTCGGGTTTAGTATTCAAGTGCTGACCCCTTTTTAATTTAGAAGTTAATTACCATTAAGCCATTTTAAGTATGGATAAATAAATCAATGTTTGTCAATTTTGAGTTAAGAATATATTTTAAGTTTTAATGTTTTTTTTTAATCTTAATTAACATTTTTATTTAAGCAGTTAATTTAAAATAAGTGTTAAATTTAATTAACATTAAAGCTTTTAAGTTAATAATAATTTGATTTTAAAGTTATTAAGGAAGATTGTTAAATGAAAGATAAATGATTCCAACTTAATTAATTTATATTTTAAGACAATTAAGAATATTAATTCATTAATAATAGAAATTAATTAAGTAGATTGAGATTTATAATTTGTTATTAAAGATGGGTTAATTAATTAATGAAAGTGATTGAAGGTTCAATTTCTTAAAATAATCAATTAAGAGGTTAATTAATTATGTAATTGGTTTAGAGGTTAATTTAATTAATGTGATTAATTAAGAATAATTTATTAATTAAGGATAATTTATTAATTAAGAATAATTAATTAAAATATTTGATAAATTAAGTCATATCAAATGATTTGTAATTAATAAATTAGGATTGAATAATTAATTCAAAAGTAATTAATTTAATTGGATATAAATTGAATTAATTAGGATTAAACAATTAATTAATCCTGCTTATAAAACGATTATTGAATGTTTGACCTTACTTGTGAATTGTTGATATTTCCTGATCTGTGATGCTGTGTAATATATCCTGATTTGTGTGTGACCTGTACTGTTGTTATTTATCTGGGATGAATGTAAATTATTATCTATAATTTATGTATTTGTGATTCTGTGATTTGTGAATGGAAGATAAGCGTTATCGTTATACCGCTTATCAACTATATTTATGTATTGTGATCTGTGATGATTAAATGATGTTGCACTACTGTGTGAAACCCCTGAACTACACCTTTACACACACAAATATGGATTTCACGTGGAAATCGGTTAAGTCATAGATGATTTAAATTTAATATTTTTGAAATTGAAATTTTAATTTCAATTGATTTTGGAAATGGATTTGGGTTAAATGTTAAAGCTTTTAAAAAGGAGTTTTTAAGAGAAAAGTTATCTTGAATAACTTGGTAAACTTTCCAATTTAAATAATTCAATTTGAATTTGAATTCAAGAGTTGGAATTGAATTCCATAATTGGAAATTATGGTTAAAGATGTTATAAATGTGTTTAAACCATTTTTTAAGTATTGGTTTGAGAATTTGAATTTAACCCAAGGATTTAATTAGTATAAATGAATCAGATTTTTCGAAATGAAAACTAATTGTTTTCAAAGAATAAAAGCTTTCGAATAAGAAATGAAATTCCAATTTAAGTTAAAGGAATTTCAAGATTGAATTGAAAATTGGTTTTCCAAGTTATGAATGAAATTCTTTTTGAAAGCTATGAATTAAATCTTTTTATTTTTAACAGATTTAAAATGGTGATTTGTTTAAACCATTCGAAATGAAATTGTTTTAAACGCTATGAGTTAAATCTTTGATTTAAAGATTTAACGAATTAATCAAATTGAAATGGAAATTGATTTGGAAAATCTGTGAATGAATCTTTATGAAACTGGGTGAACTTTGTGAATTAAATCTTTTATTTAAAAGATTAAAGTGAGGAAATTGTTTAAACCGTTGAAGGTTGTTAAAATGAATCTTTTTGTTTAAAGATTTGAAAATGGTAATTTGTTAAACCATTTAAAAGAAAAAATTTGGGTAAAAAGTTGTGAATTAATTGAAATCCCATTATCCATTTGTTTTTGAATATTGCGCTCATTATTCGGTTTAGCCGGAAGAGGACCTTTGTGTCATATAACCCATTCCGAATAAGTGATACGTCGTATATGGATAGCATTTGAAGACCGGTGTTGAAGACCGGGTATTTGTGAAAACGACAGGATAACCTATTGATTGTCTCTGCACTGGGTAGCTCCTAGTATAGAGATTCCCTAAGTTATGGGAAGTCCGATCGGGATTGTGAATACCCGGATTGCAAGGGCTTCTTCGGAAGTGCCTTCGGTTCTGTTCGAACCTGGAACAGACTTGTATGGTTACATGTCTGACATTACATTTTGAGATATAAAGCTGATTTCTTTCAAATACATTTCTGTTGGTGGCGGAGAATTTATTCTCTTAGCTTAACACCCTTCTCTGAGACATACAAGCTCAGAGGTTATGTAGTTGAAGGTTATCAGCGATATACTCCCAATTTGGTAATGTGGCATGCTGAGTGTTGCTGTGTGATGATCATTTATTGATCATTTGTGATCAAAGCGTGGCTTTGTGAAAAAGCGTAGCTTTGTGGACGAGACCTCTTCGGACCTCACAACCCAGAAATGGTCGAAACAGGAATATGCGGCAAGGTTATGAGGGTCGCGCCATTTAGGGTATGTCATTTCCTTCTGGAAAAGGGTGGTATCAGGTATGGAGCCCTGGTATTTAACCTATGTGGATACTCCGATCTCATTTATTGCGTGATTGTGTGTTTATCGAGGCGCCTCGGATAAAGGTCCCAAAGGACCGGGTGTAACGTCTCGGGTTTTGCCCGCTCGAAAATCAACATCCGTACTTCACATTGTACTAGAATGCCGCAGATTCGACCGTTCAAATCCGATTCGCCGGAGCTATAACACAATTAAGTAAATAACACAGCGGAAGAAAAGAATAATACATTGATATATAATATCTGATACAACAGAGTGATACAATGAATATCAATATACATCAGAGATATGATACAACAAATAGCAGCGGAAAAGAAAAGATAATAACAGCAGCGGAACAATATCAATAGAAATGATAACTCCAAAATGATCTTCAAACAAGAATGAATCCACAACTCCAAGATAAGCAACTCCGATGAATGGACTAGCTCCAGATAATCTACTAAACCTGAATATCTGAAAAGAAACCCAACTCTAGACTGCCCGTGTGGAAAATAGTGGGCACCCAGAGTTTAGGAAGGGAACAATAAACTCCGGATCAGTCATGGGACTGGTGTGAGCAACAAAAACAGTTTATCTTTTAAACAAACAACAAAGAGTTTTAAAACATTGAAATCCGCAATGCTTTTGGAAAATGAAACTACCATAAGACCTCCTGCCACACACACAATGCAAACGCAGAATTGGAGGAGATTTCTTCTTATGATAGTCAAACATGCTTACTACGCAAATCATTGGATTATTATTATTAGTGCATAGTGGAAAACAATTTGAAAGTATAATATTAATCTTAGCCAACATAGGTACCATTATACTATGCCTACTATAGCTACCATATTAGATGGCAGGTTCTACAACTAAAACCGTACAAGGTTCGTATTGGAGAAATGGATTTCCAACAAATGGTCAGGCTAAGGAACTTCCTTCCGCCGCATGGGATCGCCTCTGGCGGGA
This sequence comes from Allium fistulosum, assembly GCA_030737815.1. Lineage (NCBI taxonomy): Eukaryota > Viridiplantae > Streptophyta > Magnoliopsida > Asparagales > Amaryllidaceae > Allium > Allium fistulosum. The sequence goes on from CM060905.1 coordinate 98,607,061, forward strand.
CGTCCAGAGAGACAAACTGCTCTCTGCAAACAAGGCCGGGTTACCCCTGTAACAGGTAACTCACGAAAATGCCACCCCCCGGTCCTTTGGGACCTTTATCCGAGGCGCCTCTAAACCAACATCACACATAATAAAGTGTATCCACATGAGTAAGTATCTGGGCTCCATACCATGATACCACCCCTTTCCAGAAGGAAATGACATACCCTAAAGGGCGCGACCCTCATAACCTTGCCGCAACATTCCTGTTTCGACCATTTCCGGGTTGTGAGGCCCTGACGAAGTCTCGTCCACAAAGCTACGCTTTGTTACAAAGCCATGCTTTGGGTCAACAGATGATCAACCTATGATCACAAAGATAAATGATCAAACAAATGATCATATCACAAATGATCAAACATTGATCATCACACAGCAACACTCAGCATGCCACATTACCAAATTGGGATATATCGCTGATAAATTTCAACTACATAACCTCTGAGCTCGTACGTCTCAGAGAAGGGTGTTAAGCTAAGAGAATAAATTCTCCGCCACCAACAGAAATGTATTTGAAAGAGATCGGCTTTATATCTCAAAGTGTAATGTCAGACATGTAACCATACAAGTCTGTTCCGGGTTCGAACAGAACCGAAGGCACTTCTCACGAAGCCCTTGCAATTCCGGATAATTTCCAATCACGTCCGGACTTCCCATCACAAAGGGTGATAAAATCTCTATATCGGGGCCAGTCGATGCAGAGACATTCGACGAGTTGTCCTTTCGTTTTCGAAAATATCCGGTCTTCACCACCGGTCTTCAAATGCTATCCATATACGACGTACCAGTATTCGGAACGGTTATATGACACAAAGGTCCTCTCTCGGCTAAACCGAATAATGAGCGCAATACTTTAAAACATATGGATATTGGGATTTCAATTAAGTCACAACTTATTACCCAAAATCTTTCTTCAAATGGTTTAACAAATTACCATTTTCAAATCTTTAAACAAAAAGATTCATTTTAACAACCTTAAATGGTTTAACAATTTTCCACATTTTTATCTTTTAAACAAAAGATTCATTCACAGATTTTCCAAATTAATTTCCATTTCAATTTAACTCGTTAAATCTTTAAAACAAAGATTTAACTTATAGCATTCAAACAATTCCATTTCAAATAGTTTAAACAAATCATCATTTTAAATCTGTTAAAAATAAACAGATTTAATTCATAGCTTTTCAAAACAATTCATTCATAACTTGGAAAACCATTTTCGCTTCAATCTTGAAATTCTTTTAATTAAACTGGAATTTCATTTCTTATCTGAAAGCTTTTATTCTTTTGAAAACAAATAGTTTCATTTCAGAAAATTTGATTTATTCATACGAGTTGAAATCCTTGGGTTAAATTCAAATTCCCAAACTTTATACTTTTGAAATGGTTTAATTCATACAAACACATTTATAACATTTTGAATCCCTAGTTTCAAATCATAGGATTCAATTTCAAACTTGAATTCAAATTTAAATCAAATTATTTAAATTTTCAAAACTCGATTAAGTTATTCAAAATAACTTTTATCCTGGAAAACTCATTTCAAAAGCTTTTCACTTTAAACCGAAATTTCTAATTTCAAAATCAATTGAAATTAAAATTTCAATTTCAGAACATCAAATCTAAATTATCTGTGACTTAATCGATTTCCACGTGAAATCCATATTTGTGTGTGTAAAAGTGTAGTCCAGGGGTTTCACACACAATAGTGCAACATCAATCATCACAGATATATCGATAAGCGGTATAATGGATAACGCTTATCTTCATTCACAGATTCATAGATAAAATGAATTTATCAGTCACAAAGATTCATCATTACAATTCGATGTGGGTTTCGGATAACCAACTGGAATCCGACTCCCTGTCGCATCGAAACTCAAATGTCGTTCTATGGGTCAAGGGTTTCATATTCACATAGTAACATATCACAGAAACAGAAATCACAGATTACAACATAAATCAGCATGTATCACAAAGCATCATATATCAGGGATATCAAACAATCAAGTCATCCAATAAAATTCAAACATTCATAAGTAAGGTCCAATTTATTATCTGATAAATTAATTTATACCAGATTTATTACTTATGAAAAAAACTACAAATCTTGGTTAATTACAAATCATTTTGATTAATTGACCTTTAATCATTTATTAATTAACCTTTAAACCAATTACATAATTAATTGACCCCTTAATTGCTTTCACAAAGTAATTAACAATTTACAATTGATTATCTCAATTAATTAATCTTATTATTTATCAAAATTTATCACATAAATTTGATTACTTAATAACTTCTAGTTAATTAACTTCATTAACTAATAACATTTTTTCAATTTCTTTCTTGAGAAATTATCTTAGATTAATTCATCTTAAATCATTTCCAATTATAAATTAATCTAAATCATTAATTAACTATTAATCATTCATTTATTAACTTAAGTAGTTAATTATAATTTATAAATCACCTTATCATTAATAAATCTCTACTTATAATTATAAAGTCATTGTTCTAAATTACTTTCTAAAATAATTAATCTAATTTTAAATTCCCCAACTTAGTTAACATTTTAAAGCCCTCTTTACATTTGAAATTCAATTATATTACTAACTATAATTCGAATGTTAATTCACTTTATGCTTAACTAGACTAATTACTTAATTAAAAGAATAATTTAGAGTTTAAAACATTTTAAAGTATTGACTAGAATAATTTAAACTTGTATCAAGTTTTAACTAAATCTGTTAAATATTTTTAAGATTTAAAGTGTTTACAGTTTGCCAAAACTGTTTACTTAACTTACTTAAGAAAATTTCAAAACTGCAGTTAACAAAAACCCGAGGCTCCCCCGCGTTACAACCCGAGTAGCACTTCGGTTAAATCATCCCCTTCCCCGAGTCTTTCCCTGGTATTACCCGAGTATTCACTCGGGTTTCTTCCCATCTTTCCCCGAGTCATCACTCTTTTTTTTCTTTTCGTCTCTCTGCTTCGAGACAAATCGCATCGAACTCGAGACAAACCCGAGCAACCCCTTTCTTCCCCGATTCAATACAACTTCCTGACACGAAAGTGATACTCGTGTACGTGCACAACTGAAATCGCCACCTTCGGTTGAACTGCTGGTCGCCAACACGTCCACGATGATGCTCTTGAAACTCTCGAACACTCAAAAGCTCGAACCAAACACGAGTTCGAAATCTCGTCCTCAAACCCAAAAACTGGAATAAACAACCCCTCAAACAAGTGCCTCGCTCCCCCTCTTCAGATCATCAGAGTTCGCGACTCCACGTCCAAAGCTCCCCTAGCATCCCACGCTCCTGATGGTTCCGGTCCGATGATCTCCGGTGGCCTACAGACGGCGCGGCGATCTCGTTTCTGCTCTAGACTAAATTTGGACCCTAAACCCTAATTTGCTCTCGTCCATAAGATTCTTGCAACAGATAATTTTTTCGACAATTTTCCTAAACTCTATGATGTTCAAACCTGCTTCAACCCAAATCTTATCATCCAAAGACGATTTGATCACCAGAAAATGATCAAAGAGTTGATTTTGTTCAAACTCGAACTGCCCTTGAATTTCTCAACTAAAAATCATCACTATTGTTTTAAAAATCCTATTTCCATATGTTCATTCAAATTGTAACATCAATTCAATAATTAAAAATCTTTGAATTTATCTTAAGATTTTGTTTGTACTGTAAAATTTTGGTTACAGGGACAAACCCTTCTTATTCAAGCTGAAAACAAATTTTAGCTCATGAATAAAGTTTAAACAAACTTATCTGTTCAAGATTAAAGTTTATCAGAGATTTTGGGGAGTGAAATCTACAGTTTCTAATTTGATTGAACTCTGGACTTAAGAGAACAGAGGTGTTATATTCACTCAGCACACATTAAATTGAACTTATATAGATATATTCATCTATATAAGATCATACAACGCAATATTACTTAGAATTTACATATTCCAATATTCATTATTTTAAACTTCAAAATTAAGTGTTTACTCACAAACATCAGATCACTAACCATGTTAAGAGTTTTTAAAGGAGACAATTTGCTCACCTATTTATCTGGAAAACAGAGAACACAGACATGCATAGTTGTATACAGTGTAATTAAAACTAAAGTCTAGTTGAAATCATCCATGCAAACCAATATTCACAACAATACTTGATAGATTTATCACAGGCATCAAGAAAACAGTTTTAAGCTTTTAAAAATAAAAGTTTACTCACATGGTCAAAACAAAGAAGGCTAGAAAAACCAGGTTGCTCACTTTGTTTTCAAAAGAAGAACAGAGCTGCTATGCTGAAACTAGATTTTGAAATTGCTAGCTGAAGCCTTCATCTTGATTCTCTGGTTTTTATTGATTGTTTTGATGTTTTAAGTTGATATTTTGTTTAGATTTTAAATGGTATTTCCTCAGTTTTGCACAGCCTATAATGAACGAAACTGAGAGATGAAAGTTGATATATGGGAATTTAGTTTACAAGTGATAATTTATTTTGTACAGGGGAATGTACACTAGTACAAGACTTTTGTATTTGGTCAGGGATATTTTTTCGAATGGAGGCTGATGATAATATTTGTGGTGGCTACATTAATTGCGTTGGTACCTTATCATCTTTACAATACTATTTCTTTAATTTTGTATGTACAATATATATACTTTGGTTTGTTTCATCCTTATCTTATTTTCCTTTTACTTGTTCTTACACTTTCCTGCATATCTACTTTACAGTCTACATTATATCTTACCTTCCTTTGTCTGGTTTCATTAATTTATAATGTAAATGAACTTCTACATACTCACTTTATTTGCTTGTTCATGAATATACATTGCATTAGAGAAAAATCTGGTGGCTGATATGATTCTTGTTTGTTTTACCAGCCTACATATTTATATTACTTATCCAGTTTTTTTTGTTTGTTCATACATGAATATATATTAATGTTTGTTTAATTACTTGGTATAATTTTGTATATAGGTAGTTGTATTTGTTTTATTACTTTGCAATGTAAATGAAATTCTATTTTGTACAAATTCGTATTGATTTATCTAAGATGCATATATTTACTTTAGATTGAATAAAACTATGTATATATATATTTATCATGTATATTTGTATTATTTGTTTCATATTCGTCTACATATATTTCTTTACTTTGCTATTTGCTTGGCGTTTATACTTACCTGCATATCCTGTTTATTTATTACTCTTTTATTTTAACCTTAATTATCAATTATTAAATTTACTTATTACTATTTCAAACCGTAGCTCCTTTCAAAACACACATATTTGTATATATTTTTATAAGTAATTTGAAATGACAATTTCTATTTAAAAATAAGAATTCATTTATAAAGGCATTCTATTATTATTTAACCCTATATTTATTTTTAAAACCATTTATTTACAATTTAAATTCAGGTCAAAATATATATTATTATTTCAAATTTAGTCAGATATGTTCAAATACAGATATATATTCTCATATATACAATAATTTAAATTTTTAAACGATTTATACAAATATACTTGGATATCGGGGAAACTCGCATCACCTTATCGATTTATTCCACAAATATTAATTCAAAAGTAAATAAATTATCATTTTAAATTTATATAAAATCCGGGGTCGTTACAGACTTCCCCCCTTAAAAGAATTTCGTCCTCGAAATTGCCAAGGAGACAAAAAGATAGATGAAATAGGATTTATCAAATCAACTGAGCATCTGTTCTGCATTTGGCTTACCAAATCAGAACATCAATAACAGATACAAGAACGAACCTGTTTGACAATCAACAAAATACTCGGATAGTCGGGTTATCCAGATCTACGAAATATGCAGTGGCATAGGTTAGTTTGAAGTGATAACTAACCACTCGTAGAACATATCGGGACCCAAAGATAGATAGACATATGGATACAATTTCAAAGCTTTTAGTTCAGAACTAAGTATCTATCAACCATAGCAACCAAAACAAACAAGGCAACCAATACATCCAAACAACAATTTTAGTCCTTCCGGAGTTTATGTCCCATATTTATATATCGAATCTCCTTCCTGGATCTACCAGAAACTATCGAAGAATTGAGAAAAGACGTTGAACAAAAGAGATTGATAGAGAAAAGATTACTTACTTATTGTTACAGAATATTGACCATTTATAGTCGTATTCCCTCGTCCCCTATCTCATCCTCTTCTTGCACTCATACTTACTATCAGTGGATAGCAAGAGAATTTACTGAGGCGTACGGACAGATATCTTAAGGATTACTCATTCTAGAGTTTACTTCACTCTATCTCTAATGAGCTACTTAATGTGTTACACTCCTGAGCTAAAGTACAACCTTAGCTCTGATACCACATGTAACGTCTCGGGTTTTGCCCGCTCGAAAATCAACATCTGTACTTCACATTGTACTAGAATGCCGCAGATTCGACCGTTCAAATCCGATTCGCCGGAGCTATAACACAATTAAGTAAATAACACAGCGGAAGAAAAGAATAATACATTGATATATAATATCTGATACAACAGAGTGATACAATGAATATCAATATACATCAGAGATATGATACAACATGTGATATCCCGGGATTTCGAGGAATTTAAAATGTGATAATCTCTTAATTTAAATTGATAAAATTGTTATTTTCAAATATAAATAACCAAATAATAATAATAATAGGATGTTTTAATTATGGTATAGATTGAATTATAATAAGAATAATTAATTAGTTAATTAAGTTTAATTATTGATTTTAAATAGATTTATCATTTCCAAAATTAATAAGTATTGTTTAAATATATATATATATATATATATATATATATTGTCTTGAGTTGTTTTATATCAATTTCAAACTAAATAAAGTGTTTATTTAAATAGTAAATAAATACAAAAAGATATGTTTACACTTAAAAATGAATTAAAAATATTGTATATAATTTTATTAGGATATAAATGAGTTTTATTGTTTTTCTTTTAAAGGTTTTTATTTATTTATAATATAGAAAAGCATTTATTTAAAAAGATATGTATTTATCTATTTAGGAAATACATATAAAGGCTTTTAAATAATTTTAAAAACAAATAAAATTAAATAATGACAAGTGTTAATTTTATATGCATGTAAAATACATGTGTAAGGTAATCAAATAAGGGTAGAGACAAGTGTCATTTTCTTATCATTTTTCTTTGATTTTTAATAAACCATAAATTAAGTTATATAAACCTACATCTACATTTATTTTTCTTCTCTAAGCTCATTTTCAAAACAAACTAAAACCAAAAGAAAACTGTACAACCGAAATCATCTCCAAACTAAAATCATTTCCAGCTCAAATATCCAAACTGAAATTCATCTCAAACCTGAAACCTTCCCCTGATCAAAACCAATATCATTTCCACAAACCAAAACATTGATTCATTTCCAAATCAAAAATCTTCAACCTGAAATTTCTCAAACCTGGAATCATTTCAAAAGCCTAAGTTCAAAAGCCTGTGACCATTTTCCTATTTCAAACCAAGTCTGTAATCAATTTTCAAGATTTGCATGCAATAAAATCTGAGGCGACAGCAAGTTTTCAAAAGCTTTCAGTTTTAAAGAAATCAAAATGTAAAGTTTTCAAAGCTTACAACCAGAGGCCAAGATTTTCAAGTTTTTTAAGCAAGCATTTCAATTTTTCCAGAGCTTCCAGTTTCTCTGTTCAACATAATAGGTGAGTAAACAATTCTTTTGCAAAAGTTAAAATGAATTTAAATTGTTTTCGAATGGTATTGAATGAAGTATCTTGCATGTTTATTTATACATAGATACTCTGTATGTATGTGAGTATTGAAGTGTGCATGCCTGATTTCATTGTTAATTGCTCTGTTCATTTTTAATTTGAGTAAACTTCTTTTATAAGATCCTAAAACCTATATATCTTGATTCTAGAAGTATGATATTGAGATGTACTTGAAATGATTTAGTGAAATTGGTTTGCAGGTTTATAAATGTGTAGGTATGATTATATGCAGGTCTGTACACCTATATATCTCTATTTTTATATCAATACAGGCTTCAAAATTTTATTAGAAAATTCATATCTTTACATCTGTTTGATTTTAGTCTAGGTAGTGTTAATGAAAAAGGTTTCTAACTATATATTTTAGATTGTAAAAATAGATTCAATGATATGTAATAAACATTTAACTCTAAAATATAAAGTTTACAGTAGAACTCAATGAAATGGGTAAATTTCGAAAATGTTAATTTAAAACTTTGACTCTATAATCTGATTAGTAATTACAAATGATGAATTTAGAAAAAGAATTCAAGAATTTTAAGATTGAAATGGTAGAGAAATTGTAAGTTGAACAGAAAAGTCATTTTCATAAAATTCTGATGATCGGCGAGTCAGGGATCATTGTGGTTGATGTCGGAGGTAGGTTGAAGGCTGTAGATGGTTGTAAAAATAGTGGATGAATTTATCATTCGTCGTGGTGATCGATCGAGGGTATTTTAGGGTTTAGTGAGTGGTTTTGGTCAGTGTTGAAGTCGAGGCTTTTTCGTGGACGTGGTCGAGCTGGAAGCTACCGCACCTGGGGGAAATGAGGCGTGGGTTAGAGATGAAGCTTTGGTCGAAGTCGTGGGAATTCTGGTGGTCGGAGGAGGTCTGACGAGGTGATTCTGATCGATGGTTTTGGTTCCGGTTGTTCTAGTTTGTTCGATTTTGAATTACGATTGGATTGAATGATCTGGGTGGTCGGATTTGTTGGGGTAGTTGTCGTGGACGTGTTGGAGGTGGCGGCGGTGACTGGAGTGGCGGCGTTCGCCTGTGCACGTGCACGATCGAACGTGTGCGTGTGTCAGTGGTTTGAGTTTGGGGGAGATGAAGTTTACTCGAGTCGTACTCGGGAAGGAACTCGCGTGGATGAAGTTTTTGCTCGAGTATTAATATCAGGGTGGTACGCGAGCATTTGAGGGAACCAGTTTTTAACAGTTTTAAGTTTTTACAAACAGTTTTAAAATTTGTTCGGGGAGGCACTCGTGAAATAAGGCTTTGAACTCGGGTATGTTGCCGGGTTGTACGCGAGAAGTAATGGGTGAACTGTTAAGTCTAAAACAGTTTAAAATTTAAATAAAGGCAAGATTTTTAAAAAATTTAACAATCAAGTTAAATCAATTTTCCTGGGAATTTATTTCTTAATAATTAATGTTTTGACTAAATTTAAGTTGTAACATTTGTTTAACTTAAATGTATTAAGATAAATTCTAAAGTTATTTTCAAACTTAATTTGAAATATAAAGGAAATGTTTTTTTTATCTTAAAACTTAATTAAAGGATGATAGTTAATGAGAAAAGTTAAGAATGATTAATTAATGGAATTAGTTATTGATTAAGGACTTATTAGTTAACAATTAAGTTTTCAAGTGATTTATTAACTTGTAATTAAGGATTGTTAATTTATATAAAGGTAAGTAATTAATGATTATTTATTTTAACTTAATTAATAATTTAATTAAGTGAGTTAATTATTAAGATCAAATGTTTTTAGATGATAATATTTATCTTAAGGTTAATTAAGAATTTTTAATGAGTTAAATTAATTTAAGTTTAATTAATTAATTTAATTGACAAGGATTAATTAAAGTAATTAAGAGTTAATTAAACTAGTAATTAAGAAGTGCTTAATAAGTTTTATTAAGTAATAATTAAGTTTTCTTAATTAATAATTAAGAAATTTTTAATTTATAATTAAAGTTAATTAAGGATTAATTAACTGTTATTAAGGATTAATTAATTATCATTTAAGGATTGATTAATTGGTAATTATGGATTAAATTAATTTGTAATTAAGGTTGTTAATTAATAATTAAGTTTATTAATTAATAATTAAGAGGTAATTAATTAGTTAATTAAGTTTAATTAATTAATTATAAAAGTAATTAAGGATTGATTACTTTGTATTAAAGAATATTAAAAGATATTGATTAATAATTAAGGTTTATTAATTAATAATTAAAGAATAATTAATCAAGGATTAATTAATTTGTTTAAAGGGTAATTAAGGATGAGTTACTCAGTTATGATTTAGGAATGAATGTGATTTATTTAAGTTAATTAATTTGTTAATTAATTAAAGATAGTCACTTGGTAATTAATTAAGTATAATTACTTAATAAGATTTGTTAAGAATAATTACTTAGTATAAGTAATTGATAAATGAATTATTGGATGTAATTGGTGTAATTAATCAAAAAGGATTTATAAAAGAAATTAAAGTAATTAAGAATAGTTAATTACTGTTAATGATTATTTAAGGTTGATTAATGGAAGTAATTAATTAATGCATGATTAATTAATGTAATTAATTAAGGAATAATGTAATTAATTATAGTTAATTAATTAAAGTAATTAATTAAGGATCATTGATTAATGTAATTAATGAGAGTAATTAAAGGTTAATTACTATTAATGGTTAAGGGTAATTAATTTGTAAATTTAATTAAAGGATAATTACTTTATGTAATTGATGAATAATTAATCAAGAGTGATTAATATTTAAAAGAATGATTAATTAATTAAATGGATTGTAATTAATTAATGGTTGATTAAGCAAGGATAGGAATTAATTCTTAAGTAATTAATTTAATTTAAGTGGATTAAATTAATTATAATAGAGATTAATAAATGGTTGCTTATGAATGATGGTTGAGTAGAATGTCTGATTTGGTTGATATCTATTGGATGATATACTATTCTGAGATATGATATTAGATATATCTGTGATAAATGTGTAATATTTATCTATGTTAAAGCTGTGTGAATTCAAGTATTGAATTGAATTGTTTAAACCTTTAAACAACTTGGCCTTAAAAGATACGTTTTGGATTTCGATGAGACCGGGATCGGGTTTCCGTATACCGGATTTCCAGGTCTGGAGACCCGAATACCACATCGATCCAAATTACGATAGGACGTGAATCTCAAGTGAAGATGAAGATTCAGAGTGCAAGGGTTATTGTCGTTAACTCTGAGGGTGATTCCAAAACGAGTGTAACGAGATAATGCCTTCGGTTTCGTTCGAACCCGGAACGAACTTGTATGGATTGAATGCTTTCAGCACATCGTCAGGCGGACGATGAGCATTCTAAGTGATGTGTTCTGATTAAAGGTAATCGTGAACTCAAGCCTCATCAACCGGGAATGGCTAAAACAGGGGAGGTGCAGCAAGGCTTCGTGGGTAGCGCCCACTGAGAGTAAGGTCATCCCTGTCTAGATGTCCCTTTCTATTTCGACTTAGTGGTACGGTTGCAGTACACAACCGTGGGGTGATTTTATTCGGAATTATCCAGTAAGGGATGGTTCCGGCTTTGTGTTGCAGGGGAGCGGGCGTACTCCTCGGTACGGTGATCTAGGCCACGTACTGTGACGGGCGGTACCCCAGTAGCCCTGCCATTGTATGGAATCCAAACTCCAATAAGTGCCGTACGTGTTAGTTGTGCCCAACTATGTTGGAACGTGAGATGTAAGCATTCCAGCTATTTCTGTATTTTACTTGAAAATCCTAGACCCTATTATAATATAACTGGATTTCCTATCAAATGTTTTGGTTATCGTAAGGTAAAAACTTTTCCGTGTTTATGTGCGGGAAGTCTTACGAGATACTTTTCTTTTCAAAAGATTTTGAAGTTAAGCAAATTTAAACCGTTTACTCACACCAGACCCATGTCTGACCCAAGTGTTTATTTCTGTTTTATAAACTCTTGGGTACTCAAATTTTTACGAGTAGCCAAGGGAGTCAGGTTTGCTTTGACGAATATTCTGGAGGAGCAATGGAGCAGGAGGCTTCGGCGTTCGTAGATATAGTATTCCGCTGTGTTGATCTCTGAGTCATTATTATCTGTGTTGTATCTTGTATTGTAAAAACTAGACAGGTGTTTATAACTGTCTAGTATGTGTTGTATATATTGTGTAACTCTGATAGTTGTTGTATATGAAACTATGTAATAGTTTATGTTATTAATATAATTTATTCGTTCCGCTGTTTAGATTCTGTTGTTGTTTCTTTCTTTCTTCTCTTCTTTTCTCTTTCTATCCCTTTCTTTCTTATTAGCGATACGACTTTCTGGTCAATGAAAGTCGGGTTGTCACATTTGGTATCAGAGCGGTAGGTTGAGTAAATACCTAGGCTCTGGAGTGATGTCTATCTTGAGAGAGCGTATTTGTAATTTTTATATAACTATATATACATATACTCTACCTATTTGTTGGGTTACCTGTTCGGGTTTTCCAATATAAGTTATAAAGGTAGATAGGATAGTGGTGTGTGTAACACGACTACCAATGGTTGGAGTTTGGATGTTTGAGGTTGGAAGTGTATCTGTCGAGACTGTAAACCTAATACCGTCTCGAATGAACTTTGATATGGTATAAGGATTTCTCTGATCTCTGAAGGAAATCTGTTAAGATTCGGAGTCCATCATTGAAGTATAAGTTTGATCGCGCTCGTGTGGGCGGATTTTTGAGAGTTTGGATCTGTTGATTGAGCAGAAGCAAGTGATGGTATCTTGATACCTCAGGAAATTGTAGCTGTGTGATGAGACGCAGTGATTATGGATGTTCCCAAAGAAGTTTTCTTTTGGAGCAAGTTTAAGGAAGTGTGTCTGCTTCGGTGTTGTGGCTGAGTTCAGCAGGATGTTTGTGTTTGGTCTGAGGTCCGGGTTCTCTAGAAGCTTTGGATAAGGAGTCTTTGTCATCCGTGTTAGCGGTGCAGCTCGAGTGTTCTGTGTTCCTGCTGGAAGATCTTTTGGCTTAGCAGTTCGTAAAGTGGAGTTCAGAAGCTGCGGAGTAAATTCATTTTTCAAATGGATTGGTCAAGCACTAGACTGTTCTGATGGATTAAGAAAGAACAGTAATCTTTGGATATTGGACTGGATAGGATCGCAAAAGTGACTTGCGATAGTTTGAGTGATTCTCTTGGGAAATCTTTTGCTTGAGTTTGAGGCATCTCTAGAAGATGTAGGAGTTATAGAGTTGTCAGAAATTTTCTGGAGTATTCGTCAAGTTTGTGCTCGTGTTCATCGACGGCATCTAGATCAGAGTTGAGTAGCGAAAGCTTGGAAGTAGTTGTTCTAGAGTAGAAGCAACCGGAAGTTGCAAAGTTTGGATTAGAGGGTTCCTACATGAAGTTTTCAAGATCTGAAGGACAGATTGGTGAGAGCATTTGTTTTGTCTTTTCTGGATAGAAGAAGTATTTGGAATCTACTGATGATTGAGGAGTAGAGTTTGAGTTCTGGATTTCTGTAGGTCTTGAAAGGATCCGTTTGTTGGATTGTTTTTGGTTCTGTTTGTTTCGAGAAGCATTAGCAAAGATTGAGCTGATCAGGAAGGATGAAGGCAGCCAGTATCGTCAGAAGAATTCTGTGGATTAGAGATGGAGAATTTGGAATTCGAAGTTGGAGACTTCGTTGTTATTTCTTCGGTGAAAGGAGCAAATAAGATTGGGTAAGACTAGAAAGATAGCTCCGAGTATATTGGATCTTTCTGAATTTTTGTGAGGATAAGTGTTTTGGCTTCGGTATTGAATTACCAGTTTGGATCTAGTAGAGCGAGTAACCTAGTATCTATATCTGGGAAACTCGGGATAATTTTAGGTAGTTTATCCGGATCTATGTCCGGATAGCTAGAGTTGTTTGTTTGTATGGATTGTTTGTTGGATGAAATGGTTTGTTTGGATGAATGGTTGTTTGATTGATAGTGTATGGTTGATGTATATGCTTGGAATTTTGAAAATAAATTTAAAATTTTTTGGATTATCTTTTGTTTTAAATTTCGAGGACGAAATTCTTTTAAATAGCAGCGGAAAAGAAAAGATAACAACAGCAGCGGAACAATATCAATAGAAATGATAACTCCAAAATGATCTTCAAACAAGAATGAATCCACAACTCCAAGATAAGCAACTCCGATGAATGGACTAGCTCCAGATAATCTACTAAACCTGAATATCTGAAAAGAAACCCAACTCTAGACTGCCCGTGTGGAAAATAGTGGGCACCCAGAGTTTAGGAAGGGAACAATAAACTCCGGATCAGTCATGGGACTGGTGTGAGCAACAAAAACAGTTTATCTTTTAAACAAACAACAAAGAGTTTTAAAACATTGAAATCCGCAATGCTTTTGGAAAATGAAACTACCATAAGACCTCCTGCCACACACACAATGCAAACGCAGAATTGGAGGAGATTTCTTCTTATGATAGTCAAACATGCTTACTACGCAAATCATTGGATTATTATTATTAGTGCATAGTGGAAAACAATTTGAAAGTATAATATTAATCTTAGCCAACATATGTACCATTATACTATGCCTACTATAGCTACCATATTAGATGGTAGGTTCTACAACTAAAACCGTACAAGGTTCGTATTGGAGAAATGGATTTCCAACAAATGGTCAGGCTAAGGAACTTCCTTCCGCCGCATGGGATCGCCTCTGGCGGGACGTCCCGAGAGACAAACTGCTCTCTACAAACAAGGCCGGGTTACCCCTGTAACAGGTAACTCACGAATATGCCACCCCCCGGTCCTTTGGGACCTTTATCCGAGGCGCCTCTAAACCAACATCACACATAATAAAGTGTATCCACATGAGTAAGTATCTGGGCTCCATACCATGATACCACCCCTTTCCAGAAGGAAATGACATACCCTAAATGGCGCGACCCTCATAACCTTGCCGCAACATTCCTGTTTCGACCATTTCCGGGTTGTGAGGCCCTGACGAAGTCTCGTCCACAAAGCTACGCTTTGTTACAAAGCCATGCTTTGGGTCAACAGATGATCAACCTATGATCACAAAGATAAATGATCAAACAAATGATCATATCACAAATGATCAAACACTGATCATCACACAGCAACACTCAGCATGCCACATTACCAAATTGGGATATATCGCTGATAAATTTCAACTACATAACCTCTGAGCTCGTACGTCTCAGAGAAGGGTGTTAAGCTAAGAGAATAAATTCTCCGCCACCAACAGAAATGTATTTGAAAGAGATCGGCTTTATATCTCAAAGTGTAATGTCAGACATGTAACCATACAAGTCTGTTCCGGGTTCGAACAGAACCGAAGGCACTTCTCACGAAGCCCTTGCAATTCCGGATAATTTCCAATCACGTCCGGACTTCCCATCACAAAGGGTGATAAAATCTCTATATCGGGGCCAGTCGATGCAGAGACATTCGACGAGTTGTCCTTTCGTTTTCGAAAATATCCGGTCTTCACCACCGGTCTTCAAATGCTATCCATATACGACGTACCAGTATTCGGAACGGTTATATGACACAAAGGTCCTCTCCCGGCTAAACCGAATAATGAGCGCAATACTTTAAAACATATGGATATTGGGATTTCAATTAAGTCACAACTTATTACCCAAAATCTTTCTTCAAATGGTTTAACAAATTACCATTTTCAAATCTTTAAACAAAAAGATTCATTTTAACAACCTTAAATGGTTTAACAATTTTCCACATTTTTATCTTTTAAACAAAAGATTCATTCACAGATTTTCCAAATTAATTTCCATTTCAATTTAACTCGTTAAATCTTTAAAACAAAGATTTAACTTATAGCTTTCAAACAATTCCATTTCAAATAGTTTAAACAAATCATCATTTTAAATCTGTTAAAAATAAACAGATTTAATTCATAGCTTTTCAAAACAATTCATTCATAACTTGGAAAACCATTTTCGCTTCAATCTTGAAATTCCTTTAATTAAACTGGAATTTCATTTCTTATCTGAAAGCTTTTATTCTTTTGAAAACAAATAGTTTCATTTCAGAAAATTTGATTTATTCATACGAGTTGAAATCCTTGGGTTAAATTCAAATTCCCAAACTTTATACTTTTGAAATGGTTTAATTCATACAAACACATTTATAACATTTTGAATCCCTAGTTTCAAATCATAGGATTCAATTTCAAACTTGAATTCAAATTTAAATCAAATTATTTAAATTTTCAAAACTCGATTAAGTTATTCAAAATAACTTTTATCCTGGAAAACTCATTTCAAAAGCTTTTCACTTTAAACCGAAATTTCTAATTTCAAAATCAATTGAAATTAAAATTTCAATTTCAGAACATCAAATCTAAATTATCTGTGACTTAATCGATTTCCACGTGAAATCCATATTTGTGTGTGTAAAAGTGTAGTCCAGGGGTTTCACACACAATAGTGCAACATCAATCATCACAGATATATCGATAAGCGGTATAATGGATAACGCTTATCTTCATTCACAGATTCATAGATAAAATGAATTTATCAGTCACAAAGATTCATCATTACAATTCGATGTGGGTTTCGGATAACCAACTGGAATCCGACTCCCTGTCGCATCGAAACTCAAATGTCGTTCTATGGGTCAAGGGTTTCATATTCACATAGTAACATATCACAGAAACAGAAATCACAGATTACAACATAAATCAGCATGTATCACAAAGCATCATATATCAGGGATATCAAACAATCAAGTCATCCAATAAAATTCAAACATTCATAAGTAAGGTCCAATTTATTATCTGATAAATTAATTTATACCAGATTTATTACTTATGAAAAAAACTACAAATCTTGGTTAATTACAAATCATTTTGATTAATTGACCTTTAATCATTTATTAATTAACCTTTAAACCAATTACATAATTAATTGACCCCTTAATTGCTTTCACAAAGTAATTAACAATTTACAATTGATTATCTCAATTAATTAATCTTATTATTTATCAAAATTTATCACATAAATTTGATTACTTAATAACTTCTAGTTAATTAACTTCATTAACTAATAACATTTTTTCAATTTCTTTCTTGAGAAATTATCTTAGATTAATTCATCTTAAATCATTTCCAATTATAAATTAATCTAAATCATTAATTAACTATTAATCATTCATTTATTAACTTAAGTAGTTAATTATAATTTATAAATCACCTTATCATTAATAAATCTCTACTTATAATTATAAAGTCATTGTTCTAAATTACTTTCTAAAATAATTAATCTAATTTTAAATTCCCCAACTTAGTTAACATTTTAAAGCCCTCTTTACATTTGAAATTCAATTATATTACTAACTATAATTCGAATGTTAATTCACTTTATGCTTAACTAGACTAATTACTTAATTAAAAGAATAATTTAGAGTTTAAAACATTTTAAAGTATTGACTAGAATAATTTAAACTTGTATCAAGTTTTAACTAAATCTGTTAAATATTTTTAAGATTTAAAGTGTTTACAGTTTGCCAAAACAGTTTACTTAACTTACTTAAGAAAATTTCAAAACTGCAGTTAACAAAAACCCGAGGCTCCCCCGCGTTACAACCCGAGTAGCACTTCGGTTAAATCATCCCCTTCCCCGAGTCTTTCCCTAGTATTACCCGAGTATTCACTCGGGTTTCTTCCCATCTTTCCCCGAGTCATCACTCTTTTTTTCTTTTCGTCTCTCTGCTTCGAGACAAATCGCATCGAACTCGAGACAAACCCGAGCAACCCCTTTCTTCCCCGATTCAATACAACTTCCTGACACGAAAGTGATACTCGTGTACGTGCACAACTGAAATCGCCACCTTCGGTTGAACTGCTGGTCGCCAACACGTCCACGATGATGCTCTTGAAACTCTCGAACACTCAAAAGCTCGAACCAAACACGAGTTCGAAATCTCGTCCTCAAACCCAAAAACTGGAATAAACAACCCCTCAAACAAGTGCCTCGCTCCCCCTCTTCAGATCATCAGAGTTCGCGACTCCACGTCCAAAGCTCCCCTAGCATCCCACGCTCCTGATGGTTCCGGTCCGATGATCTCCGGTGGCCTACAGACGGCGCGGCGATCTCGTTTCTGCTCTAGACTAAATTTGGACCCTAAACCCTAATTTGCTCTCGTCCATAAGATTCTTGCAACAGATAATTTTTTCGACAATTTTCCTAAACTCTATGATGTTCAAACCTGCTTCAACCCAAATCTTATCATCCAAAGATGATTTGATCACCAGAAAATGATCAAAGAGTTGATTTTGTTCAAACTCGAACTGCCCTTGAATTTCTCAACTAAAAATCATCACTATTGTTTTAAAAATTCTATTTCCATATGTTCATTCAAATTGTAACATCAATTCAATAATTAAAAATCTTTGAATTTATCTTAAGATTTTGTTTGTACTGTAAAATTTTGGTTACAGGGACAAACCCTTCTTATTCAAGCTGAAAACAAATTTTAGCTCATGAATAAAGTTTAAACAAACTTATCTGTTCAAGATTAAAGTTTATCGGAGATTTTGGGGAGTGAAATCTACAGTTTCTAATTTGATTGAACTCTGGACTTAAGAGAACAGAGGTGTTATATTCACTCAGCACACATTAAATTGAACTTATATAGATATATTCATCTATATAAGATCATACAATGCAATATTACTTAGAATTTACATATTCCAATATTCATTATTTTAAACTTCAAAATTAAGTGTTTACTCACAAACATCAGATCACTAACCATGTTAAGAGTTTTTAAAGGAGACAATTTGCTCACCTATTTATCTGGAAAACAGAGAACACAGACATGCATAGTTGTATACAGTGTAATTAAAACTAAAGTCTAGTTGAAATCATCCATGCAAACCAATATTCACAACAATACTTGACAGATTTATCACAGGCATCAAGAAAACAGTTTTAAGCTTTTAAAAATAAAAGTTTACTCACATGGTCAAAACAAAGAAGGCTAGAAAAACCAGGTTGCTCACTTTGTTTTCAAAAGAAGAACAGAGCTGCTATGCTGAAACCAGATTTTGAAATTGCTAGCTGAAGCCTTCATCTTGATTCTCTGGTTTTTATTGATTGTTTTGATGTTTTAAGTTGATATTTTGTTTAGATTTTAAATGGTATTTCCTCAGTTTTGCACAGCCTATAATGAACGAAACTGAGAGATGAAAGTTGATATATGGGAATTTAGTTTACAAGTGATAATTTATTTTGTACAGGGGAATGTACACTAGTACAAGACTTTTGTATTTGGTCAGGGATATTTTTTCGAATGGAGGCTGATGATAATATTTGTGGTGGCTACATTAATTGCGTTGGTACCTTATCATCTTTACAATACTATTTCTTTAATTTTGTATGTACAATATATATACTTTGGTTTGTTTCATCCTTATCTTATTTTCCTTTTACTTGTTCTTACACTTTCCTGCATATCTACTTTACAGTCTACATTATATCTTACCTTCCTTTGTCTAGTTTCATTAATTTATAATGTAAATGAACTTCTACATACTCACTTTATTTGCTTGTTCATGAATATACATTGCATTAGAGAAAAATCTGGTGGCTGATATGATTCTTGTTTGTTTTACCAGCCTACATATTTATATTACTTATCCAGTTTTTTTTGTTTGTTCATACATGAATATATATTAATGTTTGTTTAATTACTTGGTATAATTTTGTATATAGGTAGTTGTATTTGTTTTATTACTTTGCAATGTAAATGAAATTCTATTTTGTACAAATTCGTATTGATTTATCTAAGATGCATATATTTACTTTAGATTGAATAAAACTATGTATATATATATTTATCATGTATATTTGTATTATTTGTTTCATATTCGTCTACATATATTTCTTTACTTTGCTATTTGCTTGGCGTTTATACTTACCTGCATATCCTGTTTATTTATTACTCTTTTATTTTAACCTTAATTATCAATTATTAAATTTACTTATTACTATTTCAAACCGTAGCTCCTTTCAAAACACACATATTTGTATATATTTTTATAAGTAATTTGAAATGACAATTTCTATTTAAAAATAAGAATTCATTTATAAAGACATTCTATTATTATTTAACCCTATATTTATTTTTAAAACCATTTATTTACAATTTAAATTCAGGTCAAAATATATATTATTATTTCAAATTTAGTCAGATATGTTCAAATACAGATATATATTCTCATATATACAATAATTTAAATTTTTAAACGATTTATACAAATATACTTGGATATCGGGGAAACTCGCATCACCTTATCGATTTATTCCACAAATATTAATTCAAAAGTAAATAAATTATCATTTTAAATT
Organism: Allium fistulosum; assembly: GCA_030737815.1. Lineage (NCBI taxonomy): Eukaryota > Viridiplantae > Streptophyta > Magnoliopsida > Asparagales > Amaryllidaceae > Allium > Allium fistulosum. The sequence goes on from CM060905.1 coordinate 98,627,290, forward strand.
TATATAAAATCCGGGGTCGTTACACCGGGGGATGGCATATTCGTGAGTTACCTAGTTACAGGGGTAACCCGGCCCTGTGTTGGCAGAGAGCTAGTTAGTTCTCGAGACGTCCAGCCAGAGGCGATCCCATGTGGTGGTAGGAAGTTCCTTAGCCTGACCATTTGTTGGAAAATCCAAAGAAACAATACGAACCTTGTACGGTTTTAGTTGTATAACCTTCCATGGAATGTGGCGGTAACTTGCTATTGAACATGGTAGCTATAGTAGGCATAAGTGCGGAATGCCTAAGCTGGCTAAGATTAATATTATACTTTTGAAATGTTTTATGCACTATGCACTAGTAATAATATGGAAAAGAAATTCTCTCGTATCAAGCATGTTTGACTATCATAAGAAGAAATCTCCTCCAATTCTGCGTTTGCATTGTGTGTGTGGCGGGAGGTCTTATGGTAGTTTCATTTTCCAAAAGCATTGCGGATTTCAATGTTTAAAGTTCTTTTGTTGTTGTTTTAAAGATAAACTATTTTTGTTACTCACACCAGTCCCACGACTTACTCGGAGTTTATTGTTCCTTTCCTAAACTCTAGGTGCTCATAATTTTCCACACGAGCAGTCTAGAGTTGGGTTTCTTTTCAGATAGTCAGGTTTAGTAGATTATCTGGAGCTAGTTCAGTTTTGAAGATCAGGACTGACGTTGCTTATCTTGGTGGTTCGAGCTGATGTTGGAGTCATTCTCTGACTGATCATTTGGAGTTATCACTTCTGTTATTTCCGCTGTATTATTATTTATCTCTGATATTGTTGTATCATATTGATATCATTGTTGTATATCATACTGGATATTGTATTCATTGGATTTGTATATGATATCATCTATTTCTTTATTCCGCTGTGTTGTTATACTTAATGGTGTTATAAGCTCCGGCAAGCCGGATTCGGCGTTTGAATCTACGGCATTTTGAGTACAAGTGAAGTACGGGTGCCGATTTTCGAAGGCCGAATTTTAGATCGCTACAGTATATTAAGTTGGTAGTTTTCATTCGTAGTTTTAAAACGAACGAGTTTTTGGCCATTTTGACTGGTCTGGAAATCTAGGTCGTTACAAGTGTTTTCACATATATTATATTTCATAATCAACCATCGATTCAAATTCAGTATTTTAAACACATAAATCAACCAATTCGAACAGTAAACTAATTGAACTATAGCTTGCAATTTTATTCCAATAATATCAATCATTCACAACCAAAATTTATCGAAATTCCTAAGTTAACAAGGCATGCAAGAGGGATATAATTATTCAGATATAGATGCATGAGTTATAAAATAACTCACCGAATTCATTGCTTGTACACATTTTACACTACCACATGCATGAAAGAGATGATTGCTCATAAACTGGATGAGCAAAATCCATATACAATAATAAATGTTAATAAACTAGCTGAATACAGTTCAAACAACCAAACAATCAATCAACAATAACAAATAGCGAACGCATTAATAACCAATAATAAATGCGAACACATCATTATAGAAAATAAATTAATATATTAAGTAAAAATTCATTTACTCCTATGACTAACTTTTCCACGAAAAGTTAAAACTATCTATTATGAAAGAAATAAATTCAATTTCAAGAAATTTTAGTTATAAAAAACTATTTAAATGATTTTAGAAAGAGTTTAAAAGCCTTTGGAAATTTCATACTTACATTTTAAAATAAATTATTCATTTCTAGAAGTAATTATAAGGTTTCAATTATTTTAAAAACTCTTTTATTTTATTTATTATGGATTTGAGATTTTAATGAGATATCATTCTCTTCTATGAAGCAAGGAATTTTAATAAACGATTGAATTATCGGATTGGTATGGGACTTTTCATACAATTCTCTAGCTTATTATTATAATTTGTTAAATAAAGTTTGAGTGGAATTTACTAAATTATAGTAAATAATTGAATTTACTATCTAGTATGGTAGAATATATAATATAAATAAATCAAAATCATTTCTTGTGAACTGAAATTGGTTGCTCTTTAATGATTTTTGTTTCAATGTTTTATGAAGTTTTCTTCTCCCTTTTTATGATTTTTGTGAACTGAAATTTCAAATATTATATGAAAATCTGTAACAACCCTATTTTCGAACCCGTAGTATTATATAAATTCAATTAAAATTGAAGTGGTTGAATTTGATTTAATAATTATCATTTTTGGAAATCAAATTATTGTTTAATTGAAGTCTAATTAACAAAGGATTTTGTTAGAATAAAATTTAATTATTTAATGATCCCTTTCTAGATAATATATTGAAATTCAAATAAATTGAGTTAGTTCTATAACCTATGGATACATGTAGTAAAGTATGAAAGTATGCTTGGTGAAAAAAGTACTAATATATATTTGCTGAAATACATAGATAAGTCTGAAAAATAAATAGAACCTGCAGCATGTATTTGGTTTTAAATATGCAGCTCTTTTGGATTAATTGTACTATGACTTGTGTATATTTTTGTTTTTGACTCTTTTGGACCGGTTCGAATATTGGAGATGAAGTAATCAACAAATAAATAATACAATACTGTGAAGTCATGTCCATGTCATACTTATTAAATCTTTATATACGGAACTTATGATTTGATTTGAGTAAGCATAGGTACATGAAGACGTTGTACGATGTTCTTGGGTGCATGCTCGCTTATATGCTCGTTATAGCTTGGAATCAGAGCTGGATTCAAAACATTATGGAATGTAATTTGCACAGATGCATGTTAAATAAAATTTTGTGTTAAAATAATTTAGAGTGCGATAATAATATTTTTAAAAGAGAAATCTTTAAAATTATTTTACATCCTTATTAGAAAATATTTAATGAGTTGAATATCTCGAATACCTCAAAATGCTTAATGTTTAAAATTTGTATAAGGTGTTTATATGCTGTAAGGGTGTAAAATCTTTGTATAAATTATATTCAAATTAGAAAATAAGGAAGTAATTAATGGAAGATATTTTATATAATAATTGGAATATAATTTTGGAAAGTAAGTTTTTCAAAATAAGTTAAGTTTATATCTTTAAGGAAAGAAGGAGATTGTTCAAAAGCTCAATCATGCAATTTATCTTATCATTATTTCAAAGATTAAGTTGCATCTTGTTTATTGATGCCAAGTACTGACTTGAATAAAATAAATAGTCCACAAATTATGTACAAACTTATAGTTATATAAGTTTCTTGATAAATACAATTGACAATTAGAGACAAAATAAAAATGTACATTATGTATATATAAAAAACTATTGATTATTATTGTCATGGAATTATATTTATGTGTCAAAATAAATAAGGATCTATAGTATTTCCAGTTTACATAAATGTTAAATTACCATAAGGGTGTTTTCTGGTACATACATGTAGTTTATAATATGTGTTAGTAACTTAAATGCATTAAAATGTGATGTTTCTTTTCATTGAGTGCCCATATCATTCCACCGTGATTTTGATTTATTTATATTCTATACTATTCCATACCAGATAGTAAATTCAAGTAATTACTATAAGTTAGTAAATTCCACTCAAACTCTATTTAACAAATTATAATAATAAGTGAGAAAATTGTTGTAACGACCCGGTATTTTGGACCATTCAAATCGACAATAATCCACACATGTCAGACTTGAATAATGCAAAATAACAGATTGTAATAAAATTTGGAGGAAATAAAATCATTCACAGAATCACAGACACAGAAATATCAGAATAACTCGCAGCGGAATTTAAAAATAACCATAGTGGTTCATGAAGCCACTAAAATACATAGTCTCAAAACAAGTACAAATTACATAGTCTAAAACCAATACAGTTTGAACAACCACAGAAAATCCCAAATTCATTTGTCCCAATTACATAAGCTAAAATAAAAGACTGAATAGTAAAACAGAAAGCAGCTTGATAAAGATGATCTCCAGTAGTCCTAGCTCTGGGAAGATGAAGTCCAAACTGATACTCAGGCTGACCCGAGCGTAAAAATAAAACATAAACACTCGAGTCAGGACATACATACTTATACAATGTAAACCAACTCAAGTGAGCTGTAATAAGGGTACAAGTAACTTAAAGAATGCTTGGGATCGCCCATTCTTTAAGGATCCGTTAAACTATCTACTATGTAGTGATATTCGCTATTATAATAATGTCTAATATAAAATAAACATACTTTTTAATAGCATCAAGGGGTTACCTATATAGCCCTTAACACGTAATAGTCCCAGTAGTCTATCCAGTATTAGCATACTCCCAAAATGGGGGCTACCCTCGATACTCCACAAGCTACGGGAGAAATCACAAATCGTAGTAAAGCTCGATATGGTAGGTGACACGGCACAACTAGGCAATGCCAGGGTAGATATACCAATTACGCACACAGACTGATGGAGCGCATAGCAGCCACTACCGTCCACCTCGAACAACACTCCCAAATCAAGGGTGGCCACCAAAATCACAAAGTAATAGAATGGTATCGAAGAAGTGCGTCCGATAAGAGGTGCTACCTCACTGGTCCGAGATCGCTCCTGTTTTAGCCACCTTATGCCAACTCACGGGAGTCGGGTCTACGTATATACCTGAGGATCGTCGCCACCATCCTACTTCATTCTGGAAACTTCACCGCGTACACAGTTGTCAAAGTGGTTTTCGGTATCGACAGAGAGTATGTCCATATCCGATCCCGGTCTCTTTAACAACCAAACGTTATTATAACCCGTGGTTATAAATATAAAACAGTTTATATCAAAAATACTGCAATTTAAAACCATTTAAAACAAAGTCATTATTCTTTAAATCAAATATTCAATTTCCTAAATTTTAGCCTTTCTGAATTCATTTATTCACTTAAAAACAATAAAACATTAAAATTTCAACTTTCACAGCATTTAAAAAGTGCTGCGGTAAGTTATATTTGAAAACAATTTAATTCAGCAAAGACAGCATTTATAAACTGCTATAACAGTTCAGTTTTAAACAAAATCATATTTCAGCCTACTACAGCTCTTAACAAGTGCTATAGTAGCCCCTTTATTAGTTTCAGGTTAAATTTTTGTTCCTGCTACAACAGCAATTTCCAAGTGCTATCATAGCCTTAGTTCATTTTAGTCTTTTGGTTCATTTATATAACCACAGCACTTAACAAGTGCTGCAGATTCTACTTAGTTCAGAATTGGTTCATTTCCAGAAATGGTAGCATTTCTGAAGTGCTATAAATTAAATTTCCAGGTTTTAAGGGCAATTCCAGCCATAAATAAACTTCCATTTAAATCATTTAAACTTATAAAATTATAAATTTTCACATTAAAAATGTTCATTTAAATCCTTTAACTTATGATTTTTCTAAAGAGAAATTTTGCAAATAAAAACCAAAAATTTACAAAGTTCACTTATTAAATTCAAGTGTGTCAATTCCCATTTTCATTTAAACAATTCATTTCAACACTTAAACTTAAATCTCCATATTACACCATTTTAAAACTTAATTATCATTTTAATTTAATTAATCTTAAGTTTCCATCTTTTCTTTTTAGTCAAATTTTCAATTTTAAGTTACACTTTAAAGTCAATATTTTTTTATCCATTTATTTACATTTATCACATAGAAAAATCATTTCTACTCTAAATAAATCATTTTAAAAACTCAATTTAAATCAATTTTCAAATATTTAAAATTTTTAAAAGTATCCAGAAAAATACAGAAAATAACCACGGGTCTGTATAATATTTTCTAGCCTAAGTAAAGTGATACGGATAATATATCATTTCAATCCGTAGTTAACAAAGAAAAATCCGGGTTTTATCATTTCAAACCCGCAATCCCAAGTAAATAAAATTTAATCGAAAATTGCTCAGGCCTATCATTTCAGCCCATAACGATCTTCCCTTATTCTAAAGTCTGTTCGGGTATGTATCATTTCAACCCATAGTGATTCTATTCTACAGGGAACTTGCAGTGTGATTTTACAGAATAGAATAATAGTAAAATAAGAACAAAGTATAACAGATGATATGTTATGCAATTTTAACAAGTTTACATCATATATAAATAATCACAGGTAATTATAACATCTATTTTTATTTATTTATTTATTTTCTACACATTCAGTTGTGGTCGTTTCACAATCATATAAGTATGAATATTCGTGTGAGATTTACTCACCTTTACGGAGCTGGAGATTCGATTCAAAAGGAAATACGCTATCTATCGAAAAGCACCCGGAAAGCACGATCAGTTGTTAGAGAAAGTGCCAACGAGATTCAAATCTTGAAACAAAATAAATAAAACAAATCTAAGTACGGATACGAATAACAATTTTTTTTCAAATGAAGCAGACAGGAACAAGTTGAAAAATATAGAAAGAAATAGCTTGACCACTTCACCATATGACGCAACCCATAGTCACATAGCTCGACCATTCACTAGATCCAAGATTTTAAAGGTTCGGAGGAAATATAGGCTGTGACTTAAAAATACAAAAGTGACAAAAAGGCAATTTTTTTTCATTTCTTTTTTTGTCAAAACAAAGACTCGGTGGAAAATAATACAAGGTGACAAAAGCAATTTTTGTTCATCATTTTTTATTTTCAAACAAAGGTCAGTGGCATATAAATTATGACTTCAAAACAAAGGTGACAAAAACAAATTTTTTTGTTCATTTCTTTTTCCAAAACAAAGGCCAGTGGCATGGGGTTTCGGGTGGTATGGGTTCGTGGTGGCATGGGTTAGGTCTGGAGGGTTCGGTGACGTGGGGTTCAGTCTGGCATGGCAGGCTAGCTGGAGGCGTGACAATGGTGGTGGCTGCGGCTTCACTTGATGGTGGAGGAAAGTGGAACGGCAAGGGGTTTTGTGGTTGCCTGGGCTCGGTCTGAAGGAGTTGGAGGTGACGTGGGTGGTCTGGCCTGGGTTCGTTGTGACGTGGGTGGTCTAGCATGGGGTTGGAGGTGGTGGCTGGTCTAGATGGTGAATGGGCCGAGCATGATGAGTAGGCAACAGAAAAACAAAGCAGGGAAGGAGAATAAACAACAAAAATGAAAGGAAAAGTATGCGGTGGTTCATACCTTTATGAAGAATGCTCACGAAAATTTGCAAATGGAAGATAAAGTGGAAGATTAGTGGTATGGCAATTTGTGAATGTGGAATATATATTAACAGCTGCTCACTTTATTAGTGGAGAGAAGGCAATATTTAATGTTTTGAACGGTAGGGGCAATCAAAGGAATTTAAGGCATTTAATTTTATTAATAGATGGAACGTATGGAAGGCAAAGGGAAATAAATAATTCACACATGAAAATGATTTAAGGCAAGATTTTGGCAAGATTTTGAATTCTCAAAAGAGAATATACGGCTGAAAACTTTGCATTGTTAACGCAAGAAAATCAAATAGACAAAGAAAAGGCAAGAGCAACAAATAAACATATGCCCAAAGTAACGTACAAATTTGGTTTGTTTCTCTTATTAAATAAATTGAAAATGCTAACGTTTCTATTAGGAAAATAACCCATCACTTTAAACCAAAATTTAATAGCTATTATACCATAATTAATAAAATTTGATTTAGCTTCACCCAATTGATTGTTTAATATAAAGTTAAGGAACAGATGTAAATATATGTAAAAGAAATGTAAAGTTTAATTTCCCGTTTCACACTAATTATTACTAACTTTTAAAAGTATACAACAAATCTGACCAAAACAAAAGTGAAACAAATGTTACACAATTGTATTCAGTTCAAGATGAAAATTTGGCAGTTTAGAATTATAAAATTTAAAATTTTAAAATTTCGATTAAAGTTACACTTTTAATTCAAATCAACATTACAGAACGTTTATTTTTAATAAAAATTTGGGCAATTGATTAACAATCATTACAAGAAAATTTACAAAATTATATTTTTAAGAATTCAAATGCCACAGTCTTTAAATAAATGAATAAAATACTTGTTAAAAATTTTGGGCTGTTACACTCTCCCGCACTCAAAACTTTTTGTCCTCGAAAAGGAACGAAAAGGAAAACAAAGAAAGATAAGACAGTAGAGCAAAAGTACCTGAAATAAACAATTCCGGATTCGAAGCACAAATGCTCTCCTCCGTCTCCCAGGTGCAATACCGTTCATCAGTGCTCCACTGCACTTTGACCAGGTTGATAGATTTCCTTCTTAGCTGCTTCATACCTCGATCGATGATACGAAGTGGCTTCCTCTCAACAGTCAGATTTGGCTCAATATCCAAACTATCAAGAGCAGAAGGCTGGATAATAAGAGATGGATCATGCAGATAGCGACGAAGATGAGATACATGAAATACATTGTGCACTCCAGAAAATTTCTCGAGCAAATCCAGACGATAAGCAAGAGAACCAATTCTTTCCACAATGCGGAAAGGATCGATGAACCTAGGAGAAAGCTTTCCTCTACGACCAAAACGAATAACATTCCTTAAGGGAGAGACCTTAAGGAAAACCAAATCACCAACAACAAACTCTAAACTCCGCCTACGCCTATCAGCGTACTTCTTCTGCCTATCTTGGGCAATCCTGATCTTCCTCTTAATCTCTTCAACTCTCTCAGAAGCTTCTAAAACCATCTCAGGACCAAGAACCAAACGATTACCGGATTCAATCCAGCAAGAAGGAGATTTACAATGTCGTCCGTAAAGAGCAGAAAACGGAGACGTCTCAATACTGGCCTGATAACTATTGTTATAGGTGAATTCGACAAGATGGAGTTGACCTTCCCACGATCCTCCAAAATCAAGCACACAAGCACGAAGAAGATCTTCTAAAATCTGATTCACCCTTTCCGTTTGACCGTCGGTCTGTGGATGGTAAGCAGTGCTCAGATTCAGACGAGTACCCAAAGAATCCTGAAAGGCTTTCCAAAACCTACTAGTAAAGATAGGATCACGATCACAAACGATACTGAGAGGAATGCCATGGAGACGAACAATCTCTCTCATGTATATCTCAGACAAACTAGAAGCTGAACGTGTAGACTTGACCGGAATGAAATGAGCTGATTTGGTCAATCTATCTACAATAACCCAGATACTCTCATTACCCTTCCTAGTCCTCGGTAAACCATCAATGAAATCCATAGAAACTTGTTCCCACTTCCAGTTGGGAATCTCAAGAGGCTGCAATAAACCAGGAGTCTTCTGATGATCTGCCTTGACTTGCTGACAAGTCGCACACCTATTAACAAAAATGGAAATATCTCGCCTCATACTTTTCCACCAATATAACTTCTTCATGTCCTGATACATCTTGGTCACACCTAGATGAATAGAAAGTCTGGACTGATGATTCTCCTGAAGTAACTCCTTTCTCAATCCATCAACATTTGGGACACAAATCTTATTATTAATCCTCAACACACCTTTATCATCTAACTGAGCACCACTTCCATCAAGACTACTACCTCCAACTCTACTTCGAACTTTCTCCTTAATCAATCTAAGCATCTCATCCTCATCCTGCTTAGCCATAATACGATCCATCAAAGGTGAAGAAATAACAAGCTGACACAACAAAGCCTTCTTCCTACTCAAAGCATCCGCCACAACATTAGCTTTCCCCAGTGTATAGTTGATGTCGAGGTCATAAGAAGCAAGGAACTCTAACCACCTAACTTGTCTCTGATTCAAATCCTTTTGAGAGAAAATATACTTCAAAGACTGATGATCTATGAAAAGCTCGAACTTAGTACCCAAAAGATGATGTCTTCAAAGCTTCAAAGCAAAAACAACAACAAGCAACTCTAGATCATGGGCAGCATAATTTACTTCATGGGTCTTCAACTGTCGACTAGCATAAGCAATCAACCTACCATCCTGCATCAGAACAGCTCCCAAACCTTCTCGACAAGCATCAGTGTATACCGTTAATCCTTCATTTCCATTTGGAACGGTAAGAACAGGTGCGGAAGTAAGCTTGTGTTTCAACTCATTGAATGCGGCCTTACACTCATTACTCCAAATAAACTTAGCATTCTTCCGAGTTAAAGCAGTGAGAGGTGCAGCAATCCGAGTGAAATTCTCAATGAATCTTCGGTAATAACCGGCAAGGCCTAGAAAACTACGGATATCAGTTGGAGTCTTAGGAGTTTCCCAAACCTGTACAGAAATGGGATAAAAGAAGGATAATAGGAAAGATAGAATAAATTGAATGAAACAAGGAAAGAGGAGGAAGAGAGACTTACATTGATCGCAGCGATTTTGACTGGATCAACAGAAACCCCATTACCAGAAACAATATGCCCGAGGAATCGGACTTCATCCTTCCAGAAATGGCATTTGGAAAATTTAGCTTTTAACTGATGATTTCGAAGAGTCTCAAGAACAGATTTCAAATGTGACTCATGTTCTTCTTCAGACTTAGAGAAAATGAGAATATCGTCAACAAAGACTAGAACAAATTTATTTAGCACATCACGAAAAACACGATTCATTAAATCCACAAAGAAAGCAGGAGCATTAGTCAAACCAAAAGGCATGACTAACCATTCAAAGAATCCATTCTCAGTACGGAAAGCAGTCTTGGGAATACTTTCCTCGGCAACTCTGAGTTGGTGAAAACCTGTGGCAAGGTCAAGCTGAGGGAAAACAGTAGCACCATAAAGCTGATCAAACATGTCATTGATGTGCGGCATTGGATAACTATTTTTCATAGTGAGCTTGTTCAACACCCTATAATCAACACACATCCGAAGAGAACCATCGGACTTGGTGATGAAAACCACCGCAGCTCCCCATTCAGAATAGCTAGGTCTGATCAGACCCTTGGAAGACATGTCCTCAATTTGCATCCTTAACTCAACCTTCTCACGGGGTGCCATTCTTCTAGGAGGAAGAACTACAGGTCGAGCTCCAGGAATAAGATCAATGCGGAAATCAATTTCCCGCTTAGGAGGTAAAGCAGTGACTTCACCAAATACATCGGGATAGTGTTTGACTACACGAGTCGACTGAAGGTCGATAGGGGAAGAATCCAAAGAATAAATAAAGCTACCCGCACAATCATGGGGCATACAACACTGAATAACCAGAGGATTTCCCCGGTCATCTTCTAGAGAAACAATTCGAGATTTACAAGAGATACGGGCATCATGATTTCTTAACCAATCATCCCCAAGCAATAAATCAAAAGTATCAAAACCAAGAATATAGAAATCACCACTAAAGCGGTGATCAGAATGGAAGAGTTTCACTCCCCTACAAATCCTACTACGGTTCGCGGGACCCCCAATAGGATTAGAAACACATAAAGGAACAGAAGCATACCCAGGAGAAAGGAGATGCTCAAACTTATCACTAATAGTCATAGAAATAAAACTATGCGAAGCTCCAGTATCAAATAAAACACGCACATGGTGCTAAAAAAATAAAAGGTGCCCTGAAGAGTACCTTGATCATCGCTTGGAGCAGGAGTAGGTGCAGCAGGAGAAGAAGCGGATGTGACAGCAAATACACCAAATGGCTTTCCCTTTTGATACAATGCGCAGTCATTCTTAAAATGACCTGGCTGAAGACAAACATGACAAAGATTGTTCATGTTTACCTGAGGTGGAGGAACAGCAGCACTAACCGATGTAGGAAAACTATTAGCATAGTGTCCCTTCTGATCACATTTGAAGTAGGTAATAGTGGATAGATCAATAGGGTGCCTCTGAGAAGGAGATGATGATGAAGATCCCAAGCACGGATGTTTGAGCCAATTCTTCTTCTGCTGGTGGAAGTTGGGCTTTCTCTTCTTGGAATTTGCAGAGGAAGACTGTGATACATGAGTACCAGAAGCGGCAGGACCCTTGGAAGTAGGGTTCTCATAGCGAATAGCCATATCCATGAGCTCAGTAAAAGTGCCATGAACATGTGAAATAAGACGGTCGTAGAACTCTGGACGAGCTCCAGCAATGAACTTCTCATTTTTCTTTAGCTGAGTGTCGATAAGACCAGGACCAAATTTGGAAAGTTCATTGAACTTCCGCTCATACTCTGAAAAAGACATGGTACCCTGCTTAAGATCCATGAATTCACGATAAAGCTGAGATTTCCCGACTTCGGGCATCCATTTTGCCACAAAAGCCTTCCTGAAAAGAAGATACAGAACCGAACTTAAGATAGATTCAAAAGAAAATGGAAATGGGGAAAATTCAAGATAACACAAGGGATACCTGAACTGCTCCCACGAAAGATCACCTTCGTTAGTGTGAGCCGTAACAGACTCCCACCAATCTAAGGCTGACTCTTGCAGCTGCCAAGCTGCTAACTGACCCTTCTGGGCATCAGTGATCTCAAGACCAGTAAATATCCTCTCCAAACTCCGTAACCATTGCTGGGCTTCGATAATACTCTCTGAACCGGTGAACTTAGTACCACCGAGCTGAGAGAATTCCTTGCAAAGAACAGTAAACCTAACAGGTGCAACAGGGGGAGGAGCGGAGGCAGTACCACGACCTCTACCTCTAGCATTTCCACGATTCATCCTGGAAATATCAAGAATGAATTTAGGACAAAGGTAAAGAGAAGACAAAGATAAGCTAAGATAAGACACGATAAGATCACTTGGATGAATATCCTAATAACAAAATTTCTAACAAGGTAGATACGGAAATAAAAAGAAGTTTAGAAAAATTTCTTTTTAAACAAGAAAAATTTATCTCAAAATAATCTTTGAAAATCATTTGAAAAATCATTTAAAATCATTTTATACTTTGAAAATACGTTCACTCACAAAGAAATGACTCTGAGTTTGATTTCACTCATTCTAGGGTATTTCTACCCTATCTCTAATGAGTTTTTGCTCCATAGGCTAAGGTTTGCCTAAAACCTGGCTCTGATACCAACTGTAACGACCCGGTATTTTGGACCATTCAAATCGACAATAATCCACACATGTCAGACTTGAATAATGCAAAATAACAGATTGTAATAAAATTTGGAGCAAATAAAATCATTCACAAAATCACAGACACAAAAATATCAGAATAACTCGCAGCGGAATTTAAAAATAACCATAGTGGTTCATGAAGCCACTAAAATACATAGTCTCAAAACAAGTACAAATTACATAGTCTAAAACCAATACAGTTTGAACAACCACAGAAAATCCCAAATTCATTTGTCTCAATTACATAAGCTAAAATAAAAGACTGAATAGCAAAACAAAAAGCAGCTTGATAAAGATGATCTCCAGTAGTCCTAGCTCCGGGAAGATGAAGTCCAAACTGATACTCAGGCCGACCCAAGCGTAAAAATAAAACATAAACACTCGAGTCAGGACATACATACTTATACAATGTAAACCAACTCAAGTGAACTGTAATAAGGGTACAAGTAACATAAAGAATGCTTGGGATCGCCCATTCTTTAAGGATCCGTTAAACTATCTACTATGTAGTAATATTCGCTATTATAATAATGTCGAATATAAAATAAACATACTTTTTTATAGCATCAAGGGGTAACCCATATAGCCCTTAACACGTAATAGTCCCAGTAGTCTATCCAGTATTAGCATACTCCCAAAATGGGGGCTACCCTCGATACTCCACAGGCTACGGGAGAAATCACAAATCGTAGTAAAGCTTGATATGGTAGGTGACACGGCACAACTAGGCAATGCCATGGTAGATATACCAATTACGCACACGGACTGATGGAGCACATAGCAGCCACTACCGTCCACCCCGAACAACACTCCCAAATCAAGGGTGGCCACCAAAATCACAAAGTAATAGAATGGTATCGAAGAAGTGCGTCCGATAAGAGGTGCTACCTCACTGGTCCGAGATCGCTCCTGTTTTAGCCAACTTATGCCAACTCATGGGAGTCGGGTCTACGTATATACCTGAGGATCGTCGCCACCATCCTACTTCATTATGGAAACTCCACCGCGTACACAGTTGTCAAAGTGGTTTTCGGTATCGACAGAGAGTATGTCTATATCCGATCCCAGTCTCTTTAACAACCAAACGTTATTATAACCCGTGGTTATAAATATAAAACAGTTTATATAAAAAAATACTGCAATTTAAAACCATTTAAAACAAATTCATTATTCTTTAAATCTAATATTCAATTTCCTAAATTTTAGCCTTTCTGAATTCATTTATTCACTTAAAAACAAAAAAACATTAAAATTTCAGCTTTCACAGCATTTAAAAAGTGCTGCGGTAAGTTATATTTGAAAACAATTTAATTCAGCAAAGACAGCATTTATAAACTGCTATAATAGTTCAGTTTTAAACAAAATCATATTTCAGCCTACTGTAGCTCTTAACAAGTGCTACAGTAGCCCCTTTATTAGTTCCAGGTTAAATTTTTGTTCCTGCTACAACAGCAATTTCCAAGTGCTATCATAGCCTTAGTTCATTTTAGTCTTTTGGTTCATTTATATAACCACAGCACTTAACAAGTGCTGCAGATTTTACTTAGTTCAGATTTGGTTCATTTCCAGAAATGGTAGCATTTCTGAAGTGCTATAAATTAAATTCCCAGGTTTTAAGGGCAATTCCAGCCATAAATAAACTTCCATTTAAATCAGTTAAACTTATAAAATCATAAATTTTCACATTAAAAATGTTCATTTAAATCCTTTAACTTATGATTTTTCTAAAGAGAAATTTTGCAAATAAAAACCAAAAATTTACAAAGTTCACTTATTAAATTCAAGTGTGTCAATTCCCATTTTCATTTAAACAATTCATTTCAACACTTAAACTTAAATCTCCATTTTACACCATTTTAAAACTTAATTTTCATTTTAATTTAATTAATCTTAAGTTTCCATCTTTTCTTTTTAGTCAAATTTTCAATTTTAAGTTACACTTTAAAGTCAATATTTTTTTATCCATTTATTTACATTTATCACATAGAAAAATCATTTCTACTCTAAATAAATCATTTTAAAAACTCAATTTAAATCAATTTTCAAATATTTAAAATATTTAAAAGTATCCAGAAAAATACAGAAAATAACCACGGGTCTGTATAATATTTTCTAGCCTAAGTAAAGTGATACGGATAATATATCATTTCAATCCGTAGTTAACAAAGAAAAATCCGGGTTTTATCATTTCAAACCCACAATCCCAAGTAAATAAAATTTAATCGAAAATCGCTCAGGCCTATCATTTCAGCCCATAACGATCTTCCCTTATTCTAAAGTCCGTTCGGGTATGTATCATTTCAACCCATAGTGATTCTATTCTACAGGGAACTTGCAGTGTGATTTAACAGAATAGAATAACAGTAAAATAAGAACAAAATATAACAGATGATATGTTATGCAATTTTAACAAGTTTACATCATATATAAATAATCACAGGTAATTATAACATCTATTTTTATTTATTTATTTATTTTCTACACGTTCAGTTGCGGTCGTTTCACAATCATATAAGTATGAATATTCGTGTGAGATTTACTCACCTTTACGGAGCTAGAGATTCGATTCAAAAGGAAATACGCTATCTATCGAAAAGCACCCCGAAAGCACGATCAGTTGTTAGAGAAAGTGCCAACGAGATTCAAATCTTGAAACAAAATAAATAAAACAAATCTAAGTACGGATACGAATAACAATTTTTTTTCAAATGAAGCAGACAGGAACAAGTTGAAAAATATAGAAAGAAATAGCTCGACCACTTCACCATACGACGCAACCCATAGTCACATAGCTCGACCATTCACTAGATCCAAGATTTTAAAGGTTCGGAGGAAATATAGGCTGTGACTTAAAAATACAAAAGTGACAAAAAGGCAATTTTTTTTCATTTCTTTTTTTTTCAAAACAAAGACTCGGTGGAAAATAATACAAGGTGACAAAAGCAATTTTTGTTCATCATTTTTTCTTTTCAAACAAAGGTCAGTGGCATATAAATTATGACTTCAAAACAAAGGTGACAAAAACAAATTTTTTTGTTCATTTCTTTTTCCAAAACAAAGGCCAATGGCATGGGGTTTCGGGTGGCATGGGTTCGTGGTGGCGTGGGGTTAGGTCTGGAGGGTTCGGTGACGTGGGGTTCATTCTGGCATGGCAGGTTAGCTGGAGGCGTGACAATGGTGGTGGTTGCGGCTTCACTTGATGGTGGAGGAAAGTGGAACGGCAAGGGGTTTTGTGGTTGCCTGGGCTCGGTCTGGAGGAGTTGGAGGTGACGTGAGTGGTCTGGCCTGGGTTCGTGGTGACGTGGGTGGTCTGGCATGGGGTTGGAGGTGGTGGCTGGTCTAGATGGTGAATGGGCCGAGCATGATGAGTAGGCAACAGAAAAACAAAGCAGGGAAGGAGAATAAACAACAAAAATGAAAGGAAAAGTATGCGGTGGTTCATACCTTTATGAAGAATGCTCACGAAAATTTGCAAATGGAAGCTAAAGTGGAAGATTAGTGGTATGGCAATTTGTGAACGTGGAATATATATTAACAGCTGCTCACTTGATTAGTGGAGAGAAGGCAATATTTAATGTTTTGAACGGTAGGGGCAATCAAAGGAATTTAAGGCATTTAATTTTATTAATAGATGGAACGTATGGAAGGCAAAGGGAAAGAAATAATTCACACACGAAAATGATTTAAGGCAAGATTTTGGCAAGATTTTGAATTCTCAAAAGAGAATATACGGTTGAAAACTTTGCATTGTTAACGCAAGAAAATCAAATAGACAAAGAAAAGGCAGGAGCAACAAATAAACATATGCCCAAAGTAACGTACAAATTTGGTTTGTTTCTCTTATTAAATAAATTGAAAATGCTAACGTTTCTATTAGGAAAATAACCCATCACTTTAAACCAAAATTTAATAGCTATTATACCATAATTAATAAAATTTGATTTAGCTTCACCCAATTGATTGTTTAATATAAAGTTAAGGAACGGATGTAAATATATGTAAAAGAAATGTAAAGTTTAATTTCCCGTTTCACACTAATTATTACTAACTTTAAAAGTATACAACAAATCTGATCAAAACAAAAGTGAAACAAATGTTACACAATTGTATTCAGTTCAAGATGAAAATTTGGCAGTTTAGAATTATAAAATTTAAAAATTTAAAATTTCTATTAAAGTTACACTTTTAATTCAAATCAACATTACATAACGTTTATTTTTAATAAAAATTTGGGCAATTGATTAACAATCATTACAAGAAAATTTACAAAATTATATTTTTAAGAATTCAAATGCCACGGTCTTTAAATAAATGAATAAAATACTTGTTAAAAATTTTGGGCTGTTACAATTGTACCAAAAGTCCCATACCAATCCGACAATTCAATCGTTTATTAAAATTCCTTATTTCATAGAAAATCATGAAATCTCATTAAAATCTCAAATCTATAATAAAAAATAAAGGAGTTTTTAAAATAATTAAAACCTTACAATTATTTCTAAAAACGAATAATTTATTTTAAAATATAAGTATGAAATTTCCAAATGCTTTTAAACTCTTTCTAAAATCATTTAAACAATTTTTTATAACTGAATTTTCTTGAAATTGGATTCATTTACTTTCATAACCACTTTTCTAAATGCATATCATATCTTATCTTTTACTTCTAAAACTTTTCCAAAAATATATATTTATAAATGGTAATTTTAAAAAGGTCTTATATATAAATATTGCTCATTTTAAAAAGCTTTGAAAAGAAATTTTGAAACAAGAAATAAGTTAAGATTTTAATATAGTTTGTCTATATTTTATAAATAAAATTCCAATAAGGATCAAAATAAATAAACTCCCATTTTGAGAATCTTTTAAAACATTAACACAATTTAAAAAAAATGAATTCATCAAAAATTCAAATTTTAGGGCCATCATCGCTCTATGAAATATCATTCCATAATATGGAATTATCTAGCGATCAATTTACTGACCATATAATCAATCAAATATAAGCATGCAAGCATATCTCATCCAATTCAACCATTAACAATCAAAGATTTTCATATAATTAGATATAGAATTCATGAGTTTTTAAAACGTACCTCAAGTAATTGCCTTCCTAAGTAGCTTCAAATAGATTCAACTTGAACCAAATTTCAACTATTTATGCACAACCATAGCCTTCTGTCATTTTCACCCACCACCACCTAACGTACGCATCGTAGCTCGTCCCTCCCTGGCCACCATCGTTACATCAAAATTCATTCCTCCTCCATACTTCGCCTGTACTCGACCATGCCTCTAACCCAATCTTGAAATCTACGCACGCTATTATGCTCCCTTCGATCGCCAGCCAAGCTTCACACGCACCTTCATGTCGTGGCACCCAATTCACCGCCGCTTCCCTTGCTCGAGTTGCCTTCATTCGTGATTTTGTTGATTATACGAAATTTGGATTGATTGTTGATTATGAAATGGCATGTATGTTGAAAACAATCAAAAAATAGTTGATTTTGTAACTAGATCATATTATGGTTGTACATTGTTTGTGTGATTGGTATTGTCAGAAAGCAACTCGGGACGATAAAATATCATTCCATAATATGGAATTATTTAGTGATCTGAGTTGCTTTTAGACAACACCGATCGCTCAAACAATGTACAATCATAATATGATCTAGTTACAAAACCAATTATATTTTGATTGTTTTCAACATACATGCCATTCAAAATCAATAATCAATCCAAATTTCATATAATCAATCACATTGTGATTACTTATAACTTTGGTTTAGTATAGGGTTTTAGCCAAATTTTAGACATAGCAACAAATTTTAGATAATTCTACTATATCACGTCTTGAATTCAGATCGTCCTTAGTTTTCCCCCTAAAATTCAAAATTGTATTAAACACATTATCAAACACGTCTTATTGTTGTGCATCACGTCAATATTATGACAAAGTAAGAGATCTTTCCAAGAAGATAACTTCCAAAAAATACTTTACTTGCATCAGTTATGAATTATCGATTTACCTGGAATTTCAATATGTACTCTAGTTTCATGTATCTTTGGATATTGCTTTACAAGATTATATATTTCTGTGCTTGATCAAATTGTTGGTGGTTATTTGGCCTCTGCTCTATTAGCTATAAAGTTTTTCATCTCTTCTAAAAGTATGATTACATAGAGAAAACATAAATGGCAATCGGACCATGTAATTTCCCTTCCATTCGGTAATGAAAATGCTCATATTTTTTCCATGCAATAAGAACAAGCTAGACGACCAGCCATACTCCAACTTGAAAACATTGCATAAATCAGAAAATCACCAATAGTTTATCACAAAGATGCAAATATACAAAAATTCTTTTTTAGAAACATCATATGTATTAACCCCTTCATACCATAATGTTTTCAACTCTTTAATTGATGGCTGCAAATAAACATTGATTCCTTATGTTGGATCATCAAGACCAGGGACGACAATAGTGAGAAATATATATATGGATTTTTCATACACATCTATGAAGGTAAATTATAAGATGTGATGATAATAAGCCGGTATGAATATTTACTACCAAATTGAGAGAATGGCGAAAATCCATCCGTACATAAAATGTCTGACATTATAGCTCTCTATAGCAGACGCGAGATAAGTCTTATCGAAATGTTTCTATGCTTCTCCATCAGTTGGATGTGTCAAAGTTTCCTCTTTCTGTGTTCTCACACTATGCCATCTCATATGAGATGCGGTAGCAGAAGACGCATATAACCTTTAAAGTCTAGGAGTGATGGGTAAATAATGCATTATCTTGTATAGGACATCCGATCATTACTTAGAAGATTATTCAGATCATCACAAAAAAAATTGAGACTCATTCCCCGAACTAACCTAAAAAATACCCTTACTTGAAAATGTTCTTTTCCAAAATATTTATACTTAAAAATATTTTCAAGTAAAACGATTACTACTTTTCTAAAAACAATTCAAACAATAATATATCTATTTCCTTTGGTAAATCAAATCATGCTTTTGGGATTAAATAAAAATATGTTTTATCAAAACTATTCTATAGAAAATTGCTATGGTAGCATTTCCTCACTTAGAAACTCGAAAATGAACATCGAGGATGCTGCAGTCAACATCGGAATTATGTTGCAGTGACAGAAGTGAGTTCAATGCTTTATATACCTTTATAATCCTTTAGAAATATTTTTATTTATAAATACTTTTTAATATACTATTATTATTTTGCTCAAACATTTGAAAACTCTTTTCAAAAGCACTGGGATTTAAGTCCTCAAATTCATCCTAAATCCCTTTTTATTTATAAGCCATACTCTTATAAATCAATTTTATAAAATCAACTCCTTTTATAAAATCATTTCTCAAATAATTATTCTAAAATATTCTAACTTTTAATAAACATCTTTTATTAAAATCAAATTTTAACCCAACATTAATATTGAACGCCTTATAGTCAAATTGTGAAACATAATTTACAAGGATTTCATTTCAATGTTCCATTATCTAACCAATCCATGTTGTAGAAAGATAAATTACTTATAATCAACAAACAATAGTCAATGCCCCAGAACTGGACGAGGAGGACTAATCAAAACTTAATGATAATGATTGAATATTATCATTTCCTAACAAATAAACACATCAAAAAGAAATATATTAATTCTTTTGAAAATCATTCTTTTATATATAAAACAATACCATGTTGGTTGGCCATGTTAAAACAATACCATGTTGGTTGGCCATGTTCAAGTGTTTAGGAATCCTTATCGATGTAGGCCAGAAGCATCGATCATAATTCATAAACCACTCGGCCGATCACACAACACAATAAAAAAACATTTTTGTATCACTAATAAATACGAGCTCTTATATATATATACACACACACACACACTTAGACTCATTCTAGGGTGTTACCAAACCTATCTCTAATGAGTTTACCCCACCAGGGCCAAGGTTCTTGCTTAACCATCAGCTCTGATACCAAATGTGACAACCCATCTTTTCGATCCTTAGAAGTCGACACTTATACATCCACGTTATTCATGTGTCGAACATCCAAGTGCTGAAAAGACAGATCATTGGGGTGAAAGAAAAGAAAAGGATAGAAAAAAGCTCACAGTGTAGTGAATAATCTATAATATCGATGAATCTTTACAAAAAGAAAACTTTTATATACATATATCAACCAGAGTAAAATTATCCTATCATCAGATCCTGGGTAGTTATAACTACCCGTTTGTGACGACCCACCTTTCTGATACCTGGGAATGACACTTAATGCATCCTTTGTATTCTTGTGCCATTGCCCAAGCACCCGAAAGATAGGCTGTCTTGGGTTATAATAAAGAACAGAATAAAACAGAATAGATAAACCTCACAGCGGAATGGTTACATATAATATAAAATGATACAGTACAAAAGGTTACTCCTTATAAGGAGTTATCAGAGTTATAAAAAAGTACTACATCTAACAAATTTGCAGCTATACATTCTAACTTTACATTTTTAAGATACAAAATACAACTTCATAATCATACAGAGGAAATAAATAACTAGATAACTAAGGAGCCGACCACTCGATCACCGTCTTCAAAGAGCTCCAAAGAAAACCTGCTATTCTCGGACTACCCAAATATAATTGAGTACTTGAGAGTTTAGGGTAAATACATAATTCGGGTCAGACAAAATGTCTGGTATGAGTAAACCTATGAAAAAATAGGGGGTATTTAAACAATAATATGTGGGACCATGCCGCTAACACGGAATGGGTTTTCTCCCACATAAACAACAACCAAACATAACAAAAATGGGAATGAACAATAGGGAACAAATCCAAATATAGATGATGGGTACAGTTAGTATAAATTCAGACTTGAAAGGATGGAAATTGTCTGAATAAAAATCCAAACTGGATAGAATGGATAAAACAAGATAACGGTCCAAACTCGGTAGAATGGACTAAACAAGATAACTATCTAAACTCGTAGAATGGAAAAAACCAATAATTGAACACCACGAAGAGTGGTTGACTCTTCCCGTTGTAATTAAAGAAAACGGATTCAAAGGTTCGAATCAAATAAGGTAACGAAATTTTACAACAATGACTAGGAGGGTGCTCCCCCCTTACCGAAAGTATACCTCTAGAAATATACTTGAGAACTCCAATGGCTCTCGGACACGTCCAAGCCGGACCCGGCCAATGGTTACCGAGAATCCGAGTATTTTACATCTCAATGCACAAAAACATATTCCAATCTAGAGTGGATGTGACGCCCTACCTCTATGCTCACGCTAGCCAAGGACACTACTGGGTAATGCCATCGACTAGCACGAAGAATAAGGCTGTTGAGGAGCACCATCTGTGTAATTGCTTTGTGCGAGTACTGATATGTCAGATAATATAACTTACATTTCATTTCAAGAGGAAATCCGACATATCAAATACAAACTCAAAGCTACCACACAGTGGCTAAGTGGCCTTCGGAAACAAATATAGAAATAAACATAACACAAATCAGTCACAGACATTCATATCACAAAAGCGGAATCGGATATGAATATATCACATAAAAGTGTACATCAAAGTAGTGGTCAATCTAGATCCACTACATCACAAAAGAATAGATGCAAGTGCTAGACAAAAGAATAATTATACATCAAGGAGTTTCTATCTCAAATGTATAATAACAAAGACTACAAAGATATGTAGTTAGACAAAAGTCAGAAGATAATCCCAGATAAGGAGTCAAGCAGAAGCACCTGTAACACCTCGGTCTGACCCGAGTATTTTTTAATAAGAAAATAATAAACGGATCAGTCTAGCTATAAATATCACATATAGAATGAGATATGAGTAGATATATAACAAAAACGTATGATAATCAATAATGTCAAACTGTGACAAGTATACTTTTAAACAACAACAAAATCATACAATATCTCAAGAATCTCAAAGCACCAAAAAGAATGTCATATTCTTTATTTTATTCACCAATCCCCAAATATTGACAAACATATCATTACCAATCACAAAAGAGGTGAAACACAAATTCTAGAAATCATCAACTAGAAATCCAGAAATAACAAATGGGGAAAGGCCTATCACAAACGGGAGCATGAAAACTCACCAAGACGTGTATCACAAACGGAACGCTATTCCATGGTCGCTAACCATAAATTTTGAGCCGAAGCTCCACAAACGTCCCGAAGACCATGGATCGCTACCCCGCCAAATTTGAGCCGAAGCTCCACAAATGGGGTTTTTAGTCCCTACACAAACAAATAGACATCGCACATCGCTATTCTAAATCACAAAATGATCACCATCGATCAATAAAAACTGTGAATTACACTAAACCAGTAAATATAAGAGTTTAGCTTCATGTCCCATAACCACTAGCTTGACTTAAATATTTACGAACGAATTGTAGATTTCCACTCGAAAATTGTCACAAGAGTTCAATCGAACAAGTCCAAGAATTAACCGACGAAGTAAACACAAGCGTTTCATACCACTTGTTTTACTAAGCCGTTTAATTAGATTTCTCATACGAATGAGGAAAAGGTTTGTATATACTAATAGATTGCAAAACGGTTTTATAAACGAGCTTTGTATTAAAAATAGAGTTGAAATCATCTTGTGAAAGAGTTTGAATATTTACTACTAGTATAGAAGACCTTTATATTTTAAAGTGACAAATCACAGAAATGATTGTAGAAGCAATCAATCATCAAAAATTCACATACGAAGACGTGAATCAAACCCAAAGAAATCGATACCGAATCCATCAAAATGGATGTTGCCAAAAATCCCAAAAAAGAAATTATCAAAGTCAACTAAAGTGATAACAACTAATCGGAGAAAGGAGAATCGATCAAAAATTGGAAATCCACACAAATTTTTCTGAAATAGGCAAAATAAACATCTCCCAGAATCAGTCGACTGGACTACAGGGTCAGTCGACTGACACAGACCTGGAAACACTTGGTTTCCAGGCTCAGTCGACTGACTCAGTGTGTCAGTCGACTGATGCAGACCTGGAAACACTTGGTTTCCAGGCTCAGTCGACTGACTCAGTATGTCAGTCGACTGATGCAAGGGCAGAGAATTTTCTGCCCCCTGGTTCAGTCGACTGAACTCCTGGTTCAGTCGACTGAACCTGCTTCATCAGCGGTTTCAGCCTAGCCCCCTTGTGGGGAAAAATCAATTACACGGAACGGGAGCGAACGAGCGAGCTACATCGACAAGGGATTTACGCCAAGCGACAAACCAACCTTGTATGGCCCTCCGAAACACCCCACTAACGTGTTCAAACATCAAAGATTGGATTTTTAAAGATTTGAACCCAAAACACCAAAAAATTGGAATATTCACCAATTCAATTCAAATCAAAAGCAAATGAACATAAATAAGTGTTAGGAATTCATACCTAACAACAACGATATCTATAGAAATAGATGTGAGTTCAAAAACTCACTTTTAAACCCAAAAACGATGAAGGAGAAGCTTGAAAGCAAAGGAAGATCAACTACTCTTCAACTTCAACTCAAGAAACTCCAATCTAAGTCTAGAAGCAAAAATTTCCCAAATTAGGTTATAGGAAATTTCTGAAATTGGAGAGAGATTGAGATGGAGAAGAAGAAGGAGATGCTTACCAAGGCTTCTCTTTGATTTTGGAGCTAGAACTTGAATTTGCAAAGAAACTAGGGCTTAGGATTTTCTAATCTCTTTTCTCTTCCCCCATTTTTCTAAAGCTTGAAGTGTTAGGAAATATTAGAATGAATGAAGAGGAGAGGGGGTGGAGTTAGGATATAAGGTGAGTTGGATTAGTGGGCTGAAACCCAAACCCAAGCCCAAAGCCCTAAGTGAAAATGTCAAAATTCTACTCAACTCCAAACATATCGATGTTTATACTTTAAAAAGTCGCAAACACAATTTCGGACTCAATGGAAGTGGTCTCGAGTTCCAATTCGGTTGTTTGCAAAAAGTGACATTTCGGACTTGAATCTGACTAACGATGATATATTTAAATAAAACATTTAAATATACAATCGTAAAATATGCGGGTTGTTACAGACTTCCCTCCTTAAAGAAATTGCGTCCTCGCAATCTTTAAGAAATAAATAAGAAGTAACAACCATAAAAGCATATCAACACAAAAAGAAGAAATTTGAAATAAGGAGTTCACCTTAAGGAGCACGAGAGAGCAAGTCTGGATGTGTTCGCTTGATGAATTCTCTGGATTCCCAAGAGCAATCCTTAGGATTTGAGGACCATTGAACTTTCACAAGAGGAACATCTTTATTTCGAAGGCGTTTAACCTCCGTAGCAATGATACGAATAGGATGTTGCTCATAAGTCAAATTAGGCGAAACTTCAATTTCTTCAATAACACCCGGCTCAAGAATAGAATTAGAATCTCGAAGGCATTTCCGTAATTGAGAGACGTGGAATACATCATGAATAGCATAAAATTGAGCCGGTAACAAAAGGCAATAAGCCACGAAACCAATGCGTTCGGTGATGGGAAATGGGCCAATATATCGAGGTGCTAATTTTCCAGATCGATGAAACGCACAACATCTTTCATAGGTGAAACACGAATGAAACACCAAATCTCCCACAGAAAATTCTAGTTTCCTTCTTCGGTTATCGGCATAGGATTTTTGTCTACTTTGAGCTTTTTTCATCCTATGTCGAATAAGGTCGATCTTTTCTATGGCATCCCGAATAAAATCTGGACCTAAAACCATCTTCTCACCGGCTTCAAGCCAACACGAAGGAGATCGGCATGGCCTTCCGTATAGTGCCTCGAAAGGTGCCATACCAATACTAGATTGGAAGCTATTATTATAGGAAAATACAACAAGAGAAATTTGTTCTCTATACCGATCATAAATCTTTGAAGTATTTATTTTCCCAAAAGGAACTTAATTTACGTCAACAACATTGGCTTGAGTTCCTTGCATCTTATGATCTTGATATTCGATGCCCCACTCCGAGACTCATATTAGCAAAGAGTTTTACTAGGTAACACTTTCTGCTAATACGGAGAATAGAGCTTGATAGGAGCGACCATCTATAGCCTTGTCTTAACTATTTATTGAATACGCTGACAATTGCCACTTCTTTCTCAAATGGATCGACATATCCGATAAATACTTAATACAAAGCCATAGGTGGCTGAAGGATCCATCAGAACAAAATATAACAACTTAAATGTAATACACATCACAGAACAGTAGATCATTACATACATTTACACATATACAGATACATTACAGAGTTTAAAAAATGATACATGTCAAGTGGTAAAGCAAACCACAATATACGGGCGAGTCAAAAGAATAAATGTCAGAGTTATAGCCAAAAATGTTGATTCATGAGTTTTGATTCATGACACAAGCTTCAGAGATCATACGACGAGAATACTATACGAAAGCGACAAAAAGGAGAATAACCATTGATTCGCATTTCTTTTTCATCTACTAAGTATTTCTTTTTGTCGATGACAAAGGGGGAGAAATGTATGTAAGCTAACAAATTTTTTGCAGAAAAGTCGCCATATATTCAGGGGCAGAATTATAATATAGATAAATTCTACTTCGTCACCTAAGTATTGTCATCAATCAAAAAGGGGGAGAATGTTGATTCAAGAGTTTTGATTCATGACACAAGCTTCAGAGATCATACGACGAGAATACTATACGAAAGCGACAAAAAGGAGAATAACCATATATTGCACACTACAAAGGAGACAAGACTACAATCTAGATATTAGTATGAATATTTTATTTCATTGAGTCTTAGAATATTGTTAAAATCATTCCTCAAGTAGTCACACATACACACAAATTGATTTATACAAAAATTAGTGTACACTGTGCAAATAACAGCAGGTCGGCCGACCGACCAGAATCTTCGGCCGACCGACTCTGTGTCCAGTGCACAGATATGCACCGTTTTATTTATATCTGTAAACTCAGCTGACCGGCCCAGGTTTCTCGATCAACCGACAAGAACACAACGGCTAGTTTTCTAAAGAGGTGCAATTGTTCATGAAGAGGAATGTTATTTAAACCAACAGATATGGACACAACTCTTGATTGAAACTCTTCATGAAAGATTGTAACTATTCTACAACTATATAAACATGTTCAATTCACTTCTACAATAACCGATTCTTGTTTATAATTTTGAAATCTATTCTCTATTTATTTCTGCAAATAAAAGCATTCATTCTTATTCAATATCACTAGAATCCTTGAATTAATTCATATACTTCGATTCTACGTGATTATCTTCCTTCTAAATCTTCACACACATATATACTCTTGAGGATTTGATTATAGGAAAGTTGTACTATCAAAAGACAATCAGTGTTATTCAGAACACATTCGTCAACAAACTATTTGTATTAAGTTGAAGTCCTCTTCGGCTGTTGAGGCGGAAAAATTCCTGTTCGGCTGCTCAGGTGTCGTATACCTATTCCTCCAGGTTATGTGAGGGGTTTAGTTTAAATCCAGAGGGTATTCTGGGACTGGACGTAGAACGGGAAGTTCTAACCAGTATAAAAATTCCTGGTGTGCTTACTTTAATTTTTATTTTACTGATATTATCAGTTTCCGCATTTATATACCATATTACACGATCCTTAGTACTGCACGTACACTTTCATTTGGTATCAGAGCAAGGAAATCCTATAACCATCACAAAGTTATTTGATATTTATTTCTAGTAATATGGCAACCACACAAACTAACGATGTTAACACTAACACTAATTCTAGTTTCACAGAAGGGCAATCGACTTCACGACCTCCACTTTTTAATGGTATAAATTACAATTATTGGTCAACTAGAATGAGAATCTATATGCAATCTAGTGGATTTGATATCTGGAATATTATACAAAGAGAGTACACGACTCCTACTGAAGAATACTCAACTTGGAGTAACACACAAAAACTAGATGCTACTTCAAATGCAAAGGCTATGAATATTTTATTTTGTGCATTAGATAGAAATGAATTCAATAGAGTTAGCATGTGCACTTCCGGTTATGAAATTTGGAGAACTCTTAAAGTATCGCATGAAGGAACGAACAAAGTTAAATTAAGCAAAATCTCTATGTTGAAAAATCAATTTCAAAATTTCAAAATGAGGCCAAATGAATCTATAAATGACATGTACTCTAGATTTCAAGATATTTATCATGCTTTATTATCATTAGAACAAAAGTTTACTGATTTTGATGTTGTTACAAAAATCTTAAATTCTTTAACGGACGAATGGGAACGAAAAGTCCTAGCTATTGAAGAAGCAACTGATTTGCCAACATTAAAACCAGAAGAATTGATAGGTAATTTAATGTCCTAAGAAGTAAATTTGCAGGCAAAAAGAAATGGAGCACAAGAAAAGAAAAATGTGGCATTCCAAGCAGAAAAAGATGACTCCTACTCGAATAATGAAGATATGGCAATGATCGCTAAAAATTTCAAAAAGTTTTTGAAATTCAATAGAAACAAATTCAAGGGAAACAAAAATAATTCCAATAGCAGCAAACCATCATCTTCAGCAATGGAATGTTATGAATGTCATAAGAAAGGACACATGAAGAAAGATTGTCCAGAGCGTAAAAAGAATAATTTCAAGAAGGACAAAACCAAACGAAAAGCTTTCTCTGTCACTTGGGACGACACTGACTCATCATCCTCATCAGAGAGTGAAAGTGATAATGAACAAGCAAATGTGTGCTTCATGGCTTCGTCAGACGATGTAAGTGATTTTACTTTTGAAGATTTAATTGAAATAAATTCTGAATTAGTAAATTTAGCAAAACAACTCAAAAAGAAAAATAAGGAGTTGCAAAGAAAGTTAGATAGAACTGTCTTAGAAGTAGATATGTTGAAAGATGAGAAGAAAATATTAGAAGATGAACTTGAAAGTTCTCAACAATCAAATTCTAACTTATCTTCTCAAATTTCGTCAATATCTGAAGAACTAGAAATTCAGAAAAATAAAAATGATGTTTTACTTTTCGAAAATAATAGTTTAAACTCTAAGATTAAGGATTTAGAGTTAGAAAAATCTAGTCTTAAAATAAAATTTGATGATATTTCTAAAAATGTATCTAATTTCAACAAAGGAAGAGAGAATCTTTCTAGCTTACTTAAAAATTCTCAATCCTCTAACAATAAATCTGGATTAGGATTTAAGAAACAAAAAAAAAATTTAAAAGTAGGATTAATAATAATATTAAGAAAGATATTAAGAAAACAGTTTACTCAAATACTAAAACCATCAAGATATGGATTCCAAAAACAAATAATGTTTTGATAAGGAATAAACATATCAAAATATTTATGGAAACTGTTCATAATAACAAGAATTATGTTTATAAAGGGAATTCTGAACCCGTATGGGTTTGGCTTCCTAAGATCTAACTCTTAGGACCCTAAAAAGATTGGGTACCAACTTTTTATAAACTTTTTGCAGGTACCACATAAGAACAAATTGAAAATGGAATTTTTATTAATCAAGAAAAATATTGTTATAATTTAATTAAACGATTCGGTCTGGAAAACACTTCTACCAAGCCAATTCCAATAAGCACAACTACTCATCTTGATAGAGACGAGGAGGGCAAAAGTGTTGATCAGAAGCTATATCGTAGTACGATAGGTTGTTTACTTTATTTAACAGCGAGTCGACCCAATATAATGATGACTGTTTGTTTATGTGCTCGATTTCAAGCAAATCCAAAAGAGTCACATATGAGAGCAGTTAAACGCATTATTCGTTATCTAACTAAAACCAAAGATTTCGGACTATTTGATCCGAAAGAATGTCCTTTCGAATTAGTATCCTATAGCGATGCTGATTTTGGAGGAAGTCGGATGGATCAAAAAAGTACGTGTGGAACATGTCATTTCATTGGACGTTCCTTAGTCTCTTGGTTTAGTAAGAAACAAAACTGTGTTTCTTTATCGACGTGTGAAGCAGAATATATATCTACTGCTTTGGCATGTGCACAAGTCGTATATATGCAACAAACACTACAGCATTTTAATTGTCATATTGAAAAATCTATAATTTATTGTGATAATACTAGTGCAATAAATCTTTCTAAAAATCCGATCAATCACTCACAAACAAAACACATCGATATTCGTCATCACTTTCTTCGTGATTGTTTGGAAAAAGGATTAATAAATTTAGAATTTATCAATACTGAAAATCAAATTGCTGACATTTTTACTAAACCACTAAATGAAAATATTTTTATAAAACTTCGACGTGATTTAGGTATAATGTCGTTTAAAGATTTATGAATAAAAAATTGCAAAAAATATCGAAAAACAAAAATTGTTTTATTTCTGACCAAAGCGGAACTCGAACTCATGACCTCTGACTTGCTTGTTAGATGTTGTGTTATAGCTACTTGAGCTATGGGTGTTTCTTGTTTTAGTTCTCTTTAAAGTTAGTTTTATCTGTTTTGTTTTCAGAAAAACTATATTTAGCTCTTATGTTATAAATCATACATTTACAAACAATTTTATTCTTAAACTTCTGTGATCATATTTAAAGTTAGTTCTTATCCACTAATTTTTCAGCAAACAAGATGTTTATATATACTATGCTTATCTTTCAAAACATATGCTAAGAAAATTTAAAAAAAAAATCTTGAAAAATGTCTTCAAACAATGACTACTATAATTCCGAAAACTCCCATCTATCATACACATCTCCGGACGACGATTGTTCCGACCGCATCCCTGAAAATGGCCCCTATCCTACCTTTCCCATGCCTAAACGTGTTCTAGACTTCTCCTTTCCAGATAAAGACCCCCGACATGGGTGGAAACCATGGGAAGACTCCCATACAGGCTATACTCCTGAAAAGAAAAAAGGGAAGAATATGATGATAATATCTCCAACCACCAAACAAAAAAATTGATGAAATACATCACTACCAACGACAACAAATGGATATGCAACGGGAACTCTACTATGAACAAAAAGTCACAGCAAGACGTTTAAGTTTTCTAGAAAAGATTGCCATGAAAATTTGTTCATCAAAGAAGGATGATGTTACTGAACCTTCTTATAGACCCTCATCCTCGTCAAATCCTGTTCAAACTCCAATAACTCCAAGATGGTCACCAATAGAAGATGTTCCATCTCCAAACTCATGGGAACGCAGATTTTAAACGGTGGCTAAGCAGGTTATATATATATATATATATATATATATATATATATGTATGTATGTATGTTGTTGGTGTTACAAATAAAATGTATAGTGCATTGATAATAAAATATATTTCTATATTTTTATTATATATAAAACTGCAAAAAATGCACTCCTAACAGGGTCGGTCGACCGAACACCTTGAGTCGATCAGCCGAACCCTTCCCGAGAATTACAAACAAACATTTCCAACAGAATCAGTCTACCGAATACCCTGAGTCGGTCAGCCGAACCCTTCCCGAGAGTTTTAGCACCTTTCAAATTTGCAGCTCGGTCAGCCGACCCAGTCATTCGGTCGACCGAACGTATAAAACTGCTACTTCTATTTCTTTTTAACAACCCATCCATTCACTTTTCAACTTACCTCTTCACTCTTACTTTCCCAATTACAGTTTTTTAAACCTAGCCACCATTAAAACTCCACAAATTTTTAATCTTTTCTTCCAAAAACAAATGGCTCCCAAAAAGAAATCAAAGACAACCGGTGGCTCTTCTTCATCTACTCCAGTGGATACACAAATTGCTTCATGGCTAGTTAATGATATAGCTTTTCAAAGATGGATAAAACTTCAAGATGCCAAAATCTTTGAAGAATCATTTGTAAGTTATCCTGACTTTGCTTCCTACGGTATTGAAAATGCCGCCCTTGAGAGTGGTCTTGATACATTCCTTGACCATAGGAAAAATAACTTGAAAATCAATCATATAATGGTCAAGTTATTTCTAGCGAACCTCAACCTTGTAAATCCGCCGAGAAACACTGAAAATTGTATTTGGACATCGGTTTGTGGCACTTCGATTTTCCTTTCCATTGATCGAATTAACCACATTTTGGATGCTAGACCGGGTGGTATCTCATTACACGATGTAGATTGTAACATATCAACTCGTGACCGAATAAGCCATCTATTTTTCGAAGATGATGCACCGGATTTTAGACAAACATCATCGCTTAGACCAAAAGCTCGACTCCTTCATCGATTCATGATGAAATCTTTAGTTCCTAGAGGTGGTTCATATCATCTCGTATATCCCGAAAATTTTAAAGCATTGTATGCTATTTGTAGGAAAATACGAGTTAATTGGTCACAACTTCTTATGGATGAATTTCTCTCTTTTAAACAAGGAAAGATGCTCCATATTTACTATGGAGAATACATAATGAGATTGATCAATAGTTTCGTCATCAATGCTCCGGAATCTGAAACCTCCAAAGTCCATATGTTTGATTCACGGACCATAAAGTTAATGAAATTACCTGATGTTCCACCTCGATTTATTAGATTTGAGCAATGGAGTGATACTCCGAGAGAACAACTACGTCGTAGCTATTCTACACCTCAACCATCTACTCATGCTACGGAACGTATAACTCGCTAGACCTCAATTCAACGACCAACTCCCGGAATGAGTACGGAAGCGGCCATTGATATTTTGGCACAAAATCAACTAGCCTTGGATAGCCGGCTAGGAAAAATTGATGTTCGTTTCAAGAAAATCAAGGGCTTCTTCGTAAATTAATGGGATGCCTTATCATGTACTTTCGAAGCCGGTGCCTCTTTTGTTACTCCCGGAAAAAGACCCGCTCCAAATTTCTCTTGGTTTACTTCAGATAACAAAAGTTCTGGTACATCTGGAACTCATGCTCCTCACACTCAAAGACGTGGTAAGGAACATATTCCTCCAGAAGAAAATATTCGTCCAGAATTTTGGGATTCCGATGATGATGAGGAGTAATCGTATTGTTTTACAATTTAATTTCAAGTATTCCTTTATGAACAATATGTTTTTTATTAAATGTTGTGTACTAAGCAAACATCTTTAATTA
This sequence comes from Allium fistulosum, assembly GCA_030737815.1. Taxonomy (NCBI): domain Eukaryota; kingdom Viridiplantae; phylum Streptophyta; class Magnoliopsida; order Asparagales; family Amaryllidaceae; genus Allium; species Allium fistulosum. The sequence continues at coordinate 98,660,330 of CM060905.1, forward strand.
TTCCTATTTTAAATTGAAAATGTAATGCTTAAAATTCATTGATTCGCATTTCTTTTTCATCTACGAAGTATTTCTTTTTGTCGATGACAAAGGGGGAGAAATGTATGTAAGCTAACAAATTTTTTGCAGAAAAGTCGCCATATATTCAGGGGGAGAATTATAATATAGATAAATTCTACTTCGTCACCTAAGTATTGTCATCAATCACAAAGGGGGAGAATGTTGATTCATGAGTTTTGATTCATGACACAAGCTTCAGAGATCAAACGACGAGAATACTATACGAAAGCGACAAAAAGGAGAATAACCATATATTGCACACTACAAAGGAGAAAGACTACAATCTAGATATTAGTATGAATATTTTATTTCATCGAGTCTTAGAATATTGTTAAAATCATTCCTCAAGTAGTCACACATACACACAAATTGATTTATACAAAAATAAGTGTACACTGTGCAAATAACAGCAGGTCGGCCAACCGACCAGAATCTTCGGCCGACCGACTCTGTGTCCAGTGCACAGATATGCACCGTTTTATTTATATCTGTAAACTCAGCTGACCGGCCCAGGTTTCTCAGTCAACCGACCAGAACACAACGGCTAGTTTTCTAAATAGGTGCAATTGTTCATGAAGAGGAATGTTCTTTAATCCAACAGATATGGACACAACTCTTGATTGAAACTCTTCATGAAAGATTGTAACTATTCTACAACTATATAAACATGTTCAATTCACTTCTACAATAACTGATTCTTGTTTATAATTCTGAAATCTATTCTCTATTTATTTCTGCAAATAAAAGCATTCATTCTTATTCAATATCACTAGAATCCTTGAATTAATTCATATACTTTGATTCTACGTGATTATCTTCCTTCTAAATCTTCACACACATATATACTCTTGAGGATTTGATTATAGGAAAGTTGTACTATCAAAAGACAATCAGTGTTATTCAGAACACATTCGTCAACAAACTATTTGTATTAAGTTGAAGTCCTCTTCGGCTGTTGAGGCGGAAAAATTCCTGTTCGGCTGCTCAGGTGTCGTATACCTATTCCTTTGGGTTAAGTGAGGGGTTTGGTTTAAATCCAGAGGGTATTCTGGGACTGGACATAGAACGGGAAGTTCGAACCAGTATAAAAATTCCTGGTGTGCTTACTTGAATTTTTATTTTACTGTTATTATCAGTTTCTGCATTTATATACCATATTACACGATCCTTAGTACTGCACGTACACTTTCATTTGGTATCAGAGCAAGGAAATCCTATAACCATCACAAAGTTATTTGATATTTATTTCTAGTAATATGGCAACCACACAAACTAACGATGTTAACACTAACACTAATTCTAGTTTCACAGAAGGGCAATCGCCTTCACGACCTCCAATTTTTAATGGTATAAATTACAATTATTGGTCAACTAGAATGAGAATCTATATGCAATCTAGTGGATTTGATATCTGGAATATTATACAAAGAGAGTACACGACTCCTACTGAAGAATACTCAACTTGGAGTAACACACAAAAACTAGATGCTACTTCAAATGAAAAGGCTATGAATATTTTATTTTGTGCATTAGATAGAAATGAATTCAATAGAGTTAGCATGTGCACTTCCGGTTATGAAATTTGGAGAACTCTTAAAGTATCGCATGAAGGAACGAACAAAGTTAAATTAAGCAAAATCTCTATGTTGAAAAATCAATTTGAAAATTTCAAAATGAGGCCAAATGAATCTATAAATGACATGTACTCTAGATTTCAGGATATTTATCATGCTTTATTATCATTAGAACAAAAGTTTACTGATTTTGATGTTGTTACAAAAATCTTAAATTCTTTAACGGACGAATGGGAACGAAAAGTCCTAGCTATTGAAGAAGCAACTGATTTGTCAACATTAAAACTAGAAGAATTGATAGGTAATTTAATGTCCTACGAAGTAAATTTGCAGGCAAAAAGAAATGGAGCACAAGAAAAGAAAAATGTGGCAATCCAAGCAGAAAAAGATGACTCCGACTCGGATAATGAAGATATGGCAATGATCGCTAAAACTTTCAAAAAGTTTTTGAAATTCAACAGAAACAAATTCAAGGGAAACAAAAATAATTCCAATAGTAGCAAACCATCATCTTCAGCAATGGAATGTTATGAATGTCATAAGAAAGGAAACATGAAGAAAGATTGTCCAGAGCGTAAAAAGAATAATTTCAAGAAGGACAAAACCAAACGAAAAGCTTTCTCTGTCACTTGGGATGACACTGACTCATCATCCTCATCAGAGAGTGAAAGTGATAATGAACAAGCAAATGTGTGCTTCATGGCTTCGTCAGACGATGTAAGTGATTTTACTTTTGAAGATTTAATTGAAATAAATTCTGAATTGGTAAATTTAGCAAAACAACTCAAAAAGAAAAATAAGGAGTTGCAAAGAAAGTTAGATAGAACTGTCTTAGAAGTAGATATGTTGAAAGATGAGAAGAAAATATTAGAAGATGAACTTGAAAGTTCTCAACAATCAAATTCTAACTTATCTTCTCAAATTTCGTCAATATCTGAAGAACTAGAAATTCAGAAAAATAAAAATGATGTTTTACTTTTCGAAAATAATAGTTTAAACTCTAAGATTAAGGATTTAGAGTTAGAAAAATCTAGTCTTAAAATAAAATTTGATGATATTTCTAAAAATGGATCTAATTTCAACAAAGGAAGAGAGAATCTTTCTAGCTTACTTAAAAATTCTCAATCCTCTAACAATAAATCTAGATTAGGATTTAAGAAACAAAATAATTTTTTCAAAAGTAGGATTAATAATAATATTAAGAAAGATATTAAGAAAACAGTTTACTCAAATACTAAAACCATCAAGATATGGATTCCAAAAACAAATAATGTTTTGATAAGGAATAAACATATCAAAATATTTATGGAAACTGTTCATAATAACAAGAATTATGTTTATAAAGGGAATTCTGAACCCGTATGGGTTTGGCTTCCTAAGATCTAACTCTTAGGACCCTAAAAAGATTGGGTACCAACTTTTTATAAACTTTTTGCAGGTACCACATAAGAACAAATTGAAAATGGAATTTTTATTAATCAAGAAAAATATTGTTATAATTTAATTAAACGATTCGGTCTGGAAAACACTTCTACCAAGCCAATTCCAATAAGCACAACTACTCATCTTGATAGAGACGAGGAGGGCAAAAGTGTTGATCAGAAGCTATATCGTAGTATGATAGGTTGTTTACTTTATTTAACAGCGAGTCGACCCGATATAATGATGACTGTTTGTTTATGTGCTCGATTTCAAGCAAATCCAAAAGAGTCACATATGAGAGCAGTTAAACGCATTATTCGTTATCTAACTAAAACCAAAGATTTCGGACTATTTGATCCGAAAGAATGTCCTTTCGAATTAGTATCCTATAGCGATGCTGATTTTGGAGGAAGTCGGACGGATCAAAAAAGTACGTGTGGAACATGTCATTTCATTGGACGTTCCTTAGTCTCTTGGTTTAGTAAGAAACAAAACTGTGTTTCTTTATCGATGTGTGAAGCAGAATATATATCTACTGCTTTGGCATGTGCACAAGTCGTATATATGCAACAAACACTACAACATTTTAATTGTCATCTTGAAAAATCTATAATTTATTGTGATAATACTAGTGCAATAAATCTTTCTAAAAATCCGATCAATCACTCACAAACAAAACACATCGATATTCGTCATCACTTTCTTCGTGATTGTTTGGAAAAAGGATTAATAAATTTAGAATTTATCAATACTGAAAATCAAATTGCTGACATTTTTACTAAACCACTAAATGAAAATATTTTTATAAAACTTAGACGTGATTTAGGTATAATGTCGTTTAAAGATTTATGAATAAAAACTTGCAAAAAATATCGAAAAACAAAAATTGTTTTATTTCTGACCAAAGCGGAACTCGAACTCATGACCTCTGACTTGCTTGTTAGATGTTGTGTTATAGCTACTTGAGCTATGGGTGTTTCTTGTTTTAGTTCTCTTTAAATCTTGTTTTAACTGTTTTGTTTTCAGAAAAACTATATTTAGCTCTTATGTTATAAATCATACATTTACAAACAATTTTATTTTTAAACTTCTGTGATCATATTTAAAGTTAGTTCCTATCCACTAATTTTTCAGCAAACAAGATGTTTATATATACTATGCTTATCTTTCAAAACATATGCTAAGAAAACTTTAAAAACAAATCTTGAAAAATGTCTTCAAACAATGACTACTATAATTCCGAAAACTCCCATCTATCATACACATCTCCGGACGACGATTGTTCCGACCGCATCCCTGAAAATGGCCCCTATCCTACCTTTCCCATGCCTAAACGTGTTCTAGACTTCTCCTCTCCAGATAAAGACCCCCGACATTGGTGGAAACCATGGGAAGACTCCCATACAGGCTATACTCCTGAAAAGAAAAAAGGGAAGAATACGATGATAATATCTCCAACCACCAAACAAAAAAATTGATGAAATACATCACTACCAACGACAACAAATGGATATGCAACGGGAACTCTACTATGAACAAAAAGTCACAGCAAGACGTTTAAGTTTTCTAGAAACGATTGCCATGAAAATTTGTTTATCAAAGAAGGATGATGTTACTGAACCTTCTTATAGACCCTCATCCTCGTCAAATCCTGTTCAAACTCCAATAACTCCAAGATGGTCACCGATAGAAGATGTTCCATCTCCAAACTCATGGGAACGCAGATTTTAAACGGTGGCTAAGCAGGTTATATATATATGTATATTGTTGGTGTTACAAATAAAATGTATAGTGCATTGATAATAAAATATATTTCTATATTTTTATTATATATAAAACTGCAAAAAATGCACTCCTAACAGGGTCGGTCGACCGAACACCCTGAGTCGGTCAGCCGAACCCTTCCCGAGAATTACAAACAAACATTTCCAACAGGGTCGGTCTACCGAATACCCTGAGTCGGTCAGCCGAACCCTTCCCGAGAGTTTTAGCACCTTTCAGATTAGCAGCTCGGTCAGCCGACCCAGTCATTTGGTCGACCGAACGTATAAAACTGCTACTTCTATTTCTTTTTAACAACCCATCCATTCACTTGTCAACTTACCTCTTCACTCTTACTTTCCCAATTACAGTTTTTTAAACCTAGCCCCCATTAAAACTTCTCAAATTTTTAATCTATTCTTCCAAAAACAAATGGCTCCCAAGAAGAAATCAAAGACAACCGGTGGCTCTTCTTCATCTACTCCAGTGGATACACGAATTGCTTCATGGCTAGTTAATGATATAGCTCTTCAAAGATGGATAAAACTTCAAGATGCCAAAATCTTTGAAGAATCATTTGTAAGTTATCCTGACTTTGCTTCCTACGGTATTGAAAATGCCGCCCTTGAGAGTGGTCTTGATACATTCCTTGACCATAGGAAAAATAATTTGAAAATCAATCATATAATGGTCAAGTTATTTCTAGCGAACCTCAACCTTGTAAATCCGCCGAGAAACACTGAAAATTGTATTTGGACATCGGTTTGTGGCACTTTGATTTTCCTTTCCATTGATCAAATTAACCACATTTTGGATGCTAAACCGGGTGGTATCTCATTACACGATGTAGATTGTAACATATCAACTCGTGACCGAATAAGCCATCTATTTTTCGAAGATGATGCACCGGATTATAGACAAACATCATCGCTTAGACCAAAAGCTCGACTCCTTCATCGATTCATGATGAAATCTTTAGTTCCTAGAGGTGGTTCATATCATCTCGTCTATCCCGAAAATTTTAAAGCATTGTATGATATTTGTAGGAAAATACGAGTTAATTGGTCACAACTTCTTATGGATGAATTTCTCTCTTTTAACCAAGGAAAGATGCTCCATATTTACTATGGAGAATACATAATGAGATTGATCAATAGTTTCGTCATTAATGCTCCGGAATCCAAAACCTCCAAATTCCATATGTTTGATTCACGGACCATAAAGTTAATGAAATTACCTGATGTTCCACCTCGATTTATTAGATTTGAGCAATGGAGTGATACTCCGAGAGAACAACTACGTCGTAGCTATTCTACACCTCAACCATCTACTCATGCTACGGAACGTATAACTCGCCAAACCTCAATTCAACGACCAACTCCCGGAATAAGTACGGAAGCGGCCATTGATATTTTGGCACAAAATCAACTAGCCTTGGATAGCCGGTTACGAAAAATTGATGGTCGTTTCAAGAAAATCAAGGGCTTCTTCGTAAATTTATGGGATGCCTTATCATGTACTTCCGAAGTCGGTGCCTCTTTTGTTACTCCCGGAAAAAGACCCGCACCAAATTTCTCTTGGTCTACTTCAGATAACACAAGTTCTGGTACATCTGGAACTCATGCTCCTCACACTCAAAGACGTGGTAAGGAACATATTCCTCCAGAAGAAAATACTCGTCCAGAATTTTGGGATTCCGATGATGATGAGGAGTAATCGTATTGTTTTATAATTTAATTTCAAGTATTCCTTTATGAACAATATGTTTTTTATTAAATGTTGTGTACTAAGCAAACATCTTTAATTATTCCTATTTTAATTTGAAAATGTAATGCTTAAAATTCATTGATTCGCATTTCTTTTTCATCTACTAAGTATTTCTTTTTGTCGATGACAAAGGGGGAGAAATGTATGTAAGCTGACAATTTTTTTGTAGAAAAGTCGCCATATATTTAGGGAGAGAATGATAATATAGATAAATTCTACTTCGTCACCTAAGTATTGTTATCAGTCAAAAAGGGGGAGAATGTTGATTCATGAGTTTTGATTCATGACACAAACTTCAAAGATCATACGACGAGAATACTATACGAAAGCGACAAAAAGGAGAATAACCATATATTGCACACTACAAAGGAGACAATACTACAATCTAGATATTAGTATGAATATTTTATTTCATTGAGTCTTAGAATATTATTAAAATCATTCCTCAAGTAGTCACACATACACACAAATTGATTTATACAAAAATTAGTGTACACTGTGCAAATAACAGCAGGTCGGCCGACCGACCAGAATCTTCGGCCGACCGACTCTGCGTCCAGTGCACAGATATGCACCATTTTATTTATATCTGTAAACTCAGCTGACCGGCCCAGGTTTCTTGGTCAACCGACCAGAACACAACGGCTAGTTTTCTGAAGAGGTGCAATTGTTCATGAAGAGGAATGTTCTTTAATCCAACAGATATGGACACAACTTTTGATTGAAACTCTTCATGAAAGATTGTAACTATTCTACAACTATATAAACATGTTCAATTCACTTCTACAATAACTGATTCTTGTTTATAATTCTGAAATCTATTCTCTATTTATTTCTGCAAATAAAAGCATTCATTCTTATTCAATATCACTAGAATCCTTGAATTAATTCATATACTTCGATTCTACGTGATTATCTTCCTTCTAAATCTTCACACACATATATACTCTTGAGGATTTGATTATAGGAAAGTTGTACTATCAAAAGACAATCGGTGTTATTCAGAACACATTCGTCAACAAACTATTTGTATTAAGTTGAAGTCCTCTTCGGCTGTTGAGGTGGAAAAATTCCTGTTCGGCTGCTCAGGTGTCGTATACCTATTCCTCCGGGTTAAGTGAGGGGTTTAGTTTAAATCCAGAGGGTATTCTGGGACTGGACGTAGAACGGGAAGTTTGAACCAGTAAAAAAATTCCTAGTGTGCTTACTTTAATTTTTATTTTACTGCTATTATCAGTTTCCGCATTTATATACCATATTACACGATCCTTAGTACTGCACGTACACTTTCAAAAAGGACTACACAAAAAGGTACTAGCGGAATAGTCCATGCGGAAGCAAAATAGGCTAAGTCCAATGTACCTAACCTGAAACATCTCGGTCTGACCCGAGTATAAAATACACTGGTCAGTCTAGCTAAACAAATCAGTTAGATAAACTAAATGATAATGAACATACAAGGTCATAAAGTACCACAAATGTCTCCAAAAGAGATAACCAGATCTTTTAACAAAAGATGAATCATAATAAGCCTCATATCATCGGCAACTCAAATAAACAAAGGATATGAATATCCCAAAACAAGCCAAAAAGGAAAATAACAAATACTAATAAAGGTAACACAAGTTTCCACAAGGTAATCGCTATATATCGTGTGGTTCAAAGGACCTACACTGAAGGGCGATACACTAGGGAAATATAATTGTCAAAGAAACAAAAGATGCTCGAGCTCAGTACTGTATAACAAGGATCCACAAACCCGAAGGCAACAAACCCAAATATCACTCGAGCGGTGACGAATGACCAACTCCAAAAGCGATACTATAGGGCAACAAACCCGAAGGCAGAAACCCGAAGGTACAAGCCCGAAGGCAACATACCCGAAGGCAACAAACCCAATATCTCTCGAGCAGTGACGAATGACCAACTCCAAAAGCGATACTATAGGGCAACAAACCGTAGTGGCGAAGGTCCGGAGACCCAGTACTGGACACCACTAACTGGAAGAATGTGTCACAACTATTAGAAAGGAACCCAAAAAATGTTAACGTGAGTCCTATACTACACATTCGCACTAAATGGTTTACTAACCGTTAGTCAATTTCACACTCAAAGCAGTACAAAGTTCACCTCATCTCATCGGTAAACCGGACCCAAAGTTCAAAACGGTCAAATGAATAGATTAGGAATTAACCAAAAAGATAAACCCACGTGTTCATAGCATGCGTTTTATTTAATCATTTAATTCTCCTCCCTCTTCGCTCGAAGTGCAAAATTGTGTGTGTTTTATATAGAAATTATAAATTGGAAAAACGAGCTTTTAATACAATTTAAAAAGATCATTTTATAAAAACCCGTGTACGAAATCTAAAAGGGAATCATCAAAGTCAAAAATGCGATAACAACTGATTGGATCGACACGAATCGATCAAAATTGGAAACCAAGCCAAATAAACAAATTGGTTGAGACAAGCAGGTCAATCGACTGAACCAGGAGGTCAGTCGACTGGCCTAGTGCCTGGAAACTTTCTATTTCCAGGTCAGTCGCCTGACACAGGTGGTCAGTCAACTGATACAGGGATATAATGTTTTCTACCCCTGGTTCAGTCGACTGACCTACTAGTTCAGTCGACTGAACCTGCTACCAGAGCAGAATCAGCCTAGCCCCCTGTGGGGTAAAATCAGTAACACGGACGTAAGCGAACGAGCGAGCAACAACGACTAAGGATTTACGCCAAGCGACAACCCAGCCTTGTATGGCCCTCTGAAACACTCCACTAACGTGTTCAAACATCAAAGATTGGATTTTCACAAAATTGGACTTCAAAACCAAAATTTGGAAAATTCACCAAATCAATCCAAATCGAAAGCAAATGAACATGAATAGATGTTAGGAATTCTTACCTAACCACAACACAAGCTATGATGTGAGTTCAAAAACTCACCTTTTAACTCAAAAACAATGATGAGAAGCTCAAACACAAAGAAAAGATCAACCACTCTTCACTTCTACTCTACAAGCTCTAATCTAAGATCAAAACAAATATTTCCTAAATTAGGTTATAGGAAATTTCTGAAATTGGAGAGAGATTGAGATGGAGAAGGTGAGAAGAAGGCTTACCTAAGCTTCTCTTTGATTTTGGAGCAAGAATTTGAATTTGCAAAGAAACTAGGGCTTAGGATTTTCTAATCTCTTTTCTCTTCCCCCATTTTTCTAAAGCTTGAAGTGTTAGGAAATATTAGAATGAATGAAGAGGAGAGGGAGTGGAGTTAGGATATAAGGTGAGTTGGGTTAGTGGGCTGAAACCCAAACCCAAGCCCAAAGCCCTAAGTGAAAATGTCAAAATTCTACTCAACTCCAAACATATCGATGTTTATACTTAAAAAAGTCACAAACACCATTTCAGACTCAATGGAAGTGGTCTCGAGTTCCAATTCGGCTGTTTGCAAAAAGTGACATTTCAGACTTGAATTCGACTAACGATGATATATTTAAATAAAACATTTAAATATACAATCGTAAAATATGCGGGTTGTTACAGTGGATGTGAAAATACCCTAATGGAAGCAACCCCACATAGCTTAGCTTCCACTCACTCTTTGGGTTTAGTTATTTCCGAAAAAGGATAACAAAGCTCAAGTGAGCAACACATTGACTTAGAATGAAAATACATAGAAGGCTGAGGTAACCGATAGTTAGTAAACCAACTATCGAGGATATAAAATGATCGTATATGGGATTTAAGTCTTGTGTAGTTATCACCACTCATCGAATTCCAACTTGTACTATTTCTTAGTTAACAATATTACCGGACAAGTCAAGATAGTGTTAACTCAAAGTCATGTTTCACGATTATTCTTAACATTCGAAATAGCGACGGGTCTACTTTTTCGACATTTTAGTGCTAAGTATACAAATAAATCATTCCCATATAAGTGAATCACTTTATGGAAATTAATTCATTTCCATAAATGAATCAAACTATTTCTTTTAAAAACCCGAGTTCGTGCTTGGGCTTCACATTACAAGTATTAGCATTAAAACACTTTGTTAAAAGAGTTCACTAATTTAAAACATCATTATAAAAAGGATTTAATAACTTCAAACATCCTTATTACATTAATTAATTAAATTTAAAATTCATCACACAGTTTAATTATTGAACTTCGAATGACTTTGAAAAAAATAAACCAATTTTAAACCTTATTAATTCAATTAATTAGTAAAATATAATTAATTAAATTAATAAATAATTTAAAATGAATAACAAAGTCAAAACATCCTTGTTACTTGATAAATTCACTTTGAAATTTCATAAATTAAGTTAGTTAATTAACTCCACAAACCTTTGATTAAAAAGGGTAAATCACCTTTAAAACATCATTAATTTAATTAATTGGTAATATTTAAATATAACTAATTAATTTAATTAATTAATAATTAAATATCATTATTTTAAAATGATTAATCAATTTAAACCATCATTAAGGAAAGATTAATTAAAGTTAAAACAAGTTGATTTCTTTTTAAAAGTCATTAATTAAAAAGATTAATTAATTTTAAAAACAACATTAATTAATTGATTAATTAAATTTAATCCATAATTTTCAAAATATTAATTAGCCTTAAACATCATTAAATAAAATGATTAATTAAATTTAAAACATCATTAACTAAGTAATTAGTTAAATTTAAAACACATCATTAGAAAGTTAATTAGTTAACCTTAATCCGTATTAGTTAAACAATTAATTAAATTAAATAATCATTATTAAAATAATTAATTATTTTTGAAAACATCATTAAAATCTTGCTTAACTTGTAAAACAATTCCAAGCACGAAGATGAAACCAAATGGTTTGATAAGAAATGATTTTCTAAAATTGCCGATACAGCAACTATCGCTATACGGGCAGTTCGGCAAATAGGTTTATAATATTATCAACACAACCAAACATCACATAGCAATGGTTTAAGCATACACACAACAAGCATTCATAGGCAATAAATATGAACATGAATATAGTTTTAAAGCTTTGGTTTTTTTAGGGTAAAATTTTACTTACTAACTAGTTTGTTAACTAACATTTACTTAACATGTTTGCATCCATCACACATATACATTTCCAAACCAAACATGAACAAATTCAAATCATATCCAAACCAAGCAAGCAATATATATCACAATGTAACTAAAGTAAAATATTTCCCAATAACGTTAAGAGTTTTACTCACCGAAAGCTATCCAAACCTTTGCTAACTTAGGGTTTGATCTAGCACTTCCATTCCTAAGTAAAAGGTTGAGTCTTGGACCCTTAATACACTAGGTAGGCTTGGCCTTGAAAGAAGAAGGAAGTGAAACTTGTTTTGGTAAGGTGGAGTGACTTTGGATAATCATCGAACTCTAAAAAATAAAGTCGAAAATAGGTCATTTTACAACTGATTTTTAGACTATTTACTCTCGGATTTTCTAAAACTGGTCAAGAGAAAAGTTTTAAAAAATTATTTTCTCTACAATTTCAAAATAATAATCACTCAATTATAGTTAGTTTTGAAGAAGATATGGTCAAAAGAGGAAGGACCTTTTTCGGACTTGAAATTTTGGGTCCAAAAATGTTCTGTAAAGAAATGAGCTTGGGATATGATTAAGCTCAAAATTAGAAGAAGTGATACAAATACAAATTGTAGCCACTAGAATTTTCTACGATTTGAAAAAATGAAATGCTCAATTTGATTAAGCTTTCAGAAAGATGTGGCAGAAGTAAAAGATGTGAAATTGAAGAAGTGAAAGGGGTATTTATAAGCATGTGAAAGTGTACATTACCTAAACACCCAATGTCCTTTACCCTCCACTACTCTCTTGCCACCTCACCTAGCCTTCTAAACATCATGTCCTTCAGCCACCGTCTTGTCCCCTCCCCTCTTTTCATGATAAAACATGTTTAAACATGTTTTACACTTAGTTGCCAAAATGTCAAATCATGTCTCTTAAGGAATCCTTTAGTATCTACATGCATATACTTAAGTATACATACTATGTATATACCAATATATCATAACTAATTTACATTATTAACCATTTAAATGTTGTTTCATATATAAACAAGCCTTACAAAATTTCAAACAACTTTTATACGATGAAACGTCGAAAATTCGGAAAACAGTTTCCGGTCACATTTTCTGTTTTTCATCGAAATAAATATTGTAAACTAAATTTGAAAACTATTTTATCTTCAATATTTATTATTAAAAGTGTTTTTATTTTAGTTATAAAAACCTACTATTTGAATATTTAAAATTAACTAAATATTCAAAAATTAATGTGGTGAAATTCCGGGTCGTTACACTCTCCCCTCCCCCCAAATGAATTTCGTCCCCGAAATTTACCACAATCCTATCCCAGAAAAAAAAACTACCCTAGAAATACTAACACATTAATCAAAGGTAACTTATCCAGCAAAAACTAGTATAATATAAATCTATATGCAACCAAATTCAGAGAGTACCGTGAAATAAAATATTGTGCATCCAATCATATCAAAAGGTAAATATAGAACTAAATGCCCGGGCTCTTATATTCAAAAATTTATTTTCAAATTTCTTAAAAAATAAATGTATTAAAAACCAAAACAAAAAATAACTAGAAGGGGGTCCTCCTGGAAAAACATGTAAAACTCTAGAATCAAAACAACATGAAGAATCCAGTGGTATTCCGGTTCCTCCAAATACGACAACTAGAGCGAACAATTATTATCTCTTTTTCAAAAAAAAAAAATCCAAAATCACATTTTCAAAAGCACCAGGATTTAAGGCCTAATAAACAATAATTCAAAAACCTTGGTTTATAAAAAAAATTAACTTTATAAACTATGATACATTAGAACACAATCAATCAATCAAGTTCAATTAAATCAAATCAACCAAATTCTGTAGAGGAATACACTAACACTATCAATCTTTCAAATTCCATAAGGAAAAATCAAACACTCAACATTATTTAAAATGTCAAAAGATTAACAACAAACTCCTAACTTAGGTTCAAAACTTTCTTGATTGCCCAAATATAGATAATTATCAAAGTGTACCATTCTTTGCTCATTAGCCTTTAGTTATTGCTTAGAAGATTATCAAAACTTACTCGGTCAAAATTGAAAGTTGTACTCTAAAATTATTGCTTTCTTAACTACACCAATATTTCTAAATCACATAAATTTGTATTTAATATTTTATTCAATACCAAAATTGTTTACGAATTATTTCATAAATTTTCATCTAAGTTTAAAAATATTTTATAAAGACCTTTCTTTATAAAACACCAGATAATAACTTATTCCACTTTATTTACTTGTATAATACCCTTCTAAATATTAAAAGTATATACAAAACACAAAATTTATTTTACTTTTCATAATTTAAGCAAAGATCAAATCAAAATTTGGGACTTTTAAACTGAGTCAACCTCTCGACCTCTTTAACTTAGGGTGTTAAAATGAACGATGTTTATGGGTTGACCCAAAACAACAAATAGTTTTACAACTTATATGTTTTAAACAAAGCTATGGTTTTAATAAAACGATGTCTATTAAAACCTTCCAACCTTTTCACATTAAGGTGTTATAATAAATCATGTTTTTGGACTTACCCAATAACACCAATTAGTTTAAACTGCTTAGATACTTAAATAATATCTATGGCTTTGATAAAACAATGTTATAAAAACCTTTATATCCAATCTAACCCATTTAAATCGGTGTTAAATTACCTCGTATATTGTTTAAGGGTAAAATTAATTTATTAAAACAATCTCTTATCAACAATACTTTTTATTTTGGAAATCAATTCCCTTTTAGGGAACTTAAAAATTGAATACCCGGTTTTTAGTTTCAAAACTCGTCTTTGAAAGTATACTCCTTACTTTTTCTTTTTAAATAACTTCAAACAACTTGTTTATTAAAACTCACTTTGGGTTCATTCGGATTTGAATTCATTTCGATCGTACAATGATAAAGAGAATAATTTACTAAGTACTCCACAACATTCGCTTAAGCAACATATGATTGTCACTTAGAAGATTATTCATATTACCACAAAACTGATGGAAATGTTTTCCTCCAAATTATTCAAAGAAAAAGCATTCAACTTAAAATTTATTTTCCAATATATTTATACTTTAGAAATATTGCCAAATAATACCACTATTACTTATCTCAAAATCTTTTGAAATTATTTTAAACAATTCTGGGATTTAAATTTTCCAAAAGCTCTTTAAATATTATTTGGAAAGACAAATTTATAATACTAAGTATATTAAAACAAGGGTCAAAACAAATGTCATTTTAAACATCGTTTACTAAAATCCCAAAACAATTTAAACTTAGCTTTATTTATAAAAAATTCTATTTAAAAGTTTTCATTAAAAAACCCTCATTTATTAATTTAAAGCAATATTTATTATCTCAAAGGGTAATAAAACAATTTAAATACCTTTTATAAATTCCAAATAATGTAAATTGTCCTAGGGGATGATTTATAATATTCTTTTTAAAACCCTAAAACTATATAAATTTTCCAAATAAAATTTAAATTCTTTTATTAAATTTAAAATAACATTAATTATCCTGAAAGATAATAAATCACATTTATAATTGCTTTTATAAATCTAAAATAATATTTACTATCCCAAAAGATAATTAATCAAATTTACAATTTTCTTTAATAAAAAAATCAACTATCTTTAAAAAAATAGTTAATTACTTCCAAAAACCACTTTCATCAAATCAATTAATTTATTTTAAGCTCACTTATTAAATCAATTAACCAACTTAAATATTATTTATCAAATGATTTATTAAATTCAAATAATCATTAATTAAAATGAATAACTACTTACAAATATCATTAATTAAAATGATTATTAGTTTTCAAATATCATTAATTAAAATAATTAATTAAATTCAAATATCATTACTTAAAATGATTAATTAAATCCAAATCTCATTAATCAAAAAGATTAATTAATTTTAAAGATTAATGAATTTTAAACATCTACTTTTGTGAAAATACCAGCTTAAGTTCAAACACACATACAAAGTTTTTGGGGATGAAACTCAATAAATGAAGGTATAGCAGAAATTGCTATAACAACACTTAAATAGTTTAAATGGAATATCAAGATTAATTTTTTTAAACATCCATTTTCTAAATGGAAATTCAACCAAAAAATCAATCAAACAAATCTAACTATCATCAAATAAATCAACAATAGTTTATAGCAGCACATATATGATATAGCAAATTTGGGTGTGGGTTAAGTCGTATTCAATTAATTCTCCTTTATTATAACTAAATTTTCTCATTTATATGCTGTAAATGTGTTATCCTACTATTCAGATTATATTAAACAACTTTTTATTAAAAGTTTACTTTTAGCTTAACATTATTAAAAGATGAATTTTGACTTAACCCTTTCGACGAACACCTTATAGTCAAACAGTGAAACTTAATTCACAAGGGGTTCGTTCCAAGATTCCCTAATTCCCATTTACTTGACCTATATCTTACTAAGGAAAATTCCTTATGAACTATTCAACAATAGTTAATGCTCAAACTGGACGAGCATAACTAATCAAATCCTAAATGTTAACCATAAAATATTATCATTTCTAAATAATCAACTCAACTATACATTTATATTAATTTTGAAAGTCATTCTTATATATATATATATATGTACAATATATTCCTAGGTAAAATTATTTCATTTACCATTTAAAAACAATACTGTATTGGTAAATCTATTCAAATGTTTAGGAATGCCTATCGATAATGCTGATTAAACGCATCGACCAGAATTCATATACCACTTAATGGATCAAACAACACAGTATAAAACAATTTTATAGCACTAAAAAATATGCACTCAATATATATTTATACTCTCAAACTTATCCTAGGATATTACTAATCCTATCCTTAGAGAGTTTACCCCACCAGGGCTTAGGGGTTCGCTAAACCTAAGCTCTGATACCATCTGTGACAACCCACCTTTCTTATCTTTAGGAATGAGACTTAATGCATCCTCGGTATTCTTGTGCCATTGCCCAAGCACCCGAAAGATAGGTTGTCTTGGGTTAAAATAAAGAACAGATCATGACAGAATAGATAACCTCACAGCAGAATGGTTACATATAATATAAAATGATATAGCACAAAAGGCTACTCCTTATAATGAGTTATCAGAGTTATAAAAAAAGTACTACATCTAACAAATTTGCAGCTATACATTCTGACTTTACATTTTTAAGATACAAAATACACCTACATAATCATACAATGGAAATAAATAACTAGATAATTAAGGAGCTGCCTTCTCCATCACCATCTTCAAAGAGTTCTAAAGAAAACCTACTATTCTCGGACTACCCAAATATAATTGAGTACCCGAGAGTTTAGGGAAAATAAACAACTCGGGTTAGACAAAATGTCTAGTATGAGTAAAACTAAGAAAAAAATGGGGTGTATTTAAACAATAATATGGGGACCATGCCGCTAACGCGGAATGGGTTTCCCCT
Organism: Allium fistulosum; assembly: GCA_030737815.1. Lineage (NCBI taxonomy): Eukaryota > Viridiplantae > Streptophyta > Magnoliopsida > Asparagales > Amaryllidaceae > Allium > Allium fistulosum. The sequence continues at coordinate 98,677,486 of CM060905.1, forward strand.
ACATAAACAACAACCAAACATAACAAAAATGGAAATGAACAATAGGGAACAAATCCAAACATAAATGATGGGTACAATTAGTATAACATTCAGACTTGAAAGAATGGAAATAGTCTGAATAAAAATACAAACTGGATAGAATAGATAAAATAAGACAATAGTCCAAACTCGATAGAATGGACTAAACAAGATAACTATCCAAACTCGATATAATGGACAAAACCAATAATTGAACACCGCGAAGAGTGGTTGAGTCTTCCCGTTTTAATTAAAGAAAACAGATTCAAAGGTTCGAATCAAATAAGAAAATGAAATTTTCCAAGAATGACTAGGAGGGTGCTCCCGCCTTACCGAAAGTATACCTCTAGAAATATACTTGAGAACTCCGATGGCTCTCGGACACGTCCAAGCTGGACCCCACCAACGTTTACCGAGAATCTGAGTAGTTCACATCTCAATGCGCAAAAACCGATTCCAATCTACAGTGGATGTGAAAATACCCTAATGGGAGCAACCCCATATAGCTTGGCTTCCACTCGCTCTTTGGGTTTAGTCATTTCCGAAAAAGGATAACAAAGCTCAAGTGAGCAACACATTGTCTTAGAATGATGAAATACAAAGAAGGTTGAGGTAACTGTGTAAAGGCCCGTATCTCCGTACCCCTTTGAGTCGACCAAAATTCACACCAGTTCAACTCAAATTGAATGGAAATACAAATCTTTAGGGTGAAGAAGAAAAGGTAGAAGAAAATAAACAACACAGAATCTCACAATCGCAGCGGAACAAAATATAATATATAATAACATATTTTATAAAAAAGAATCTGTAACTGTTTATATACTTACAATCATCAGAGTACAGTAATCAATACATCAATCCGAACAGTTATAATCACTTGTCCTCATATAGCGGAAATATAAATCAAATACGGGAGTACGTCTCTATCATCCAGTTCGTCTCCTGAGCTTCATAGCACCTTATCCTGAAATCTATAAAACTCAGTATGACCTGAGCATTATAATAAAATAACACCCGAGTCAGTCTGGAAAACAGCATGAGAGAAACACACTCAATTTGAATTATTAGAGTTATCAAAATCCTTTGAAAGCAAAGGTATATAGTAAGACCACGTCACACATAAACACGACGGGTTTTTCCCTTACGATAACCAAAACATTTTAGAGAAAATCCAATGATATTATAATAGTGTCTAAGTACAAATACTTATTCAAATAGCCGAAATTGTTACATTAATTAAATTCCAGCATACTAGGCTCTACAAGCAAAACCGTAAGCTTGTATTGGAGAATGGATTCCATATGAATGACTGGGCCACTGAGGTACCGCCCATCGCAGTACACCTCTACAACAATGTACCGAGGATCATCGTCGGGATCCCCTGCTACACAAGACCAGCCTACCCCTTACCTGGATAGACCGAATATGTTATCACCCCGGGTGTTCCTACCCTTACTATTGGGGCGCTCCTTCTTTCATGCACAACCATATCCATAATATTTAGGTTTCCGAGTACATATAGGAAAGTGATAACATACCCTAATTGGGTGCGACCCACTTAGCCTTACTGCATCTCCCCTATTTTAGTCATTCCCAGTTGATGAGGTTCGAGGCTATGCGTTACCTTTCAAGAACAATTTTACTTAGAATGCTCATCATCCTCCAATGACGATGTTCTGATAGCATTCGTCCATACAAGTTGTCCTGGGTTTGGACAAACTGAATCACCGTCTTCATCATCTTCACGGTATTCATTCGTTACGTTCAAACCGGATCGAAGTGGTTTTCGGATAATTAAATCCGATCCCAGTCTCTTCGAAGCGATTAACAAAATTGGCCAATATTGATAGTCGGTTATTTAACTATCAAATAACATCCATAAGCAATCATCTGGCTTTATTATAATTTTCCAAAAATATTCTCAAAATATCTTTATAAGATATATATATATATATATATATATATATTCAAACCCTTCCAATATTTCCATAGTGGAAATCAACTTAAATTCTTATATCCTTAACTGGATATTTTCAAGTAATTTCAATACTTAGAATATTTTTTCTCGCTTCCAATTATAATTCATCCCTTTGAAAATATTTTCTATATTTAAAATCTCGAAGTTAACTATTTTCAAATCCTTTCTGTCCAATAATTAGGAATATTTATAGGTATATTCCCTAAGTTCTTTTTATCCCAATATTCAGGAAATAGCCTATTTATTTCCTATTCTCACAATTCTTTACAAATTTTATTTGTAAATCCCTTAATATTTCCAAAGTCGAATGCACTTGTCTATATCTCCAAATACCCATTTCTAACCTCTTTTATGAATTCTAATTCATTTTCCGAATTTCTCGTATTTTTAACACTTTGGAATTTTTCTTCAAGCTCCCAAAATCCCACTATAAGATTTCCCTTATAAATCATATCCATTAAATAAACTTCGTCTCCAACCCCGAGAGGATTTATAAATAGCTTTCAATCCTTTAAAATTTTATATATAAAATAAGTATTTTTAAAGAATAGTAGTTTATTTGTAAATATGTTTAAGTAAATTTAAAATATGAAAATATTTTGAATAACATTAATAACTCATTTCCATATCATTTTTAAATAACTAATTAATTTACAAAGCTGATTAATAAAAATTAGAATTTATTTCAAAAAATATCAAATATTAGAATAACTAACTTTTTGAAATATTCTAAATCTCAATTTAAGTTACATAGTATAGTAATTTAAAAATCCCATTTAAAACAATTTTAATTTCTCGACAAAAATCTATTTTTAAAAATCCAATATTGCCAAATTTAGTTTATAAATTCCTCTCGATTCGTATCACATCGATTATATCTCAACTTTACCACTATTCTCACATTCAAAAATAGATTCCACTATTTCTTTACCAAAACGATTCCCATAACTTGATATAAGTTCACATCGTAAACTTATATTTCAACTTATCAACTAACCATCATTTTCCTTATTCATAAACATCGTTTATAAATTTATAAACTCCTTTAAGTTTCACTTATTTATAAAACAATTTTATTTATAAGATTTCATTTTATACATCCCTTCCTTTATAAATCCCATTCTAATTTCAAATCTATTTTTAATATCGATTCCAACTCCTTCCCGTACTTTCAAAGTATAATTTAAAATTCCTTCATATAATTTTATTTAAAAATATCTATTTAAACAAATTTATGAATAGTTAAGTATAACCCAAATCAAATTATATATATTTTTCATTCCACTTAATTCCCTTTAAAACAATCCAAATTTCCCTATAAATATTTTTATATTCAAAATCTCATTTTTAGTTCCGTAAATTTCAAAAATAACTATCTATGGTATTTAAAATACCAAATTTAAGGTCAATGCTATTTTTCACATTTAATGATTCAATATCATAGCAATAATCTATAGCAGATTATTCACACTAATCATATATCACTATATGTGAAAATTAATCAACATTTTTGAGAAATCAAGTTGGATCCCTCCAACTTGTTTCCCTGCATCCACAGATGTTAGTACAATATAAAAAAATACCAATCCCACTTTGAGGGGGATATCGTGGTATATAGGGTCATCCGCTATTATGGCGAGCGTATAGGGTCTCATCCGCTATAATGTGCGGGAATATCACTCCAAATACTATTATATATGTATACTACTATATATATATATATTATATCATTCAACAGATAATAAATTTTATAAATTCAACTAGCATCCACAATTTAATTTCAACTATTTAAATATTTAAATTGTGGTAATTCCAAATGAGTGAGAGTTTTCTCACCTTTGATTTTTTTTTTGCAATCCATTCCAATTTTTATTCTACCGCGCAGATTTTCCAGCCACACACCCTAAATGACTGATGCCGTTAGATTGAACCTTACATAAGCCAATTTCGAATGGTATAAATTAACGATTTCAAATTTAATTATAAAATAAATCACTAAGTACTTATTTTAAACTAATTACCTATCAATGAATTTAATAAACCTTCCTTCCCTGATATTAGCATTTACCTCAACCTAAACCATATACGAAAATTTAACATTTGAATTTATAACATGATATAAAAATAAATTTTTAAATTTAATGATAGCAATAAACTTAAATTATACCTTCGCCGTCTACTAGCCCAGGCCTAGCTTACGACCCTCGACCTTCACCTGTCTCGGCCCCACGTCCTCGTCCAAACCCTAAACTCAAACGCACGCCCAAGCCCTACACAACGTCGACGCACCCTAAAGCGTACGACAGCAACATTGCGACTGCCAAAGTCAAGAACACCTCCTCAACAAACCACCACCGACCCTCCTTCGTATGCCCAGGCTGAAGAATCGAACTCCATCCCCTATCGCCATCACTAACCCTAGCCTCAGACCATCTCGCGTCCACCATGCGAACCACCACCCTCCGCGACTTGTTTGCCATCTCGAGCCCTAATCGCGCCTTCTTCCCGCCCACGCAATCTAAATTTGCTCTTCTTATTTTTTTATTATTTTTTATTTTTTTGTAAACGAAGGAATTCGTTCGATTGTTTCGGTTTAAAGAGGGAAGATTTTCTGAGATGATTTCGTTCGATTCGCAACTTTTAAAAGGGAAGGCTCCATTTTCTTGTTTGCGTTTCTTTTACTAGGAAGAAGAAAATAAGTATAAGGTAGAGGGAACAATGAACAGAGGGATCAAATTTGAGAATTTGATTTTTGTTTCTGATTTGAATGAGAGGGATAAAAGATAGACGTGATTTAATAAATGGGAGCAGGTATACATGATTTTTTAGGGGTAGCGTGTTTTAGAAGGTAGGGCAACCTTGATTAGATTATGATTATATATATATATATATATATAAAAATCAAAATATCTCGTTGGCCTAACTTAAAATCCTGAACCCCCATCGAGACATGTCGCTAGGCGTTTATAATGTTATACCCCTATTCCGAATGCAATGGAAAAGGTTTCGAGTCCTAGCTAATTCGATCGTATGGAGAAGATAGCTTTTTGGACCCAATTATTATATTGAATTTTAGATATAAATTTCAATGCGTTTATATCCCGTACGACCAAACGATAACTCCAAACACTACGAAATTTGAAATTTGATAATAATACACTATTATGGATCTAATGGGACCGGTTTCGTCGAATTATAAGACGGTGCCTTGGTTCGCTATTTTAACTCGCCGATTAAATCGACGATTTCAAAAATTTGCGAAATCGCTTGAAATTTCAGTTTTAAAATCTTACTAAATAAATTATAATTCAAAATCCAATATTTAAACCTTTTAAATATTCAAAATTAACCGTTGAAAAATCCGGGACGTTACAAACTGATAGTTGGGAAACCAACTATCAAGGATATAAAATGATCGTATATGGAATTAAGTCTTGTGTACTTATCACCACTCATCGAATTCCAACTTGTACTATTTCTTAGTTAACAATAATACCGAACAAGTCAAGATAGTGTTAACTCGATGTCATGTCTCACGATTATTCTTAACATTCGAAATAGCGACGAGTCTACTTCTTCGACGTTTTAGTGCTAAGTATACAAATAAATCAGTCCTATATAAGTGAATCGCTATATGGAAATTAATTCATTTCCATAAACGAATCAAACTTTTTCTTTTAAAAACCCGAATTTGTGCTTGGGCTTTACATTACATGTATTAGCATTAAAACACTTTGTTAAAAGAGTTCACTAATTTAAAACATCATTATAAAAAGGATTTAATAACTTCAAACATCCTTATTACATTGATTAATTAACTTTAAACTTCATCACACAATTTAATTATTGAACTTCAACTGACTTTAAAAAAACCAATTTTAAACCTTATTAATTCAATTAATTAGTAAAATATAATTAATTAAATTAATAAATAATTTAAAATGAATAACAAAGTCAAAACATCTTTGTTACTTGATAAATTCACTTTGAAATTTCATAAATTAAGTTGGTTAATTAACTCCATTAACCTTTGATTAAAAAGGGTAAATCACCTTTAAAACATCATTAATTCAATTAATTAGTAATATTTAAATATTATTAATTAAATTAATTAATAATTAAATATCATTATTTTAAAATGATTAATCAATTTAAACCATCATTAAGGAAAGATTAATTAAAGTTAAAACAAGTTGATTTCTTTTTAAAAGTCATTAATTAAAAAGATTAATTAATTTTAAAAACATCATTAATTAATTGATTAATTAAATTTAATCCATAATTTTTAAAAGATTAATTAGCTTTAAACATCATTAAATAAAATGATTAATTAAATTTAAAAAATCATTAACTAAGTAATTAGTTAAATTTAAAACACATCATTAGAAAGTTAATTAGTTAACCTTAATCCTTATTAATTAAACAATTAATTAAGTTAAATAATCATTACTAAAATAATTAATTATTTTTGAAAACACCAATGAAATCTTGCTTAACTTGTAAAACATTTCTAAGCACGAAGATGAAACCGAATGGTTTGATAAGAAGTGATTTTCCAAAAGTGCCGATACAGCAACTATCGCTATACGGGCAGTTCGGCAAACAGGTTTATAATATTATCAACACAACTAAACATCACATAGCAATGGTTTAAGCATACATACAACAAGCATTCATAGGCAATAAATATAAACATGAATATAGTTTTAAAGCTTCGGTTTTTTAGGATAAAATTTTACTTACTAACTAGTTTGCTAACTAACATTTACTTAACATGTTTGCATCCATCACACATGAAAATTTCCAAACCAAACATGAACAAATTCACATCATATCCAAACTAAGCAAGCAATATATATCACAATGTAACTAAAGTAAAATATTTCCCAAAAAAGTTAAGAGTTTTACTCACCGAAAGCAATCCAAACCTTTGCTAACTTAGGTTATGATCTAGCACTTCCATTCCTAAGTAAAAGATGGAGTCTTGAACCCTTAATACACTATGTAGGCTTGGCATTGAAAGAAGAAGGAAGTGAAACTTGTTTTGGTAAGGCGAAGAGACTTTGGATAATCATCGAACTCTCAAAAATAAAGCCAAAAATAGGTCATTTTACAACTGATTTTTAGACTATTTACTCTCGGATTTTGTAAAACTGGTCAAGAGAAAAGTTTTAAAAAAATATTTTCTCTACAACTTCAAAATAATAATCACTCAATTATAGTTATTTTTGAAGAAGATATGGTCAAAAGAGGAAGGACTATTTTTGTGACGACCGCCCATGACTCTGCACCGAATCTAGAGATAGTGCGCTGTAAAGTGTGCCAGGCGACCATGGACGATTGTCAAGGTAAATTAAAAAAACAGCAGAATCTATCGTATTACTCACAGCGCATGGATAAAATACAATAGAACATATGTATAGTGAAGCTTTACAGAACAAAATGACATCATATAAAACTTCATAATAGTTGAATACAAGCATCTGAATAGTCAATACAACAAGCCTCACTACAACACTCACAGAATATAGACAGCGGAACATCCAGTACATATAAGAAGATAATATGCAACCCTCTAGCTCGTCTTCGATATCAGCATCGTGAGAAGAGAACAGCACCTGTCACCTGCTACCTAGTCTGTCCGTCCCAAAAATGGACGAACAACCCAAGGCAATAAGAATTAAAACATAAAGCCTTGAGTCAGACAACAGTCTTAGTGAGCAGTACATTAACTAACAACATACCAAAAGAGCATAAAGGAAAAGGAATAGGAATACAACCCTCCCACTCCACCTCTTTCTACAGTGATAGCCCCCAGACACACACTAAGCAGAAGCAACATAACAGAGCATACAATTTTAAAGTAAAGTAATAATCATTCGAGTCAAGGGCGATGTTTTCCAAGTACCAAGGCCTAAATCAGATAAGCACCCAGAAAATACCGCTCTTGAGTCCGAGTGACGATACAACCAAACATCCATGACTCTGGCTATCACTGCTATCATTGCTTCGATATCACCGTTAATTAAATGACCGGCACATTCTTTCAGCCGTCCGTCAAGGGCTAATGGAAACCCCGGTTCTAGACAAAACTCTGCACGTCGTCGCAGCCCGTGCCAAGGATTTTCGCAACTACCCAGGGTACTCGACCATCAATTCATTGTCGTTGGGATTTTCGCAACTGCCCAAACGTACCCTTGCTTTGAGTCTGCTAGAACCTTTAACAACGATGCTATCCAAGCCTCCCAGTCATCCTCCTTGACGACTATTCCATACTAGCTCAAGCGCCTCTCAAGCATCCATTACTCTTAACTCGAATCATATCACCGAGTTACCAACGTGCTTGGAATGATCCCGTCTGGATTAGACCAAGTCTTCATCACATGATTGCCTCGCTTCATCACATCCTCGCAAAGCCTCATCTCAACATCACATCATCAAATCTACGCATAAGAGCTTCATCATCCCGCTACATATGCCACGAGCAGCTTACCCAATTCAAGATCCTTTCTCCTAGCTTTTGAATCATCTTCGGTCTAAATCAAACCATCAATCATCTAATTCATAACAATCAATCAAACCAAACATTAATCCAAGCAATCAAGCATTCAAATATGATCTAAGTAGATAATTATAACAATAATGGCATTTTCGTAATTAAAGAGTTGAAAGTCTAACATGCATGAAATCATAAGAAATATCTCTACAATCTTGATGAATGAACTTGCATAGGTTAATCATATACAAAAATGGTTGTCAAATCATCATGAACAATGGATCTACATGGATCTACACTTAGGTTTACAAAAATGCATAGAAATCACTATTTTAACACCAAACCAAGCCAACAATCCAATCTACTCCTTTGGATCCGTGTGAGAGATAATCACCACTCACCAAATCACCAAAACAAACCCAAATCAACACGCTTCAGATCTGGACAGCGAGGGATCAAGCTTGATCTATCACGAATCCGCTTCAAACGAAGAAATCTCTCTTGAAAAGATGAAGATCTTCAATCTAAGCTCTTGAATCTTCAATTTGATCTTCAACTTGGATGGATGGAAGCACTAGATTAGAGTGGAGAAAAGAAATGAAGAAGTGTAGAAGTCGAGCTCTCAAAATGGCAGCACTTCGTCGCTTCAAAATCCGGATCCCAAAAAGTGAGAACAACCCCCTCTATTTATAGCAGAAATTCCCTTAGGTCGCTCGGAGTTAGGTCGTCCGCGACCTACGACCTAAGACCTTGCCGACCTAAAACCCATACGACCTAACAGCTCTTCGACCTAACAGATATGCACGCGCGCCCTAACTCCAAGGTCGCTCACGACCTAACGGCTTAGCAGTCCTACGACTTACGACTCAACTGGGTCTCCGACTTAACATAGCGCGCGACATAACAGTTCGACATAACAACTTAGCCTATGCGCGACTTAGCGACTTACGACTTAACGGACCAATTCTCTATGACTTAAGACTTAACTTCCCTAAGTCGTCTACGACTTAACACAAAGGCTAAAACCCAGCGACTTAACACCTTAAGTCTTCACGCGACCTAAAACCTCACGACTTAGTAGCCCTGCGACCTACGACTTAATCCAAAATCATGCTACAGTCACCCAACGACTTAACAGGTACACTACCTCGCGACCTAACAAACTTACGACTTAACATACCCACGGGACCTAACACTTAGACTGTATACGACCTAATACAACCTTGCGACCTAACTCGTACGACTTAACTCCCATAGGTCGTATACTCTTTAAGTCGCTAACCTATAGGTCATACCAAGATACTAGGTCGCTACACAGCTATCTCCAAACTCCTTAGGTCGTTGCCGACCTAACAATGCTAACTCGGAACCACTAGGTCGCTCAGCCCTAGGTCGCGAACAGCTATAGGTCGCTCCAATACTTCCTTAGGTCGCCTAACCCTCTTAAGTCGGTCACGACTTATCTCAACTCGCTGCTTCTTAACTCGGTAACAATTAACTCGCCACTATCCTTAAGTCACGCCTATCCCCTAAGTCGTATACGACTTACGACCTATACTAAGTCGTGAACGACTTAGGACTTAGCCATATTTTGCCTAAAATCTGAAATGGCTCAACAACACTAAAATTCCAGATTTTGACAAACTTTTCGATCCGTAAAAATACGGGTCGTTACATTCTCTCCCCCTTAGGAATTTCGCCCCCGAAATTCCAAACAATCATAGCAATCAAAAACTATTATGTACGCCTACCATCCATAGCAATCAATAAACCATGCATCCAATTCTAGCTTAGCGTACAGAATTCTAAAACTAGAACAAGTTACAATATCGCGAGATGACACGACACCTTAGGGCCATACCTTGAAGAGTTCAGGATGAGCTGCCTTCATCCTCTCTTCCACCTCCCACGTGCAGTCGTTATCATCATCACTCCATTGTATCTTGAGCAACTTAACTACCTTCCTCCTAAGCTGTTTCGTGTCGGTTTCCACAACACGAAGCGGCTTACGAGGTCTTCTATTGACTGGATCAACTTCGAAATCTTCATAGCTATCAGCAGAAACTACCATATCCGAGTCGTGCACATACTTCCGTAGATATGATACATGAAAAACATTGTGCACACTCGACATCTTTTCCGGTAATTTCAATCTATAAGCGAGCTTTCCAATTCGCTCGATAATCGGGAATGGTCCAACAAATCTCGGAGTCAATTTCCCTTTCTTCCCGAATCGGATAACATTCTTTAGTGGAGAAATCTTCACAAAAACCATATCTCCTATGTCGAATTCCAAATCCTTTCGACGCTTATCGGCATAACTCTTCTGACGGTCTTGGGCTGCCTTCATTCGTTGCCGAATGATCTCTATGCAATCCGAAGTCTGTCAAATAATCTCTGGCCCAAGTATCAACTTTTCTCCAGTCTCTAACCAACATGTCGGAGAGTTACACGGTCTTCCATACAATGCCTCATACGGTGCCATACCAATGCCTGATTGGTAACTGTTGTTGTATGCAAACTCCACCAAATGAAGGTGATCTTCCCATGATCCTCCGAAATCCAAAACACAAGCTCTGAGGAGATCTTCCAAAACTCGGTTGGCTCTCTCGGTCTGACCATCTGTTTGAGGGTGATAAGCTGTACTCAAACACAACTCGGTTCCCAAAACTTCCTGGAAGCTCTTCCAAAATCCACTAGTGAACAATGGATCTCGATCGCTCACTATACTTTTCGGAATACAATGGAATCGAACTATCCACTTAACATACAACTCAGCCAACTTTGATGCAGTCCTAGTCGATCGAACAGGAATGAACCTCGCACTCTTGGTCAGACGATCTACAATGACCCAAATCCCTTCATTTCCCGTTCTTGTTCTAGGTAGTCCATCAATAAAATCCATCGATACCTGCTCCCACTTCCATGTAGGAACTTCTAATGGCTGTAGTAATCCACTTGGCTTCTTCTGTTTAGCTTTAACCAACTGGCAGTTCATACATTTGGAAATAAAATTTCCAACATCCTTCTTCATGCCTTCCCAGTAGTAGGTTCTCTTCATATCCCGATACATCTTATTTCCACCTGGATGAATTGTCAACTTCGAGTGATGACTTTCCTTCAGAACCTCACTCCTCAATTCATCTATATCGGGAACAACTAGTCGTCCTTGCTTCCGAAGCCAACCCTCTCGATCGACCTCGAATCCTTTATCCTTTTCTGGATCCAATCCAGATTCCAAATCACGGATAATCCTGACAAGCTTATCGTCTCGCTTTTGGCTCTCGCCAATCCTTTCCATAAGAGAAGGTCTTATCGATAAGTTTGCCAACATCTTAGGTTCAAATTCACATCTAGGCCTGAAGTCAAATCCAGCTAAATACTTGAGACTCTTCCATTCTGAAAACATGGCTCCCAATCCTGCATGTCTTCGACTTAACGCATCTGCCACTGCGTTACCTTTTCCCGGAGTATAAGCTATACCAAAATCATATGATGCCAAAAACTCTAGCCAACGTTGCTGCCGAAGATTCAAATCCTTTTGGGAGAAAAGATACTTCAACGACTTATGATCTGTAAACAACTCGAATCGAACTCCCAATAGATAATGTCTCCACATCTTCAGAGCAAAAACAATCGCCGCTAACTCCAAATCATGAGTTGGGTAATTCCTTTCATGCGGCTTTAGTTGTCGACTGACATACGCAACAACTTTATCCTTCTGCATCAGCACTGCTCCAAGTCCAGTACCACATGCGTCGGTGTAAACCACCATCTCATCATTCCCACTTGGAATAGTCAAAACAGGAGCACTCGTCAATCTCTCTTTCAGGATTCCGAAAGCTTGCTCACACTTAGCATCCCAACTGAACACTTGGTTCTTCTTCGTCAATCCTGTTAACGGTGCAGCTATCTTGGAGAAGTCTTTGATAAACCGTCGATAATATCCTGCTAATCCAAGAAAACTTCTCACATCAGATGCATTCTTAGGTCTAACCCAATCCTGGATTGCTGCCACCTTAGCAGGATCAACCGCTATCCCATTTCCAGAAATCACATGGCCTAAGAACCTCACTTCACTCTTCCAGAAGTGACACTTTGAAAACTTGGCCTTCACCTGATGTTTCCGCAAGATTTCCAAAACAATACGCAAGTGCGTCTTGTGCTCCTCTTCTGTTCTGGAATAAATAAGAATATCATCCACGAACACAAGTACGAACTTGTTCAACTGATCTCTGAACACTCTATTCATAAGATCCACAAAAAAATATATTGGCGCGTTAGTCAATCCAAAAGGCATTACCAGCCACTCAAAGAAACCGGATGGTGTTCGAAAAGCAGTCTTCGGCACACTATCCTTAGCTACTCTCAACTGGTGAAATCCCGTTGCCAAATCCATCTGAGAAAACACCTTAGCCTCGTGAAGCTGATCAAACAAGTCATCTATTCTCGGCAATGGATACTTGTTCTTCTTTGTCACCTTATTCAGCTCACGATAATCCACACACAATCTCAACGACCCATCTGCCTTGGTTGCAAACACAACTGGTGCACCCCACTCGGACACACTACGCCGAATGAATCCTTTCTGCAAAAGATCATCAACTTGCACCCTCAACTCCTGCTGTTCCCTAGGCGCCATCCGCCTAAGAGGCATCACAACAGGTCTGGCTCCTTCAACTAGATCTATATGAAACTCGATCTCTCTATGCGGCGGCAACCCTTTGACTTCGTCAAAGACATCCTCGAATCCATTAGCGATTGGCACCGATGACAGTCCATCCCGTGGAACAACTAGCGAATACATGAAGCTCATGAAGACGCCTTCCTCATGCTTACATTGTATTACAACCTTTCGCCCCTCCACATTCTCGACTGTCACTTCCAACCTTTCGCAATCAACCTTTGCCGCATACCTCCTAAGCCAGTCCATACCCAAAATAATTCCGAACCCCACAAAGTTCAGAACAAAACAATCACAAACAAAAGAGCAACCATGACTCGATACAACTAGACCACGGCATAACATACACAAACAAGACGAACCCCCAACTAGATTAGTCACAACCAATGGCCTATCAACAATATCCGGCTTCAAATCTAACCGGCCTACGAGTTCATTACAAACAAACGAATGCGATGCTCCAGTATCAAACAAAACTTTAACTGGAACACCACATAGGAAAAGAGTACCTTGAACAACCACACTCTTTCCTTTCTCTTCAGCAGTAGGAGCTTTTGAAGACGATGGAACAGCTCCCAAAGCATAAGCTTGCACAATCTGCTTGTCCCTCCTCGGTTCTGGACAATTCTTCCTGAAATGCCCCGGCTTGTCACAGTTGTGGCACTTTTGCTGACAGTTGTAGCAAGTCACTTCGCCTTTCGGCTTCTTCTGGCCATCCTTACCTTTCGGCTGCTGCTGCTTCCTCTTCTTGTTTCCACCCTGCTGGGGTTTAGACTCTTCCCTGGTAACAGCAACAACAGATCCTTCCTTAGGAAACAGACTCTCATGCCTAAGAGCTTTCTCCACAAGCTTCTCAAATGAATCGTCCAAATGATCCACCAACTGTCTCCCAAGATAACTATCCAAGCCAGTCACAAACTTCTCGTTCTTCTGATATGCAGATTCGATATATGACTGGGCATACTTGGAGAAAGCTTCGAACTCAGAAACGTACTCAAGAACAGATCTTCCACCCTGCTTGAGCACCATAAACCTCTTGAACAGAACAGACTTCTGAGCTGTAGAAATGAACTTAGCTTCAAATCTAGCTTGGAATTGCTCCTAAGTAATCTCTTCCTCCGCAGTATTGATGGTAATAGAGTTCCACCAATCAGAGGCTCTCCCTTGAAGCTGCCTTGATGCCAACTTCCTCTTAGTTGCATCATCAATTCCCAAATCACCAAAGATCCTTCTACAAGCATCGATCCATCTCTGGACTTCAATAGTTGATTCTGTTCCCAAGAAAACCTTTCCTCCAAGAGCAGTATAATCCTTGCACAACTTAGCAAAATCCACTGGTTTCGGAGTTTGGACTTGAACTCCAACATCTACTGCTGCCCCCGGAACTGGTATCCTTCTCATGATCGAAGTCATCATAGCTTCGAACATAGCTGCATAATCAGCAGTTCCCTCAGTAGCACGGCCTTCCCTAGCAGCTGGTCTCCCTCTTCGACTCATTCTCAATATCTATAAAAAGAAATGATTAGAACATCTAGAGAGACAACTGCACAAAGGACTAACTTACTTTTAAGCTACTATATTATATATAGTAATCATCCATCAAATTACAATTAAGTCTCTCATACGTAGTTACGACAGCGAGCGTTGGGTAAAATCGATTAACCAATGCTCTGATACCAAATGTGACGACCGCCCATGACTCTGCACCGAATCTAGAGATAGTGTGCTGTAAAGTGTGCCAGGCGACCATGGACGATTGTCAAGGTAAATTAAAAAAAACAGCAGAATCTATCGTATTACTCACAGCGCATGGATAAAATACAATAGAACATATGTATAGTGAAGCTTTACATAACAAAATGACATCATATAAAACTTCATAATAGTTGAATACAAGCATCTGAATAGTCAATACAACAAGCCTCACTACAACACTCAGAGAATACAGACAACGGAACATCCAGTACATATAAGAAGATAATATGCAACCCTCTAGCTCGTCTTCGATATCAGCATCGTGAGAAGAGAACAGCACCTGTCACCTGCTACCTAGTCTGCCCGTCCCAAAAATGGACGAACAGCCCAAGGCAATAAGAATTAAAACATAAAGCCTTGAGTCAGACAACAGTCTTAGTGAGCAGTACATTAACTAACAACATACCAAAAGAGCATAAAGGAAAAGGAATAGGAATACAACCCTCCCACTCCACCTCTTTCTACAGTGATAGCCCCCAAACACACACTAAGAAGAACCAAAATAACAGAGCATACAATTTTAAAGTAAAGTAATAATCATTCGAGTCAAGGGCGATGTTTTCCAAGTACCAAGGCCTAAATCAGATAAGCACCCAGAAAATACCGCTCTTGAGTCCGAGTGACGATACAACCAAACATCCATGACCCTGGCTATCACTGCTATCATTGCTTCGATATCACCGTTAATTAAATGACCGGCACATTCTTTCAGCCGTCCATCAAGGGCTAATGGAAACCCCGGTTCTAGACAAAACTCCGCACGTCGTCGCAGCCCGTGCCAAGGATTTTCGCAACTACCCAGGGTACTCGACCATCAATTCATTGTCGTTGGGATTTTCGCAACTGCCCAAACGTACCCTTGCTTTGAGTCTGCTAGAACCTTTAACAACGATGCTATCCAAGCCTCCCAGTCATCCTCCTCGACGACTATTTCCATACTAGCTCAAGCGCCTCTCAAGCATCCATTACTCTTAACTCGAATCATATCACCGAGTTACCAACGTGCTTGGAATGATCCCGTTTGGATTAGACCAAGTCTTCATCACATGATTGCCTCGCTTCATCACATCCTCGCAAAGCCTCATCTCAACATCACATCATTAAATCTACGCATAAGAGCTTCCTCATCCTGCTACATATGCCACGAGCAGCTTACCCAATTCAAGAGCCTTTCTCCTAGCTTTTGAATCATCTTCGGTCTAAATCAAACCATCAATCATCTAATTCATAACAATCAATCAAACCAAACATTAATCCAAGCAATCAAGCATTCAAATATGATCTAAGTAGATAATTATAACAATAATGGCATTTTCGTAATTAAAGAGTTGAAAGTCTAACATGCATGAAATCATAAGAAATATCTCTACAATCTTGATGAATGAACTTGCATAGGTTAATCATATACAAAAATGGTTGTCAAATCATCATGAACAATGGATCTACATGGATCTACACTTAGGTTTACAAAAATGCATAGAAATCACTATTTTAACACCAAACCAAGCCAACAATCCAATCTACTCCTTTGGATCTGTGTGAGAGATAATCACCACTCACCAAATCACCAAAACAAACCCAAATCAACACGCTTCAGATCTGGACAGCGAGGGATCAAGCTTGACCTATCACGAATCCGCTTCAAACAAAGAAATCTCTCTTGAAAAGATGAAGATCTTCAATCTAAGCTCTTGAATCTTCAATTTGATCTTCAACTTGGATGGATGGAAGCACTAGATTAGAGTGGAGAAAAGAAATGAAGAAGTGTAGAAGTCGAGCTCTCAAAATGGCAGCACTTCGTCGCTTCAAAATCCGGATCCCAAAAAGTGAGAACAACCCCCTCTATTTATAGCAGAAATTCCCTTAGGTCGCTCGGAGTTAGGTCGTCCGCAACCTACGACCTAAGACCTTGCCGACCTAAAACCCATACGACCTAATAGCTCTTCGACCTAACAGATATGCACGCGCGCCCCAACTCCAAGGACGCTCACGACCTAACGGCTTAGCAGTCCTACGACTTACGACTCAACTGGGTCTCCGACTTAACATAGAGCGCGACATAACAGTTCGACATAACAACTTAGCCTATGCACGACTTAGCGACTTACGACTTAACGGACCAATTCTCTATGACTTAAGACTTAACTTCCCTAAATCGTCTACGACTTAACACAAAGGCTAAAACCCAGCGACTTAACACCTTAAGTCTTCACGCGACCTAAAACCTCACGACTTAGTAGCCCTACGACCTACGACTTAATCCAAAATCATGCTACAGTCACCCAATGACTTAACAGGTACACTACCTCGCGACCTAACAAACTTACGACTTAACATACCCACGCAACCTAACACTTAAACTGTATACGACCTAATACAACCTTGCGACCTAACTCGTACGACTTAACTCCCATAGGTCGTATACTCTTTAAGTCGCTAACCTATAGGTCATACCAAGATACTAGGTCGCTACACAGCTATCTCCAAACTCCTTAGGTCGTTGCCGACCTAACAATGCTAACTCGCAACCACTAGGTCACTCAGCCCTAGGTCGCGAACAGCTATAGGTCGCTCCAATACTTCCTTAGGTCGCCTAACCCTCTTAAGTCGGTCACGACTTATCTCAACTCGCTGCTTCTTAACTCGGTAACAATTAACTCGCCACTATCCTTAAGTCGCGCATATCCCCTAAGTCGTATACGACTTACGACCTATACTAAGTCGTGAACGACTTAGGACTTAGCCATATTTTGCCTAAAATCTGAAATGGCTCAACAACACTAAATTCCAGATTTTGACAAACTTTTCGATCCATAAAAATACGGGTCGTTACAATTTTCGGACTTGAAATTTTGAGTCTGAAAATGCTCTGTAAAGAAATGAGCTTTGGATATGGTTAACCTCAAAATTAGAAGAAGTGATACAAATACAAATTGTAGCCACTAGAATTTTCTACGATTTGAAAAAAAGAAACGATCAATTTGATTAAGCTTTCAGAAAGATGTGGTAGAAGTAAAAGATGTGAAATTGAAGAAGTGAAAGGGGTATTTATAAGCATGTGAAAGTGTAAATTACCTAAACACCCAATGTCCTTTACCCTCCACTACTCTCTTCCCACCTCACCTAGCCTTCTAAACATCATGTCCTTCAGCCACATTCTTGTCCCCCTCCCCTCTTTTCATGATAAAACATGTTGAAGCATGTTTTGTACTTAGTTGTTGTTCGTCGACGGAATTTCTATCGGATTAGAAAACCGTTGAACGGATTTAGAAATAAAATTAACCGCAAGCGCACGGCGTACACTTGTAGTACGTGGCGAATACGGGTCGATCCGCAGGGAATTGATGATTTTAAAATTCTATTCAATCAAATTAAACCAAAGTCGAGTGATTGTTAACTAACTAAAAGAAAGTAAAAATAAACTAAAACTAAGGAGAATAAAAAGATGAGATTAAAGAGCAATTTAGAGGAAAATCCCCTCTCATGGTCATATAAATCAACATAATGACATTATGATCTCTTTTTGGTCATGTGTGAGTTTAGTTGATGCATTTATTATAAGCATGGCATAATTGTGTTATTGATAACACACTTAAACCATCAAACTTTAATGCACCCTCTAACCCACTTACTAACTTCAATGAAAATGATATGAAATCAAAAGTAGAATCTATTTTAAGCATGGTTTATTAACTATTGAATTAGAAACATAAACCATCAAAATTTGGTTCTAAATCCACTTCCATTACCATGATCATATGTAGATGAAGAGGTAATTAATGATTCATATGACTAAGCATAGCCTATTTGTTTTGAACAATATAAGCTATCAAACTCAATATTAAACACAAAATCACACAAACATCTACTTTCCATTAATCACAAAAGAGACATAAAAGAAATTATGTTGCATCTACATGATTCAAGAGAGCTTCATTACCCCTAAATTGAAGGGATTAGCCTCTCATTTTTGTTATCAAATCAACAAATGTAGAAAGCAACATTAAACAAACAAGAGGAAAAAGAGAGAAATAAGAAAGGAAAAACTAATCTACTTGCATGAAATAAGAGAGATCTACACTACAAACATGAAAGTAAATAAACAAAAGAAGCATGTAAAAGAAGAGAGCACTAATTAACATTGCATAAAAAAGGGAAATTACATGAAAATAAAAATGGCTAAGTAGCCATGGAAAAGAGAAGAGAGCTTTCTTTTATTTGATCTAAAACTAACTAAGAGAGACTAAGAGAGAGAAGGAGAGGGTTACATGAAACATAAGGGGATTTTATACATGTGTTAAACCCTAATTCATATTTTTGGGGAATGCCCAAAATACCCTCCTAGGAAGTGCGGAGGCCAAGTAATCATTAGCTTCAAATAATCCTCATTTAAGTGTACATGAAGCCATTAATTCCATAAGCATGTGCATTAGCCTCTAATTTGTACATTAAGGTAGGTGGGTAGGTGGGGTTCTCCATTATCTTCACTTTGAATTATTTCCATCTTCATTTGTTCTCTTCACTCTTATGCATGCATATATCATCATGTAACCACTTGTAAAATTCACCAAATTTCCTACAAAACAACATAGAAAATTCCAAGTAAATTTTCACAATTTAATAAATGCATAAAATGTCCATTTTGCCCCTATATGAAGATGAATATGTGACAATTTCAAATAATTTGAATTTTGGTTTAAACAAGTTAAAATACCCAATATGATCATTTATTTAATTTAAATAGATTAAATATGGTGGTAAAAATATGCACATTTACGTGCACATCAAATACCCCCACACTTATCTTTTTATTCGTCCTCGAATAAATGAAAAACTAAGATAAATCCATTTTCGTAGGGAGCACGATTGCATTGAGCGTATGCAACAAGCCGTTAAACCTCTGGGTGTCCCCAGTAGGACGAGTGTTGTCTCGTGAGGGTTTTCAGCGAATACTACCCATAAAATCCAAATGCAAGATGAAAATATTTACACAATGCAAGATTTATTTACAAAGGGATGAATGCAAGTTTTTGAAAATATTTACGAATGAAGGATTTGCTTTTAAATTAACTCAAATAAGTTAAATATAGGTTTGGTCATTATCTTAAAATTTAAGTCATTTACTCATCGAAATTTCCAATAAAAATTAAGTTATCATAACAAATAGACAAAAGTTTAACTCATTGTTTCAGTTGATAACAAAGTGTAACCATGAAATAGGTCCTTAGTTGATTATCAAAGTTTATTAAAGTGGTATTTCATTTCATTTCAATAACAAATCAAACCAAATAAGTTAAAATAGTGCTTGGATTTCATTTGCTTACTCTCTCCATTTTTTGAAAATTTTATTGATATTTACAATATTTACATATGCCTAACTCAGATAAACTGAGGCCAGATATATTACCCATGCACTGCCTTGCGGACTGATGTGAGGGAAATATAGAGCGTAGCGAGTGAACACACGAGTGTGAACACCTATTGACTGTAGGCGTTATTAAAAAGAATTTATATATATATACACCTAGCTCAGATAAACTGAGGCCAGATATACCGATCATGCACTGCCTTTCGGGCTTACGTGAGAAAGGTACAGAGCATGGTGAATGTACACACAAGTATGCAAACCTGTCGACCGTAGGTGTTAATAGAAAATATTTACATATATACAAATGTTTTTTTTCTTTTTTTCAGATTTTTTTATAGAAAGAGGGAGTTTTTGCAAAATCATCTTAGCACCACTTAACTTAGAAGACAAAAAAAATGTTATATCCTTTACTTTAAATCAACCACTTTTTTAAAACAAAGATTTTCAATTAGGATATATTTCATAATTATCACGTATGAATCTTCCTATATACTAGTTAAACCATTATTATTTGTAATCAAACTTCATTTTAATTTTTGTTAAGACGAATAAATTTTCAAAAATTTCAATTTAATAAACCAAAACCATATATTTATCTTATAGTGTTTCTTTAAAAATAAATCAAAATGCTTAAAAAAAATTGTTTTTTGGTATTTTTAAAATTTTTATTTTTGAGTTTTTAAAAGAAAAAAAAATTCAAAAATTAAAAATGAAAATGAGTCTCCCCCCACAGTTGATTTTGACTGTGTCCCCACAGTCAACCCAAGTGGAAGGAGAAAAATAAAAATAAAAACATGACCTATATTTACATGAAAATTAACGGTATTTACACGAGATCAGAAAGTGTATCGTCAAAGCGTAAATGAAACGGTCTTCCAAAAAACGATTCATTTGCCTCGTTAATTATACGAGACACAGCTTAAGCTTGAAAAACCAAACCGCAAAAGATTTTGAAGTTGAACGTTGATTTGGATAAACGAATGTTGTTTTATTAAAAATTGAACGAGTTGTTTTGTTTACAATGATTTTTGGGGTTGATAAAACAATTGATCGAAATTCACATTTATTTTCACCAAATTGAAATTCAAGTTTATCATTGAAAACTTCTTCCAAGTTATCGATTTCAAAGTCAAAATTGCGATCGAAATCTTCCCCATTAGAATTTAATGACTCATTTTCGAAAAGTCCATAAAACTTGTGTTTGTTAAATTCATCGTCCTTCGTTGGATTATCAACAACTTCATCGCATATATCCATTTCAAAATCCAAAGTTTTTGTATTCATAAAAGGAAGATCGAATTTTAAATTTGGTTCCACACCCTCAAAAGAATTGTAATCCAACTCAATTACAGTGTTTTCAACAACTTCATTAAGATTGTTATTTTCAATTTCAAAAGTTGTTATTTGAAAATCATCGATTTGGGTAAAAGATGGATTATTGTTTGACTCGTCACACGTTGGAATTTGATTTTGTTTTTCATGTTGTTTCATATATGTTTCAAACAACGAATCCATGTGATCGTCGTAAATTTCGTTCATTTGCTCAACAAAATCCAATTTATAGTTATTAGCATAAGGATTTTCACTTTGAAATTGTTGAGGATAAAAGTTTTCAATAGTAACGTGGTTAAGATTATTCCCATTGCCAAATTCGTTTGAAAAGTTATTTCCATTTTCATTTTGAGTTTGAAATTCATCTTGGAGTTCAAAATTGAATTGGCATGGGTTATCATCGAAATTGTTTGAATTTTGAAGTGAATTCAAATTTTGATTATTTTGAAAACTTTGATTTGAATCATTGCCCAAATATGAATTACACAAATCATGTATCATTTGATTTTGTTGTGTAGAGATTTCAAGTAAAGATGAAATGCTCTTTTCAAGATTTGAGGGTTGGTCATCGTTTTGAAAATTTTGTGGTTCAAAATTTGAAACATTTAAGCAATAGTTGTTGTTAAAATATCCATACGAATTTGGAGTGAAATCGTATGAATTATATTGATTTTCACAACTATTGTAAAATTCAAATGAGTGGGGAAACTCAGACATTTTCAAGAATGTTTTTGGTTTTTTTTTAAGGAAAAATATTTACAAATAAAATTTATTTTTCAAAAGGGAAATTGAATTTTTTTTTCAAAATTTTTTTCTTTGTTTTTGAAAAGGTTTTATAGTTTTTTTTGGATTTTTTTTCTTTTTCTAAATTTTTTTTGGATTTTTGAAATTTCAAAGGAAAAGGAAAAAAAATTCAAAGAAAAAGAAAGGGAATATTTACAATTTTTTTAGTTTTGAATTTTGAATTTTTTTTAAATATGCATGAACTAATGCAAACTAAATGAATGCAAAGTTAATTACAAATGATTTATCCTAAGTTAACCCAAAATTGTATAATCACAAATTGTCTTAAATCAACAAGATAGTTCTCGGCCAGGTAACGGGCAGGAGTTATCGGTGCACCATGAATCACCGTAGCAATGCAGCCGAAGGTTTAAGTACCTTCAGAGGAACAACCACTATAATATTTACGAATCACCGTAATATTTATAAATGGTTATTACTCTGCCGTAGCCTAGACACCAAGAAATTAAATTGTTCAAAGAAGACAACTTGTCAATATACAATTAAAAGTTATTGATGTCTAATCGTTATTACTAATCAAAATCTAAGGATGAAATGCAAAGCAGAAATTAAACGTGTATTAACAATGCAACTACGAATGAAATTTCTGTTTTTTTTTAAATGCAAGCAAACAACAATGCAAGACAAACAAAAATAATAGATATATACAATGCAAGGAAAATAAGGAGAAAAATATAAATAAGCAAGCAGTTTTTTTTTCTGGCAAGCTCAGTTCGCAAGCAATTTATTTTAGCAAGCACTTCTACTCCTTCTGCAATTCTACTTTGGCAACCTGGAATAAAAACAAAATATATATACAGTTTTTTTTTGTTTTTTTTTTAATTTTTTTTTGGAAAGGAAACTTAAAAGTGACGTTTTACTTTAAAAAAAATTGTTTTTTAATATCAAAGAAGAAGCTAAAATAAATGAAAAACAAAACAATTGAAATCAAATGAAACCAAGCAAAAAAATGAGACCACAAACTTGTATATATATTTTTTTAGGAATTTTATTAAACAAGCCAAACAAAATACTTAACAATAAAACAAAATTAAAACAAAAGACTCAACTCAAACAGAACAAATTGATTTCACCAATACAAACTAAAAGAGAAAAAAAACTAAGCCAAACTACTAAGTAAAATCAAAAGTACAATTAACAAGCCTGGCCCAATTCCAAAACAAAACAACTTATTTTCAATTTATTAACAGAAATAAACTTCTCCGTTTATCACACTAAAATTCGACTCTACAAACCACTCTTCTTCCTTTTTTATCAAACTACGACTCTTTTTTTTTCAATTCTCAATTTTTTTTCAAATACGAAGGTCGAGTTCGCCGCCGTTTGAATTTGAGTGAATTGGGTTTGGGTGGTTTCGGTTTCGAGCAGTGGATTGGCGATTGCAGTGGTGATTTGTTGATCGAGTATGGATGTGGGTTTCGGTAATTGTTTGAATTTGGTTGGGAGAGTTTGTTGTTCAAACTGATTGCAGATTCGATGCTCACGATGATTTCTAGGTGAAGACAATTTGGTTGTTTGACTTGTGTAGCTAGAAGAGGTGTCGCGTATTGTAGTGGAGTTGATATGCAGATGCAAGGGTATGATGGTGTGTAGTCTAGGGATGCTTGATGTTGGAGTTTCTCTCGAATTTGAGGAAGCAGCAGTTGTGTGTTATGAGTTTTGCAGTAAAGACTGAAGAAGGCAACAGAGAGGTCAAGCAAAATGATGGTTGGAGTTGGATTGGTATGACAGTGAGCGAGTCTATACAGTGGGCGATTTGGTACACTGTTTGATTGAATGAAAATAGGGATTGAGGCAGTCAATGTGGTTTTGAACTGTTGTGGAAACAGGGTTGTTTGATGGCACTGTTGAGTGAAGTGGTGAGGCAGGCTTTGGTTAACAGAGATGGTGATGGTTTGTTGGTGGGTTGCCAGTAGTGGGATGAGAGTGGATGTTTGGTTGTACTATGGCTATCAAGTGGAGGAAGTGAGTGATTGAAGATGATGTGTTGTTAAGGGTGGTGCTTTGAAACTGATTGTGTTTGCACAAAAAATGGACAAACACCACCAAGTCGTATGATTTAATTGATTTTAGGTTGTTCTTAGTGATTTGGGTGATTTATGCAAATATATGAAAAGCAGGGACTAAACTGTAAAAGACACACAGATTTATAGTGGTTCGGCCAGAGTGTGCCTACGTCCACTGTAGATGAGCCTGTCATACTGCCTAACCACGGAAACGCCAGTGAACGGGGCCGAGCTAGAGTCCAGCCCGAAGTTGGACCCGAGGAAGTGCTTAGATCAGAACCCAGCAGGGGAAGATCGAGGCAAGGGCCAACTGTAGCTGATCCTAGCATGCTTCCAGAAGACCAAAGGCAGCCACTGGAAAATATCAGGAATGATAGACGATACCATCCCTACAGGTCATCCGGACGGGATCAGTCCCACAGAGCAGAACCGAACTCATTCCTATCTGCTCCAAATTCTGATGAAAGGATGGCACGCTTGTTCAGAGAGTGCATCCAGCGAGATCAAAGAGATCGAGGGATAGGCGCTAGGGTAACCAGCCCCTTCGCCCGCAATATTGAAATTGCCATCACCCCCCGAGAATGGAAAATGCCAACAATGGAACCTTACAAAGGAACCTCCGACCCCGTTGTACACTTACAGAGATACACACAGCATATGCTCATGAGTGGAGCAACAGAGGGAGTACTGTGCAAATGCTTTCCACTATTCTTAGCAGATCTAGCTACCTCCTGGTTCTGTCATTTACCCCAAGGATCCATCAGCTCGTGGGAAATGTTGAAAGAAAAGTTTATCAGCCAGTTCCGCATTCATGTGGAACAACCCAAGGACGCTTATTCCTTATCCAGTATCAAACAGAAACCTGGAGAGAACCTGCAACAATACCTAACCCGATTCAATGCCGCAGCGGCCGTAGTCCAAGATGCCGATGAGAAGCTTATCCTAATGGCCCTCTGTATTGGTGTGCATCCGGATACTAAATTTTCTAGAAGATTGACAAAAGAAAAACCAGCTACTTTACCCGATTTCTTCCATGAAGCCGGGAAATATATGAGGCTTGAAGATGCTGCCACTGAGGGGCAGTTAGGGCAACAAAATAAGGCAGCTCACGGCAACACACCCGCTGCAGCGAAGGACGTTCGAAGAAATGATTCTAGAGACAATGCTGGGGGCAAGAAGGGAGAAAAGCGCCTATATCGGCCAGGACCGAGATTCGACACTTACACTCCTTTGAATGAAACCATTGAAAACATCTTCCTTGCCACCCAAGATGAAGTTAGATACAAATGCCCACCATACAAGAAGGAATCAGATAACGCACAAAAATTTGGAAATTTCTGCCGCTTCCACGAATCTCATGGGCATGACACCAATGAATGCCATCATCTCCGGGACTTGATTGAAGAACACATCAGAAGGAAGAGACTGGACGCTATGTAAAAGGTCAGAACAGGACTCCAGCTCTTGCCAATGAGAACCCAAGGCTACCCTCACCAGAGATAGGCAGAGGAAATCGCAACACTAGCGGCTCCAGCCAAGAGAAGATAGTGGTCCATACCATCTCGGGAGGACCGCACATCGCCGACAGAAGCTGGGCAGAAATGGAAAGATATGGAAAGTCGCTTAGAAACAATAAAGACTGTGTTAATTCTGTTATAGAAGAACGCCACCCGAAGCGGAAAGAGAGTGATGACATCACATTCAGTAGGCGTGACCTAGAGGGAAGGCAGTACCCTCACATGGATCCCATGGTTATCTCTGCCCGGCTCGGTCCAGCCGAAGTTTTCCGAATTCTAGTAGACACTGGAAGCTCAGTAAATATCTTATTCAAGCATGCATTCGACAAAATGAAACTATCAATAAAGGACGTTTCTCCCTGCAATAAACCACTACACGGTTTCACTGGAGATGCGAAGATGCCCCTCGGGCAACTGGACCTCTTTGTTGAAATTGGAAGTCATCCCCGCTCCGTTGTGCGGAAACAGACATTTGTGCTGATAGAAAACCACTCGGCCTACAACGCCTTCTTAGGAAGGCCAGCCTTGTCTGACTTCCAAATTGTCCTGGCCCCATGGTGCCTAAAGATGAAATTTCCAACGGACAATGGAGTAGGGGAAGTAGAAGGAGACCAGGACGTTGCTCGTGACTGCTATGTAACTGAACTTCGCAACAACCACATGAAGGATAAAGGGAAGAGTGTAGAGGTTGCCCTCTGCAAAAAGAGTTTGGAAGCATAGCAACTAAAGAAAGCCCCTCCTCTTCGATATACCAGCGACCCTTTCAATGAATTAGACTCTAGGGACAAAGAGGAGGAGGCCACCGCCGAGCCTGCAGAGGCTATGGAATTTGTATCTGTAGACAAACATGACTCGAGTAGACTATTGAAAATCGGGTCCCAACTAAAAGCAGAGTTGAAGGAACAACTCATTGACTTTCTCCGCCACAACTTGGATGTATTTGCACGGTCACATGCTGACATGACCGGAATCTCCCCTGACATAGCATGCCACGTACTAAACATTGATCCTACCAAGGCGCCTGTAAAACAAAGAAAGAGAAGCATGGGGGCAGAAAGATCAACAGCCCTCGATGAAGAAGTAAGGAATCTACTTGCTAATGACTTCATACGAGAAGCCATCTACCCAGAGTGGATCGCCAACCTGGTGCTGGTAAAGAAGGCTAATGGGAAGTGGAGAACATGCATTGACTTCTCCAACTTAAATGACGCCTGCCCGAATGATTGCTTCCCACTTCCCCGAATCGACCAACTTGTAGACAGCACAGACGGGCACGAACTCTTATCTTTCATGGATGCATACTCAGGATACAACCAAATTCCCATGCATGCTCCCGATCAAGACCACACTAGTTTCATCACTGACCGGGGATTGTACTGCTACAAGGTAACGCCTTTCGGACTTAAAAACGCAGGAGCCACCTACCAGCGCCTCGTCAACAAGATGTTTGCAGGGCTAATAGGACGAACTATGGAAGTGTATGTGGATGACATGCTGGTAAAGTCAAGGAAAGCCGACGATCACGTAAACCACCTGGGCGAGATGTTTCGAGTACTTCGCCAATATGGAATGAAACTTAATCCTCTAAAATGCTCCTTCGGAGTATCATCAGGAAAGTTCTTGGGATTCATCGTCCATGCCAAAGGGATTGAAGCAAACCCTGAACAGGTCCGAACTTTAAAAGATATCAAAATACCCTCCACTCGAAAGGAAATGCAAAGCCTGAACGGGAAAGTGGCCACCCTAAGCCGATTCATCTCCAAAGCAACGGACAAGTGCGTCCCCTTCTTCGAAGCTGTAAAGAAAGACAAAGGAAAGTTCGAATGGACTGACGAATGCTTAACAGCTTTCCTTAACTTAATCGAACACCTCCATAAACCGCCGGTACTCTCGACTCCAAACGAAGGCGAAGAGTTATACCTATACCTTGCTGTATCATCTCATGCTCTAAGCGCTGCTTTGGTAAGAGAAGACAACCGCACGCAGTGGCCAGTATACTTTGTAAGTAAGAGGTTTACAGGGGCAGAAGTCAGATATCCTAAACTTGAGAAGCTAGCATACTGTCTACTAATCGCATCACGAAAACTGCGATACTATTTTCAATCCCATTCCATCAGAGTTCTGACCAATCAACCGCTAAGGTGGGTACTCCATCGTCCCGACACTTCTGGGCGACTACTTAAGTGGTGCATTGAACTGAGTCAATATGATATTACCTACCATCCTTGCACCGCCATCAAGGGGCAAGCCATGGCCGATTTCATTGCCGAATTCACTACCAACGAAGGTAAGGAGCAATCAGAAATAGCAGAAGACATCAAGTGGAACCTCTTTGTGGACGGTGCATCAAACGAACAAGGCTCGGGGGCAGGTATGGTAATAATCACTCCCAGGGGAAATAAGCTGCATTATGCTATAAGGTTGGAATTCGCTGCCACCAACAACGATGCAGAGTATGAGGCAGTAATAGCTGGATTAGAACTTTCCTAAGAAATCGGAGCCAATTCTTTGTGTCTTCATAGCGATTCTCAACTTATTGTTAATCAAATACTAGGAGAATTCCAGGCTCGAGAAGAATGACTCATAGCATATTTAAAGAAGACCAAGTTACTTCTCAGTCGATTGGACCGCTACTTAGTCAAACACATCCCTCGGGAAGAGAACCAAGAGGCCGACGAATTGGCGAAGCAAGCTAGCATGAGAGACGGCGCTATTTCCGGAGCAATAGCCATCTCAAAGCAACTGACCCCAAGTTTTGAACAAGTGAATCTGATAGCTGCAACCGAAGAAGCAACTTGGATGACTCCCATCCGAGACTACTTACAAAGTGGCACACTACCCAACGGGCGTAACGAAGTCAAGAAAATCTTGAGGAAAGCTTCCCGCTACACAATACAAGAGGACACCCTCTATCGGCGTGGTTTCTCTAACCCCTTATTAAGGTGTGTCGCTGGAAGGAAAGCCACGAAAATCTTATCCAACATTCATCAAGGAAGCTGTGGAGATCACACCGGAGGGCAGACTTTGGCAAAAAAGATACTCCGATATGGATATTTCTAGCCCACCTTAAGCAAGGACGCCTTAGATTTCGTCAGAAAATGTGACAGATGCCAGAAGTTTGCTAAGATTCCGTGGCTACCAACAACTGAAATTACTCAAATGACCAGCCCCTGGCCCTTTGCAGTATAGGGAATTGACTTAATCGGCGAACTGCCAATGGGCCAAGGTGGGGCCAAATATGCTATAGTGGCAGTCGACTATTTCACCAAATGGGTGGAAGCAGAACCCCTAAATAAAGTATCTTCAGCGAAAGTTATTAACTTCTTGATCAAAAATGTTCTATGCAGGTACAAAGTTCCATTCAAAATTATATCGGACAATGGACTTCAGTTTGACAGCGAGGAGTTCGCCAACTGGTGCCAAGAGCATGGAATTCACAAAAGCTTCTCATCCGTAGCTTATCCCCAGGCAAACGGACAAGTCGAAGCCGTCAACAAAATTCTGAAAACTCTAATAAAAAAGAAACTCGAAAAGTCAAAGGGCGCTTCGGTGGATGAACTCCCTACGGCACTGTGGGCCTATCGCACATCTTTCAGAACATCAACAGGGCATACTCCTTTCTCTCTGGCATACGGATCGGAGGCTATGCTCCCAGTTGAAACTATCGTGCCTTCCCACCGTAGGATCCACTATAACCCAGAAGAGAACGAAGAACTCCTTCACATGTCTTTGGATCTAATTGAGAGGAGAAGAAATGATGCATCCCTCAAAGCAGCAGCCCACAAGCAAAAAGTGGCAGCACAATACAACTCCAAAGTCAAGCGTCGTACCTTACAAGAAGGAGATCTTGTCCTCAAGCGGATCTTCCCTTGCCCCGGAGCACTAGACCCAATCTGGGATGGACCATATATAATTCATAAAGATCTCTACAATGGAGCTTATATTTTGTCAACAGTGGACGGAGAGGTGTTCCAGAGGGCATGGAACATCCAACACCTCCGTCGATACTTTTCTTAACTTGTACTACCCATATGAAGTGAATTAACAAAGAGAATCAGTGGACGTAGGCATTTTCGTGCCGAACCACTTTAAAAAAACCTTGTCTCTTTTTTAACTTGTTCCTTTATGTCTTGGCTACTTGTTAACTTTATCCTTTTCTGTTGAACAAAATCTTGTGCATATAGCATTTCCATTCAAGGCACTCCACAGCGCAACTTCACCTGGACAAGACCTAACAGGTACTATGCGAATCTATGCCCTCGCCAATGAGACACTTTTGCTCCGGCATCCCTCTGCTGCGGGTTAACTCATTGCTCGCGACGGCCCTTAAAGCCAACTGTAATGAGCCGATTATAAGCCATCGAGAAGGCTGATTATAGCCAAGGCAGCTCATTACGGCGTTCGGCTCGCCGGCAACTGTGAACCTACTTTAAGCCCCAACATAAGGTGTGGCCAGCCAGGGGTAGTTCACGGTTGACGATCGGCACCTATGCTAGCCGGCCACAGTAAATCGAATAATACCCACGATTACGGGCCATAATGGCCCGAGTAGTTACTGTGCGCGATCTCGGCTCCGATGTGTCTTAAGTACGGCTGTGGTAAAAAAGATTAACTCCCCGCGGAGGCGTAAGATGGGTGACAAATGTCTCCAAGACCCACAGCTAGGGAAAGTGACTACAAAGCCCGTTTGCCACGAACTTAAGCACATCGAAGGCCTTCCGTGATTGGAAGTTTTACTATTTCGCATATTTCAATTTTATTCAAGAAACTTTTCTCCTATCCTCTGTAACAATCCCTGAAGTACAGGACACAGAATAAGAGACATTCGCTAATGTAAGCGGATACTCACAGCAAGACACTGGACCGCATTCCATACTCAGTCACGCAAGACATTCAAAGCTACCATCTATAAGTAAAATATAAAGGGCGGTACTTTCTTCTTTCATGTATAAATACGTGGATGTAATTTGTTCACACATCACACCAACATTGCAAAACATGAAATTATGTTTTAAACAAGAACTTGACATCAAACACAATTGAATTACAAGCACACGCATAGCTATATTTCTCATACAACATGTCAAAATAGCAAAAATATTCAAAAACGACAGAATCAGCTTAAGTTAAAAAGTTACACATCAAGAATAATGTTGTTTATTACAAGTAGCATAATTACAACCTAAAAGTTACGTTACTGTTTTGAGACTAACATATACAACAATGTCAAGTCCACAAAAAGATATCCAGGTCAAATCAAGGAGCCGGCTGCGTCGGAGTTTTGTCCTTGTCCTGTTGCCCACCTGTCCAGTCAAAGAAAGAATTCATTAGTGATAAGCAACCAAGTTAACGGAAAGACTAGGAAGGAAGACTTACCGGCACCAGCTTCCTGACCATCCTGGTCATCATCCTCTACTTGCACACCTGCCTCCTCAGCAGCAAGCAGTCGCATACCCTCCTTCACCGCCACCTTCTCCTCCTTGGTAAACTGGGCAGTGACCACATCCATTCTGAAGACTGCGCCACCCTCTTTATCCGCATCAGCCCTAGCCTCCTCTAGAGCCCGGAGATAGAACCTGGCCATAACTCGGGGGTAATCATCCATCCAGGATAAGTTACCATGTTTCCAAGTACGGAAATACATATCCTGGAACATCTCATCCATCATCCCCTCGTTTTCCTCAAGATCCCTCATTCGGGCCTCAAAAGCATGCAACTTAGCAACGACAGCATCCCTCTCCGATCGGTATCGTGAGTGGTCCGCCTGAAGGGATATCCTCATCGCCTCCATCTCCTCCTTCAACCTGGACTGAGCAAGCTCCGCGGCCTCGAGTCTACCCGACAATTCCTGTGCCTGCTCGAGGTCCGCTTGTCGAACCTCATCCACCGTCACAATGGCCATGTCAATTCGCTCCTTGCAGGCGGCCTCCATTTTTCGTAACTCTGCCCTGCTGGCCTCTTCCATAGTCTTCTTCAGTTGCCTGGATGCGGCCTCGTGCTGAGAAATTTGAATGGCTTGATCGGCAAGCTGCTTAGCCTGGTCGGAGACCATTAGCCATAGCCGAATGTTGGCACTCCCAATTTCCTCCCCGGCCTTGACTAGTCAGGCATGATGCCCCATCAATTTCCTGGTCTCCTCAGCAACCCGGTCAATATTCGCCTTAGCTTCATCCCCCAAAGTTACAACCCGGGAAGTAAGAAAATCGAGGTCCAGGGACTTAGCTTCGTCAAGCACCCGTACCATGGGATTGCGAGGGAGAAGATGCTCACCAGTAACCTCATCAAAGGAGATGTCATGAGAGGCCGGGTCCAGGTCTGGATGACCCGCAAATGGGTTACGAACCAAGCCAGGGTGATCTATCGGGGTGAAGGTTGGATTCTCGGACGGATGTGGGGAAGGCATAAACTCAGTATCATCCTCCGTAATATCGTGAATAGGCTGGAGTGGGGCCGGAGGACCAGGAAGAGATTCAAACGTAGATCGACTCCTCTTCCTCTTCTGTATATCTTCTTCAATAACTCCAAGAAGAGGACGATAGCCGACTACGTCTCCAGGACGGTTAGTAGGAGGCTTCGGCTTGGCGGAAGCTTTGAGGAGTTTGTATTGTTCAAGCCTGTGCCGAAGATCTGAGGTCTTGGCCGTTTTGCCCGCTCCTGGAAAGAAAACCAAGTGACACCAGCATGTATCGAGCCATCATTCAAGAATTAAAAAGAATAAAGAGAAATTCACCTTGAATCGCAGAAGTTGCCTCAGTAGAAGCGCTCCCGGAAGATAAATCGGCGCCGGTCCCGACCTTACCAGCTTTCTTGGACTTCTCTGTTTCCTCCAACTCTTCGAAGGCTTGGCGGAGAGCGTCATCTGTCCACTCTTGAATCACGCCCGCCTGCCCGGGAGGCAAAGCCCTGGTGCCATCACCGCCCTGTCCTTCGCCACCATCATCATCGTGACGATCCTTGTCACCTTCTCTACCACTTCCGCTCTCCACCTCACCTCCTTCGTCCTCACCTTTTTCCTCCTCCTGAACATCCGGATGTGTGCTGGGAGAGGGTCCATCGGACTTCTTGAGTTTCTTCCCACCGGCGACTGGATGCGGCGGGAAGGGTCTCCTTTTGCTGCTTTTCGCCGTGGCCCTTCCTGTAGCTTTGGCAGCTCTCTCCTCCGCCGTGTCTCTCTGCTTAACCACGGATTGATGCGGAAGGATCAGGTTGTGCCCCAGAAGTGTAGCATTCCTGATCAAGTAAAAAGCCGACCTGTCCCTTCCCGTAATGGCTTCTATTTCCACAGCCATCTGAACTAGGCGATCATTCTCCACGACCGCAAAGCCACCTGTCGCTAGCAAGAAATAAAAACACATAAGAAGAAGCATTGCAGTTATAACGGAAATTATAAATAAAGCTTCACACTTACAGCCGGAGGTGAAGCGACGGATGGAAACAGAGTCATCGCTGATAAAAAACCATTCTTTCTTGAACATACTGAACTTCGAATATAAGTCCAGGACAGGCTTGAAAGATACGGCTGATTCCAAGCTGATGTATGGAGACCCCTTCTTATAGCCTCTCAAATTGTACAAGTACTGGATCTCCCGGTTGGAGGGAGGACGCCCGTATCTCCTCTGGAAAATGACAAACAGGCTCACCAGGATGGCGTAGGAATTAGGCTGAAGCTGAAACAGAGCTACCTTCAAGTAGGTGATGAAGCTGATTATCCAAGCATTGATCGGGGGAATGGCCCCACACATACAATGGTACCGGCTATAGGCGAAATACCCTTCGGGGGGATTATATGGCATCACTCCCTCCCCCGGCAATAGCATGCACGCTCTGTCAATCCCAAAGGAGCGGGAGATAACATCAAGCTGCTCGCCTTTGAGAGAGCTTGGGAAACCGTCAAGGGGTGAGTTCAGAAGCTCCTGAGGGCCGTACCCATCTACTAGTGACCTCGGGGTGGGCCCATGACGTCCCGGTTCTGACTGAGCTGGGGGCACTGCGGAAGGATCATCTATGTCCTGGGATTTTTTCTTCTCTGATCGGGTTTCAACTTTATGAGACATTATCAGCAACACGAGAAAACACATTATTAGAATAAGGAGATAGAGATATAAACGAATGAGTGTATGTTGTCCAGAGTTTCACTTATAAACACATAAACTCATTCAGTATAACAAAGTTCAAGTTTCATTCGGCCCTAGACTCCCAAGTTCATTCGGTAAAGCAAGGCAAAAGGTCATTCGGCCTTAGTCTCCCAAGTTCATTCGGTAAAGCAAGGCAAAAGGTCATTCGGCCTTAGTCTCCCAAGTTCATTCGGTAAAGCAAGGGGTTATTCGGCCTTAGTCTCCTAAACTCATTCGGTATAACAAAGTTCAAGGTCATCCGACCTTAGACCCCCAAGCCCATTCGGTAGAGCATTTGAGTTCGTTCGATCATAAAAGAAAAACCATTCGATAGAGGAAGACTCACCTGGTCCGGCAGATGAGTTGGTTCGGTATACAATTGATTCGGTTGTCTCAAACGGTGAAGGATGAACAGAGATGCAAGGTCCATACTTATAGGCGAATAATGACGACCGAACCAACTTGCTCGTCACACAGGACCGGATGAACGTGTCCAAGCTGAAACAAAGCGGGACATATGACTGGCATATGCCCCACTTTGGGGGGCAAATGTTCGGCATGTTTTCACCGAACCAAAGAGGGGAGGTAAGTCCTCGCCGAACCAGGGTAAACCAGACCATCCACCAAATCAACTCCACCGGTCCACCCACTACCGAACCAACAACTTCGCCTACCTACCGAACTAGATCCCACCGAACCAACAACTTCGCCTACCTACCGAACCAGATCCCACTGAACCAAAAACTTCGCTTACCTACCGAACCAGATCCCACCGAACCAACAACTTCGCCTACCTACCGAACCAGATCCTACCGAACCAACAAGTTCGCCTACCTACCGAACCAGATCCCACCGGACCAAGGCGTTCCGGACCAACTTTGCCAGGCCAGATTGTATCAGCCCAGGCCCACCAGCAGCTCTATACATCCAAGACCCCTACCCCCAACCTCACTCTATAAATAGAGGGGCAGGGGTATAACAATGAGGGACAAGTTTGAGAGCTCAAGCACGGACAGAACTTTCAAACAACTTTCATATACTTGTATCAAAGCTTTGTACTTGTAATTTGAATAGAAAAGGAGAATAACATATAAAGTGGACGTAGGAACATTCTGGCCGAACCACTATAAATCTGTGTCTTTTACAGTTTAGTCCCTGCTTTTCATATATTTGCATAAATCACCCAAATCACTAAGAACAACCTAAAATCAATTAAATCATACGACTTGGAGGTGTTTGTCCATTTTTTGTGCAAACAGATTGTATGAATGACAGTGATGGTCAAGGAGGAGAATGTAATGAAATGTGGTGGTGAACTGTGGCTGTGGCTGGTGTACAAGCAATGATGGTGTCAGAAGTGAGTTGTAGAGGAAAGTGGAAGCTCTGGTGAAGTGGCTCTGTTGAAATTCTTGTGGAGGAAATGATGGGAGATTGAGCTTGTTTAAGTGGTAAGATTTTGATGGATGATGGTTTGAATAGGTTGTGGTGATTGAGTGTGGAAGATGAACTACAGGCAGTGGCTTGAGTTCGAGGCAGAGGATGGTGAATTTGGTCTGTTTGTAAATTGTTGGAGTGATCGAAGTGCACTGGTGATTGTAGTAGCAAGTATGGCCGTGGTTTCAGCAAATCAGTGGCTAGTAGGGAAGACTGAGTGCAGACTGCAGTTAGATGGAAGGCAGAAGTTGTGTGGAACAGAACTGCTGATGTAAGTGGATGGTATATATGTGGTGAATGGTATGGTGGAGCTGCTGATGATGGCTTGAACTGTTGTTGGCAATTGGTTAATGTGCACAGCAAGCACAGTTTTGGGTCTTTGGATGTTGCAATGAGTTGGCAGCAAGATTTTCTACAGTGTAACAAGGAGAGGCAGAGGTGATGGTTCTACAGTTTGAATGGGTGAATGAGTAGTGTTAAGTATTAGGAGATACAATGGATGATGAATGAACTAATGGCAGAAGTGGGTATGTATGTAGGAGTGGATCAGTGGAAGTTGATGGTTGAGTGATTGGTAAGATTTGGCAATGGAGTGGAGTATTTGAACGGTTGCTGTAGTGGTGAAAAAGAAATGGTGATAGTGCTCAGTTTTGGTATGGGTTGTTGTGCACTGCTATGTAACAGGGAAGGGGGTGGTCAACAGTTTGCAATTTTGTAAATGAAATGTTAACAGAGATTGTAAATGAAATGTTAACAGATTGTAAAATGTAAAACTAATGTATGAAATGAGATGAGATGTTCAAGCAAATGAAATGTGATTGATTTTTTTTTAATGAAAATGAAAACTAAATTTGAAACAGAAGAACACAATGAACAGAATGCACAAATGCAAACTGAAATGATCACAATGCACTGCAAAAAATAAAATTTCTTTTTTCTTAACACAACACACACAAAACAAACACACACACTAAAATCAAACACAAATAATTCGAAGAATAGAAAATAAAAATCAAAACAATTCCCCGGCAACGGCACCAAAAACTTGTTCGTCGACGAAATTTCTATCGGATTAGAGAACCGTCGAACGAATTTAGAAATAAAATTAACCACAAGCGCATGGCGTACACTTATAGTACGTGGCGAATACGGGTCGATCCGCAGGGAATTGATGATTTTAAAATTCTATTCAATCAAATTAAACCAAAGTCGAGTGATTGTTAACTAACTAAAAGAAAGTAAAAATAAACTAAAACTAAGGAGAATAAAAAGATGAGATTAAAGAGCAATTTAGAGGCAAATCCCCTCTCATGGTCATATAAATCAACATAATGACATTATGATCTCTTTTTGGTCATGTGTGAGTTTAGTTGATGCATTTATTATAAGCATGGCCTAATTGTGTTATTGATAACACACTTAAACCATCAAACTTTAATGCACCCTCTAACCCACTTACTAACTTCAATGAAAATGATATGAAATCAAAAGTAGAATCTATTTTAAGCATGGTTTATTAACTATTGAATTAGAAACATAAACCATCAAATTTTGATTCTAAATCCACTTCCATTACCATGATCATATGTAGATGAAGAGGTAATTAATGATTCATATGACTAAGCATAGCCTATTTGTTTTGAACAATATAAGCTATCAAACTCAATATTAAACACAAAATCACACAAACATCTACTTTCCATTAAGCACAAAAGAGACATAAAAGAAATTATGTTGCATCTACATGATTCAAAAGAGCTTCATTACCCCTAAATTAAAGGGATTAGCCTCTCATTTTTGTTATCAAATCAACAAATGTAGAAAGCAACATTAAACAAACAAGAGGAAAAAGAGAGAAATAAGAAAGGAAAAACTAATCTACTTGCATGAAATAAGAGAGATCTACACTACAAACATGAAAGTAAATAAACAAAAGAAGCATGTAAAAGAAGAGATCACTAATTAACATTGCATAAAAAAGGGAAATTACATGAAAATAAAAATGGCTAAGTAGCCATGGAAAAGAGAAGAGAGCTTTCTTTTATTTGATCTAAAACTAACTAAGAGAGACTAAGAGAGAGAAGGAGAGGGTTACATGAAACATAAGGGGATTTTATACATGTGTTAAACCCTAATTCATATTTTTGGGGAATGCCCAAAATACCCTCCTAGGAAGTGCGGAGGCCAAGTAATCATTAGCTTCAAATAATCCTCATTTAAGTGTACATGAAGCCATTAATTCCATAAGCATGTGCATTAGCCTCTAATTTGTACATTAAGG
Organism: Allium fistulosum; assembly: GCA_030737815.1. Classification (NCBI taxonomy): domain Eukaryota; kingdom Viridiplantae; phylum Streptophyta; class Magnoliopsida; order Asparagales; family Amaryllidaceae; genus Allium; species Allium fistulosum. Next base: position 98,715,273 of record CM060905.1, read on the forward strand.
TAGGTGGGTAGGTGGGGTCCTCCATTATCTTCACTTTGAATTATTTCCATCTTCATTTGTTCTCTTCACTCTTATGCATGCATATATCATCATGTAACCACTTGTAAAATTCACCAAATTTCCTACAAAACAACATAGAAAATTCCAAGTAAATTTTCACAATTTAATAAATGCATAAAAATGACCATTTTGCCCCTATATGAAGATGAATATGTGACAATTTCAAATAATTTGAATTTTGGTTTAAACAAGTTAAAATACCCAATATGATCATTTATTTAATTTAAATTGATTAAATATGGTGGTAAAAATATGCACATTTACGTGCACATCAGTTGCCAAAATGTCAAATCATGTCTTTTAAGGCATCTTTTAGTATATACAAGTGTATACTTAAGTATACATACTATGTATATACCCATATATTTAAATTCTAAACCATTTAAATATTGTTTCACATATAAATAAGGCTCACAACATTTCAAACAACTTTTATACGATAAAACGTTAAAAATTCGGAAAACAGTTTCCGGTCATATTTTCTTTTTTTCATCGAACTAAATATTTTTGTAAACTAAATTTGAAAACTATTTTATCTTCAATATTTATTATTTAAAAGTGTTTTTAATTTAATTATAAAACCTACTATTTGAATATTTAAAATTAATTAAATATTCAGAAATTAATGTGGTGAAATTCTGGGTCGTTACACCGTTCTTACAATTTCTGACAAATACAACAAGAACAAAATACCAGAAGATAAAGTATGAGAATACGCCTTGGAGGATCCAGCTCATCTCATGAAGCTCCAAATTGTCCAGCTAAATCTAGAAAATATGCTCGAGCTGACCCGAGCATTATAAGAAAAATAACATCAGTATAGTAAATCTAGCGTGAGAAACACAATCAAATGGATTTTTACAGTTGCAAAAACCTTTCTGAAAATAAAGGTATCTCATAAGACCATGCTGCACATAAACATGGACGGATTTTTACCTTACGATAACCAAACCATTTTTATAGAAAATCTTCTGATATTATAATGATGTCTAGGGTAAAATAAATATTAACCATAGCCAAAATTGTTGCATTAATTAAATTCCAGCATAATAGGTTTACAACTAAATCCATAGGGGCATGTATTGGAGATTGAGTTTCCATCAATGACAGGGCTACTGGGGTACCGCCTGCCATAGTACACCTCTAGAAAAATGTACCGAGGGCCTCATATAGACCCCCCGCCAACACAAAGCCGGCTGCCCCTTTAACACAAGGGGATGAATTACATCATTCCCTTGGACCAAGGCTCCAAAAAAAATCCATAAATATCGATTTTAGATCGAGGAATGACTGCTCCTAATAGTAGCAAACCACATAGCTCTGCTGCATATCCCCTGTTTTTAGTCATTACCGGGTTGTGAGGCTTGTGAGGTCACAATTGCCTTTTTTCTCTCTTAGTAATTCCCACTTGGAATGTTAACACTGCCCTCCAGACATAATGCAATGTCAACATTCGTCCATACAACTGTTCAGGATATGAACAAACCAAAGGTGCTATTTTTACTACTTCAAATTTGGAATCACCCTCAAGATTAATAGCAAGTTGTCCTTTCACTTCAAAGAGCTCCGTTTTCGATCCCATCATCTTCAGGATGTCTTTAATATATTGCTTGAGTTGGTTCAAAGTAATTTTCAGATAATTAATACTTATCCGATCCTGGTCATTTCGAACCAACATTCGATAGTTTTCGGTAAACTCAACTCTGGTTCTTTCAGAAATAATCTGATAATACATAAGAGCGGAGATCACCTCCTAACCATTTAAGTGGACAGATTTCCTTATCATTTTTCCTAGGAGAACAAAACAAGATTTATACACACAATACAACATCATCGAAGATGCCTGTGCCATATAACTTCCGTGTTTCTCCCAGATATTTCCAGAGTTATATTTTGGTCTAGATTTGATAGTCGATTATTTTACTATCAAATAACAAGCAATCGATCATAGATTTAATTCCATATGAGATCCATTAAGCCTCTACAAATAAATCTTTCAATTAATAACATCTCTTTCAATTATTTGATTCTAAATACCTTTACAAAAGATATATTCACTGACCCCTTATACACTTTTCAATACTTAGGAAAACATTTATATACTTATCTCAGTGTTATAAGTATATTTTCAATACTTAGAAAATATCCATATACTTATCTTAACGGTATAAGTATATTAACAAAACTTGAGGGAGATTTCCTCATTTATTTAAATCATATTTAAATGGGCCAAAATAAATATTATTTAAAATATTTCTTACTATAAACCGAACCACTATCTTTCAGTCTTAAGTATGGGAAGAATGTTTTCATACCACCATAATTAAGAAAGATTAATTATCAAAATCAAATCTCATTCCTTTTTATAAAATTCTCTTTTTATGAGCCCATTTCATATTTACAAATACTTTTATAAATCTCCAATTTAATTTATAAAACTTCTTTTATAAATCTCTTAAAATGATTTATAAACTCCTTATAAAACTCCTTTACAAAATATCATTTATAATCCCCTTTACAAAATATCATTTGTAAATCTCCTTAAATAAATCCTTTTTACTAAGTACAATCCTTTTTATAAACAATTTATCATTTAAAATCACCTTTATTCAATTAATTAATTACCTTTAAACATCATAAATAATTAATTAATTTCCTTTAAACATCGTAAATAAATAATTAATTTATTTAAAACAACATTGATAAGATAAGTATTTAACTTTAAACACATCATAAATTAAATAATCAATTAACTTTAAACAAAACTAAACCAATTAACTAACAAATCAATAGTATAATTAAATAACTTAAAATATCAATAATAATATAATTAAATAACTTTCTTTAAAAACATCATTTAAAACACGTAATCTCAAATTGTTATATAATTGAAGTTATTTTAAATCCATACCTTTTTTGTTTTTCAAATAAACTAATCCTTGAAAATAAAATAATTAAAAATAAAACCTTTATTTAATAATAATTAAACCTTAATCAAAACGTAATTAAATCTTAATCAAGTCTTAACTTAATAATTAAAAATTAACCCTACCTGATTAATAATTAATTACTAATTAAACATTAATTACTTAATGGTTAATTAATTATTAAACCTTACTTAAATAATAATTAATTAAATAATTAACCTTTACTTAATCAATAAATTTATTAGCCTTTAATTAATTAATAATTATTATCTTACTTAATTAATAAATTAAGTACTGATTAACTTTACTTTTCTAATAATTAAGTACTAATTATCTTTACTTAATTAAGAAATTAAATAATCCATAAACCCTTACTTAATTAATAAGTATCAATTACCTTTAAATACTCAAAATATGTTTGAAAATACTTTTCAAAAATAATAAAAGTGAAAACATTTTTAGTTTTCAAAAAAGTGTTCGTTTTTACGAACTGCATTCATAGCGACTATCGCTGTGATTACCATAACTTCAAAACTAGTTTTATATATCAAATGTCTCTTTAAACATCCCTTACTTCTTCACTTAACTTACTTTATAAAAAACGTATATGGTTTTGGAAACTAAAAGTAAAGTTTTTAAAAACATTACAAAACATTTTCTAGAATATACATAAGTAAAACAAGTTTAAAATCAAGGGATCACGATGTGGCAAACAAGCAAATTTAAGTACTAACTTCATTTTTGCATACAATAACTAATAAATAAGCTCAAACACTTATATGCATGCCAACCAACATACACAAAGCAAAAATCATTATTTTCCATTATCACTTAACATTCAAACTATATTTCCAAGTTCACAACCAAACAATATATATAATCTCACACATACAGAGCACAAAATACCATATATTTTCAACCAAGATCAATACAATTATTAGCAATAATGTAAAGTTTAAAACTTGTTTAAAAGGTGAGTTTTACTCATCAAAAGCTCATGAAACAAATCGAACTTCCACTGTTTTGAATACGACCAAGATCTTGGATTTCCCTTAGTAAAAATTGAATTTTAGACTTTGGGAAGCGACTTTTGGGTTTGGCCTTCAGGAGGGTGGGCTCGGCCTAGGGGTGTAGATGGTGGTTAGGGCTTGTTTATGAAGGAGGAGGTGGTGTAGGGTAGAAAAGAATTTTTGAAATGTTTTAAAGTGGAAAAAAATTATATAACCTTTTGGTTTGAAAATTATAAGAAGCCATTAAGGAGTTTTAGGAAGAAGGTGATAGAGTTTTTTTAAAAAATGGAATGAAAAATGAGAGATAAAAAGTGAATTTTTTTAATATAAAATGAAATAAACAAATTACAAAAATACCCCTTCAGTACATACCCTCATATGCCACATTCCTCTCCATCCTTATCCCACAAGCAAAGCACCTCCACCCCCTCTTTTATCCAACATATAAATCTCTACCTTGTACTTTGATGTTATGTGAGATACTATGACATTAAATTCTTTTATTTTTATTTTTAAAATTTTAAAAAAATCACATCTCTCTTTATATTTACTTAAGTAAATATATTTTATCATATATTATTACTAACCGTACTTATGTTATTATTATATGTATGTGTGTATATTTACTAAAATGTACACAGCATTTCCGGCAACTTTTTGACAACGAAAATCGGAAATTCGAAAAACTATTTTCGATCGCATTTTCTATTTTTCTTTGAACCGATTATTTTTGTAAATAACTTTTGAAAACAGTTCCACCATCACTAGTAATTATTTAAAAGAGTTTTATTTGAGTTATATATTCTAGAAATTTATTGTTTAAAAATATATTAAATATTCATATTTAAAGTGATTAAATTCCTGATCGTTACATATGTTAGAAATTTCGATAGTACTTCACTATCATGAAGTGTATGCATGACTTTACATCCAACGGGTGTGTTGTTGTTGTTGTATTTTATAAAATAAATTAAAGCCTTTTGGGACTAAAGGCTTTAATTTGTTATTGTTGTATTTGTTAAAATAATATTTACTCATTATTTTCAAATAAATATTATATTTATTTCTTAATTTATACAAATTGATTTTAGTAGAATATTAGTTTCGAAAGCAATTTATTATTTAAAACTACTTCCAAAAAGACACACACGAATTACTATTTTACTAACTGCAAATTAAATTTTCAACCATATTTTATAATTCATTCAACTATTTACATATTTTATTAACTAAAATTTAAATTTTAAACCATATTTTATAATTCTTTTAAGTATTAAATTTTTTTATTTAACTATTTGCCAACTAAAATTTGAAGTTTTCAAAAAGACGCACTAATAATTAATCACTAAAAATAACTTTGTTTTAAGATTACCACTAACACTTATAATTAACACACATTAATTAATTAACATAAAATTATGCTTAACCGTAAACTTTATATTTAACATATTCACTATTCAACTATACATATTCAACCATACATATTCACCAAAAATAACTTTATTTTATAATTAACACTAACACTTATAATCGAACCACTATTCAATTGTAAGCTAAGAGAGGACAAACTTTGGTAATTTTTCAAAAATTGAAAAAATAACCTCTTATCCAAAACTACAGTCAATGCTTTTTAATTTTAACGGTCTTATCAACATTTTGAGTTATGTTCAAATATTCTTTGATAATCATTTCACTACGTCGTGTGTAATCTTTATTATTATGGTACTGTAAGGATGGAAAACGAAGAGAGAAAACAATTACTATAGCACTAACTAGTACTTTTAAATAGTGTTTTGAAAACCCGACCCTGCCTCGGTCCGACCTCGAATAATCCTGAACCTTGGATCATCACGGTCCGGAACTCAATCAGACCTCATTCATGTATGAACCCTGGTCGGACCTTCAAACCAACGGTCCAACTATCAACTTTACCTGGTTGTACCGTGGTTCTTTTATTTTTCCTTACTTTCTCATTGTGTAATTCTCTCTCATTTTCATCTTTTGTATTTCTTTGAAAAACATAAGTAAATCTATATTTCAAAAATCATAATCGTTTCAAAATCTGAATCACAAATTCATCCACTTGGTTCTTCACTGTTGCAAACTTCTCTAATACCACTGCAAGATTCGTCCAGTTTACTGTCATTAAACTTCTATCGTTGTGTATTGCTCTACTGTATATACAGATGTAGTTGTGCAATGCACCAACACACAACTTCGGTTGCAAACTTTGAAGACCATATACAACATGTGTATATAATATTATTATTTTAATATTTTTGCATATACCTTGTTAAATGTGGAAAAATTTTGAAAAAAGAAATCACGGTTCTGACGGTTCGATCGGTTGAAGCATCAAAATCTTAAACCTTAAGTCATCACGGTTCGACTCACGGTTCGGTTTTAAAAACTGTACTTTTAAATCAACCCAGCTAGCTGTTTGATGAAATTGTTTTATATATAATCCATCTACTGATCATTTTATGCACCCAGTCCAGCCGTTCTCCCTCGCATCAGTTCATGAAACATGGTCCCTATCTAAAACCATAACAATCATGTAAGCGTTTCTTCAATCAACGATTCTATTTATTGATACGTAGTCTGAATTATGCAAATAATAGAAAGCGATATGTTTTAGGGTTTGTCGTTTTTATTTTCTATATTGGCATCTCCTTACGCACATTAGCTGTTCGATGAAATTGTTGATAGAATCTACCCCTGTATCATTTCGATTGATGATTAAATCGATTTGGGGGTAAAATTATCTAGGTTTTCCCCCCTTGTTATCTTCTCCATTCAACGACTTACTTCTGGGCCTGGTTTTATTTCTATTGGGGTTTTTGTTTTCCTGCCCGTATACTTAAATTGATTCTGATGTTGTAAATTTACTTCTTTACATTGATCAATAGCATTTCTTGTTGGCACAATGCTCCTTATATAACCGTACTTATTAGGAGCATATATCTGGAGCATTGCTTATTAGTGCAATTCCTATATATAGAAATATGTTTTTTATGAATGTCATAATTTTCTGGTGTACTTACTGGCAGTACTAGGGGTTGAAAGTAGGTGGAGGTGATATATAAGCAGCGTTGGTATTATTACCGCATATGATTTCTTTTACTTAATAATAATGTATTAACATGAAGATATGCCCTCACTGTGATGCCATGTGTGAATGGATGCATCCAGCGGAGCTTAAGCTAGAGGACAACCAACTTATGGAAGAAAGGAAATAATAGCTCATACACATGGAGTTTAAATTTCTATGCAATGGTAAATTCGAAACACAAGATATAATTCATCACATTCTTGCAAACGATAAATGCATTACTCATTTACTACAACAGGATACATTTGATATTGCAAATAAATAAACAAAAAAGTACATGATACATTTTGTGGTTTAGAAATATCCATTGTCACTATGGCTTCAAAGGATGGGCCAAATAATCTTATTCACTTTTGTTGAACATAAGTGCATGTAAGTAAAGGAATTACAAGGCAATATTTTCGAGAAGAGATATTGATATTAATCAATTTACTAGTAGATTGGTGGAGGAGGAGATGTGTAATAGTAAGGATGATGTGGTGGGTGAGATGTAGGCGGAGGAGACTTGTAATGGTATGGAGGCGGTGGTGAAGGAGATGGAGGCGATGGTGATTTATAATGGTATAGAGGTGGTGGTGATGGTGAAGGTGGTGGAGGGGATTTATATATATAAGGTGGGGGAGGTGAGGGTGAAGGAGGTGGAGGAGACTTGTAATGGTAGGGTGGTGGAGGTGACGGAGATGGAGGTGGAGGAGACTTGTAATGGTAGGGTGGTGGAGGTGAAGGCGAAGGAGGTGGGGGAGACTTATAATGGTAGGGTGGTGGAGGTGATGGAGATGGAGGTGGAGGAGACTTGTAATGGTAGGGTGGTGGTGGTGATGAAGACGGAGGAGGGGGTGACTTATAATGATATGGAGGAGGAGGAGATGGAGATGGGGGTGGAGGAGACTTGTAATGATAAGGAGGAGGAGGAGATGGTGAAGGAGGTGGAGGCGATTTATAGTGATATGGCGGTGGTGGTGAGGGTGAAGGAGGAGGTGGTGACTTGTAGTGGTAAGGAGGTGGAGGTGATGGTGAAGGAGGTGGAGGCGATTTGTAGTGGTAAGGTGGTGGAGGCGATGGCGATGGTGGAGGTGGAGATTTATAATGGTATGGTGGTGGAGGAGGCGATGGAGATGGAGGAGGTGGTGATTTGTAATGGTATATGGGAGGAGGAGATGGTGAAGGGGGTGGAGGAGATTTGTAATGGTACGGTGGTGGAGGCGATGGAGATGGAGGAGGTGGAGGCGATGGAGATGGAGGAGGTGGAGACTTATAATGATAGGGTGGAGGAGGAGAAGGAGATGGAGGTGGAGGGGACTTATAGTGATATGGAGGAGGAGGTGATGACAATGGAGGTGGAGGCGACTTGTAATGATAGGGTGGGGGAGGAGATGGAGGTGGTGGTGACTTGTAATGGTATGGAGGAGGAGAGGATGGTGAAGAAGGTGGAGGTGACTTATACTTATAGGGTGGTGGAGGTGATGGAGAAGGAGGTGGTGGAGACTTGTAATGGTATGGTGGAGACGGCGATGGAGATGGAGGTGGCGGTGACTTGTAATGGTATGGAGAAGGAGGGGACGGCGATGGAGGTGGAGGGGACTTATAGTGATAGGGTGGTGGAGGAGATGGTGAAGGAGGTGGAGGCGACTTGTAGTGATAGGGTGGTGGAGGTGATGAGGATGGAGGAGGTGGAGACTTGTAATGATATGGTGGTGGAGGAGTGGGTGAAGAGGGCGGGGGAGACTTGTAATGATAGGGTGGAGAAGGAGACGGTGAAGGAGGAGGAGGGGACTTATAATGATAAGGTGGTGGAGGTGATGGAGATGGAGGTGGAGGTGAGTTATAATGATAGGGTGGAGGAGGGGACGAAGATGGCGGTGGAGGCGACTTGTAGTGATATGGAGGAGGAGGCGATGGTGATGGAGGTGGGGGAGACTTGTAATGATATGGCAAAGGTGGTGACTTATAGTTGTAAGTTGGTGGAGGTGGAGAAGAATAAACGTATGGTTTGTCAGTGGCCTCGGCTATTGTTGCAAACAAACAAAGAGCCACTGCAAGGAGTATTTGCGGCATTAGCCACACCTTGCGGTGATTTGCCATGGGTAGTTATGCTGAAGTTGCACCAACCTTTTGAGAGTAAACTGGTAGCTCTTAAGTATCTTTCTTTAGACAACAGACACTGAGCTATGTTTTGCATGTTAATACAAGTGAGACCTCCCTTTATATAGTTTTTCATAACCCTGTTTTGTAATAATATAATGTTATATTAGTCTTCGGTCTAGCTGTCTTGATAGATATATATATTCTTCTCATTCATTATTTTCCACAATACATTTAAAGTAGTAGTGGGTAACGACTTAAATGGATAATATTTTTGCATTTAATTGGGTTGTAGCGCCAAAATGGCGACCAGAGACTAAGCTTAGTAGATTTTCTATTAAGAGTTAGTAGCAGTAGATAAGGTTAAGGGGATCTCAATCATAGTTAGTATGAATACTATTTTGTTTCTTATTACTGTAATTTTATTTTATAATATTGTTTCAGTACTTCTTTGCTGTGATAATATTCTTCTTGTATACCAGTACACAAATAAACTTGGACATCGGCTACCCCTAGCAATCATAGCTGACAAACATAGACATTTACATTGTTTAACTAATGCTATTTGAGGATTATGAGACTGTCATTACTACTTAATATACTGCCAACCGAAAGTTGCATAAACTGTTTTATGTCAAGTTGATAGTTTGAATGTGTCAGGTCTTTTTATTTTTTTTACCAATGTGGTTTAAATTTATCATCGTTTAACTAAAGAGGTAAGATAGAATTTAATGTAACTTGAATGATTCGTACTAAAGAATTATGTGCCAGCCTGCACGATTTCAGAAAACGTTGCATTCGATTAGTTTAATGGGCATTTGCCTTAATTTAGTTAAAAATAAATGCGATGTGTCTAACTATATATACTAAATTGTTATTCAATTTAATGGGTCTTTTCCTTGATTAGTTTAATGGCAAACGTTTATAATATATCTACAGGTTTGGTGCTATTTTCCTTCATTTTTGTCATATACACAGAATATCTGATAAGTTGAACAATCTAATCAAGCTATATATTGAGCCATATATCTAATATTGTGGATTAGTTAAGTCACGCAGATCCTAACATTTGTTATCCCACTGTGGCTTTATTTATAGAACTCCTAAAGATTTGTATATCTTGCCTATAATTAGCTAATTGCCAATCCCTTAAACTATGAAGTTACTTTTAGAAAGAGACATCTGACGGGTCATTCTTTTTTCCATTCAAAGAGAAACGGGCGACTTGCCTAAATTTACTGTTCATTGGTATGTACATTTAACCTGCTAGGCTTTCTGTCAGTCTTTGTTTGCATATTTCAATGTGAACTCGGCATAATGCATGATGTTTCTAACTGCTATTTATCAATATAGCTTGTAGTATAATCGTAGAGAATTTTCTTTTCTTAACCTTGGGTAAAACTTTTTCAGTAATGAAATATGATGGCATAATACTGAAAATTATAAATTCATTATGTAACAATTTAAGAAAGTAATTTGTTGACATAGTTTATTAGACTCATTCCTGAAAGTGCTATATCCATCCATGTTACTAATGTAGTGAAGCATATGTTCCCTTATTATTATTCAAATGAATTATAAATTTATCATTACCATCAGGACGACTCATATAGCATTCTTAATATGCGGTGGGATATTATCCCACTGAGGCCAACAACCCGACATCCGACTCATGCACGCCAATTAGATTATAGTCGGAAGGCTCCACACTGTAGTAATTTCGATATTGATATTTACTAAATTTTAAATAATATATATGCGCTAAATATTAATGACGTTGCAATAAATTTGATACTTACCCTCCATTCTTGAAAATCATGGCCGCCCTTGGACGTAAATTCACCAGCATCAAAATAAGCAGAAGCATGAGATTTAGAAGATCGCCTATGAGACATATATGATCAGTGTTTTCATGACCTGACCCTGTCTCGGTCCGATCTCGAGAAAACCATGAACCTTAGATCATTGCGGTTCGAAACTCAATCAGACCTCGGTCATGTTAATGAATGATTCAAAATATTATTTTTGATTAGATCAAGTCTTCCTTTTTTAGTGGATCTAGTTATGTTATTTTGCTATTTTATTGCTTGATATTTTAATGTTTCAATGATATAAATAATTAATGTACTGACGATTGAAGTGTGAATAATACCAAGCTTTCTACTACTTTTCCTCTTTAACCAACAGTTTTGGTATCAAAGAGCCACAAACATATACAAATCAAAGAATAATGACATTCAACACTGCATCTTCTTCTCACCCTCTTCCAATTCTTAAAAGAGAAAATTATTATTTATGAAGTCTTAAGATGATGACCCTCTTCAAGTCACAGGAGCTATGGGAGTTGGTCGAAAATGGATTTCGTGATCCCGACATCGATGCGTAGCGGTTGCGGGATAATCGAAAGATGGATGCAAAGGCTTTGTTCCTTATACAACAAGCACTTGATGATGAGATATTTTCTCGAACTGCAACAACAAACACTTCCTATCAAGGAGATCTTAAAGAAAGAGTATTTGGATGAAAAAAAGGTAATTGCTGTAAAACTACAAACTCTCCGTCATCATTTTGAGACTTTAAATATGAAGAATGATAAGTTTGTGCAAGTTTACATGTTGAGAGTCTCTTCGATTGTTAACCAAATGAAGTCATATGGTGATGATGTGTTAGTAGTCAAACTGTTATTTGTAAAGTGTTACGATCCTTAATTCCAAAATTTGATCATGTAGTTGTTGCAATTGAGGAGTCAAAGGACATGTTAGTTTATTCCTTTGATGAGTTAATGAGTTCTTTGATGGCTCATGAAGATAGATTGAATAGGACTACTGCAAAGGTTGAAGAGAGCTTTTCAGGTGAAGGGGGAGTCCTCTTACAAGGGGAAACTAGAAAATTTCGCAGATCGTGGGCAAGGCGTTAAAGGCGGTTATCGTGGCCGTGGTGGACGAGGCCGTGAACAAGGTAGAGGTCGCGGTCAGTTAGGAGATCAGTGGGAATTTCGAAGCACAATTCAGTGCCATTATTGTAAAAAGTTTGGGCACAAGGAAGTAGCTTGCTTCTCAAAGCAAAGAGATGAACAAAAACAAGTCAACTTTGCCGAAAAGGTTGAAGAGGAAAGTAGGTTTTTTATGGTTTATTCCCCTGTTAGCAGCGAGATGAATGGAGTATGGTTCATTGACAGTGGGTGTTCGAATTGAAAGTGTACGTGTAGTACTAAGGATCGTGTAATATGGTATATTAATGCGGAAACTGGTAATAACAGTAAAGTAAAAATTAAAGTAAGCACACCAGGAATTTTTATACTGGTTCGAACTTCCCGTTCTACGTCCAGTCCCAGAATACCCTCTGGATTTAAACTAAACCCCTCACTTAACCCGGAGGAATAGGTATACGACACCTGAGCAGCCGAACAGGAATTTTTCCGCCTCAACAACCGAAGAGGACTTCAACTTAATACAAAATGTTTGTTGACGAATGTGTTCTAAATAACACTGATTGTCTTTTGATAGTACAACTTTCCTATAATCAAATCCTCAAGAATATGTATGTGTGTGAAGATTTAGAAGGAAGATAATCACGTAGAATCAAAGTATATGAATAAATTCAAGGATTCTAGTGATATTGAATAAGAGTGAATACTTTTATTTGCAGAAATGAGAAGAGATTAGATTTCAGAAATATAAACAAGAATCGGTGATTGTAGAAGTGAATTGAATATGTTTATATAGTTGTAGAAGAGTTGTAATCTTTCATGAATAGTTTTAGTCAACAGTAGTGTCCATACCTCTTGAAATAGAGGACATTACTCTTCATGAAAAGATCACGTCTCTTCAGAAAACTAGCCGTTTTTCTCTGGTCGGTCGACCGGAAAAACTGGTCGGTCAGCTGAGTTGAAAAACATATACAAAACAGAAAGTCACTGTGCATATGATACAGGGTCGGTCGACCGAGGATCCTGGTCGGTCGGCCGACCTGGTGTTATATGCACAGTGAACATATTTTTTTATATAAAATGTTTTGTGTGCGTGTGTGATTATTTGAGGAATGATTTTAACATTGTTCTAAGACTCAAATAAAATAAAATATCCATACTAATCTCTGAATTGTAAGATTATCTTCTTTGTAGTGCACGGTATGCATTTATTCTCTTTTTGTCGCTTTCATATAGCATTCTCGTCGTATGATCTCTGAAGCTTGTGTCATGAATCAAAACTCATGAATCAACATTCTCCCCCTTTTTGATTGATGACAATACTTATGTGACGAAGTAATATTGACATATATATTATAGTTCTCCCCCTGAATGTATGACGACTTTTCTGCAAAAATTCGTTAATTTGCATACATTTCTCCCCCTTTGTCATCGACAAAAAGGAATACTTATAACAGACTGAAGTAATGCAAAAAACTTTTAAATTTACATGGTACATTCTTTGAGCTTAATTAGAAATAATTTAAAGATGTTTGCTTAGAACATAACAATTAATTAAGAAACAAAATAAACTACAAGAGATTCTTGAAAGTTAAAATAAATTTTAAAAAATACTACAATTACTCTTCATCATCGTCGGTATCCCACTGTTCTGGATGAAGATTTTCATCGAGAGGAGCCGGTTCCTTACCCCGTCTGTGAGTGGTAGGTGCGGGAGTTGCCGATGTGCTGGAACTTGTGTTCTCGGATGTAGACCAAGAGAAATTTGGTGCGGGTCTTTTTCCAGGAGCAACAAATGAAGCACCGGCTTCAGAAGAGCATGATAAGGCATCCCATAAATTTACGAAGAAGCCTTTGATCTTTTTGAAACGCCCATCAATTTTTCGAAGGCGAGAATCCAAAGCTAGTTGATTTTGGGCTAAAATATCTATGGCAGCCGCTGTGCTAGTACCGGGAGGTGGTCTTTGGATAGAGGTTTGACGAGTTAAACGTTCTGAGGAATGAGTGGAGGGTTGAGGAGTAGAATAGCTACGACGTAGTTGTTCTCGTGGAATGGTACGCCATTGCTGAAAGGTTGTGATTTGGGATGGTGCATCGGGTAACTTCATCAATTTTATTGTTCGTGAGTCAAAGGTACGAACTTTGGATGTTTCGGATTCCGGTGCATGAGTGACAAAGTTGTTAATCAACCGCATTATGTATTCTCCATAGTAAATATGGAGCATTTTTCCTTGGTTGAATGTAAGGAATTCATCCATAAGAAGTTGTGTCCAATTTACCCGAATGTTTCCACACATAGCATATAACACCTTGAAGTTTTCGGGATATACTAAGTGGTACGACCCTCCTCTTGGAACAATAGACTTCATCATGAATCGATGAAAAAGTCGTGCTTTAGATCGGAGAGATGAAGTTTGCCTTAAGTCGGTAGCATCATCTTCAAAGAATAAGTGACTTAGGCGGTCACGAGTTGATGGATTACAATCTACATCATGTAATGAGATTCCACCCGGTCGAGCATTCAAAATATGATTCATTCGATCAATGGAGAGAAACATCGATGTGCCACATACCGAAGTCCAAACACAATTTTCAGTGTTTCTAGGTGGATTGACAAGATTGAGATTTGCTAAGAATAACTTGACCATTATATGATTAATCTTCAAGTTGTTTTTCCTATGGTCAAGAAAAGCATCAAGACCACTTTCAAGAGCGGCATTTTCAACACCGTAGGCGGTAAAATCAGGATAACTTACAAACGACTCCTCAAAGATTTTTGCATCTTGAAGCTTTATCCATCTTTCTAAAGCTTTTTCACTTACTAACCAAGAAGCAATTTGAGAATCTACAGGAGTTGAGGAAGATTGGCCAGCGGTAGTCTTAGATTTCTTTTTGGGAGCCATTTTTCTTGAAGAATTTGAAGAAGTTTTAGAAAGGTTGTAATGGGGGCTAGGGTTCAAATCTGTTGTGGAAGAGTAAAGTGAAGAGGTGAGATAAAAAGGTGAAGGGTTGGGTTAAAATATGAAGACAATTTTAGCAGAATAACACGTTCGGTCGACTGAAGGACCTGGATCGGTCGACCGAGTTTAGGTTCAGAACAGTGCTGAAACTTTCGGGAAAAGCTTCGGTCGACTGGTGCAGGGAATTCGGTTGACCGAGTTTAAAAAATATTCTACTGTTATTCGGGAAATACGTTCGGCTGACCGAGTCAGGTATTTCGGTCGACCGACTGGGAAGAAATCTGTTTTTTAAAAACTTCTCGGGACAGCTTCAGTTGACCGGTTCAGGCATTTCGGTCGACCGAAAGCATGTCATGTTGTTGTTTTTTTTTTAAATAAGAATTATAGAAATATAATCATATTATTACATCATATTTATTTATACAGCTTATATGAAAAATAACATATATATACTAAAATATAGCCATGATGAATTAGCATCGACGTTCCCATGAATTTGGAGATGGAACGTTTTCTACTGGTGACCATATTAGAGCTATTGGAGATTGAACATGGTTAGAGGGAGATGGAGTTCTGTAAGAAGGTTCAGCAACATCATCCTTCTTAGATGAACAAAATTTCATGGCAATCTTTTCAAGGAAGCTTAAACGTCTTGCCGTGACTTTCTGTTCGTAATAAAGTTCCCTTTGCATATTCATCTGTTGTTGTTGGTAGTGATGAATTTCATCAATCTTTTGTTTGGTTGATGGAGTTACTACCATTTCCTTTTTCCCTTTCTTTTTATCAGGTGTATAACCTGTATGGGAGTCTTCCCATGGTTTCCACCTGTGTCGGGGATCATTATCTGGAGAGGGAAATTCTAAAACACGATTTGGCATTGGAAATGTAGGATAAGGACCACCTTCGGGGATACGATCAGAATAGTCGTCGTCCGGGGAAGTATAAGAGAGATGAGAATTTTCAGAATTGTAGACATCATTATTAGAAGACATTTTTGTTTTAAGTTTTTGTTTTGTATTTGATGTTCTATTCAATAAACATATGTATGTATATATATAACCATATTTTCTAAAAAAAATAGTGGTCTAAAATCAAATTTTAGTTTTAATCACAGAATTCTTTAAACAAAAACTGTTTACAAATGAATGACATACAATGCTTTAGAGTTAAAAAAAATAGTATATTCTGAAATTAAGTTTCAATGATGTAAATTAGAAATAGAGCTGGAACAAGAAACACCCATAGCCCAAGTGGCTATACTACAACATCTTACATAAAAGTCAGAAGTCATGAGTTCGAGTACCGCTTTGGTCAGAAAAAATAATTTTATATTTTTCATCATTTTATATATATATTATAATAATTCTATTTTATTCATAAGTCTTTAAACGACATTATACCTAAATCTCGTCTTAGTTTTATAAAAGAAATTTCATTTAGTGGTTTAGTAAAAATGTCAGCTATTTGATTTTCAGTATTGATAAATTCTAGATTTATTAATCCTTTTTCCAAACAATCACGAAGAAAATGATGACGAATATCTATGTGTTTTGTTCGGGAATGATTGACCGGATTTTTTGAATGGTTTATTGCACTGGTATTATCACAATAAATTATTGATTTTTCAAGATGACAATTAAAATCTTGTAATGTCTGTTGCATATATACGACTTGTGCACATGCCAAAGCAGCAGATATATATTCTGCTTCACATGTTGATAAAGAAACACAATTTTGTTTCTTACTAAACCAAGAGACTAAAGAACGTCCAATGAAGTGACACGTTCCGCTCGTACTTTTTCGATCCGTCCGACTTCCTCCAAAATCAGCATCACTGTAGGAAACTAATTCAAAAGGACATTCTTTCGGATAAAATAGTCCGAAATCTTTGGTTTTAGTTAGATAACGAATAATGCGTTTAACTGCTCTCATATGTGATTCTTTGGGATTTGCTTGAAATCGAGCACATAAACAGACACTCATCATAATATCGGGGCGACTCGCTGTTAAATAAAGTAAAGAACCTATCATACTACGATATAACTTTTGATCAACACTTTTGCCATCTTCATCTCTATCGAGATGAACCGTTGTACTCATAGGAGTTGGTTTGGCAGCAGTATTTTCAAGACCAAAACGTTTGATTAAATTATAACAATATTTTTCTTGATTAATAAAAATTCCATTTTCAATTTGTTTAATTTGTAATCCAAGAAAATATGACAATTCTCCCATATGAGACATTTCAAATTCATTTGTCATTATGGTTGAAAATTCTTGACATAATTTTTCATTTGTCGAGCCGAAAATAATATCGTCAACATATATTTGAATTATTAAAATATCTTTATTAGTTTTCTTAATAAAAAGTGTTTGATCTACTTTACCGATTTCAAAACCAGATTCTAATAAATAACTTTTAAGACGATCATACCAAGCACGTGGTGCTTGTTTTAAACCGTATAACGCCTTTTTAAGTTTATATACATGATCCAGAAATTTTTCATGATTAAACAAAGGTGGTTGTTCAACAAAAACATTTTCTTTTATGAATCCATTTAAAAATGCACTTTTAACATCCATTTGATATAGTTTAAAATTATGAAAACATGCATAAGCTAATAATATTCGTATTGCTTCAAGTCGGGCGACTGGAGCAAACGTCTCTTCGTAATCAATACCTTCTTCTTGATTATATCCTTGTGCAACTAATCTAGCTTTATTCCTTGTTATATTTCCTAGTTCATCTGCTTTATTTTTGAAAACCCATTTAGTACCGATGACTGATTGATCACTAGGTCTAGGAATGAGTTCCCAAACTTCGTTTCGTTCGAATTGATTTAATTCTTCTTGCATGGCAAGTATCCTGTAGTCATCAGTTGAAGCTTCTTTTATATTCTTAGGTTCTATGTTAGAAAGAAAAGCAACATGACCAGCTTGATTTAATTGATGTCTGGTTTTAACATTCGTATTAACTTCTCCAATTATATTTTGCACAGGATGATCTTTTAAAATTCTAGGTAGAGATTTTATTAAATTGGAAGTTATATTTGTATTGGTTTCATGAATATCAAGATTTTCATTTGTACTAATATTCTCATTCTGAGTAGATTCATCATCAGAATCAATAGTAACACTCGGATTTATATTTTTAAAATTTTCGTTGAAAGAAACATGTAAACTTTCTTCAATAATTTGAGTTCGTTTATTATAAATTCGATAGGCCTTGCTTCGTTCCGAATATCCAACAAATATACCTTCATCGGATTTTGGATCGAATTTGCCTAGTTGATCTTTAGTATTTAAAATAAAACATTTGGAACCAAAAACTTTTAGATATGAAATATTTGGTTTTCTTCCATTTAGAAGTTCATATGGTGTATTTTTAGTTAATGGTCGAATAGAAACACGATTCAGTACGTAACAAGCAGTAGCTACAGCTTCTACCCAAAATTGTTTCGATAAAGTTGTTCCATTTAGTAAAGTTCTTGCACATTCTTGTAACGTTCTATTTTTCCTTTCTACAACTCCATTTTGTTGTGGTGTTCTAGAAAAAGAGAAATTATGGTTAATACCCTTTTTGTTACAAAATTGTTCAAAAACTTCATTTTCAAATTCGCCTCCATGATCACTTCTTATATTTTTAATTTTCAAAGTTTTAATATTTTGAATTCTTTTAACAAAAACTTTAAAATTATCAAAAGTATCACTTTTATTTTTCAAAAAGAAAATCCAAGTATATCTAGAGAAATCATCTACAATAACAAAAACATATCTATTATGATTAATAGATTGCACTTGAGTTGGACCAAAAAGATCCATGTGTAAAAGTTCAAGTGGTTGTTCTGTAGATATTACTTTCTTTGATTTAAAAGAAGATTTTGTTAATTTTCCTAATTTACATGCATCACAAAATATGTTAGTTTTGAATTTTATATCGGGTAACCCTTTAACTAATTTATTTTTAGCAAGTTTGTTGATGGTATTAAAATTTATGTGACAAAATCTTTTGTGCCAAAGGCAAGAATCATTCTCTTTAGCTACTAGACACAAATTTGAATCATTATTAACATTCATATTTAGGATATAAATATTTTTATCTCTATTTCCTTCGAAAATAATGTTGTGATTTTTATCAAAAATGTTACATTTATTTTCTGAAAAAGTTATATTAAAACCTTTGTCGCATAGTTGACTAATACTTAATAAATTATGTTTTAAATTTTTAACTAATAAAACATCAGTAATGAGAGGTAAATTAGATGTACCATTGCTATTGACATTGCCTTTGCCGATGATATACCCTTTTGAGTTATCTCCAAAGGTGACTGCTCCTCCATTTGAGTATATAATGTTTGATAACATTTCTTTGTTTCCAGTCATGTGTTTTGAGCAACCGCTATCTAAAATCCATTTTCCTCTCTTTTTATGTGGTACCTGCAAAAATTATAAAAAGTTGGTACCCAATCTTTTTAGGGTCCTAAGAGTTAGATCTTAGGAAGCCAAACCCATACGGGTTCAGAATTCCCTTTATAAACATAATTCTTGTTATTATGAACAGTTTCCATAAAACTTTTGATATGTTTATTCCTTATCAATGTATTATTGATTTTTGGAATCCATATCTTAATAGTTTTAGTATTTGAATAAACTGTTTTCCTAATATCTTTCTTAATTTTATTATTAATTTTACTTTTAGCATAATTATTTTGTTTCTTAAATCCTAGTCCAGATTTATTGTTGGAAGTTTGAGAGTTTTCTAGTATACTAGAAAGATTTTCTCTTCCTTTATTGAAATTAGAAACATTTTTAGAAATATCATCAAATTTTATTTTAAGACTAGATTTTTCTAACTCTAAATCCTTAATTTTAGATATTAAATCATTATTTTCAAAAAGTAAAACATCATTTTTATTTTTCTGAATTTCTAGTTCCTCAGATATTGACGTAATTTGAGAAGATAAGTTAGAATTCGATTGTTGAGAGATTTCAAGTTCTTCTTCCAATATTACCTTCTCATCTTTTAACATATCTACTTCTAAAACTGTTCTATCTAACTTTCTTTGCAACTCCTTATTTTTCTTTTTAAGTTGTTTTGTTAAATTTACTAATTCAGAATTTATTTCAATTAAATCTTCAAAAGTAAAATCACTTACATCGTCTGACGAAGCCATGAAGCATACATTTGCTTGTTCATTATCACTTTCACTCTCTGATGAGGATGATGAGTCAGTGTCGTCCCAAGTGACTGAAAAAGCTTTTCGTTTGTTTTTGTCCTTCTTGAAATTGTTCTTTTTACGATCTGGACAATCTTTCTTCATGTGTCCTTTCTTGTGACATTCATAACATTCCATTGTTGAAGATGATGGTTTGCTGTTATTAGAATTGTTGTTGGAATTATTTTTGTTTCCCTTGAATTTGTTTCTGTTGAATTTCAAAAACTTTTTGAAATTTTTAGCGATCATTGCCATATCTTCATTATCTGAGTCGGAATCATCTTTTTCTGCTTGGAATGCTACATTTTTCTTTTCTTGTGCTCCATTTCGTTTTGCCTGCAAATTTACTTCGTAGGACATTAAATTACCTATCAATTCTTCTGGTTTTAATGTTGACAAATCAGTTGCTTCTTCAATAGCTAGGACTTTTCGTTCCCATTCGTCCGTTAAAGAATTCAAGATTTTTGTAACAACATCAAAATCAGTAAACTTTTGTTCTAGAGACAATAGAGCATGATAAATATCCTGAAATCTAGAGTACATGTCATTTATAGATTCATTTGGCCTCATTTTAAAGTTTTCAAATTGATGTTTCAGCATAGAAATTTTGCTCAATTTAACTTTGTTTGTTCCTTCATGTGAAACTTTAAGAGTTCTCCAAATTTCATAGCCGGAAGTACACATACTAACTCTATTGAATTCATTTCTATCTAATGCACAAAATAAAATATTCATAGCCTTAGCATTTGATGTAGCATCTAGTTTTTGTGTGTTACTCCAAGTCGAGTATTCTCCAGTAGGAATTGTGTATTCCCTTTGTATAATATTCCAGATATCAAACCCACTTGATTGCATATAGATTCTCATTCTAGTTGACCAATAATTATAATTTATACCATTGAAAAGTGGAGGTCGTGAAGTCGATTGACCTTCTGTGAAACTAGAATT
The DNA here is from genome assembly GCA_030737815.1 of Allium fistulosum. NCBI lineage: Eukaryota > Viridiplantae > Streptophyta > Magnoliopsida > Asparagales > Amaryllidaceae > Allium > Allium fistulosum. The sequence goes on from CM060905.1 coordinate 98,736,517, forward strand.
AGTGTGAGTGTTAACATCGTTAATTTGTGTGGTTGCCATATTACTAAAAATAAGTAAATATCAAATAACTTTGTGATGGTTATAAGATGACCTTGCTCTGATACCAAATGAAAGTGTACGTGTAGTACTAAGGATCGTGTAATATGGTATATTAATGCGGAAACTGGTAATAACAGTAAAGTAAAAATTAAAGTAAGCACACCAGGAATTTTTATACTGGTTCGAACTTCCCGTTCTACGTCCAGTCCCAGAATACCCTCTGGATTTAAACTAAACCCCTCACTTAACCCGGAGGAATAGGTATACGACACCTGAGCAGCCGAACAGGAATTTTTCCGCCTCAACAACCGAAGAGGACTTCAACTTAATACAAAATGTTTGTTGACGAATGTGTTCTAAATAACACTGATTGTCTTTTGATAGTACAACTTTCCTATAATCAAATCCTCAAGAATATGTATGTGTGTGAAGATTTAGAAGGAAGATAATCACGTAGAATCAAAGTATATGAATAAATTCAAGGATTCTAGTGATATTGAATAAGAGTGAATACTTTTATTTGCAGAAATGAGAAGAGATTAGATTTCAGAAATATAAACAAGAATCGGTGATTGTAGAAGTGAATTGAATATGTTTATATAGTTGTAGAAGAGTTGTAATCTTTCATGAATAGTTTTAGTCAACAGTAGTGTCCATACCTCTTGAAATAGAGGACATTACTCTTCATGAAAAGATCGCGTCTCTTCAGAAAACTAGCCGTTTTTCTCTGGTCGGTCGACCGGAAAAACTGGCCGGTCAGCTGAGTTGAAAAACGTATACAAAACAGAAAGTCACTGTGCATATGATACAGGGTCGGTCGACCGAGGATCCTGGTCGGTCGGCCGACCTGGTGTTATATGCACAGTGAACATATTTGTTTCTATAAAATGTTTTGTGTGCGTGTGTGATTATTTGAGGAATGATTTTAACATTGTTCTAAGACTCAAATAAAATAAAATATCCATACTAATCTCTGAATTGTAAGATTATCTTCTTTGTAGTGCACGGTATGCATTTATTCTCTTTTTGTCGCTTTCATATAGCATTCTCGTCGTATGATCTCTGAAGCTTGTGTCATGAATCAAAACTCATGAATCAACACGAATCACTTGACAGGAGCAGAGCATTGTTTAAGGAGTTGGACGAATCACTCAAGACTGAAGTTCGGTTTGGAGATAACAAGCAAGTTCAAGTTGAAGGCAAAGGTACAGTTGCAATCAAGACATCACAAGGTAATACTAAACTTCTCAATGATGTGCAATATGTTCCTAATTTAGCTCATAATTTGTTAAGTGTTGGACAATTGATGAAGGGTGGATATAAATTATGTTTGATGATGGTTTTTGCACTATTTTGGAAAAAAAATTGGTGAGAGAATGTTTAGCATTCCAATGGCACATAATAAAATGTTTCCACTAGATATATAAGTGTAAAAAATTATGCATTGGTTGCTAAAACTAGTGATGCAAAATTTTGCATTTACGTTATGGTCATTTGCATGAAAAGGGCCTTAGATTATTGGTGGAGAAAAATATGGTTGAGGGACTGCCTAAAATTGATAATATTGAATTATGTGAAGGTCGTGTATATGGGAAATACTATAGAAATTCTTTTCCAGTAGGCAAGTCTTGGAGGGCTTCGAAATGTCTTGAGTTGATTCATGTTGATTTGTGTAGTCCAATGAGTATTGAATCTATTGGTGGTAGGAAATACTTTTTGATGTTTACGGATGACTATAGTCGTATGAGCTAGGTATATTTCTTGAAGTTCAAATCTGAAGCATTTGAATACTTCAAGAAATTCAAGGCGTTGGTCGAGAAGGAAAGTGGTTATTGTATAAAGGTATTTTGCACAGATCGTGGCAGAGAATTTAACACTAACGAGTTTAATACCTTTTGTGACGAAAATGGTATTCGCAGGGAATTGACAACACCATACCTCCACAAAACATAAGAATCGAACGGTGGTGGAGATGGCAAGAAGCATGATGGTAGGTAGCAGTCTTCCAAAAAAGTTCTGGGCAGAAGCTGTAGCAATAGCAGATTATCTTCTTAATGTTTCTCCAACAAGTGCAGTCATGCACTAGACTCCATATGAAGCTTGGAAGGGTAAGAAAACCAAGGGTAAGCCACTTAAAAATATTTGGTTGTATAGCTTATACTTTGGCTAACTCTTTGTTATGTTCCAAGCTTGATAACAAATTTGAGAAATGTATCTTTGTTGGCTATAGCTCTCGGTCCAAAGCATATAAGTTGTATAATCCAATTAGTGGCAAAGTGATTATAAGCAGGGATGTAAAGTTTAATGAAGAAGAAAATTGGGTCTGGCAAAACAGTAGTAAGCTGCAGGAAGCATCCCAAATTTTCGAAGAAACGGATGATGGTATTATGAGTCTTGTTGAACCATCAAATCTGTTTCCTTCTTGTGGTGGCACCAGGAGCACGTTTTCTACTCTAGGTAGCAGTAGCTCATCTTCAATAAGTTCCAATTGTGAAACTTCTCCAAAGAAGTTTAGATTATTGATAGATATATATACTTTATGTAATTTTGCATTATGTGCATCTGACCCTTATATTATTGAGATGCCATAGATAGTCATATATGCCATGATGCCATGAAAGATGAGCTGCTTACAATTCGGAAAAGTCATATGTGGGAGATGGTCGATCTTCCACCATAGAATAACATTATCGGCCTGAAATGGGTGTATCGTACAAAGTACCATCCCGATGGAACTATTTAGAAGCATAAATTTTGATTGGTGGCAAAAGGGTATGCACAAAAAAAGTATTGATTTTGAAGAGACGTTTTCACCAATTGCTCACTTCGAGACGGTGAGAACATTCTTAGCTTTCCCTACTCAACTTCGCCTGCCAGTGTACCAATTGGATGTCAAATCCGCTTTTTTAAATGGAGATTTAGAAGAGGAAGTTTATGTTAGTCAACATGAAGGATTTTTCATCCATGGAGAAGAAGATAAAGTATATTGGCTAAACAAGGCTCTTTACGGATTGAAGCAAGCTCCATGAGCGTGGTATAGCAAAATTGACTTATTTTCAAAAAAGTGAATTTAAGAGTAGTCCAAATGAACCTACTTTTTATGTGAAACAGCAAGGTAATTTTGATTTTCTTATGGTGAGTATTTATGTTGATGGTATAATATATAAGGGATCTAGTTAAACTATTGTTGATGAATTTATGTCTTGTATGATGAGCCAATTTGAGATGATAGATTTGGGTTTGTTGTAGTATTTTCTTGGACTTGAGGTGACCCAAAGTGTCGATGAGATTTTTATTTCTCAAAGGAAGTTTGATACTGATTTGCTAAAGAAGCTACATATGCTGAATTGTAAATCAGCCCCTACACCCATGAATGCTAATGAGAAGTTGATCTCTGAAGATGGTACCGGTACGGCTGAAGCAAGGAGATTTCAAAGTATTGTTGGAGGTCTGAATTATTTATCTCATACTAGACCATGCATTTCTTTTTGCGTAAGTTATATTTCCAGATTTATGCATAATCCAACACAACATCATTATGGGGCAGCAAAGCGGATTTTGAGATATGTTGCTGGAATAATTGGTAATGGAATATGATACAACAAAATATCAAATTTCAAGTTGATTGGTTACTCTTACAGTGATTGGGCAGGCTGTTTGGAAGATAGAAAGAGTACTTCCGAGTATGTTTTCTCTCTAGGTTCTGGAGCTATTTCTTGGAGTTCAAAGAAGCAAGACGTAGTGGCTTTGTTGTCATTGGAAGCTGAATACATAGCCATAACTGCAACAGCATGTCAAGCTATTTGGTTATGAATATTGTTAGTAGATTTGCTTCAAGAGCAGGAAGGTGTAATTGAAATCTTTCGTGACAACAAAGCAACAATTGCAAAGAAAAAAATTCCAGCATTTCATAGTAGAACAAAGCATATAAATATTTGATATCATTTTACTTGTGATCTTGTTGCAAGAAGAAAAATTGTTTTGAAGTACTATAAAAAAAAGTATGTATGTCGCTGACATACTCACAAAGTCTCTTCTGCATGCCAAGCATCAATTTTGTAAGATGAAGCTGGGATCAGATAATTTTGAATCAAGGGGTAGTGTTAATGAATGATTCAAAATATTATTTTTGATTAGATCAAGTCTTCCTTTTGTAGAGGATCAAGTTATGTTGTTTTGCTATTTTATTGCTCGATAATTTAATGTTTCGGTGATATAAATAATTGATGTACTGACGGTTGAAGTGTGAATAATACCAAGTTTTCTACTACTTTTCCTCTTTAACCAACAGGACATGCATGAATCCTGGTCGGACCTTCAAATCAGCGGTCCAACCGTTAATTTTACCTGGTCGAACCGTGGCTCTTTTGTTTTTCCCTGCTTTCTCATTGTGTATTTCTTTCTCATTTTCATCTTTTGTATTGCTTTGAAGAAAACAAGTAAATCTATATTCCAAAAATCATAATCGTTCCAAAATCTAAATTGCAAATTCCACTGGTGGGCAATCGATATTATCGGCTTTTTGCCGATTTCCAAAGGTGGTGCGAGATATATGATTGTTGCAGTTGACTACTTCACCAAATGGGCCGAAGCGGAGCCGTTGGCTACGATCTCAACCAAGAAGGTCATTAACTTTGTTGTTCGAAACATTGTGTGTCGTTTCGGTCTTCCATGAACTATCGTAACTGATAACGGAACTCGATTTGATAGTGCTGAGTTTAAGGCGTTTTGTCGGAGGTATCGTATTGAGAAAAGGTTTGCAGTAGTCGCTCACCGTCAAGCGAATGGAAAAGTTGACGCTGTAAACAAGATTATAAAGTCCATCTTAAAAAAGCGTTTGGAAAAGGCTTAAGGAAAATGGGTGGATGAACTTCCTACGGCACTCTTGGCCTACAGGACCACTCATAAGTCTACGAATGGCCACACTCCATTCGCTCTTGCTTATGGAGCTGAAGCAGTCATTCCTATAGAACTCGAAGTCCCTTCTCATCGGGTAACGTACTACGATCCCAGAACAAACCAAAATCTCTTATTGGAGTCATTGGACTTTATTGATGAGAAGCGTGGGGAGGTCGGTTTGAGAGCGGCTGCACATCGACACCGAGTCGCCCGGTACTATAATACTAAAGTCCGACCGAGAACTTTCGAAGTGGGCGACCTTGTCCTAAAACGAATTTTTCCAGTCCCATCGCACATGAACCCGACATTGGAAGGGCCATACGTCATTGAACAGAGGCTTGGAGAAGGAGCTTTCAAGCTAGCGACTGCTAACGGCATAACGCTTCCAAGAGCGTGGAATAGCGAGCATTTACGACACTATTTCACCTAGACTATTTCTTGTATATTTCAGTAGTACATGTTTTCAATATTTGCTTTGGTATTTGACTTTTTTGATATGTAATAAGGCGAATTATTCTGTCCTTATTTTTGTGATAAATAAAAGCTTGAAGCTTCCTTTACATAAATTACTGTTATTGCATGTTATGTTATGTGTGTGTTGGAACTGATTGATATCGACATATGCGATGTATGAACATATGTGTAAGGTTAAAAATCGACCAGTTATACCGACCCCCGATGAAAATGAACAAGGGTTTTTTTGGTAAGTTTGCTCGGCTGGCAATTTCCGTGGGTGAATCAAAAAGCAATTTTCGCAATGAGAAATAAAGATCGCCGATGCTACGAGTGGACAAAAATCTCTAAGTCCCCGGAGTGCGGATTAGAGTACTCTAAGTCTCCAGTGCACGGACTAGAGTATAAACGACTTGAGAAAAATCTCTAAGTCCCCGGAGTGCGGATTAGAGTACTCTAAGTCCCCAGTGCACGGACTAGAGTATAAACGACTTAAGAAAAATCTCTAAGTCCCCGGAGTGCGGATTAGAGTGATCTAAGTCCCCCGAGCGCGGACTAGAGTATAAACGACTTGAGAAAAATCTCTAAGCCCCGGAGTGCGGGTTAGAGTACGCTAAGTCCCCGGAGCGTGGACTAGAGTATAAACGACTTGAGAAAAATCTCTAAGTCCCCGTAGTGCGAGTTAGAGTACTCTAAGTCCCCCGAGCGCGGACTAGAGTATAAACGACTTGAGAAAAATCTCTAAGCCCCTAAAGCGGACTAGAATGAAAACCATTCAATGGAAAATCTCAAGTCATTGACTGCGGACTAAAAAATTCCAAGTCCCCAAACCACAGGCTAATTCAAAAACCCAATGGACAGACAGGTGAGCTTTCAACCGTTCGCTATCCCACGAATTCTGATCTATGATCGACGGAAGATGCTCGAACTGGTAGCGGCGGAATACAACCATTGGTTATGGTTTCGGCTTGGCATCGCTTGTGACTTAAGATGGAGCCTACAAAGAAGCTCCGAGATCAAGATAATGAATTATCAACGAGACTTGTGAAAATTATAACAAGTACTTGAAATGGGAAGAAATTACTCTACTATAGAAGTAATAATTCACTCAATAATTAACTAAGGAACAAAAACCTTTATTTACAATCTCAAAAATTCCTTACAAACCATTCGAGAGTTCGGGATCCATGCCCGTACATGTGCTACAAAAAAGAAAAATGGGAAAAACAACGCATGTCTAATTTATTTGGACTAAGTACAACAACACAAGACGCCGACTATTTCTTTGACTTCTTCTCCTTCTTCGGCTTTTCGGGGGTCAAATCGGTCGAGTGTCTTTTTCGAGACCCTTTGCCATCTTGAGTGGAAGTACTTGAGGAAGGAGGAGGAACCGCAATAGGAGTTGACCCGCCGAGAGGGATGAATTGTAAAGGCCTATGGAGAGGATCTTCAACCACCACCACAATGGGTTCACCCTTGACTTCGAGTTTTGATTTCACCTCTTCTTCGATCTGTTCCTTCAAGCTGAATTTAGCGGTATGCTCAGAAGCACCCGTAACTACAACGTCATCATGCTCCTCAGTAAATGACGGGTTTTCGGGCTTGTCCTCATCAAGCGCCCCAATCACCTGAGCATCGGGCCCCGGTGTATCTGCGGCAGCCAGAGCCTCGGCTACTTTTCCTTCATGCTCTGTGGCGACATCGCTCCTAGGAGTTAACTCAGGATCGGGATGACCTATAAAGTTTCATAAAAAGCAAGCATTAGATTATAGCCGTTATCTATCGAGAACAACAACTTTTTAGATTCAAAAGAGCTCAATGTGGTACCAGCATCCGGTTGGCTCTTGGTAGTCATCGGGGTGCTCCCTTCGATGATAGGAGATAACTTGTGTGTGTCAAGTCTGGGCCTGTCCGGATCATAACCGACACGTTTCTCGATGGGTTGAGAAGATGAAGTCCCAGCCGGCTGAATGTGAGGAGGACCTTGGGGTTCAGTTCCAGAAGACCCTACGATATCTTCCTTTTCCTTAAGCGGTGTAGGAACTTTGCCGAATTGAAGTTTTGCGACAGCCAAGTCAGATGGCTCATTTCCTCGAAGCACTTCCTGCACAAGTGCCCCTTCATTAAGCTCTGCCATCCCCAACTCCTCTTTCTTGATCTTTGTAATGATCTCCCAAGCTTCGGCGAGCGATTCGAGATAGCCTTCGCCAAGGAAAGTTAAGTCACGGTGAAGGAGAACTTTTGCATTGTATTCGGCGATGAGTGGATCGAATAATCATTTAATCTCTTCTCTGACGGACTCAGTCGCTGCCTCAACTCGGGAGTTGGCTTCTACAAGCACCTCTTTCCTGCCCTCTTCATGGGTGGCTTCTTTCAAGGCTTCGATTTGAGAGAGTTGCTCATCAAGTTTCGTTTTTAAATTTTTGGTTTCAACAATCTCCTCGCAATATTTTTCAACTCTTCTTGTGCCTGGACTTTCTCCTCCCTCTCCTTGAACAGTAATTTTTCTAGCTCCTCAACGCGGCGGGCTAGGACATCTTTCTCCTTCTATAAGAAATCTTTCTCTAAAGCTAGGGTGCCACTGCGTTGGAGTGCGGCGTCTAGTTCCCTCTTATGTGAAGTCTCTAAACGACTCACTGCCTCAGCTGTTTCCTCCGCATTTTTCTTCGCTTCGGCAAGTTGAGCCTTAACATCGAGCAACTCAGCATCTTGATAATTGATAATATCCTTGTCATGAATGGCTTCTAGCTTAAGGCGATCAATCTCATACTAGCGCTCTATAGAAACTTCTGAGATTTTTTCGGCTAAGTGGATGAACGCTTCATGTTGAACGTACACATCATTCATACATGCTAATGAACTCTCTTTGTCAGTTCTAGGGATGATGTGTATGGAGGGGAGGAATTTGAGCCCGTCGAAGCAAATTTTTGAGAAGGTAGCCTTAGGTTCAGCTAGTTTCTCCGCCGTGGTCGAATCATGGGCAGGAACCGGAGGAATTTGTTCAGACGTAACCAGCGGTTGTTTACGGTGCTCACGAGATTTCCTGGTACTTGATGATCTAGAATGTTGGTCACGGGGAGCGGTAGATTGAGAACCCCGGTGTGCGGACTTGTCTCCGCTGTGAGCAGGAGGGTTAGATGGGTCGCTTTGGCATGGAGCGTATGCTTGGGACTTCCTTCTGGATGAAGAAGAAGATTCTTGAGAATGATAGTCTTTATCCCGTCCTTCATCTTTGTCTCGGAGCCTTCCGGATTCGGAATCCCGACCCGAGTGGTAGTAGGTAGAGGAGCAACGGAGGCGATCGAATGCATGTGAATGAGACATTGCACCTGTAAAAGAACCAAACGGAAACATGTTAGGAGTTGTTGTGTGAAGAGTTAATCACAAGTGGATGGTGAAGTGCAAGTGCTTGTGTGTGTCCTAGTGATTCCCCCCGACGAACCAGTAACGTTTGCTTTACTCATCTGAGTTCTTTCCTCTTTGTTGGAAGGTTGTTCGCCTTCGCCGCTTCTCGCGGGTGAGTTAAGCCCTTCGACGTCACGGTTCGTGAAGTTGTAGTTTAATAGATCATCCGGGATCGAAATATCGGGAAGTCCCTTCAACACGCTCTCCATCTGTTGAGAAGGCGATCCTTTTTCTACCGGAGTTATGACAAATTTAGGGGTTGCCCCGGTCTTCCTCTTTCGAATCTTGTACGCCAAACTTTTTCCCCTTCTCGGGGGAGGTTGCAATTGGCTAGTGTATGGCGCTTCCACTGCCGATGTTTTTCTGAGGCCCGTGTCTTCGTTTCTTGGCCCTACATCTTCTACTTCTTTTATTTCTCCCTCTTCGGTGCCTTCTTGGATTCCCTTAATAGGGGGCACTACGGGATCGTTTGTTTCTTCCCTTCTCTCGGTGACAACCTTCGGAATCGCTCTGCTTCCAGGGTGGCCAATCCTACGGCCGTCCTCTAACAGCCTGAATTAAGAGAGCAACTCATCGGTGACGAGGAGTTTGATATCCCGTTCCTCCACCGGAGTAGCGCGGATGGCTACGACAACCCTGGAATATCTGACGCATTCAGGACGAGGGCAAACCCTTTAAAGAATTGAAGGAATTAGTATGGCTGAGAAAGAAACTGTAATTTGAATCTTTGGGTTAAAGGCAAAGGCCAAAGTAGTACTTACGTCGTTCTAGCCATCTTCTTGCGAAGCCGGGAGGACACCGTATGTAGAACCATTCTTGTTTGAATAAGGAGAGCTTATTCCACGCGCCTGTTAAGACCTGGCATTTGGGCATAGGTTCGAGAAAGACGTACAAAGGACTATCGGCCCGTCTTTTGAAATTGTAAATGTATCGGATATCCTCAGGAGTTGGCAGGTGAAATAGGACGTTCATGAAGGGGAGAAAGGTTCCATGAACAAAGGCATAGCTATTAGGGTGTAGCTGAGTAGGAGCGATTCCCATAAATCTTAGAACTTCCCGAATGAAAGAGTTAAACAGGGGCACACATCCAGCCCAGCACATGAATTTGTTGCATGCAGTATATCCAGCTGGGGGCAAGTGAGGTCTGTCTTGCCTCAACGGGACGAGAACGTCTTCAAAAGGAATCCTGTGGATAGAACATAGTCCACGGAGAGCGGCCTCACCGATTCTGGATGCCTGCGAGTCAACCGGATGGTCAAGAATAATGGCACCCTCCACGACATTAGGAGCTGGATCAATAACTTCTGCATGAAGAACTAGGGGGTTGGAAAGAAGATTTGCTTGTGAATCAGATGTCTCTACCTTTTATCTTTGCTGACTTGGTGTAGGCTTGTCAAACAAGGTAGCAGAGCTTGATTTCATAACCAATTCAGAAGACATTGTGGTCGGTCGCTTCGTCGAACTTGGGATCTGTGTCAGCTATACTCTGTAGACAATCAATATTAGAAATAATAACATGTCCCCCCATGATGAGTGTTAGTGCAGTGCAAAATGAAATGAATGTAAGCAGTTTGAAATCAGAAAAGCAAAAGTAAAATGTCGAAGCTTAGAGATTTCGTCCAAAGAGACCGTCATCGCTGACTGTCCCAAACGACATAAAAGGCGATCGGCGACAAAAGCTTTAGGATCGGATGTTGAGGTTTTGGATTGTGAGGTCCATTGTTCGAGTGTGTTAGGCCAATTTTATACTTAGTTCGTGTTGAGTAGATTGGGAATTTGTTCGTTCAAATTTAAGTTCATTGATCCGAATATGCTAATCGTGTTATTATCAGTTCTTTATGCTTGGGTGAGGCAGTGTACAGTCATGTGTTCGAATAACTCGAGGTAAGATGATTTTAATTGGTCAACACCGACCACAACTATGTATGTTGATCCCTACGTCCTAAACCCATAGCTGATCCCTATACTTAGATTCGCATAGAAATACCGACCCCTATCTACAGATAATTGTCCATCCCTTCCTATTAGCCTACATACCGATCCCTCCAAATATCCTTACGTACACCGACCCCTACGTCTCTAATACCAAATCCATGTCCAACAACAACATACCTAATCCTCAGGTTAGCATGTTCCCTACCGACCCTTCCTATCCCTAAAGCCGATCTCTCCATTGACTACCTTACACTGATCCCTCGCCTGCTGCCGAACCCTCCTTCTTCGTCCTCTTTTTCCTCTCTTCCTTCTTCTTCCTCCTCCTACTCCTTCGCCTTCTCCTCCTCTACTGCATAGCATAATCAACTCCACTGAATAACACTCCTAACCAACACTTAAACACATCTAAACTTGAAGGCTCATGACCCAACCACACAAACAAGGAAGAGGCTATACCTATTCGATTTGGATTGCATGGCCGAAGCTTGGATTAGAAGTGAATCGATGTCAATGGAGATCGAAGATATGATCTTGCAGTCGAATTCGAATTAAGGCAAGGGGGTTTCTAGTCTTGCTTTGGAGTGTTCGGTTGTGAAGATAGAAGTGGACAAAGTTTGCAAGTGTTGGGAAGTTAGAGTAAAAGAGAAAGAAGGAAGGGTGTGGGCTTTTATATGAGTAGTGAAAGAGGAATATGAACCGGTCACTCTAAGTGTCTCGGTCATATGGTTGAAAAAAGGGTCGGCCTCAAACTTTACCGACCCCTATCCGAGCATGATAACTAAGGGTCGGCATACAAAAATGCCGACCCCTTAAAAAATAAAATAAAAATAAATATAATATATGTAAAAAAAAATATAGTAAATAATGAAGGAAGAGGGAAGATGTGCTTGAATAATGTGTATACATGAGATAGGAAGAAGAACAAGAGGACAATGGTAGATGTTTGGAAAACCCAAATGGCAACCGATGCCGTGAAGGTTATGGTACAACAGAAACATGACTATGGACGGGCATGGAAGGAATTCGTGAATTCAACCTTTTAAAATGTTAAGCCGCGAGGAAAACAGAAGACTTCATATGACCAAATTTGTGTATTCAAATGGAACGGGACGTCAGACCTGTTTCATCGAAGAATAATAAAGAACAACGATCAACCAAAAACTGGGGTAGGCCTACCCCTAGGAACCCGGATTTTTTTCCAATTCAAAGCACATCATGTTATTCACAAAACGTACTTGGGGGCAAGTGTTACCCGGTACCTTGGTTCGGCTACACAAAGGTGATTACAAAGACCAGACTTGACCATTGATGGGAAAGATGGCCACGAGACGACATCAATATGACCAGAGTATGATATTGGGACAGTTATATCCAGCCCAGGGTAAATAAGGTCGACGAATAGATGATATAGGATGTCAGAACTATGAAAGTTAGCTTGGTGGAATATGGGTCGGCATAGACGTTTGGCAAGTTGAAGGATTTATGAATGGATCAACATATTAGTGGCATATATGAGAAGAGGTCGGCATATTGGAGGGGTCGGCATGGCAATGGTTATGAATAGGGGTTGGCATGGTCTTGTTTGGTTCGGCATAGTATGTGGTATGGTAGGGTCGGCATGGTCTTGTTTGATTCGGCATAGTATGTGGTAGGTAGGGTCGACATGATATGGGTCGGATCGACATAGTATGTGGTATGGTAGGGTCGGCATAGGATATGGAAACAATGGGGTTGGTATACCAAGAAGGGTCGGCATGATGATATGGATCGACATAGTGAGTTGGGCTCGGTACAAAATGGATGGAGCATGGAAGGGTCGGCATAGTGTCCTTATAGGTTATGGATCGGTCTAACATTTCCCGAGGAGAAGGGGTCGGTATTTCCTTGATTAGTTTATAACTCGAACCAAAGCACCATCAGAACCATAGCTTCACATGTCCAAACGTCGTAATGCTTGAAGTACCATCATGTTGTGCCACAAGGGGGCCATCATAGGAGTCGCTAGCCCCGAATTCAACCTATGGAGGGGTCGGTGCCGACCCCAATCCATAGAAGAGTTGGGCTCAGCCCTCCCTATGATGGGCCCAAATGGTCAAGGGGGTCCAGGTCTCGAGATGTCAGTCAGGTTGGAGGCTGCCTTCGTCTATAAATACAGGGGCAGTGGGCCATTTTTGGGGACTTCTCTTTTTGGCTGACAAGTGAAACTCTGCCATTTTTGCAATGCTTCCTTTTGTTCTAACTTGTTCTCAAGCTATTTTTTGTTAATTGTAACTATAATCAATTGAGTGGTGAAGCAATAAAGAAAGTATTCAGAGTGGACGTAGGCAATCAGCGGCGAACCACTATAAATCTTGTTGTTTTTGCTATCTGCTATATTTTCCTCAATATCTAGCGTTATTCCTCAGTTTTCATTTAATTTCTTCATTTATTTCACTACTTAAACCTATTCTCGGGTGTTTGTGACCAATTTGGTTGCAAATAGTACACATGCATGCACATGCTACCGCCTCACTCTCTTGCACTAGAGCCCACACCCTGCAACACATAAATGCTTAGAACACATCACACATATATTTGAATATACCCAAAACTCATGCAACTCCAATCACCCAGAACTTATACACACACTCTAGCTTACACGCACATGCATGAATACAACACCTATACATATAACACACACCTAAATCCATATCTACACACGCACACAAGATGCATACCCATGTATATACACCACCCACACATACAAACAGCCACATTTAGTTGAAGCATTCAAATTTAATCAGTCAAAAGTTTCATAAATGAGAAGCTAGTGGATAATAGTGTTGCAAGGATAACTAAATATTTTGTTTATGAACTAATTTTTCTTTTGAATTAGAATTATTGTTTGTGGGACATATTGGATGTTAACTAAAACTGAAATAAAACCTTTTTGGAAATGCAAACACTTTATATTGGAAATGTGCATGATATACGTGATATAAGAAGTTGATAGACATGTATTTAGATTGATTTACTGGAAAAGATAATAGAGTAACTATTAATTTTAAAATTCATAGTTCTTAAAAATAGTTTTATTGGATGTCCAGATATAATAAAAGTGTTGACGTCTTTTCGAGTATTGTTATTAGTATTTAGTATCTATTTTTGCCCATGCAATGTTTGTGATGTTGAAGGCATCATCTTCTATTTATATCATTCAATTTCGGTTATATTGAAATTCATTGTATCATTCTATTTATAGAGAAACACATGCAGGACACACTAAACACACATGCGCGCACTACTATAGAACACAAATTAACACACAAATACAACCATCTCAGTTAAACAAAACACAAAAATATACAAAGCAGGTGTAGCACCCTTAATGTAGAACAACAAAAATAGAACCAAAGGAAACAACAAGAGCACACAATCTTATTTAATCAATTACAATTTTAATTCATTCCTAGACATATAAGAAATCTTAAAGTTAAGCATATGATTATGAATAAAAAAATCACCTGGATTTAGCGTTTCCTTCCTCCTTAATGTTATCCTGCACTAACACATATACTCGACTCACCATGAAAACATTGTTCAAACCTCCCTCCTTGCAATGGACCCACACAATGAAAGATAGCAAGAATTGTTCCAATGCTGTCACAGTTTGCTATTAAAAGCAAAATTTCTTGCATTGAAATGTTCCAATGCATGTATTAAAACTCTAATGTCGATATATAAAAAGTAAGAAGGGGCAGTGCTAGAGAAGTACATATAAAGAGCGAATAATTATCAAAATAACTTAACTTTTATGGTATTCCAATTCAATTTTATGAGATATCGGTAAAAATTTGACAAAATTAGTCATATCATAATTTTTGTACTCAATCTTCTCAATTACTAAATTATAAATAAGTAAAAATTGCATACCTGGGTGGTTTCTTACATTAGGTTGATCATTTCTAATTCTTTCTCCATTCAACAATATGAACCTGAAATAAAGACATACGATAGACATATACATGAAATCCAATTATAACCATAAAGTCCAGTTATTAAATGAAATTGAACGAAAAAATTAGTCAAATATCAAACAAATTCAGAACGAGAGGAAAAAGTTGCTATACCTGATATCCAAATCTGGATCGAAAACATCACGCTTTGAAATAGGGGTTTTCCGTTGAAGATTCGAGTATGATAGTCACATTAAATCCATGCGTTTTTGCAGTCTAGAGAATAACAAGTTTAAATATCTAGTAACTAGTTTTGAAAATTGAAAATTTTGATTTTTAAATCCATGTACAACAAGAAGTCCCTTGAACTCATGAACTAGGATTCTAGCAAAGCAGCAGATTTTATGGAGCTATATCTCATGGAGTGTTGAGTTAAGTTCTCATAATTAATAGCGATATTTTGGGATAAATATTGCCTGCTTTGGTACTGATGCAGCGCGATACCTTGAATCGCGGCGGAAAATCGCGAGACGCTCCAGAAAGTCGCAAACGACCTATACCCTCCTCCTCCTTAGGTCGCGAACGACCTATGCCATCTCCAGCCCTAAGTCGCGAACACCTTCACTCCAATCTAGGTCGCAAAACCCTAAGTCGTGAAGCTACAGCAAATCGCGAAGCTCTTAAGTCGCGAGCAATTAGGTCGCTGCCGATTAGGTCGCGAGCAATTAGGTCGCTGCCGAATTGGTCGCTGTCGTGCTTCTTCCTTAGGTCGCGAGCGAACTCTAAGTCGCGAACGACTTTCTTTAGGTCACGAGCTTCCAGTTTACTTATGTCGCGAACAACATCCATTAAGTCGCGAGCAGAGCAGAGGGAAGAAGATTGTTAGGTCGCGAATTTTGTTTTAAGTCGCTGATTGGATGCCGAGCTCCAGTTTCTTATGAAGATGATGATAAGTCGCTGAAGAATTCTTATGTTGCTTCCTTAGGTCGCAAACGAGAGTTAGGTCGCGAACATTTCTTAGGTCGCTGATGTTAAGTCGCGTAATGTTGTTAGGTCGTTTCTCTTATGTCGTTTGTTGTATTTTCTTAAGTCGTTTGTGTGTTTTGTAAAGTCGTTGAACTGTTTGTGTTGTAATTTTTCTTAAGTCGTGTAAAGTGTTGTAACAAGTGTTGAGTTGTAACTTTCCCTATAAATAGGGGTGTGTTGTCACTTGTAAAGGGGTTGAATTTTGAATAAAATTTTGTTGAGAGCTTTGTGCCTCCATTAAAATTGGTAGTTGAGTGTTATCTCCTATCTCCACCTTCGGCATTCGAGTGCGCTCGAATCAACGATTGTTGAAGCCAATTCACGGAATCAAGCACGCTTGATCAACGTTCGAAGAATTGTAGATCTTCTCTCATGGCATCGTGCGCGATCAACGTGTCGAAGATTGCTAGAATCCGGTATCTTCGTGATCAATGGATTTGGGCATTTATCTTGGGTATTCTTAAATTCACCAATTTATCATCGGTTCACCGATTATTTCCGCTAATCGTGTGAGATCCTGGACGGATTCGATTTACATCGTCGAATTCGCTTCCTTGGCTGCATCATTTGGTATCAGAGCTAGATCGCAAGAAGTTTGCATCATTTGGAGAATTGGGTTTCGAGAATTTGAAGTTTGGAGGGACGAGATTGTCCATTGATTTGTGAAAACCGTGTATCATTTTTCGTGAAGTGTTCGTGTTTGCAGTGTGAAGTTTGAATTTCTGAAGATTTGTTTGAAGTTCAATCATGCCACCGAGACGAGTTCAACATCATCGCAATGTTGATGCTTTGTATGGAAGAGAAGAGGCCGAACAAATGGAGCAACGAATTAGTGATAAATTCAATGAGAAGTTTGATGAGGGAATTGGTCGATTAGAGAGAATGATGCTTGAAATGAATCAAAGTAGAAGAAGGGTTTCACCTGAATCGAGCCATGGGGGAAATAGAGTTTCACCACATTCAGATCGGGAGAGAAGAGAAGATCATGATCGTAGAAATGTTGACGATCGTGATAGGAATGTTGATGATCGTGATCGGAGGAATGTAGATCGAAGGGATGTTGGTGGTAGGAATGGTGGTGGTAGAGATGTTGGTGGTCATGATCGACATTGATATGCATCAGATATTGATGAGGAGTTTGATGGTGGTAGTGTTCATGGTCGAAATCGAAGCCAAGAAAGAAATCATTCAGAGTATGATCACAAATGGGAGTCTGGAATGAAAATTGAAATTCCAGAGTTTAAAGGTGGTATGTAGGCTGAAGAATTTCTAGATTGGTTATCTAATGTTGACAAGATCTTTGATTTCAAGGAGGTTCCGGAAGATCGTCGAGTGAAGTTGGTTGCTACTAGGTTGAGAGGGAGAGTTATGGCGTGGTGGCAGCAAACCAAACTTACATGAGAACGGATGGGGAAGTCGAAGATTGTTGCTTGGGAGAATGAAGAAGATGATGAAGGCTACATTATTGCCTTACAATTATCAATCACTCATGTATCAGAGGTTGCAGAATCTGAGGCAAGGGACGAAGACTGTTAATGATTATGCTGATGAGTTTTATCAACTGATTGCTCGAAATGACATTATGGAGACGGAGGAACAATTGACTGCTAGGTTTGTTGGGGGGTTGAGGATCCAGATCCAGGATATGGTAAATATGTTTGACCCTAGATCTGTGGCTGAAGCGCACCAGAAGGCGTTGGCTTGGGAGAAGCAGGGAAGACGAGGAGGTGGTGTGATTCCAAGTTCCAATACTCAAAGCAAGGGTGCTAGTGGGAGTTCCAATGTTTCTAAAGCTGTCAGTAAACCAGTTGTGAATGAAGTTGCGAAGGCGAAGGTTAACAACAGTTTCAAGTGTTATAATTGCCAGGAAGTGGGTCACAAGAGTAATGAATGCCCGAAACCGAAGAGGCGAGCTATGATTGCTGAAGTGGAAGGTGAGGATGTTGATGAAGGTTATCTAGTCCAGTTGAGGAGGATGAACAGGATATCACGTCGGGAGATGAAGGATGTAATCTAATGTTGAGGAGATCATGTTTGACACCGAAGCAGGAAGAGGAGGCTAGTTGGTTGAGGAGTAATATCTTTCAGTCGACATGCACTATACTGGGGAAGGTGTGTAAATTTGTGATTGACGCGGGAAGTTGTGACAATATCATTTCTACCGAAGCTGTGAGAAAGTTGAAGTTGAAGACGGAGAAGCATCCAAATCCTTACAAGTTAGCGTGGTTAAGGAAAGGAGGAGAGGTGAAGGTGGACAGGCGAGTTCATGTTCCATTTTCTATTGGGAAGAAGTATAAAGATGAGATCTGGTGTGATGTGGTGGAGATGGATGTTTGTCACTTGCTTTTGGGAAGACCATGGCAGTATGACCGAGCAGTGCAGCATAATGGTCGAACCAATACCTACAACTTTATGTTTGAGGGTACCAAGATCATTTTAGTTCCGAAGAAGAGACAGCAAGGAGAGAGCAAGTCAGAAGAGATTAAGGAGCTGAAGACTTTGTTAACTTTGAAGGAGTTTGTTGAAGAAGTAGAGGAGAGTCCAGAGGTGTTCTTGTTGATTGGACATGAAGCTACTGAATTTGTTGAAGTTCCAAAGGAAGTAAAGCCAGTGTCGGAAGAATTCAGAGATGTGTTTCATGAAGAGTTGCCAAAGGAGTTACCACCGTTGAGAGATATTCAGCATCATATTGATCTTGTGCCAGGGGCGGCATTACCTCACAGGCCACATTACAGGATGAGTCCTAAGGAACATGAGGAACTGAGAAGGCAGGTGGAGGAGTTGTTAGAACAAGGGCGTGTTCAGGAGAGCTTGAGTCCTTGTGCAGTGTCAGCCTTATTGGTACCGAAGAAGGATGGGACTTGGCGGATGTGTACGGACAGTCGGGCTCTAAACAAGATCACTGTGAGATACAGGTTTCCTATGCCGAGGTTCAATGATTTGATTGATCAGTTGAGTGGGGCTGTTGTGTTCTCAAAGATTGACTTGAAGAGTGGATACCATCAGATTCGTATTAGACCGGGTGATGAGTGGAAGACTGCTTTTAAAACTAGGGAAGGTCTATACGAATGGCTGCTTATGCCGTTTGGCTTGTCAAATGCTCCTAGTACTTTTATGAGAGTGATGAACCAGATTTTCAGACCATTTATTGGGAAGTTCGTAGTAGTTTACTTTGACGATATTTTGATCTATAGTGGGAGTATGGAAGAGCATATCCAGCATTTGCGAGAAGTGCTGTTGATTCTACGACAGGAGCAATTCTATGCAGCAATGAAGAAGTGCGTGTTCATGACGCACAGTGTTTTGTTTCTGGGATATGTTCTGTCGAAGGAGGAGATTCAAGTGGATGAAAGCAAAGTGGAAGCTGTCAGGAGTTGGCCACAACCCAAGACAATTACTTAAGTGAGGAGTTTTCATGGGTTGGTATCTTTTTATCGAAGATTCATTCCACATTTTAGCAGTGTGATGGCACCTGTAACCGATTGCATGAAAGGGAAGAAGTTCATGTGGACAGAGGAAGCATAGTTTGCTTTTGAGAAGATCAAGACACTTTTGACGACAGCACCCATTCTGGTACTGCCGGATTTTCAGATATTGTTCGAGTTACACACTGATGCTTTGAAGGTTGGGATTGGTGGATTATCGAGTCAGAATGGAAGACCAGTTGCTTATTTCAGTGAGAAGTTGTCTGGAGCCAAGTTGAGATATAACACTTATGACGTGGAGTTTTACGCAATTGTTCAAGCTGTGTAGCACTGGAGGCATTATCTGTTTCAGAAGGAGTTTTTTCTTTATACGGATATGAAGCTTTGAAACATTTGCAAGGGCAGGACAAAATTTCAGCTAGACACGCTTCATGGGTCGCGTATCTGCAGCAGTTTACTTTTGTTGTAAAACACAAATCAGGGGTGACAAATCGTGTAGCTGATGCCTTGAGCAGGAGGAATCATTTGTTGACGACGATGAAGGTTGAAGTGACATGGTTTGAACTATTGCCAGAGTTGTTTGAGGAAGATCCTTACTTTGCGAAGATTGTTGAGAAAGTCAAGGATGGGAGTACTGATGAGTTTGTGTTGGTAGATGGATTCTTATTCAAGGGGAATCGATTGTGCGTACCAGATTGCAGCTTAAGAATGAAAATTGTAAAAGAGTTGCATGAAGAAGGACATGTTGGTCGTGATCGTACTTTACAGTTGATTGCAAAATCTTATTTTTGGCCGTCAATAAGGAAGGAAGCTGAAAAATTTGTTCAGAGGTGCCATATTTGTCGTGTTTCAAAGGGGACAGCGACAAATGCAGGGTTATATATGCCGTTGCCTGTGCCGACTAAACCATGGGTGGATGTTAGCATGGATTTTGTGTTAGGATTACCGAGAACGCAACGTGGGAATGATTCTATCTATGTGGTGGTTGATCGATTTCAAAGATGGTACATTTTATTGCCTGCAAGAAGACAGCAGATGTGGTTAATGTAGCACAGTTATATTTCAGAGAAATATATCGTCTTCATGGGTTGCCTGAATCTATTGTATCAGATAGAGACACTCGTTTTCTGAGTCATTTTTGGATGAGTCTATGGAGAATGGTCGGGACTAAGCTGAAATTCAGTAGTGCTTATCATCCACAGACGGATGGACAGACTGAAGTTGTAAACAGATCCCTAGGTAATCTATTGCGATGCCTCGTGGATGACAATTTGAAGAGTTGGGATTCGAAGCTATGTCAAGCTGAGTTTGCACACAACCATGCAGTTAATCGTAGCACTGGGTTCAGTCCATTCAAGGTTGTATACTCAACAATTCCTAAAGGACCGTTGGACTTATTTGTAATTCCACAGCGGAAAGGAGTGATCAAACGGGCTAGTGATTTTGTGAATGAATTTCAAGAGTGTCACAAGGTTGTGCAGGAACGATTGCTTAAGGCGAATGAGAAATATAAGCAATCCGCAGATATTAAACGACGACATGTTGACTTCAAAGAAGGAGATTTTGTATATGCAGTATTGACCAAGGATTGATTTCCTGTTGGCACTTACAACAAACTAGCTGCTAGAAAGATTGGTCCTTTGGAAATCGTAAAGAAGATTAATGAGAATGCTTATCAGTTGAAATTGCCGGATCATATCCATACGGCTGACGTTTTCAACGTCAAACACTTAATTCCATATCATGAGAGTAAGCATGTCGAAGAAGAGGAGAGCGTGAATTCGGGACGAATTCTTTTCAACCAGGGGAGGATGATGCAGCGCGATACCTGGAATCGAGGCGGCGAATCGCGAGACGCTCCAGAAAGTCGCGAACGACCTATACCCTCCTCCTCCTTAGGTCGCGAACGACCTATGCCATCTCTAGCCCTAAGTCGCGAACACCTTCACTCCAATCTAGGTCGTGAAACCCTAAGTCGTGAAGCTACAACAAATCGCGAAGCTCTTAAGTCGCGAGCAATTAGGTCGCTGCCGATTAGGTCGCGAGCAATTAGGTCACTGCCGAATTGGTCACTGTCGTGCTTCTTCCTTAGGTTGCGAGCGAACTCTAAGTCGCGAACGACTTTCTTTAGGTCGCGAGCTTCCAGTTTACTTATGTCGCGAACAACATCCATTAAGTCGCGAGCAGAGCAGAGGGAAGAAGTTTGTTAGGTCGAGAATTTTGTTTTTTGTCGCTGATTGGATGCCGAGCTCCAGTTTCTTATGAAGATGATGATAAGTCGCTGAAGAATTCTTATGTCGCTTCCTTAGGTCGCAAACGAGAGTTAGGTCGCGAACATTTCTTAGGTCGCTGATGTTAAGTCGCGTAATGTTGTTAGGTCGTTTCTCTTATGTCGTTTGCTGTATTTTCTTAAGTCGTTTGTGTGTTTTGTAAAGTCGTTGAACTGTTTGTGTTGTAATTTTTCTTAAGTCGTGTAAAGTGTTGTAACAAGTGTTGAGTTGTAACTTTCCCTATAAATAGGGGTGTGTTGTCACTTGTAAAGGGGTTGAATTTTGAATAAAATTTTGTTGAGAGCTTTGTGCCTCCATTAAAATTGGTAGTTGAGTGTTATCTCCTATCTCCACCTTCGGCATTCGAGTGCGCTCGAATCAACGATTGTTGAAGCCAATTCACGGAATCAAGCGCGCTTGATCAACGTTCGAAGAATTGTAGATCTTCTCTCACGGCATCGTGCGCGATCAACGTGTCGAAGATTGCTAGAATCCGGTATCTTCGTGATCAACGGATTTGGGCATTTATCTTGGGTATTCTTAAATTCACCAATTTATCATCGGTTCACCGATTATTTCCGCTAATCGTGTGAGATCCTGGACAGATTCGATTTACATCGTCGAATTCGCTTCCTTGGCTGCATCAGGTACTCACACAAAAAGAAGATAAACCTAAAGTTAGCTTATATCACCTGAAATGTTCCTAGAAAAAGATCTGTAAATTAAACATTACTCTAAGTTTTACGCACATTCAAGCATATACATCTGACTATTACTTACATAATTAAATGGTTATCCTATCAACATATAAGTGTTAGAATATCAGTCATCAACTACTTGTGGAGTCTAATGTTTATGTTTTTGAGATGTCATGTTGGATTGTTTGCAATAAATTTCAAGCATAAATCCTTAATACATTTCACACAGTTTTAATACTGAACTCAAAATCAATTATGATTTTCCACCATATAATAAAGAATAAAGCAAACTCCATGAAACAAGTATCCATAAAAGTGTTTTCTTAATAAACTAACAGCTACCAGAAAAGCTATAAATTACAATACATAATACCAGAAAATCAACTGTAAACTTGGAAATTTGTTCATGAACAAGAAAATAAACAACAAATTTATAGGTCGTGCAATACTAGATTTATCCAAGCACAAAATCAATGTTTGTGCGTGTGATATCAAAAAATCAATAATTGATTTATAGGTCGTACAATATCAGAAAATCAATCACTAATTATCTAAGCACAAAATCAATAGGAAAAATTTATAGGTAGATTGTAATGATAATTACCATTAGAAATTACAAAAAATAATGGTCGTCCAATACTAGATTTTGTGCGTGTAATGAGGAAGAAGCAAAAGCAGCCTCTCAAAACCGTTCGTTCCAAGGTACGCTCGCTCGATCGAAGGCACGGATGGAGGTATGGGAAGCGGCGGCACGGAGCAAGTAGTGGCGGCGTGGTGGTAGACGTGAAGGGAGAGCGACAGAAAGGGAGAGCGATTCAGATCTAGGGTTTTTTATATTCGCTGGAAACGAATGAGTTGGGGATAGAGTAAAGGCTATGGATTTTGGAAGAATAACACTGCGTAAAAATTGTACATACAGAAAACTGATGGTTTTCGATGAATAGAAAGCAGGGTACCAATTTAATGATAAAATAGTGGACATAGAGGATATTTGGGCGAAAATTATTCTATTCGATGCTACATATATATGTAAATTTCTTGTTTATAGTTATGATAGCTTAAATTCAATTTTTCATATTATCATACTGTTAACTTAATACTCCAACTTATTAAATTTGATTATTATTCTTTTTAGTTAAATGTCTAAAAGTTTGTTATTATAACTTAAATTTAATATATATATATATATCACTACTAGAATAACAGTAAATAGGGATGGAGCGTTCCGACGGCCACCGACGGCCGTTTCCGACGGCTAGCGACGGCTGTCAAACTCCGTGTCGTTTTCGTAAATAAAATATACTAACCGCCGCTAGCCGTCGAAAATTATCGTGTATATAGGCCTCCTAGCCGAGAGCTGAAACATTATTTTCAATCCCCCAATTCCAGCCAAAACCCTACCACCAGCACCTCCTCCTCGTCGTCAGCCAGCAGCCATGTTTCCCCGAGCTTCTCCAGCTTCATCATTCTCCAATCTCAACAAGCCTAGCCCCTTCATTAATCTCCAATCATGTTTTATTCCTAAATCCTAATTAGTTTTGATTATTAAATTAGGGTTAATTTGGTGTTATAGTTGTATAATGCCCCATTGATTGTTTGGTATACCCTATTGAATGCTAATTAGGTTGTTATTATAATTGTTTATCATTGAAATGTTGAAAAAAAATTGTTTAGTGTATATGTGCGTTAATTGGTGTCTATGCGTTGATTAATTAGTGCATACGCGCATTAGGGCTACTTTGGATTGATTAGAGTCGATGCTCAGAATTTGGTGTATGCGTTTTCAAAATGACGAAAACGGTGATTTGGTGTATGCGTTTCTTAGAATTTAAATAAATTATTGTAAAAATTATTGTATAATACACTTTACTTTTTGTAAATCCCTTAGAGAGTTTTTGGCCTAATCCTATATGTTGACATCAATGTTATTATCTTTAGATCTCTTTGAAACATCAAACCCATAATAATTGCTTGATCACTAATTTAAGTGATTCAGATCTTTTAGTTAATATGTTAATCAATATAATAATAATTTACAGACTAGTAAATACTGTTTTGGTTGAAGCCATCAAAAGCTGTTTTGGATATAACTTCATTTTTATCAAGATAGCTAATAGAGGGATAAACCATAAAAAAACAGCTTATCATATTTACGATTAGTTAATACAAAAAAATCCAAACGGTTTTGATCATCTGCTTAGGTAAAATTTCAGTGCCATGACCTAGATTTCTTGGACTGCTTTTATTATGTGAACCTGAAAAATACAAATCTGTGAAAGGACAAAAAAAGAAGTTAATTGCACACAATTGATCATCATAAGTAATACAAACACCAATGCAACTATATATACCTTAAATCGAGCTGATCTAGTTAACTCAAACACCAACACATCTCCAATTTCTAAACGAAGCGCCTTAGTGGAATTCGCCCATCCACCAGAAAAAACATTCCTCTTACCGAGATAGTTGACTGCATATTTCACCCCATCCATGCATTCTAGTATCATTTTGTATCATTGTCAGGGAAGTGGTTATCCATGCAAAATTTCCTCGTAAGTGTCTGCAAATGCATTCATTTTCGTTGTTTACTTTGTTACGTAATGTTTATTTAATGCAAACTGGGTATTTATATCTTGATGAGATACATGTATACACTTACAAACCAATAAGCACCAGAAACATAAGAAAGAGTCATAGGTCTAACAAACGAAGGATTTTTTATGCTTCTCTAAAGTAGTTCTGCTCAGTGTAGTGCGCGATGTTTTTGTTTTGAAATTGGTATTCTGCCCACATGTCTACTTCCTGGACATTCTGATTTTGAGTTACTAGGTGACTGCGTGTAGGCACTTCCGGACTGGGCATGGTTTTTTTTAGAAACCTGATATTTTGGACACTCTTGAAATTATTAATCATGCTACTGATATAATTTGTATTACACTCAACTTATATAATCCACGCCAGTGATGCAAAAGTAGATGAAAAAAGCAGAAGCAGAGTTTAACCTTTGATTAGAAATCTGATATAATTCTTGATGTCAAGGCACATATATAGGAATTTACTTAACAACTTATACCAAATCTCTTTAGAAAAGTTGTAAATAAAAACTTATAATTAGTTTGTAAGCTACTTTTGCTACTTGTCAAACATCCTCCAATCATGTGTGTTGATACGGCTATTGTTTTGTATAATAATGTTGCGGTTGGGATTATGTTTTGTTCTGAACATAACAAACATTTTAAGCATAAAATAATATGAAATTTTCATCAATTACCATTCAAGGGACTCGTTCATTTGTCAAACGATCTTGATTTTTACAAATAAAAAGGTATTCCGTGATCTATAATCTAATGGGTTTTATAAGAAAAAATAATAAGATTTGAAGGCTGAAACCATACGTCAATTTGAGGTGTTCTATATTATTTCACACAAACTGAATATTGTAGGCTTAATCAAATACATATATGTAGATCTTATCAAATATATACATCTTTTTTTATAAGCTGATAAGCATACAAGCTTATGGAGCATCTAAGACTACAATAAGACCAACAATATTAACAAATAACAAGGTATGTTGATACTACTACTTTTACAGTTATAAATGTATTGTATAGAATATATACCTACACAACTGTCGGCTGGGATAAAATCAGATGATGATTTTGAACTTTTTTACCGGTGTTTTGCAACTATTTATCTGCAGAAGTACACCAATTTGAATAATTTCCTTGTTTGCATTAATACCATAAATATTCTGTAACTTATATGTCAATACATTTGAAGATATTGTCACAAAATGTACCAGGATAAGCGAGTCGTCTGATTCCAATGTTGGACTATGTTTCATGCCATCATCATCCGAATCAGTGTCTGAATCAAAAAACGACGAGGACTAATTTAATAGTATACATGTTGAAAAAAGGTAATTTATGGGAGTATTGATGTTACACTTTTTTTTATGTTACATGCGATTATTGATGTTAAATATTGATAAGTTTACTCGTAATTGAATGATATATTCTGCCATAATAAAATAATATGTATGTGACAGGTATTACAGGTGTCCTTCTTTAAGCGGCGGAGTTCTTCATAGTTCGGTTCTCCCTCCGGGTCTTAGAGAGGGACAGGTCGCAGCGGTAGTGATGGCAGCGGCCCTTCGCAAGAGGCGCCGCATACGGTAGTTAGATTGCTGCCGAAAGCTGATGGCTCGTAAGTATTAAATTTACATTGTAAATATTTTATATGATATATTAGTCATGATTTGTCTGTATCATATTTAATGTAGGGGTTTTGAGCTTGAACCTTCTAACATTGTGCTTAGCATATTGAAGCAAGCATACATGAGCCGTATGACTTCATGCTGGCTGAAGTGGAGCAGGATCCCGGACCATGTACGGGAGAGCATATGGTAGACTTCCTGGTAAGTGTAAAATTATATACCATTATATATAATCACTTTACAATTTACTGACTAAGTATAAATGTATAACTTATATTTTTTCAACATATATACAGGGGGCAGTAAACTTACAAGAGGAGGACGTGTCTCTCTGCTAGCACCACTGGAACTCAAAAGTGGAAAAGAGTTATAGGGATACAATGTCCACCATAAGAAAAACTGTGAAGAATCGACAATGGATGTGCGCCAACATCTGGGATGCTTGGGTCGCATGGTGGATATCGACGAATTCAAGGTAAGTCTATCAGATATCACCTTAATTTATTCATGACAGAATACATAATTTATACCTGTAAAATATAATCTTAATTTTTAATTTGTAAGCGGAGTCGGACAGGTGCTCTACGAACAGGCAGAAAAATCCCGTCACACACCGTGGTGGCTCAAAATCATTTAAGTACCATCGCGAGGACCTGATAAATTAATTAATTGCAATTACGAACAGCTATTACATTTTTAGTATAAATTTGTATAAACCACAATAATATACACCAATTATTGCAGGAAAGAGCATTGGGGTCCCGTCCCGTATATGGACGTGTTTGACATACCCATACCGTTAGGCAGACAGACGATGAGGGATCAAAGTCGTATGTCTGGCATGAGGATGATAAAGCGTACACCGCACATGTAAGTATATTTTAAGTTATAAGTTATTAGTAATGATCATTTTAATTTATTAGTTATAAAATACTATAATAATTTCGTATAATATTTATTTGTATTTAATTTTGCGTTGCAGGAAAAATTTATGCAGGCACGTGCGTAGATACTTGAGTATTCCGGACGGGAGCAGTTGACCACTGACGAGGAGGACGCGATCTTTGACTCTGTTATGGACCCGACCTAGAGAAACATGCGCTACGGCTATTGCAAGCAATCGGTAATTTATAAAAATTGACTACGTTGTAAAATTTGCTTAATTTTTATAAAAGTTATGTAATAACTTAAAAATATTTCGACTTTTTTTGTAGGCTTGGACATCACAAAGGGATTACCGAAGGGCTCAGAACAACGCGGAGATTAATGAGCTTCGACGACAGATTGCACAGCTGCAAGAGCAGGACAGCCTTCGAGCAGTGCAAATGGAGCAGCTCAACCAGCGTTTGGCCGAGTATGTGGAGCATCATGGAACATTCCCTTCGTCCGGCGGTTCCGGAGCCGATGATGAGTCTTGATGTACGATTTGCAGTTTTTTTAAAACTGGTGTATATAAACATTGAGTGATGGTGAGGTTAATTTATGGAAAGATGGTGTTTGACATTGATTTGTGTGGTTGATTTGGTGGTTGATTTGTGGAGTTGATATGTGGAATTTGATGTTGGATGTTGGAGATGTTGGATGTAAATATTGGAGTTGGATGGGTGAGACTGATGATGGAAGGTTTGTTTTGTACTGATTGAATATGTTTGCGTTTGATATGATGATGTTTGAGTTTTATATTGATATTGATATTGATTTCAGCATATATATCTGACTTATATATTTATTTTGATGAGTTGTGTTATATATTAGTATGGAAGTGATGCTGTGCTGTAGAAAAAAAATTTACCCAGAATTACGATGGCTTCCGACGGCCTATTGGCTATTTTTTTTTACGGCGAGCGATGGCTTCCGATGGCTTTCTGGGCGAAATTTGCGACGGCTTAATGGAAAATTTTCATGCCACGTGATCATCTTTGCCGTTGGAAAATTTGTCGGAAGTGCCGTTGGAAAAGCCGTCGCTAGCCATCACAATACCTTCGTCGAAGCCGTTGGAAGTGGACGAGATGCGTGGTCCGTATTCCGAAGGCATTTGCGATGGCTCGCGATGGACGCCGACGGCTCCGAGCCGTCGGAAATTGCCCTTGTTCTTGTAGTGTGTATATATATATAATTTTATTCCAGTTTCGAAAGTAAATATGGTTTAATAAAATTTAAATTCAATTTTTACAATATAATTTCAAGTTAAATTAGAAAATTTAATAATTGTCCGGCGTATGTAAACCGTAGGGAAATTCCAACCCCCTTCCTCCTATGGGTGTAGGCAATGTGTAAGGAAATCAATATGATTTCAATAGTGTATGGAATGGGTAAGGAATTCCCTATGTCTTTCCTACGCCATAGTCAAATGACAAAGACCATGGCACTCGTAGGAAATGTGTAGGAAACTGCCATTGCTTTCCCTACGCCTTCTCCACGTTTTCACGTTTTCCCTACACCACGTCTGCGCGGCGTAGGGAATTCCGGGTTGGAAAATTACTATTTCTTTTGTAGTGGTTGTAATAGGACCATATTGTATATTTTGGGTTGGAAAACGTACCTCATGACTCATCATCGACTCCGGAACCACCTGATGAAGGGAATGCTCCATGACGCTCCACATACTCGGCCAAATGCTGGTTCAGTTGCTTCATTTGCGCTGCTCGGAGGCGGTCATGCTCCTACAGCTGTGCAATCTGCTGTCGAAGCTCATTAATCTCAGCATTGTCCTGAGCCTTTTGATAAGCCTTTTGTAAGGCCCATGCCTACAAAACAAGTCGAAATATGTTTGAGTTATTACATAACTTTTATAAAAATTAAGCAATTTTTACAATTTAGTTAATTTTTATAAATTACCGATTGATTGTCGTAGCCATAGCGTCTATTTCTATGTGTTGGGTCCATAACGGAATCGAAGATAGTGTCCCCCTCATCAGTGGTCAACTGCTCCCATCCTGAATGCTCAAACATCTACGCATGTGCTTGCATAAATCTTTCCTGCAATGCAGAATTAAATACAATTAAATATTATAGGACGTTAGTATAATATTTTATAACTAATTAATTAAAATGATCATTATTAATAACTTATAACTTAAAATATACTTACATGTGCGGCGTATGCTTTATCAACCTCATGTCAGGCATACGACACTGGTCCGTCGTTGTCGGTCTGCCTAACGATATGGGTATGCGCAAATACGTCCATATACGAGATAGGAGCCCCATGCGCTCTTTCCTGCAATAATTGGTGTATATTATTGTTGTTCATACAAATTTATACTAAAAATGTAATAACCGTTCATAATTGCAATTAATCAATTTACTAGGTACTCGCGATGACGCTGAAATGATTTCGAGCCACCACGGTGTGTGACTGGATTTTTCTGCCTGTTCGCCGAGTTTCTGTCCGACTCCGCCTGCAAATTAAAAATTAAGATTATATTTTACAGGTATAAATTATGTATTCTCTACTGAAAAAATTAATGTGATATCTGATAGACTTACCCTGAATTCATCGCTACTCTACCATGCGACCCAAGCATCCCATACGCTGGCGCCCATCCGGCTTGGCTTCTTCCCAGATTTTCTGATGGTAGACTTCGTATCCCGGTAATTCTTTGCAACTTTAGAGTTGCAGTGGCGCTGGCAAAGAGAAACATCCTTCTCTTGTAGGTCTACCGCCCCCTGTATATATGTTAAAAAAATATACGTTATACATTTATACTTAGTCAGCAAATTGTAAAGTGATTATATATAATGATATATAATTTTACACTTAGCAGGAAGTTCTGTTAGATGCTCTCACGTAAATGCTCTGGGATCCTACTCCATTTCGGCTAGCACATAGTTATATGGCTCATGTATGTCTGATTAGATATGCTGAGAACTATGTTTGAAGACTCAAGCTCAAAACCCCTGCATTAAATATGATACAGACAAATCATGACTAATATATCATACAAAATATTTATAATGCTGGAGTAAATTTAAAACTTATGAGCCATCTGTTTTCAGTAGCAATCGAACCACCGTATGAGGTGCCTCCTACGATGGGCCGATGCCATCACCTCCGCTGCGAACGATCCCCCTTTGAGACGAAGAGTGGGAACCGGACTGTGAAGAACTTCGACGCCTGAAGAAAGACATCTATAATACCTTTCATATACATATTATTTTATTATGGCTGAACATATCATTCAATTATGAGTAAACATATCAAGATTTAAAATCAATAATCACATATAACATACAAAAAAATGTAACAACAATACTTCTATAAATTAACTTTTTTCAACATGTATACTAGTAAATCAGTCCTCATCGTTTTCTGATTCAGACTTTGTCTCGTACTCTATATTGTTTTCCTCTGTGGTCTCAAATGCTTCTACTAATACCTTTTATTCAACATTTAGAGGTAAAAAATCGGTTTGATTATTTCCTATTGTAATTTCGCCATTTTCCTCGATATCTGTTTGGTACGCTTGTTCGTTTGGAATATTCTTTCCATCAAACGTAAATCTTGCCTTCATTTTAAAAACTGTTGACCAATCTGCTTTATCTCTTTTTAAAGATGAATAGGGAGCATAATAAACTTGTCGACCAATCAAACGTACCTTCTTCCTGTGTTCTCACACAGTGCCATTTCATTTGATGTGCGGTTACAGAAGATGCGTATAACTTTTGAAGTCTATGAGTGATGGGTAGTTAATGCATACGCTTGTACGGAACTTCCTTTCCCTTCTTTTTTCTTGGTTTGTATCTTTTCTGATTACATATTTTACAATTCTTAAGTTTGATGTCTTCTTTCCAAAACAACATGAAACCATTTAAACATGTATCTATCTTTTGATACGGCAAACCAAAAGTAGACATAAATTTTTTCACTTCATAATGATTTTCACACATTAAACTATCGGATGGCATATGCCGTTTTGCAGCTTGTACTATAGCTGTAAACCTGGCTTCTGTGAAGTTGTATTTTGATTTCATCGCAATGTAACTGCAGTTACTGATAGTTGAGTACCGCTTGTACAACCATCCCATAGGGGTTTCTTAGCAATATCCAATAAATCATAATTTTTTCTCTCCAATACTTGGTTCTTCTTCGACATTAACATCGTTATCATCAATTTCAATAGTAGGGAACATTGAACGTGCTGCATCTTCAACCATATCTTCTACGAGATTCGTCGGAACAATTTCAGTATCCACCTCCTCCTTCTCCGAATATACGGGATTAGGTGCTATAAGTTCTCTATGACGTCTCACACCAAATAATTCGGCACGAAACCATATTAGCGTAAATGAACTATTACCATATCCGATATCAAAATGCTTCAATAATTTGCACCTACTACATGGACAATGAATTTCATCTTCGCTCCCATTATTACTTAAAGCAAATTCAATAAAGACGTGTATACGATTTTGAAAATGTTCACTTATTGAGCCTCCAATTTCTCTTCTTTGTTGGTACATCCAGCTCCGATCGATAAAATAATCGACCATTTTTCCTACTTTAAAACATAAAAACGTATTAATCATTTATGAATTGACATTTTATTTTTCAATTGAATTATACATTTAAATTTTTGTAAATATATAATATTATTCTATTTAATTTTATTTTCAAACAGATTTACACAAATTATATGAATATAATCTACAATTTTTATGTTATCGTTTTACACTTTGATGGTTGGTCATCCTACTTCCCATTACAAACACAGTAGTAATTATACTTTGTAAATCATTTATTTTAAACGATTCAACAAAATTTCAGCAGCACTTCCCCTTTATTCCCTGTATCGTACACATATGCGTGTACACATGAACAAAAAGAAAGTGTTGTCGAATTTTTGTGAACCGTTTAAAATGAAATAATTTGCAAAATATAATTACTTTATCGTGTTTGTAACTTCCAATACAGAGACAAATCCGACAAATATTGTATCGGATGAATATAATTGTCCATTCTGTGATAAAAACAAATATTCATATAACGATCATATACAATACTTGTCAGACAGGGCCAAAAACTATCTAAGGGATTTATAAAAAGTAAAACGTATTATACAACACCTTTTACAATAATATATTTACATTCTAAGAAAATCATACACTAAATCGTCGTTTTCGTCATCTTAAAAACACATACACTAAATCCTGAGCATCGACTCTTATTAATCCAAACTAGCCTTAATGAGCATATGCACTAATTTTTTTAAACACATATATACCAATTAGTGCACATATACACTAAACAAATTATTTTTCTCAACATTTAAATGATAAACAATTATAATAACAACCTAATTAACATTCAATAGGGTATAACAAACAATCAATGCGGTATTATAAACAATTATAACAACAAATTAACCATAATTTACAAAATCAAAATTGGATAGAGTTTATAAATTAAACCTTCTTACCGAGAAATAGCTAATGGAGAGAGTTGAAAATTGAAGATGGAGACTTAATGACGGCGTGGAGGAGGGGTTGGAGGAGCTGAAATAGATTTGGGGAGGAAGATGATAATGAATGAAATTTTCGGCCTAGGGTTAAGATATTCGCAACTTTGCGATGGCTGCCGACGGCTTCCAACGGCTGTCGTTGGCTAGTTTATTTTATTTTCATTTATGCCACGACAATTGCTTGCCGTCGCACTACTAGAAAATGGCTAAATAGCGACCGGGGGGGGGGGGTGGGACGTTTTCCGACGGGCCGTCGGGAGCCGTCGGAAAATCGCGATTTACAGCCGCCTGCCGAGCCTCCTTCTTCCTCATTTTCGTACGAAAATTATTAACCCAAAATCCCCAAATCTCTTCCCCAAGCTTCCAATCATCAATTTTGAGCTTTCGGATCCTCCCCGGCTGCGTAATCAACGTCTATTGCTCTCTAGCTCAGGTATAATTTCTTATTTTCGCCAAAAATTTAATTTTTACCCTAAATCTAGATTTGCATAAGTTGTTAAATTAGGGCTAATTGGTGATTGAAATTTTTCCATAGTGTTATAATAGTTTCTAGCATTCCATGGTATTCCTATTTCATCTTTTATCGTGAAATTGTGAAAAACATGTATAATTTGTGGTTGTTCGTTTATATGTAAATCGTTGTGTATGCCTTGATTCTACGATTGTATATGTATGTAGCGCTGCTATCATTGTATTGTGTTAGTTGGAATAAGATAAAATGAATGCACGAGCTAGGAATATTATATTGTGCATGTATTGACTTATGCAACAAAAAAATGCGTCGAACGAGCCTTAAGTTGATGTAATACGTCGAATAAATGTGTTAAATTAAAATATATTTTTGTAAATGTGAACAGTTAGTAAAACTGTATTTTTTCGTAAAATGCGCACATCTAATTGACAAATGTCCCTTAGAGAGTTTTTGGCCCCGTCTGACGAGTGTTGTACATGATCGTTGTATAAATAGTCGTTTTTTTCGAAAAACGACCATTTATATTCATCTGGTACAATGTTTGTTGGATTTGTCCCTGTATTGGACAAGTTATGAACACAGTAAGCATTTACATTTTGTATACTACTTCGTCTCAAACGGTTCATAAAATTTCGGCCTAACTTTTCTTTTTTGTTTCCTGCGTACACGCGTTGTGTACAATGCAGGAAACAAAAGGGAAATGCTGCCGAAATTTTGTTGAATCGTTTGAGACGAAGTAATATACGAAATGTAAATTCTTAATGTGTTTGTAATGGGAAGTAGGATGCCTAACCATGAAAAAAAAATATTTTTGTACAATTTTTTGTATCGATACGTTAAAAAATAAAATGTGCCCTATTTGAAAATATTTTTAAATTTGTGAAGTAGTTCTTTAAATTCAAATATTATACGACCATGAAAATAATCTTTTTCGAATTTGTATTCTTGAAAATAAATATTAAATTTTGAACTTCTCATTTTCTCAAATAGGAAAAATGATTGATTATTTTGTTGATCGGAGGAGATGGATGTACCAAAGAAAAGGACCGAGGGGCTCAATAAAAGAAGATTTTTATAATGGTATAAACGTATTTGTTGAATTCGCTTTAAGTAATAACGGAAACGATCCAGAAATTTGTTGTCCGTGTAGTAGGTGTAGACATTTGAAGTATTTGTTATCAGATATTGTGAAAGTTCATTTGTGCCAAAACGGTTTCGTACCCGAGTATTATTTTTGGGATCGGTATGGAGAAGTTGTAGCAAATACTTTTGTAGAGTCTGAAAGTGTCGTTAACGAAATAGTTACGACGACCCGTATAGAAAATATGGTCGAAGATGCAGCACGATCAATGTTTCCTATGGTTGAAGTTGACGACGACGACGGAAATGTTGAAGAACCAAACATTGAAGCAAATTTTTTTTATGATTTACTAGATGCTGTTAAGAAACCTATTTGGGATGGTTGTAAAAGTGGCACTCAGCTGTCAGTAATCACATAATACATTGCGATGAAGTCAAAATACAACATCACTAAAGCTGAGTTTACGGCTGTTGTTCAAGCTGCAAAAAGACATATGCCGTCCGATAATCTAATGTTTGAAAATCACTATGAAGTTAAAAAACTTATGTCGGCCTTCTGGAAAATGTGTAGAAATATGACTAGACGATAGAGATCTTCATGTAGCACACACTTATATTCTTCTAAAGTGTGCCGAGGTTGCACCGTTTGTTAGGTAATCTGAAATAATAATTTGTGTTTTATTCTTTTCTATAATGCATGCGCGTGTATAACCTAATGTAATAATTTGTTTATATATACAGTGTTTATGAACATGAACGTCCGAACGGAGATCTCAGTAAAGAATTTTCCGGTTTGTTTTCAAATTACGTTTATGAGCCGAGAAATTGTATTGTTGACGAAGGGTTGAAACATCTTACGATGAGACCAAAAAGAGTGGTCAAGACATATCCAATATATTTCGTCAATGGATATAAATTTAACACCAAAGAATACGGTGCAGAAAAATTAACAAATAATACTGGTGTATTTGTTAAAGGTAGCGACGATCCAGAAAATCACTTAAATGATTTTTATGGTGTTCTAACACAAATTTTGCAACTGACATATTTCTCACAACCCGCGGAGGAGGTGTTTCTATTTAGATGTAATTGGTTTAGCAATGTTCCAGGTTTTGGAATTAATGTGCATAAGGATTATAATCTTATCGAAATAAAGCATACATTGCACTATCACAAGTATGATCCTTTTGTACTAGCCAAACAAGCATTGCAAGTTTATTACGCTCCTTATCCGTCTCTAAAAAGAGATAAAGCAGATTGATCTGCAGTTTTTAAAACAAAGGCCAGATTCACATTCGATGGGAAGAATATTCCGGAGGAACAAGGTTATCAGGTAGATCTTGAGCAAAATAACGAAATAATAATTATAGACGATCATACAGATAGTGGTCCTTTGATCGATGAATCAAATGTTTGGGTAGAAGCGTTTGACAGTGCAGAGGAAAATATCGTAGAAAATGAGACCGAATCTGAATCAGAAGACGATGAGGACTGATATAAATCTGAATCTGATTTTTTTACAATTGATGAACTATGTTGAATTCTTGATGTATTATGAAATTGATGTGACTATGAAACCAAATCTGTTTACCATTGTTTACATGTTTTTTGTCATTTCCATTTGTCATTTATTTAGCAATTTTTAATAAAAATGCAATGAAATCTGCTTATCGTCGGAACAGTAGACCCATTATGAATCAGGTATAACACACTTCTATTTCTATTTCCATTTCAGTCATTAATTAAGCAATTTATACCGTTGATGTCATTTACATATGAAATATATTTCATTATCATGTTATTATTCTCTTATATAATGATGTGTATATATGTCACAGGTTTATCATAATGTCATATAGAGGTAGGAGCTCTTCTCGATCATCAGGAGGCGAAGACAAGTATACTAAATTTTTTTGAATTATTAATTTGACGTGATCGAAAAATAATGTATCAAATTTTGAATGTATAGGCAGAGTCAGATAGAAACTCTGCAAACAGAAATAAAAATCCCGTCACTCATCGCGGAGGGTCGAAGTCATTTCAGAAGTATCGGCAGGAGTTGGTAAATTTGCTGAATGATAATTGTAAATAGTTTATGCTATATAATTTTAAATGTACAATAATTGTATGTAAAAATCAATTTCAGGAAGCTGAGTCGCATGGTCTTGTGGGCTATATGGACGTGTTCACTCGTACGCATGCTGTCGAGCATGTAAATCCGGACGGGACTGTTTCGTATACATGGCACGACGATAAATCCAACAGGAGCCATGTAAGCATATTTCATTTTATGCAGTATTAGTAATTGTTCTGCTTGTTAAAGTATAATGAAATAAGATATGATGTTATTAATTTGTTAATGCAGGAAAAGTTTATGGAGCAGCGCCAGAAACTCCTTGCTGATACGGGTCGAGATCAGTTGACGACTGATGAGGAAGATTCTATTTTTGAGTCCGTTATGGATCCATCAGAGCATGGCAGACGATACAGATTTGACAATCAAGTGGTAAATAATTTATTTTACTGCTAATTTGATATTTAAGTCATAATTAATTAAATCGTAGGGATTTATACAAGCATCTTGTACCCAAAACCCTACGCCTCTCCCAATAAATGTTTAATTTTCTAGTTTTAAGTCATTTGACTTTCATTAGGACAATTATTACCGTAATGTCACTATGGCCCGTCAATAGGCCATATGATTGTGTGTTTAGAATTACAGTTAAAATTCGGATACCTGCAAATACACTTACAGAGATCACACAGCTAAATTAAATATTTATTGCAGCCAGCAGTCAGGGACGGGGTCGGCAGACTAGAGCTCAGATCGATCTAGCAGAGATCGAAGATTTGCGGGCTAGAGTGGCCCAGCTGAAGGAGCAGAACCGTCGACAGGCCATACAGACAACACAGTTGCTAGACCAGCGTATCACCGAGTACATGCAGCAGTATGGTGGTCGCTTCCCTTCCTCTGCTGGCTCTGGAGGAGAGTGATTGATTGCTTTCTTTTTCAAGTATGTTTTTTTAGTTTTATATGATTTGGTAGACGGTGGAGGTAGTTGTTGATTTTTGTATGATTATGTTTGATACACTTGGTTATGTGGTTGTATGATGATGTGGATGTTGATGATTTTGTGTTATGTTGTGTATGTATGACATGATAGAACACTTGTTGTTGGGGTTGTTATGAATATTGGAATGGTTATGTATATTATGTATTTCATTTTGATGTAATTTGATGTATTTGTGTGTTTGATGAATTTTTTGTAGTTTGGGTTTTGATATTTGGTTGGAATATTGTATACTGGATTCTGCAGTATTGGTTTAATAAAGTTTGGATGTGAAATGTGGATGGAAGGCTATATTGTAGCAGGAATTAAAAAAAAATACAGCAGATTTCCGACGGCTTCCGACTGCTTCCGACGGCTTTCAGGTAACAGTTTTCCGACGGCTTCCGACATTATATAGGCCATTTTTTCCGACGGCTTACGACAGGTTTCGGAATCCGTCGGAGGCCGTCGGAAAAATGTTCGGCGTCCTGTGTCGGAAGCCGTCGGAAACACTGCGCCCCGACGTCTTATTTTTCGACGGCTTTTTCCGACTGCTTCCAACGACCGCCGACGGTTTTTAGCCGTCGGAAAATGCTGTTTTCTTTGTAGTGTCGACAGCCGTCGAAAAAAAATCGACGAGCCGTCGACGGCCGTCGGAAAATGGCGTCGTAATTAACCGTGTTTCCAGTAGTGAGCTGGGGTGACTTGTAATGATATGGCAAAGGTGGTGACTTAGACCATTACCAATAATGTGGCTTGTTCAGTTCATTCTCTCTCATACTTTTGAACTGACCGAACGAAATCCGCAACCAGATAAGCTACAAACTAGTCATGGACCAGTGGAAAAAAAAATCATTGAGTTTATAACGGGGAAGAGTTCGCCGTTATAAATTTATAACATAATATTTATATAAATTTAAACTGTGTAATATGAACTGTTATAAACTTATAACGGCGAAGACTTCGCCGTTATACTCATCAGCCTTTTTCACTGAACTAGTTACGAAATAGCTTAAACTAGCCATGGAAAAGTGAACAAGACACACCTGATTGCTCAGTGACTTGTTTAGCAATTGAACAAGCCATTGTTGGTTGTGCCCTTGTAGTTGTAAGTTGGTGGAGGCGGAGATGGAGATCAATAAACATATGGTTTGTCAGTGGCCTCGGCTATTGTTGCAAACAAACAAAGAGCCACACTACCAAAATAAATGATAGTAGAGGCGATTGTAAATGCCTTCAATAATTTATATAGAGGCACAAAAATTAAATAAAATGCCCCTAATAACAAGAGAGGCAAATTAGCATCTGCCTCTAAAAGCAAAGTCCCTAATGGTAAATAGAGGCAAATAGGACATTCATTTTGCCCCTACTAGTATACATGCCACGTAGGACTCACAAATATATTGCCACTTGCATCTGCCTCTATTATCAATTCTCATAAACAAATATATCAATTAATTATATCCAAATACATAATTTTCTACAATTTAGACCAAACAACATAAGGTTAAATAAAAATGAATAATATGCTGCTAATATAAATTTACCATCCAATTGACATTACAATATGCACATTCTGACACAATGTGGTTATCATATTACAGCACAAAATTAATTATTTATTTACTCATAAAGTAACTACACTATTTGGATACATCAAAATATTCAAATGCATACATTTATCACTCAATTTTAAAACTATCAAAAACGACACTTGCATTAATAGATCTCCATGATGGTCGTGCCAGCCAACCATTCAAGCTCAAGATGCTTAATAGTTCCTCCACCTGTGTAACCTGAAGAAAATTTGCAATGAAGTTATATTCTCACTAATTCACATACCTTTGCATTAAAATCCAAGCTTAGCATCGGAAATAAGATTTTAATGTATGAACAAAAATATAGTATCTGTAATGAAATTATAGCATTTCGAAGCTAAAAAATAATAGAATCAAAGTGCTATCACTGTAAAATAGATGTTACTTCACCTTATATTTTATTATTATTTTGGTTTGCATCTTAAATAAGAAAACTATTGACTATTCTAATTTTACATGTTCATCATATGTATCAAAGTACTAAACTATACAATAGTATAGCTTAACTGATTCAAGAAAGCAAGAGGAACGTGTTTTTTAATTTCTAGTAAGTACCAAAGTAGGATTTGATTTAAAAAGGGACAATAGAAAAAAAAAAACTAGTCCTTTGTGTGCATTAAAAACGAGCATCTAAGATAAAAGAGTTAAACATTTTACCAAGAAGGATTATGTTATACCTTGGAAAATGGTAAGACTTTACTACTTCATGAATTTGTGTAGGCCTTTGGGATGAAAAGAACGTTTTAGTGTCCCTTAAGCAGCGTTTAAGCGCTAAATGCATGTACAACGCTTTATTTTAAAAAAAAGCAATAGAATTAAGCAATAAGTGCTTAAGCGCGCTTAGTTGGCACTTATCTACGGTTCGCCTAGATTTAAGCAATGATAAAGCACTACTAAGCAAAAACTGTATTATTTTTAAAATAAAATGAAATGTAGTTATTGCAAAAAAGCCACATTCCTCAACGAATTTCCTCATTTTCTATTATATGGGCCGATGTATGGAGAGTAATTTTTTACATTAAGATATGATCATATTTATTTGAAAATGTGCATAGTTTCTACTGAACCCAAGTATACTTACTATTAATGTAGCGAAAGTCAAATCCATTTTTTGCGACCTATAAATATATATGTTAACTTCAAAGTTAAATTTTACTTCGTTGCAAACAATTTGTGCATTCAGAGATAACGCACTTAATATAATCTCTTTACATAACTTTATATTGATACGAATAATGTATGCTAAAAAATTAAGCAGTGCATAAGCGGTGCATAAAAACCATTAAGCGAAAATTCAAGAGACATCGTTCGTAAAAAATGATATCATACATGCTCGTCCTTTAAAAGTACTTAACGGAGAACTTTATAGCAATGACAAGCTTTCAGAGTAGTCTAGAAGCACACAACATGTACAAATTAGAAATTTAAGCAATTATGTAGAACCATGTTTAGGAGTGGCTTATGCACGGTTACAGACGCATACAAGTTTAAAAGTAAAGTGTGTGATGTAATGGTTCGTGCAATATCACAAAGACAGAATATTAAATGTTGAACCACATGAGAAACCAACAATAATTTGTATATAAAATATTAATTTAAAAAAGGGAAAATTTCATAAAGCATCAAAAAAAAACCCAAGATCATGCTTATCATCGCATCTTTTGAAAGGAGTAAAAAATTGAATTTCTGCATCAAATAAAAAACAGCAAATACCCAAAATGAGACAATCATGTGTGATAATAAGATTGCATCATTTTCCATTGAGAATAATGCTATAGCTATAACGACATCAGATGGTGTTATATGACTTATAAACTTGTTATGATAATGAATTATCATCATTATTCTACGCAAACTAGACCTGAAAGCCACAAATAATAGAGCGCGGCAGCGAGTAGTTTATGCCCAGAAGAAAACTAAAATGCTATATTGCAATAGTAACATGCATGTGGATTGGGAATTGGTGAAAGGAACTTTTCTCCATTTAGGCCGCTATAGCGCATGGTAAAATGTAAAATATTGGATATGGAAAACATGATGCGTTGTCTGTGTTATCGTAAAGCTACACCGAAACTTTTTTCATCTAAACTTGTGTACATTACTGATTATTAGTTATAATATACAAAGTCATTTCATATTTTATTTTAAGCGATTATGTGTATATGCCATCGACTTTGAAATGAAGTGCTTATCTCCATGAATAATGAAAAAAGATATAGTAAAGGTGTTACCAGATGGTTTGAACTTTAAAGAGAGCAATTATCCATAGTTGAGTTGGAAATCAATTTTTGAGATGAGGGAATTGTTTTTTTCCAAAATATACCCAAAAATGAAACGCTTGTGCTATTGGCAAATGGAGAATGTAGAGAATATGTAAACATTGGAATCTTTTTCTTCACATTCTAATATGAAACGAACCCAGGAGTCCATTGTCTCATCTGATAATTGAATAATCATCCCAAAATAATACGTAGCAATCTATGGAAAATAATGCACAGACGGTGAAGAAGGATAATATATTCTAGAATTTCAGGAGAAGAAAATAAGAGGAAAAAATGGACTAAAATTTGAAAATGGGAAAATGTGTGTGACGCATCAAAAGAAAATGTAGGAACCATTTGGTAGAAGAAGTAACTACTACCGCTCTATAGTATGAGATCGTGGAAAGTAGCAAAACTTTAAAAATGCGAAGAGCTGTTTAGTAAATTCATGGAGATGCTAAGAAGCTAGAGAAACATGAAAAGGACTTTAGAGTGACACATAAGCAGGAACCGAATCCTGCTTTATAGTTTAATAGATTATTAAATCTTTACATACTTGTTATTTAATAAAACTTGCTTAAGGTAAACAAAATGTAAATAAATATATTAAGCACCTTGTATTTTTATCTACAGAGTAACATTATAAACTCGAATTTATAATATTACTGCATTTGTAAAACTGAACTAAGGAAAAATGGACACAGGTTAAATTATAGTATTCTCATTCTATTTAATCAAAGCAAATCATGTTTGTGGGTGTGTCTACAAGCTAGTAAGACACTAAAAAAGCATGGAATATTTTATAAATGAAGTAATCAATAACGAAAAAAACATACCTTGTCCACTATGAGCATTGAGCAATCTTTTTGGACGCAAATTCAACCATTCTTAAGTGAGAATCTTGATTTTGTTCATCTAGAATCAAAGTAGGCTATCCATTACTCGACCATTTAATTTTGCATGATCACGATCACTAAGAAACACCCAAATTAGCAAATACAACATGTGTAGGACTAGAAAATTACAAGTATATGCATCCTTACTATCACAATAGAGGTTTACAATCCAAATAGAAACAAAAACTAAATATATCACACGAGAGATATTCAATAAATTCTAGCCTAGATGATTCATAATTATAAAACATATCAATATATTATAATTTAATTACAATGGCCTTCTTAACAAAAATATCAATTAATTTTTTGATGTCCCTTTCAACCTAAGGTCACTTCCAATATTTTTCGACATCACTTTAGATATTTTGAACCTAACTCATCACGACATAAAAGATAAACAACATCACAAACATATATAAGGATAACTAAAAGAATGCGATGAATTACATCCATAAAAGTATGTTGTTGGATAAATATCTTACTCACTTTGGATGACCATTTCCATCTATGTTGCATTCTCAGCTTGTTCTCTAACTAAGCATGTTGACTATGGTTAATGTCTTGATATTCATGGCAAAGAAAAAAATGATCATATATCCATCATTTATCTTGCATTCATAACACTAGTAGTGATTAATATATCTTATTAAAGGAAAAAAAATTCTCAAACCTACTGTAAATTGAGAGAAATGCTCCTACATCTTCTACATTGCATAATATATGTTCAAGAAAAAGGCTATCATTAGTAATAGATTTGCAATTCATCAAAATTTTATATCTTAAATTATATCAATATTTGCACCCATGTTTCAAAAAGTCTTTGTGATATAAGACAAAACAATGCATATTCATTGGTGAATTATCAACTATTAAGATATTAATCATACTCATACCTTATCTCAACTATTCCAGTAGTAAGGACAAGAATAATTCCAACTTTAAATGATGGTCCATGAGCAACTGAGCATAATAACCCACTAAGCCTTTCTTAAAATTAACCAATTTTATTCCCTATGAGAAAAAGAGTATCATAGTCTATCATAGTTTTAGTACACAATGATATCTATTTGGATACATACATATAAATACCTGAAGTGATTGGCTCAATGAGCAAGGACAAACTGCATTCTCAGAACAAAAGAGCAAGTGTGATTTTGGATGTATATTTTGGTTTAGAAAAAAAATCACTATATGCTTATATAATAGTAATTAAGAAAAACATCATTCGTACCTAGTATGTGCATTGATAAATGTGATAGGTGTTATTGGTCATGATGCACTAGCAGTTTGTTCATTTTCAGTATCTTCTTCATTTGCTGAATCTGATGGATCGTATAAGCCTTCAAAGAAATATATTTGGAGAGTCACTATGACTATAGCTTTAAAATTGCAAAGGGATAATTTCCAAAGAAGTTGATTAGGAAATCACTTTTGGTATAAATATCGCCTTCCATTTCATAAATACCTACAATTTGAGAAGAAAAGTTTATATCGAATTTGCTTTCAACAAAGGAAAAAAAATGTAATATGGAAACATTCCACTCAATTTATATCAATATATAGCATAGAACACACTATGGTTCTTTTTAATTTAATGAAAAACGAATAACATTAATTTGATTACAAGTTCAAAAATAAGAACAATAATGAATCCACTTTTAAATTCCATTTGAACCAAAATAAAAGCTGCA
This sequence comes from Allium fistulosum, assembly GCA_030737815.1. Classification (NCBI taxonomy): domain Eukaryota; kingdom Viridiplantae; phylum Streptophyta; class Magnoliopsida; order Asparagales; family Amaryllidaceae; genus Allium; species Allium fistulosum. The sequence continues at coordinate 98,780,333 of CM060905.1, forward strand.
GATTTCATAGATGTCATATTCAAACATCCAATCAACTTCATTTCCTTGGTAGATCCCAGACTACCTTATACTTGCAATTCAGCATAAAATTTACATAAAGTCGGATTGATCTAAATATGGAAGTCTAAATTTACAATTGATTAGCAATTATATTCCTAATTTAGCACAACTTAGACCATGCCCTGTAGGTAACAGCGTGACCATTGATGGATTCTTAAACACTTGCAACTTTGTCGTGAATATCAAAAAAATAATACAAATTTGATCAAATAACAAACAAAATAACATATACCCTTCATCCAGTTATCGTTCAATCTTCACGTTTAACTTTAAAGTGTGCTGTAAAAGATTGTAAAATCAGGGATAATAATAGAGATAAACCAAAAAAGTTATTACCAACTGAGAAAAGATTCTGAATCCAGATGAGCGCAAAAATAAACACTGATTGGGATAAGCTTCTGATTCTAGATGGGTGCAACTGGCTTTTGGTTTCAAATCTGATGCTCTACTTGCCGTAACAGATCTATAGATGAGAAGTTCAACGATCGGCATTGTGACGTAGATATTTGGAATATTATTTAGTAAAATGAAGATGGTTGTAACTTTTGAATCGGCATTAGGAGGCGTGCTTTTAATCAAAAGAGAAAGAGATCGAGTGAAAAATTGCATTTGTTTCAGAGAAAAATAAATTTAGGGTTTGTGAAATTGGGGAAATGATTTCAAGGAGAGGATGATTTGTTCGTTTAGCAACTTTTTTTTCAGTAGAGGGCATATTATTTGCCTTTACAAATGATGATAGGGGCTGAATGCAATTTTGCCTCTAATTAATCAAGAATAGGGGCTCATATATTATTCGGCCTGTAATTGAAGGCCTCTAATGCTTCTATTTTCAGTAGTGCACTGCAAGGAGTATTTGTGGCATTAGCCACACCTTGCGGTGATTTGCCATGGATAATCACGCTAAAGTTGCACCAACCTTTTCGAGAGTAAACTAGTAGCTCTAAGTATCTTTCTTTAGACAACAGACACAGAGCTATGTTCTGCATGTTAATACAAGTACAACAGACACAGAGCTATGTTCTGCATGTTAATACAAGTTAGACCTCCCTTTGTATAGTTTTTCATAACCGTGTTTTGTGATAATGTAATGTTATATTAGTCTTCGGTCCAGCTGTCTTGATAGATATATTCTTCTCGTTCATTATTTTCCACAATACATTTATGGTAGCAGTGGGTAACGACTTAAATGGATAATTTTTTGCATTTAATTGGGTTGTAACGCCAAAATGGCGACCAGCGACGAAGCTTAGTAGATTTTCTATTAAGAGTTAGTAGGAACTAGGAGTAGATAAGGTCAAGAGGATCTCAATAATAGTTAGTCTTAATACTATTTTGTTTCTTATTACTGTAATTTTATTTTATAATATTGTTTCAGTATACTTTTCTGTGATAATATGCTTCTTGTATACTAGTACACAAATAAACTTGGACATCGGCTACCCCTAGTCATCATAGTTGACAAACATAGACATTTACATTGTTTAAATAATGCTGTTTGAGGACCATGAGGCTGTCATTTCTACTTAATCTACTGCCAAATGAAAGTTGCATAAACTGTTTTATGTCAAGTTGATAGTTTGAATGTGTCAGGTCTTCTTTTTTTTTTACCAATGTGGTTTAAATGTATCATTGTTTAACTAAGGAGGTAAGATAGAATTTAATGTAACTTGAATGATTAATACTAAAGAATTATGTGTCAACCTGCACGATTTCAAAAAACGTTACATTCGATTAGTTTAATGGGCATTTGCCCTAATTTAGTTAAAAATAAGTGCGATGTGTTTAACTATATAGACTAAATTGTTATTCAATTTATCACAGGTTGAGAAGACTTTGATGGCAAAAGTTTGTAATATGTACCTACAGGTTTGGTGCTTTTTTCTCTCCTTATTTTTGTCACATCCCAAAATATCAGATAAGGAACAATCTAATCAAGCTATATATAGAGCTATATGTATAATATTGTGGATTAGTTCAAGTCACGCAGATACTAACATTTGTTATCTCACTACGGCTTTACTTATAAAACTTCTAGTTAAAGATTTGTATATCTTGTCTATAATTAGTTAATTACCAATCCCTTAAACAGTAAAGTTACTTTTAGAAAGAGACATCTGATGGGTCATTCTACTTCTTAAAGTATCTTTAGGGGCAATAGCCATTTTATCGACTCTTGTATTATATGCATCTTATAGTAGCATTCTTTTTTTCTTTTCAAAGAAAAAAGGGCCGACTTGCCTAAATTTACCGTTCATTGGTATGTACATTTAACCTGCTAGGCTTTCTGTCAGTCTTTGTTTGCATATTTCAATGTGAACTTGGCATAATATAGAAAAATTAGAAGAAGAATATTGTGATTTCTGTTATTATATTTGTTGATTGATACAATGATAGTTGCTGTGTATTTATAACTAGGTCTGTCAATGGTACGAGTTTCGGTCCGAACCCGGTCTGAATCCGTTTTATTTATGCCGGTACGGGTTTTGCCTTTTACTTTCCAAGTCCGACTCAGAACCGATCTGGATCGGGTACGGTTTTATCAAAACATGATCCGATTAGGGTCCGATCCAACTATTAGTTTTTCGTTGTATCAAAACATGAGTGTGTATGTTATTTATTTACCATTTTGTTTATTTACATGTAGATGTTTTTGCATACTTTTGTTATTAGTTTTTTTTTTTTTTTTTTATAATCCAAACGAACTTATCATAGAAACTGGTTTTTGACAACAGACAGATCTAAACATAAACATAACAGAGGCGACATTAAACAGTCTCAAACAACAGAACACACAAAATAGAACAATAAACAACAAATAGAAGCGTTTCATAATAAAGAAGAAAGCATTATTAAACCAGAGTAACGTGGCCACCGCCGATCAAGGACCCAATTCTGCAACCAAGATCCAGACATAGCAGCCATTAACTCAGAAAACAGAGATAGATTGAGGATCCACTTCTTCTTTGCAGCAGCCTTGGTGACCTTTGCGCCAGTAGGATCCTTCTTCTCCACACTCTTAATAACACCTACAGCCACTGTCTGCCTCATGTCCCTCACTGCAAACCTTCCAAGCGAAGGGTACTCTGAAAACGTCTCCACCACCATGGGCTTCGTTGGTACCATCTTCACCATACCCGCATCACCATTCTTCAAGAACTTAGGCTCCTTCTCTATCTCTTTTCCTGACCTCCTATCTATCTTGGTCAAGATTTCTGAGAATTTGACTGCAATGTGAGATGTGTGGCAATCCAAGACGGGTGCGTACTCGTTACCAATCTGACCTGGATGGTTCATGATGATGACCTAAGAAGTGAAGCTGGCTGCCTCTTTGGCAGGGTCATCCTTAGAGTTTGATGCCACAAACCCACGCTTGAGGTCCTTAACAGCAACATTCTTAACATTGAATCCTACATTGTCACCGGGGAGGGCTTCCTGAAGAGCCTCATGGTGCATTTCTACAGATTTAACTTCAGTGGTGAGTCCAGTGGGTCCAAATGTTACGACCATACCGGGCTTGATGACACCTGTTTCGACCCGGCCCACTGGGACAGTTCCGATACCTCCAATCTTGTACACGTCTTGGAGTGGAAGACGAAGTGGCTTATCTGAGGGACGTTTGGGCTCATTGATTTGGTCAAGGGCTTCCAGAAGGGTGGGACCCTTGTACCAGTCTAGGTTGGTCGATCTTTCTATCATGTTGTCTCCTTCAAAACCAGAGATTGGGACAAAGGGTACTTTGTCAGGGTTGTAACCCACCTTTTTAAGGTAGGATGAGACTTCCTTCACGATTTCATCATAACGGGCTTTGGAGTACTTGGGGGTAGTAGCATCCATCTTGTTGCAGCAGCAGATCATTTGTTTCACCCCAAGAGTGAAAGCAAGCAAAGCGTGCTCACGGGTCTGTCCATCCTTGGAAATACCAGCCTCAAAACCACCAGTGGTGGAGTCAATGATAAGCACAGCACAATCAGCCTGAGATGTTCCAGTAATCATGTTCTTGATGAAGTCACGATGTCCAGGAGCATCAATGACAGTGCAGTAGTACTTAGTTGTCTCAAACTTCCATAAAGCAATGTCGATGGTAATACCTCTTTCACGCTCAGCCTTAAGCTTGTCAAGCACCCAAGCGTATTTGAATGACCTTTTGTTCATTTCAGCGGCTTCCTTCTCAAACCTTTCGATCACACGCTTGTCAATGCCACCAAGCTTGTAGATAAGATGGCCTATGGTGGTTGATTTTCCTGAGTCGACATGACCAATGACCACAATGTTGATGTGAACCTTCTCTTTTCCCATTGTTGGTAATTAAGTAATCAAGCTATCTGATTACTTGAAAAACGAGAAATGGCGGCCCCCAGCGTCAGGTTATCGAATGTTGCGGCACTTTTGTTATGAGCTTGACTGCATCACCGTCCATTTTATATGTTAACATTGTTTGTATACAAATTTTTCCAAAGTTGCAGTTTTAAAATATGGTTTAACATAAATATTCTGAGTTAGGTATACAGTTATTAACCAGCGGACTTAAAAAGCCCGACGGGCCGGGCTCGGATATTGGGTTGAAATACCCTGCGGGTTTGGACCGGACTCGTTTTATTATTGTAATTGAACTCGGGTTCGGGTTTTATAGTACCCGAACCGAACCCTACCAATTGACAGGCTTATTTATAACAGCAGCAATGCGAAAGATAATATCCTTTTACAGGCTAGTGGGCTTTTTGGGTTAACAGCATACCCGCACCATTCTCTTATATTGTTATGATAAATACATTATGTCGGCTAACCACTATCTCATTTCATCTAATATCCCTCTTTTAATCGAGACTAGGGTTTTTCGCCTCCTTCAATTTCTCTCAGATCTCAACAAATTCTTCAACAAATCTTCATGAATCTTCATGAAGAAATTAAACATCCTAGTAAATTAATTCCAATTTGCATTAGTTTGTTAGCGCTCTGCCATGATTCGACTGTTTTGTGTCGATCTACAACATAATGGCATCATCTACATGTCGATTTAGGGATTGATGATGTCTTATCTGAATTCAAGCTACACTGAGACGATTTGAGCTTCTGTGTCAGTCTGAACTAAAGCTTTGTGTCGATCTGAGCTAAGGTTTCCTGACTTGAACTGGAGCTTTTTGTCTATCAAATTTAATCTGCTTTGTGTTGATTTGAGCTTCTGTGTTGATCTGAACTTGAGCCTTGCAATAGTCTAAGCTAGGGTTTGCTGACTTGCTTGAATTGATGATGAGATCTTTAATATTCAGCTCTTGCTTTAAGCGATAATGCTTGGCTGACAGTGTCTTGGTAAGTATGTCAGCCTCCTGGTAAGTATTGGGTAAATGATTTATTTGAAGCTTTTCTTTTAAAACTTGTCCTCTGACGAAGTATAGATCCAATTCCATGTGCTTTGTTTTGGAATGTAGAATAGGGTTGGCTGTTAATGACACTGTTCTGAGATTATCACACCAAATTGTAGTTTTGTTGAAAGTTTTGATTTTTAATTCACTTAATAAGGGTTCAATCCACATTATCTTAGCTGTTGTACTTGCCACACTCCTATATTCAGCTTCTGTACTAGATCTCGAAATTGTTGATTGTTTCTTTGAGCACCAAGATATTAGATTTTTTCCTAAATGAATACAGTATCTAGAGGTTGATCTTCGATCATCTGGATCAGTTGCCCAGTCAGCATCTGCAAAACCAAATAAACTGAAATTAGTGCATGTTTTCAAAGTTAAACCGTGATTTATTGTTCCTTTTAAATATCTCAAAATCCTCTTTACTACTTTTCAGTGTTCGTCGAGAGAATTTCGCATAAATTGACTGACTTTATTAACACTGTAGGCTATCTTTGGTCTTGTAATTGTTACATACTGTAGTGCTCCAACAATGCTTCTGTACTCCTTTGTATTTGCGATTGGATCACCTTTATCTTTTGATAGATGTAAATTGGTTGTCATGGGAGTAGGTAGACTGTTTGCATTGTCCATCTTTGTTCTGATGAGTATTTCAGAGATATATTTCTTTTGGCTTAATTGAATTTCTGAATTTGACAACTTTCCGACTTCTATTCCAAGAAAATAACTTAAGTCACCAAGATCTTTAATAGAGAATTCTTTGTCTAATTACTGAACAAGATTATTGATTTCTAAATTGCTGCTTCCTGTAATGATGAAATCATCTACATATACTAGTACATAAGTCACCGTGCCTTTACTAAATTTAGTAAATAAGGAATTATCCGACTTTGTAAGATTGTAGCCAAGTTTAATCAGGGCAGTCTTTAATTTTTCAAACCATACTCTTGGTGCCTGTTTGAGTCCATAAATTGCTTTGTTTAACTTGAAACTAATGAAGCATTTCCTGATTGCTTGTATCCATCTGGTTGTTCCATGTACACTTCTTCCTTAAGCACTCCATTTAAAAAAGTATTATTTACATCCAATTGTCCGATGCTCCATTTCCTATGAACTACAATAGTGAGAATGATTCTAATTGAAGTTGGCTTTACTACTGGTGAAAAAGTCTAATTAAAATCAAAGCCTTGCTACTGAGAAAACCCTTTTGCTACAAGTTTGGCTTTATATTTTGATATTGATCCATCTGCATTCCTTTTTATTCTGTATGTTCATTTACACCCTATGATATTCTTGTGATTTGGCAAAGGTACAAGGCTCCAAGTATTGTTTTTCATGAGTGCATTGTATTCGTCATTCATATATGCTTTCCATTTTTCACTTTGCATTGCTTGTTGAAAGTTGCAAGGCTCCTCAAAATCTAAATTTGTTGCATACACCTTTGACTTGAATATTCCACTTTTTGACCTAGTGATCATATGATGACCAGTTATTGCAGGAACAGTTGGATGACTTGCTGAATTGTCTTCATTTTCAGATTGAGTGTTTGTTGAGTGTATATTATCTTACCCTTGACAGTCATTTGTTTGATAATTTGTACATTGATAGGGCATTTGATTAGAACTGCTGAGTGATTCTGTTGACTCATGACCTGGCTCAGGATTGAGTACTATGAGTTGTGGTCTTGGATCATTCAGTTGATTTTCCTCATGACTTAGTGGTATATGGGGTTTAGAAAACTTGTAGTTCATGATCCTCTGAGTAGTTTTGATTTCTTTTTCATTGAATGGAAACACACTTTCGTTGAAGACAACATGCCTTGTGATAAAGATTCTGCCTTTACTGTCCAAGCATTTATATCCTTTTATGTTGTTGGCATATCCTAAAAACGTACATGGTGAGGATCTGAAATGTAGTTTATGAGCATTATATTTTCTTAGACAGGGAGAGCATAAGCAACCAAAAATTTCAAACTTTGATAGTTTGGCTGCTTGTTGAATAACACCTCTGTGGGACTCTTGCCTTGTAGCACTTTAGTTGGTAACTTGTTGATCAGAAACACTGCTGTGGCAAAGGTATCAGGCCAGAACTTCAATGGTAACGATGCTTGTGCCAGCATGGTAAGTCCAGCTTCCACAATATGTCTGTGCTTTCTTTCAATCAGTCCATTATGTTCAGATGTATATGGGCAGGTAAATCTTTTAACTATTCCTCTCTTTTGAAAATATTCTTTAAGTGGTTTGAGCTCTACTCCTCCATCAGTTTGCATGACTTTAACTTCACTGCCTATTTGTTTTTCGGCCTGTGCTATAAATTGTAAAACTGCATGATGTGTTTCAAATTTTGCTTTTAAAAAATAAATCCAAACAAATCTAGAATATGCATCTATAAAAGATATGTAATATTTGAAACCATAGTCTGTAGTAACAGGAGCTGGTCCTCATAATTCAACAACAACTAGTTCAAGTGGTTTTTGATAAAGAGTTTCAGAATTTTGAAATGATAATTTATGACTCTTTCCTAACTAGCAATATGTACAAATATAAGGAAGAGATACATTATCAAAGGAAATTTTATTGCTATTCAATATCTTTTTTACAATATCAACACTTGGATGGCCTAATTTCTAATGCCACAAATCAAATTTGTTTAAATTTTCTCTACTCTGAGTTGTTTCAGAAAGATTGCAACATATTTTTGCATTTTTAGAACTTCTTGAGTCAACTAAGCTAAACTTGTGCAGTCCCATCTCTGTTTTACCCTGCAAAAAGAACTTTGTCAGTAAGTATATCTCTAATTAAGTAGTAATTAGGATAAAATTCAAAATATACATGGTTATCACTAGCAAATTGAGATACACTTAGCAAGTTTTTCTTTATTTAAGGCACTCTTAATAAATTATTAAGATAAAGTATTCTTTTGCCTTGTATATAACCATTTCCAGTATATGTTATTCTGGTTGATTCACCATTACCCATATGAATACGCTGTTTACCTTTGTACTCTTTATTTCCAAGATTTAAATTGCTCAAGTTATTGGTAGCATGGTTAGTAGCACCAGAATTTGGATACCATGCTTCATCTTGAATGTCTTCCACTTTGGCTGCATCATTCTGATTATCTCTTGTAAATTCAGATTGACTTCTGGATTCATGCTGTAAATTTGCTAGATTTGCACTTGGATTAAAAAAAAATTGAGTACTCTGTTGCCCAGGTCTGTAATTAGCATCAAATCTAAAATAACATCTATTTGCTGTATGACCAAATCTTTCACAAATTTGACATCTAAGCCTGTTATTGTTGTTGTTACTCCATCTTCCAACTCTACCTCTATATTTGTATGACTGATTGCCTCTCTGACTTGTATTAGAATAATTTTTGAATCTTTCTTGATTCTTGATCTTATTATTAGCAACATAATTAACTGATAAGTCTGAAATTATAGGTTTCTTCGGTTCTATTCTACCTTCATGAGCAAGAAGAGTAGAAAGAACATATGTGTAACAACCCAGTATTTTGCATCAATTGATTATCGAAATTAGATGATTGAAATTGCTATTGAAATTTAAAATCAATTTGAAATTTTCTTTTGAAAAATAAAAAATAAAATGGTTAAGTCTTTTTGGTTGCTGTGATAACTAACCAAGACAACCCGATCCCCTATTCAATATTATCTTCTGCCCTTCTTCCTTTTGGCTTGTGAAAATGGTGGCTCGTCTGGAATTAGGGCTTCGACCTCGTCGCTTCCGAAATTGGGGCTTTGTCCTTGTTCGTTCCACTGGCAAATTAGGAGCTTCGGCTCTGTCAATCTTTGAAGCTCACTTCGGCTGATTCGATTTTTAGTCAAGCTCTTCCTTTCACTTCGGGGAAAAAGGTGAGTTCTGCTCACTTCTAATTCATACTCGAGTATTATTCTGTTGTTATGCTCGATTGTTTTGAGATGTTTGTTCTCGTGGTTAATCACTGTTATGAGTTTGAGTTCGACGACGTTGATTTCGTCTCTGTGATTTTGGCTAATGCTTTGATCTTCGTTCGTGTATGTCTATTAGAATTTGTCACTTGATTATCTCGGCCACTTGATTATTGTTGAACGATGGTGATGTTCGTGACTTATTCAACTACGTATATATTCGTATATTCTGTCACTTGCTTCCCACGTCTTTGAATCTGGACTGTTAGCTCTGGTCGTTCGATATTGTTTTGATGCTGATGATTTTATTGACTAAATCAAATGCGTATATTTTTGATGTTGCTCGGTTGACTTGGTTTAAAATACTTCAATGTTGATTTATCTTCTTCGACTTCGGCCAATATTTTTGATACATTATTTCTCGGCCTTCACCTGTGTGCTTTGACTTGATTTTTGTCATCACCTGACTTTGATTTGAAACTGCTTATATGTGTATATTTGTGTCATCACCATCTATATATGATATCAGCTCTGTTCGAATTGTTTGCTTGTTCACTGGCTTTGTTTATTGGTGTCACTGCTTGATGTGCATTGAGTCTGTTCCTGGTCGAGTTCATTGCATTGTTCTTGACCTCGAGCTCTGTCCATTAGCTCATCTCTGTTGCACTATAAGCTGTTATCAACTGGCTTGGATTACTTAGTTTGTTGCTTGCATTGTTGTTCTTGTAATTGTGTATCAGTGATGCTTTGTTGCAGTTGCCTCTGTCTTAGTCATGTGCTCACTGTATTACTGTTTGCATTCAATACAAACATTGTTGACTTCACTTGCATACTTGTTCATCATGTACATTTTAATTAGAGCTTTACCTGGTCGTCTGCACATCTGTTTTTGGCCTATAGTGTTCATTTTGTACTCCTGGTCTGCTGTTGAACTTCACTGCACTAGATTGTGATGTGGTTTTGGTAGAGTTGCTTCACTTGTACCGACTTTGATACATTGATTCTTGGCTTCATGTCCGTTTGATGATTTGTATTACCTGAACTATCTTGATCTTGGGTACTGCTTCATCTGCGAGGGGTATGTATGTGTATGCATATATATATATATATATGTGCATACATGTATAGTTGTATCTGCTTGACTTCGGATTTTCTTTGTGACTTCTCTGCAGTTTGTCTTCTTTGATGCACTGTTGCATTTGTACATCTGGACATGTATTTGTTGTCTGCACCTATGTACTTCGACTTTGGCATTTTTCCTTGTTCTAAATTTTGATGTAAGTACTGTCCAGTTATAGTATTCCATATGTTTACAAATTCATACACTCATGTTTTTGGAGACTGTTTGCATCCAGTTGCATTTTAGTCTTCATATATATATATGTATGTTCGAATTTGCATTCTTGCTCTTGAAGTTATGGACTTGGTTTTGGGTTATGTTGTTTATCAATTCCTTTGTCTACACTATGCACTTTGCTTGGACACCTGTTATCCAAATCTGCATATATGTACATACATACATAGGTATGTGTGTGTACATATATGGTCGGAATTGTACCAAGTTTGTGTTATTTTTAAAAATGCAAATTGCAGTTATCTTGGTTCAAAACTGATAATTGTTTCTGGGCATTTCATTTTAGCAAATTATTAAGTTGTCTTGGTTTGGTTTCTTCCTCACTTCGGCCTTGGCTACCACGTTGCCCTGTAACATATGCCTATATGTTGAGGGTCACTGCATTGATCTTTTATGCCTTTGAATTATCACTTCATGTTACATCTGTTAGGTGTAATAGTATTGAACTACCTTATGTTCATATACATTTCCTGTTGAGTTTGCTCCATCCAGTTTCATGCATACTTGACACTGCAGTTTCTTCACTTGGTTCCTACTTTTATACCACTACATGTTGTTTATGTTACCCGGATTTATGTGCATGTGTCTTTGAACATATGTGTTTGTGGCTGCACTTCATTTATCAGTGCAGTACTCACCTCTCTTGTTATTCCTTGAGTTGAACCCGATTTCGGGGTTTGACCTTGCGATCATTGTGACTTTCATTGTGCTCTTGTGTATCTCCTGCGATAGTGGCGAGGCAGTACACGCGTGCGTGCACTGCAGCCCTATCAGATTTGACAGTTTTAAATTGACGTTTCAATTGTTTAAATTGCTTTGGATTTCTGTTTTGTGGATTAACACTGTTTAGTGCTATATCCGCCGTTATCCGGTTCTCTTATCGAGAAGTTGGGTATACGAGATTTCTTTGATTGTCGTCTATTTGATATTTGATTATTATTGCTTCTGTGCACTAATAACTGAGTTTGAATTAGACTGACCCGGGTATTATTTTCTTTTGAATGTAATACTCGGGTCAGACCGAGTATTTACAGGTTGTAGATTTTTAGCTTTGGGTTGCTGCTAGAGCTACGAAGACTTTTTATATCATTTGAAGTGGTCTTCGTCTTGTTGTAGTAGTCAGTGTGTCTGTTTTAAGATGATAATGTATTCATGTATATTAGTCGATAATGTACTTGTATATATAACTTCTTGAGTCGACAATTGTAGTTGTATCATTTGTATTGTGTCAAATGTATTGTAACTGATATCAGTTATTGTATATATGAGACTTTTCGTTCCATCTTTATTCCGCATTTATGTTATCTGTGTTATTTTTATATCTATTGTCCTAAACTATTATAGCCACTGTGTAGTAGCTTTGAGTTTGTATCGGTATGTCGGATTTCCTCTAAAGATGAAATGCAATGTTTTATTATCTGACATATCGGTGCTCGCACAAAGCAATTACATAGATGGTCGCTCCTCAACAGCCTTATTCTCCGTGCTAGTTGACAGCACTACACCGTAGTGTTCTTGGCTAGCGTGGGTATAGAGGTGGGGCGTCACAGCTTGGTATCAGAGCATGGGGTTTAGGACAATTATAAAACATAACTTAGATGGAACATGTGTTACAACTATTTGTCGATGTTTTATCTCTCATCTTTACATATGATTATTTTTGACTGTTAGGTATGAATTCCTAACGCTTATTCTTATGTTTTCGGCTTTGAATTGATTTAGCCGATGTTGATATTGTTTTAATTTGGAAAATTAAAGCCATTTTGACTTTTGGACTTTGTTCCACTTTTGTTCTATGCTATGAGTGTCATTGTGTACCTGTTACACTATGATGAAAAATAGCTGGACCAGTTGCAAATTGAGTAATTTTGATTTCTCATTCACATCTAGTTTGAATCTCAGCGATTTTGAACTTGATATTTTGTGTTTTCCTCATCTTGAATTCCATTCGACTTCGGTCACTTTGTTTTTGAGAAATTGCTAATTTCTTGATTTTTAAGACTCTGATTTTGTTTGCCGTTGGTTTCTTTGATAATGATGATTGAATCATTTTGTACTCGACTGCGGCTATTAATTGTTGACTTCGACATTGACTTGATTCTTACTTTTGTTGAAGTCATTTATGCATTTCTGCTCGTTTTGCTTTGTTTTTCCAGTTGATAATCGATTCTTCATTTCTAATTAGTTGTTATCACCTTTGTCGATTTTGATAACTTCTATTTCTGGAATTTTTGGGTATTCCTACTTTGATGAATTTGGAATCGAATTCTTTGGATGTTATTCACGTCTTCGAACGTGAAATTTTAGTGAACTGACTTGGTTTCCTAATTTAATCGATTCTTGATCATTTCCCCGATTTGTTGCTATCATTTATTAGCAACTTTGATGACATTTTCTTCGGGATTTTTGTGAACATACTTTCTGATGGATTCAGTATCGATTTCTTTGGATTCCATTCACATCTTCGTATGTGAATTCTTGTGATTGATTGTTTCTACAATCATTTTTGTGATTTGTCACTTTAAAAATATAAAGGTTTTCTATACTAGTAGTAAATCTTAAATTCCTTTTTCCAAACGATTTCAAAACTATTTTACTACAAAGCTCTTTTTCTTAAACCGTTTTCCAATCTATTAGTATATACAAGCCTTTATTTCACTCGTATGAGAAATTGAATTAAACGGCTTAGTAAAACAAGTGGTATGAAACGCTTGCGTTTACTTCGTCGGTTAACTCCTGGACTTGTTCGATTGAACCTTTTGTGACAATTTTCTAGTGTAATTGACACTTCTCGTTGATCATAACGATCATTGTAAGGTTAGACTAGACCGCAGTAGTGTGATTCCGACTCACACATATCTCTTTGTTCGCAAGGTTAGTCTAGACCGCAGTAGTGTGATTCCGACTCACACATATCTCTTTGTTCGCAAGGTTAGTCTAGACCGCAGTAGTGTGATTCCGACTCACACATATCTCTTTGTTTGCAAGGTTAGACTAGACCGCAGTAGTGTGATTCCGACTCACACATATCTTTTTGTTTGCGAGGTTAGACTAGACACCACTTGTGTGATTCCATTCACACATACCTTTTTGCTTTTTGGTTAGTCTGGACCTTAATTAGTGTGATTCCGACTCACACATATCTTTTTGTTTGCAAGGTTAGACTAGACACCACTTGTGTGATTCCATTCACACATACCTTTTTGCTTTTTGGTTAGTCTGGACCTTAATTTGTGTGATTCCACTCACCCATGTCTTTTTTCTCTGCGAGGTTAGCCTAGACCTCAATCTGTGTGATTCCGACTCACACGCGTGGGATAGCGACCCACGGTCTTCGGACCATTCCTGTGTGAAACTTTAATGGATGGCTTCCATGAGATAGCGTCTCATCTTGTGATACCGGTATTTTGGAGTTATCATGCTCCCATTTTGTGATAGGCATTTCCCTTTTCCTTTTTATGGTTTAGACTAGCAAATGTGCGATGTCTCTTTCTCTGCGAGGTTAGCCTAGACCTCAATCTGTGTGATTCCGACTCACACGCGTGGGATAGCGACCCACGGTCTTCGGACCATTCCTGTGCGAAACTTTAATGGTTAGCCACCATGAGATAGCGTCTCGTCTTGTGAAACCGGTGTTTTGGAGTTTTCATACTCCCGTTTTCTGATAGGCTCTTTTCCCCCTCTTTTTGTGATTTCTGGATTTCTTGTGATGATTTCTAGAATTTGTGCTTCACCAATTTTCGTGATTTCTATTGACAAGTTTTGTCAATTTTTGTGTATTGGTGAATTCATGTGTTATTGACTTGTTATGAATACAAGTTTAGGGTATGATATCCCTTTCTATCTTTGAGAAGATTCTTGTGACATTTTTGATGAATGAAAATTCATTTGGCATTATATTTTGATGCCAGTTATTTTGATGAGATTTTGACGTGTTAACTTCAGTACTCGTCAATTTTGAAATGGATTTACAAGCGGTTCTCCCGCAATACTGATATTGCTAATTTAATCACGTGTTTTCAAAATTCTTTATTTTTAAAAGTTGTTTCAAAAATATAAATTAAAATTGTTTTCAAAGTTTTTACAGCTTACATTTTCAAAAGAACGAGGAAGCGATTTAAACATTTCAGAAAAATCGAGGACTATGACCCCTTTCTTTTACTGATTCGCTTAATTCCAGACTTGTCCGTTTGAGAATGTGAAATGTTATTTTTAAAACACACAATCCTGCACTTTCAAGGAAACGATAAAGAGATTTAAACGATTTAGCAAAAGTACGGACTATGAAACCATACTTTTACTACTTCGGTTAATTCCGGACTCGTTAATTGAATATTTATGACTTCTGATTATCGTTTTTGATAATTAGATGTTTGTGATTTCTGATTATCGTTTTTGATAATCAGATATTTGTGAAATTTGATTATCGTTTGAGATAATTAAATATTTTTCGATTTGATAATCGAATCTTTGTGATTTCTGATTATCGTTTTTGATAATCAGATATTTGTGAAATTTGATTATCGTTTGAGATAATTAAATATTTTTCGATTTGATAATCGAATCTTTGTGATTTCTGATTATCGTTTTTGATAATCAGATATTTGTGAAATTTGATTATCGTTTGAGATAATTAAATATTTTTTCGATTTGATAATCGAATCTTTGTGATTTCTGATTATCGTTTTAGATAATCAGATATTTGTGAAATTTGATTATCGTTTGAGATAATTAAATATTTTTCGATTTGATAATCGAATATTTGTGATTTCTGATTATCGTTTTTGATAATCTGATATTTGTGAAAATTCGATTATCGTTTTAGATGATTGAATATTTGCGATTTTGAGATTCGAGCTTCGTCTTTTTCTCTGACGATTCAGGTGAGTAATTTGATTTACTCACATTCAATTCGTTCAGTACGTGATTTCTGCTCTGATTCCTTTTCTTTCAATTGCTAGAACTCGATTGATCCTTGCTTTTGATAGTCGTCTGATTTTGATTCCTTGATCCCCACGATTGTTGATTCTTTTGATTTGAATCAATCGAACCTTTTGATTTCATATCTAATACTTCTCCTGCTGACATTTGCTTTGCTTATGCATTCGTCATTGCCATGCTCTTATGGTTGTTACCTTTTTGTCCATTTATTCTTTATGATTGCGAGGACGCAATTTCTTTAAGGAGGGGAGTCTATAACAACCCAGTATTTTGCATCAATTGATTATCGAAATTAGATGATTGAAATTGCTATTGAAATTTAAAATCAATTTGAAATTTTCTTTTGAAAAATAAAAAATAAAATGGTTAAGTCTTTTTGGTTGCCGTGATAACTAACCAAGACAACCCGATCCCCTATTCAATATTATCTTCTGCCCTTCTTCCTTTTGGCTTGTGAAAATGGTGGCTCGTCTGGAATTAGGGCTTCGACCTCGTCGCTTCCGAAATTGGGGCTTTGTCCTTGTTCGTTCCACTGGCAAATTAGGAGCTTCGGCTCTGTCAATCTTTGAAGCTCACTTCGGCTGATTCGATTTTTGGTCAAGCTCTTCCTTTCGCTTCGGGGAAAAAGGTGAGTTCTGCTCACTTCTAATTCATACTCGAGTATTATTCTGTTGTTATGCTCGATTGTTTTGAGATGTTTGTTCTCGTGGTTAATCACTGTTATGAGTTTGAGTTCGACGACGTTGATTTCATCTCTGTGATTTTGGCTAATGCTTTGATCTTCGTTCGTGTATGTCTATTAGAATTTGTCACTTGATTATCTCGGCCACTTGATTATTGTTGAACGATGGTGATGTTCGTGACTTATTCAACTACGTATATATTCGTATATTCTGTCACTTGCTTCCCACGTTTTTGAATCTGGACTGTTAGCTTTGGTCGTTCGATATTGTTTTGATGCTGATGATTTTATTGACTAAATCAAATGCGTATATTTTTGATGTTGCTCGGTTGACTTGGTTTAAAATACTTCAATGTTGATTTATCTTCTTCGACTTCGGCCAATATTTTTGATACATTATTTCTCGGCCTTCACCTGTGTGCTTTGACTTGATTTTTGTCATCACCTGACTTTGATTTGAAACTGCTTATATGTGTATATTTGTGTCATCACCATCTATATATGATATCAGCTCTGTTCGAATTGTTTGCTTGTTCACTGGCTTTGTTTATTGGTGTCACTGCTTGATGTGCATTGAGTCTGTTCCTGGTCGAGTTCATTGCATTGTTCTTGACCTCGAGCTCTGTCCATTAGCTCATCTCTGTTGCACTATAAGCTGTTATCAACTGGCTTGGATTACTTAGTTTGTTGCTTGCATTGTTGTTCTTGTAATTGTGTATCAGTGATGCTTTGTTGCAGTTGCCTCTGTCTTAGTCATGTGCTCACTGTATTACTGTTTGCATTCAATACAAACATTGTTGACTTCACTTGCATACTTGTTCATCATGTACATTTGAATTAGAGCTTTACCTGGTCGTCTGCACATCTGTTTTTGGCCTATAGTGTTCATTTTGTACTCCTGGTCTGCTGTTGAACTTCACTGCACTAGATTGTGATGTGGTTTTGGTAGAGTTGCTTCACTTGTACCGACTTTGATACATTGATTCTTGGCTTCATGTCCGTTTGATGATTTGTATTACCTGAACTATCTTGATCTTGGGTACTGCTTCATCTGCGAGGGGTATGTATGTGTATGCATATATATATATATATGTGCATACATGTATAGTTGTATCTGCTTGACTTCGGATTTTCTTTGTGACTTCTCTGCAGTTTGTCTTCTTTGATGCACTGTTGCATTTGTACATCTGGACATGTATTTGTTGTCTGCACCTATGTACTTCGACTTTGGCATTTTTCCTTGTTCTAAATTTTGATGTAAGTACTGTCCAGTTATAGTATTCCATATGTTTACAAATTCATACACTCATGTTTTTGGAGACTGTTTGCATCCAGTTGCATTTTAGTCTTCATATATATATATATGTATGTTCGAATTTGCATTCTTGCTCTTGAAGTTATGGACTTGGTTTTGGGTTATGTTGTTTATCAATTCCTTTGTCTACACTATGCACTTTGCTTGGACACCTGTTATCCAAATCTGCATATATGTACATACATACATAGGTATGTGTGTGTACATATATGGTCGGAATTGTACCAAGTTTGTGTTATTTTTAAAAATGCAAATTGCAGTTACCTTGGTTCAAAACTGATAATTGTTTCTGGGCATTTCATTTTAGCAAATTATTAAGTTGTCTTGGTTTGGTTTCTTCCTCACTTCGGCCTTGGCTACCACGTTGCCCTGTAACATATGCCTATATGTTGAGGGTCACTGCATTGATCTTTTATGCCTTTGAATTATCACTTCATGTTACATCTGTTAGGTGTAATAGTATTGAACTACCTTATGTTCATATACATTTCCTGTTGAGTTTGCTCCATCCAGTTTCATGCATACTTGACACTGCAGTTTCTTCACTTGGTTCCTACTTTTATACCACTACATGTTGTTTATGTTACCCGGATTTATGTGCATGTGTCTTTGAACATATGTGTTTGTGGCTGCACTTCATTTATCAGTGCAGTACTCACCTCTCTTGTTATTCCTTGAGTTGAACCCGATTTCGGGGTTTGACCTTGCGATCATTGTGACTTTCATTGTGCTCTTGTGTATCTCCTGCGATAGTGGCGAGGCAGTACACGCGTGCGTGCACTGCAGCCCTATCAGATTTGACAGTTTTAAATTGACGTTTCAATTGTTTAAATTGCTTTGGATTTCTGTTTTGTGGATTAACACTGTTTAGTGCTATATCCGCCGTTATCCGGTTCTCTTATCGAGAAGTTGGGTATACGAGATTTCTTTGATTGTCGTCTATTTGATATTTGATTATTATTGCTTCTGTGCACTAATAACTGAGTTTGAATTAGACTGACCCGGGTATTATTTTCTTTTGAATGTAATACTCGGGTCAGACCGAGTATTTACAGGTTGTAGATTTTTAGCTTTGGGTTGCTGCTAGAGCTACGAAGACTTTTTATATCATTTGAAGTGGTCTTCGTCTTGTTGTAGTAGTCAGTGTGTCTGTTTTAAGATGATAATGTATTCATGTATATTAGTCGATAATGTACTTGTATATATAACTTCTTGAGTCGACAATTGTAGTTGTATCATTTGTATTGTGTCAAATGTATTGTAACTGATATCAGTTATTGTATATATGAGACTTTTCGTTCCATCTTTATTCCGCATTTATGTTATCTGTGTTATTTTTATATCTATTGTCCTAAACTATTATAGCCACTGTGTAGTAGCTTTGAGTTTGTATCGGTATGTCGGATTTCCTCTAAAGATGAAATGCAATGTTTTATTATCTGACATATCGGTGCTCGCACAAAGCAATTACATAGATGGTCGCTCCTCAACAGCCTTATTCTCCGTGCTAGTTGACAGCACTACACCGTAGTGTTCTTGGCTAGCGTGGGTATAGAGGTGGGGCGTCACAATATGGTATGGATGGAGTAACTTCCTTTGATGAGATTACTGCTACTACTACTTCATACTCATCATCTAATCCACTCGTAATTGATAAGATTTGTCATGTATCATTTACTGCATGTCCTGCTGCACTGAGTAAATCGCATAATGTTTTAACTTTTGTTAGATACTCCCTTATAGACATATCACCTTTCTTTAAATTCTACAGCTGTCTTTTGTAGTGTATCACTTTTGCTGCAGATTGAGAATTAAACACTTGTTCTATGGTAGACCAGATTTCTTGAGAAGTATTGCACCCTATCAGTTGTGGTAATAAGCTTCCACTTATGGTTGATAACAGCCATGAACTTAAAAGGTTATCTTGTCTCTGATGTATTGTATATTCTCTGTTTACCATTGGAATTCTTTCATTGTTTTTCACATACTGCTCTGGTGTAGTTTTTGACCCAAGAATGTATGATTCCATTCCATATCCTTTTACTGCTATTTGAATTTGAAATTTCCACAGTAGATATTTTGTTTCATCTAACTATGTTTGTATCAACTATATTTATGGGTTGACTAAGATCTTTGATATATTTCTTGTGATGGTTTGTTGTACATGAATTGATGGTGGATTTGGTGAAGATGATGAGTAGCTGTCTATATCTCCTTCGGCCATGAATGAATAATAGCAAAGATTTTTGATAATTGAATCAAATGAGAGAGAAAGAATTGTTCCGACCGATCAAGAATCACCCAGATGAGTAAAAAATTTGATTTATTGATAAAAATCTTAAAGCAGCCAGAAGATTGGATGATGATATCTCTATCAATCTTCTAGGCACGGCTTAATGATGAACTTTTGCTTCAAGAATGAAAAAATCACAGCAGATTCATATGATGAGATTGTTATCCAATGAACTGCGGCAGTTGCAGCCTACCTAGGTGATGAGAATGACTCTGATGGGTAACGGCATGACATTGTTTTGTCATTTGATAGTTTTTATTGCTCTGATACCATATAGAAAAATTAGAAGAAGAATATTATGATTTCTGTTATTATATTTGTTGATTGATACAATGATAGTTGCTGTGTATTTATAATAGCAGCAATGCAAAGATAATATCCTTTTATAGGCTAATGAGCTTTTTGGGTTAACCGCATACCCACATCATTCTCTTATATTGTTATGATAAATACATTATGTCGACTGACTCATCTAATACATAATGCATGATATTCTAACCGCTGTTTATCAATATAGCTTGTAAATAATCGAAGATAACTATTTTCTTTTCTTAAGCTTGGGTAAAGCTTTCTTGGTAATGAAATATGATGTCATAATACTGAAAATTATATTTGTTAGTCGTAACGTCAGAAAGGTGTTACGAAATTGTTATTTAATAACGTTAGAAAAGCGTTACTAAACTGTATACACAAATTGCTAACAGTAACATTACAAAAGTGTTACGAAACTGTTACAATTATGTTGCAAATTACAACAACAACAAACCGTCACAGGTACGTCGCAAAATTGTTAAAAGTAGTACTTGTGCGGTTAACAAATAAGCAATAAAAAGCGTACCGATTATATTTGTCCTAGTCCAGTGTAAACTGTTTCCTTGAAACAGAATTGCTCCCTCAATGGCGCTGAAGGGATGAGGAACAACTGTTTCCCAAGATGAAATGGACCGATCTCTACAATGCTGCGTTGGCAATTGCAGAGCAATGACGAACTCAAGAGATTTTTTTAAGAACAGAGTTTAGAGGAGAAAGGAATACAGAAAAAATTCAGTGATATGTTTCTAATTTCGTTCTGCCTATATATAGGCACAGGGAGGTGCCTATTCGGTAAAAGGCATATCAAGGCACCTGTTTGAACGGTTGTGACTGTTGGAAAGGTTGCGACTCTTTACCAGGCGGTGCGACCGTTTGAATTTGAATAGACAGAAATAAAATCTGCTCGGTCTTAACAACCACGCCAAGCCAACTGCCAACTACCAACTACAAAGTACTAAGTGCCTCTAATACGCCTCAAACGTCCATTCGCCCACACCGCGGGTGCGGGTTCGGGGGTGGGCGCTCGTGCGCGTGCCGGGTGGTGCGGTGCAACACCCGTTATAGCTTGTGTCTCTCTTTGTCTATATGAATTGTCATAGTGTCCACATCTTAGTATATAAACAGAAATAGTTTATTATATTCTACGATGTGGTTCTATTCAACTTCCAAGGCAATTAATGCCTTAACATTCCCCAATACAACTCATTCATTTCTAACAATCCCCTACATGAATGATTATTTGTTCAATTTGTTCTTAAATTTATGCGAAACATTTATCGTATCGGTTAAAGTAGCACGTAAGCCTTGAACTTTGTTTATCCTTTTGACTTACTGGCGAATCAGTAGATTAGGTTGTCTTTGAATTGTAAGCCTTTTTGTATAAATCCAAAATAGACAATACACAATAAGTGTTTCTTATATTCCTTGGTTCTATGTTTGTGTTCGTTTTTGCCATGAACACCAGCTTGGTCTCATGAGTGTTTATAGAATTTGGCCTCATAATTCTCCTTGAAGCGGCGCCTTCGCACTCACGTAGGTGATTCTATAAAGGTTATTCGTAATTCCCTACTTGGTTCTTTAGTATTACCAAGTACATACGTCATTAAAAGTATCAAAACTTATCCTATTCTCCAGCGAGTAATGCACTGACTATCATAGGAATGGTTTGAGTGTATACCAATGCCATTAAGTTTATCTTAAACTTAGTTGTCCCTTTGAACCAAGATCATGGGATCTCCAGTCAACTAGGTAGGGTTTTCATTTTAGAGAAACTTTTAGTTTATGGGTCTTAGCCCCATTCCCATCGATAAGATTTGAAATTTCTCTCTAGGCAAGCCTTTTGTTAGTGGATCTGCAATGTTATCTTTTGACCTTACATAGTCTATAGTGATAACTCCATTAGAGAGAAGTTGTTTTACGGTTTTATGTCTACGACGAATATGCCTAGATTTACCATTGTATAGTGTACTATTAGCTCTACCAATAGCTGATTGACTATCACAATGTATGCATATTGAAGGCATAGGTTTGTTCCAATTCGGAATGTCTTCCAAAAAACATCGAAGCTGGTCTGCTTCTTCTGCGGCTTTATCTAGTGCAATAAATTCTGATCCATTGTTAACCTTGCTATGCGAGTCTGTTTGGATGATTTCCATGAAATTACTCCATTTTCTAATGTGAACACATATCCACTTGTGGATTTTGTGTCATTTGAACCAGTTATCCAATTTATATCACCGTATCCTTCCACTATTGAAGGATATTTATTATAGTATAATCCTTAGTTCTGTGTATACTTTAGATATCCTAGAACTCTGATTATCTCTTTCCAATGATTTTTACCAGGATTGCTGGTATACCTACTCAGCTTACTTACAACATATGCGATATCTGGCCTAGTGCAGTTCATGACATATATGATACTTCCTAGTATACAAGAGTATTCAAGCTGATAGATACCATCACCAGTGTTCTTTACCCAATTTTGGTTCATATCTACTGGTGATTTTGCAATAGTTATATTATGTTGTTTGAACCTTTCAAGTATTTTGGCAATGTAATGTGATTGAGATAATGCATATTCCTGTGTTATCTTCAAAATTTTGACACCCAAAATTACATCAGCTATTCCTAGGTCTTTCATGTCGAATCTAGAAGATAACATATCCTTTGTTGACTTATTATGGCCTTATTATTACCTAGGATCAATAAATCATCAACATAAAGACAAACAATGACATATCCAATATCTGTATGTTTTATATAAACACATTTATCTGATTCATTTATTTTGAATGCATTTGATAACATAGTTTCATCAAATTTCTCGTGCCATTGTTTTGAAGCTTGTTTAAGGCTATAAAGTGATTTTACTAACTTGCATACCCTATTCTCATTTCCTGGGCTTAAATACCCTTCAGGTTGCTACATGTATATTTCTTCTTCTAGATCACCGTTCAAAAATGCAGTTTTTACATCCATTTGATGTGTTTCCAAATCAACTATGGATGCAATTGCAATAAGCATCCTAATTGATGTTATTCTAGTTACTGGTGAGTATGTGTCAAAATAATCCAGGTCTTCCTTTTGTTTGAATCCTTGGACTACAAGACAAGCTTTATACTTGTCTATTGAACCATCGGGTTTCAATTTCTTCTTAAATATCCATTTATTACCTAAGGTGTTGCATCCTCAAGGTAAATCAACTAACTCCCATGTATGGTTAGCCATAAAAGATTCGATCTCAGAGTTAATGTCATCCTTCCATTAAGGAGCATCGGCGGAGGACATAGCTTGTTTCTATGTTGATGGATCGTCTTTTATCATAAATGTGTAGAAGTCTGATCCAAAGTTTCTTGAGGTCCATGACATTTTGCTTCTCCTTGGTTCCTCCACTTGTTGATTAGTACTATTTTGCTGAAAATTATCAATATTTTGTTCAGCATCCTCAAGAGAATTAGAGTTTTCATTTTCCCTTAGTCTTTTTTGAGTATAATTTTTAGTACCCTGTTTTAAAGGGTATACGTGTTCGAAAAATCTAGCATTTCTTGACTCAATGATGGTATTTACATGAATATCATCAACTTCAGATTTGTACACCAAAAATCGATAAGCTGCACTGTTTTGTGCATATCCAATGAATACATAATCAATTGTTTTTGGTCCAATTTTGACATTCTTTGGTTTAGGTACCTCTACTTTTGCAAGACACCCCCACACTTTTAAGTATTTATAGGATGATGCTCTATATTTTCAAAGTTCGTAGGGAGATTTTGATGTTTTCTTTCGTGGTATTTTATTTAAAAAATGATTTGCAGAAATAATAGCTTCTCCTCAGAAGTTATATAGCAAGCTAGAACTTATTAGTAAGGCATTCGTCATTTCTTTAAGAGTTCTATTTTTCCGTTCGGCTATACCGTTGGATTGAGGTGAATACGGGCTATAGTTTGGTGTATAATACCATGCTCAGCGCAGTATTGCTCAAAGGAAAATTCATATTCTCCTCCTCTATCACTTCTTAAAGCTTTCATTTTCTTGTTGAGTTGATTTTTAACTTCTGCTTTATACCGCTTAAACATATCGAATGCCTCGTCCTTGCTTCTAAGGAGATACACATAACAGTACCTTGTACAGTCATCAATGAAAGTGATGAAGTACCTTTTTCCTCCTCTAGTTTGACACATTTTTAAGTCACATACATCTGTGTGTATTAAGTCTAGAGCTTCAGTTTCTCTTTCAACATGATGAAATGAGGTTTTAGTCAATTTTGCTTCAGCACAAGTTTCACATTTATAACTTGGATCTATTGTAAACTTAGGTATAAAGTCTAAGTTAATCATTTTTCGTAATGTATCAAAATTAACATGGCCCAATCTAGCTGCCATGTATTAGAGGATTTAGTGATATAAACAGAAGAATTATCTTTATTATCACAATCCTTTGGCACAACAGTCATTACATTCATTTTAAACAAGCCATCACTCACATGTCCTTTCCAAGCATAAACTCTGTTCTTTGATAATAAAAAGTTATCGGATACAAAGACTAACTTGAAGCCATTCTTGCTTAGTAGTGAACCAGAAACCAAATTCTTTTGAATTTCTAGGACGTATAAAACATCATTCAGCGTAAGTTCTTTTCCAAAGGTCATCTTTAGCACAATTCTGCCTTTTCCTTCAACCTTTGATGTAGAGGAATTTCCCATAAACAGTTGTTCTTGTTGGATCATAGGTATATAGTTCGAGAACATCCACTTATTGGTGTAGATATGTCTTGTGGCGCCAGTGTCCACAAACCAATCTTTGGATTTGCCAATTAAGTTGCATTCAGAAATCACCACAAACAAGTTTATTTCAGAAATGTCATCAGAGAGTTTCTCGCATTCGGTGATATTTGCTTGTTCTTTCTTTTTCTTTGGACCTTGGCACTCGTTGGCCTTATGTCCTTTCTTCCAGCAGTTGTGACAATTTCCTTTGAACTTCTTTGTTTTCTTTGTGTTTGGATTGTAATCCCATTTCCGCTTGTTTTTTTTCTCAGCCTCGACTACATTTTCCTTTGCCACAATTGCATTAGTCGTTTTCTTTTTCGATTTCCTGTTGTCCTCTTCGATTCCAAGTTGAATAACAAGAACTTCCATAGTCATTTCCTTGCGCTTATGTTTTAGATAATTCTTGAACTCTTTTCATGACGGGGTTAGCTTTTCGATGGCAGCAGCCACTTGAAATGATTCGCTTAAGGACATCCCTTCATCATGGATTTCGTGTATTATTACCTGTAACTCTTGGATTTGACTGATAATGGTTTTGGCATCTACCATTTTGAAATCGAGGAACTTTCCGACAATGAACTTTTTCATTCGAGCGTCCTCCGTCTTATACTTTTTATCCAGGGAAGCCTAGAGTTGTTTCGAAGTCTTCACTATGAAATACACATTATACATACTGTTATCCAGTCCATTTAATATGTAGTTTTTACATATGAAGTCCGAATTGTTCCATATGTTGAGTGCTTCAGCTTTGGTTGCATCAGTCTCTAGTTCGTCCACTTTCGGAGCATCCTCAGTGAGAAATTACGCAAGGTTAAGAGTAGTCAAGTAAAACAGTATTTTCTACTGCTAACATTTGAAACCTACTCCAGCAAATTTTTCTGGCCTCTCACCATGTGAAAAAGCGATAGTGGTTGCTGGAACCATTTTTCTGTTCTCAGCGGTGGCCACGGTCGGTTTGATTGTCGATGTATTGCTGTCTTGAGCCATTGTCTGAAATATAGTGAATCCAATCAGTGATAAACATTACGAAAATTCTAATAGTTTTAACCGTGCAAGTACTACTTTTTAACAATTTTGCTATATACCTGTGACGGTTTGTTGTTGTTGCAATTTGCAACATAATTGTAACAGTTTCATAACATTTTTGTAACGTTACTGTTAGCAATTTGTGTATATAGTTTAGTAACGCATTTTTGACGTTACTAAATAACAATTTCGTAACATCTTTCTGACGTTACGACTAACAATTTTGAATCAGAATTGCTCCCTCAATGGCGCTGAAGGGATGACGAGCAACTGTTTCCCAAGATGAAACAGACCGATCTCTAGAATGCTGCGCTGGCAATTGCAGAGCAACGATGAACTCAAGAGATTATTTTAAGAACAAAATTGGAGGAGAAAGGAATGTAGAAAAAATTCAGTGATATGTTTCTGATTTCGTTCTGCCTAGATATAGGCACGGGGAGGTAGGCACCTATTTGAACGGTTGCGACTGTTGGAAAGGTTGCGACCCTTTACCAGGCGGTGTGACCGTTTGAATTTGAACAGGCAGAAATAAAAACTGCTTAGTCTGAACAGCCACGCAAAATGCTAAGTGCCTCAGACGCCCATTCGTCCACGCCTCTGGCGTGGACGCGTACGTGTGCAGGGTGGTGCGTTGCACCATCCGTCATGGCTTGTGTCTCTCTTTGTCTGTATGAATTGTCATTGTATCCAAATCTTAGTATATAAATACAAATAGTTTATTATATTCTAAGATGTGTGACTATTCAAATTCCAAGGCAATTAGTGCCTTCACATTCCCCAATACAACTCATTCATTTCTAACAATATTTTCATTATGTAACAATTTAAGAAAGCAGTTTCTTGACATACTCTATTAGACGCGTTCCTAAAAGTGTTATATCCATCCACGATACTAATGTTATGCAACATATGGTCTTTTATTATTATTCTATATTGGGTGCAAAGCTTGGTCATATATATATATATATATATATATATATATGCAACCGTGTATATTAATTTTACATTTTCACATCCTCTTGTATTCTTTTAAGAGTGGACCTGCAGCAATTTTTTTTTCATTGTTTGTTTACACCTGGTCCCTATATGAACACAATATGTTGATGCAAACGATGGATGCATCTGCGGATAAATGGTCGAGCGCTCTATGGTCAAGTAGACTGAATTTGAGTGAATTGTGGTTGAATGATGGTGCACTCCTAAAGATTTTGAATCAGGTCGAAATACTGATATGAAAAGTTGGATCAATGTTTGAAATATAATTATTTGTATGATAAATTTTTTATTTTTGTATTATTTTATTATAGTTATTATTACCTAGATAATTAGTTAACTGTTTAGCTATTATAAGCAAGATTGTAAAATAGCTACAAGCTTACTATGCGGTGGGTTTAGACTAAAGAGTAATTATTCAGACGGGGATTAATGAATATTAATCAAAGTTAAACTTTTTGATATACTAATGTATTTTTCTATAATTTTTTTGATATTTCATGTGAAATTCATTTACTATTGTATAAAATATAAAAAATCACTACAACAAAACAGCCATTTTACAACGGGCAATGCCCGTTATAATATGCATTTCGCAACGGGCATGCGCCCGTTGTATTAGGCCTCGTTGTAATAGGTCGACCATATTTTACAACGGGCAATGCCCGTTGTAATATGGATTTCGCAACGAGCAATGCCCGTTGTAATACATGATATTGCAACGGTTTCTGACCGTTGCAAAATAAATGCAAATTTTTAAAAAAATTGCAGCAGCATCCATGCAGTACATCCATACCAATAATGAATAATTTAACGGGTAATAAATATTACAGGAAAATAGGCACAGGGAAGAAGTCGCAAAATAATTTAGTCTCAAGGACAACAAGTTTGTTTTTTAGTCTGAAGAACACTTTACAGTGTAAACAGAAAATGATAGTCACAACTATCATTCTGTGATTTACACTAGAAAATGTCTTTCAACCTAAAAAAAAACTTCTTGTCCTTAAAACTAAATTTTTCTTCAACTTTTTCTTTGAGCCTAAAAACCTCTAAATATTATCATAAAACAACCAAAATTACATACGAAAAGACTAAAAGCTAGAGTCATAAAATTCCAACATATTCCAAAAAGTTAGATAAGTTTACATCGACATAGTTCTAATATACACATGAATGTTTACATTAACATTTAATAAACCTCCAATTTAGCTTTTTCTCCGCTTTAGAAGTACTTGCATACAGTAAAGGATTTTATAAGTAAAATGTTGAACCTGCTTAGCCAGATATTCAGTTTCCACAAAGTCCGCAAGTTGAGGATCGTTAGATCGAGTTGCTTCCTGTTTTCATTCAATTTAGAAATTTATTATAAACACCCAAAAATTGAAACTGACAAAAATACTAAAAGCAATTTGCGGTTGACTTACACTGTGTAGATGAATCAGCTTCTCATTAGTAAGCTTTTCCAAAGAGAGTGCAAGTTCCATTGCTAAAAATAATAGTATGTGTTAAAACATAAGCTAAGA
Source organism: Allium fistulosum (assembly GCA_030737815.1). NCBI lineage: Eukaryota > Viridiplantae > Streptophyta > Magnoliopsida > Asparagales > Amaryllidaceae > Allium > Allium fistulosum. Next base: position 98,808,870 of record CM060905.1, read on the forward strand.
ATGTTTTTGCTCTACTGACGCAAAACATATAATCGGCGGTGGTTTTGTTTCAAATACATGTATGTTACTTTGACAAGTAATCTGCACCAAAGTTTATGCAGATCAAACATCTAAACTTCTGCAGTTACCATAATTATAAATTATTTAATCCTACAGTTGAAAGTTGAGCCAATAGACAACACGTAGTTAATAAAAAGTCAGTAACCCATTGTTTCTTTATACCATGGAATATGCTAATTTACACAAACTGAATTCTACAGAAGAACAATAACGTGTACATACATTAGATGTGAGTTTCATTAACAACTTCATATAAATGCAACTTCAAATGAATGCATGTTGAAAAATTGAGTGGCTAAACATATATAACCATAAACAAAATATACCATATAATCCATCGCCTTTTTCTGAGTGATCGAATTCTGATAAAGGTGCAATTATGGACTGAAGCTTCACTATACCTCCTCGTTTGTTCTGAGTCAATACAACATCATAACTGATTAGAAAATGAAAATTATAGTTTCGTAAAACCAAAAACATTAGTAGGCGCAAATATGACACCTGATACTCCATTAGTTTCAAAATGGTTAAAAAAATGGATGCATGATGACATTTCATAACATGGAATAAATTAAAAAATATATGTTGCGTGAAGGAATATTTGGAGGCAAAGAATGATGCGAATTTTTCTTGTCTTCGTACATGGATTATATAATGACAATACACAGAAGACAACAAACAAACAATACTATTTCTTGGATGTAGATTTAGCTATGAATTCTAATATTTCGATCCTAGTGCCTGTCTCAAATATTTGTACACACAGGCAGTCCAATAAAAGGTAAATTAATCAAAAGATATATGCAAATTAAACATAGGTTAAACTAATTATTTATGGGAATCAACACAAGATCAATAAGAACACACTGTTAAGAGTATTTAATCTTTATTGTAATGCAAATATAGTTAACTGATAATGATATATTTTTGGGAAATCAGATCACATATTAGACACAATGCACCAGTTTGATTGCAATAACAAACTGTTTGGCTTTATATGTTGTCTGTCATGGTTCATGAGCTATATTCCACTTTTTAACTCTTCAGCAAAGGTAAAATAATATAAGAGATCTAAGATTCTAAGGATAAAAATTGATAGTACAGCTATATGGAGAAAATATATGTTTATAAATGCTTTATTTTAATAGAGACTTTCATACAGATTAATGAGCCAATAGTTAAATATGATTACCGATAAGTATTTCTTTCTTGACCTAATGATTATATTCTTTGATTAAAGCTGCATTATTCCTCAACTCCCTTCTCTTATAACCAAGTTAACAATTAATTAGATAATAAATGACAATGATGAAGTTCCATTAAAGGGAAACATCAACCATAAATCTTACATTCAATACCGATAGGGCTTTCCATAAACAGCACAGCTATAGTTACTTTGACAACACTTATGTTAACACTATCGTTTGATCAAAAAACAAGAAGTAGTTTTCAAATTTCATTCGTCGATCAAATCATGATACAGCTATGTTTACTTGTAAAAACTTGTACGAAGGTTGCATAAGTGATTTTTTTTGGAATTTCGCCTTGTACTGAAACACAATGGTTCTTTATTGCACAATAAAAGATACATCAACAGTTAGAATTAACAGTTAGAATTAAAATATTAAAAGGATATGATACAATAAATCAAGAACCAACGAAAAACAAAACGAACAATTATCTGAAAAGCTTAAGAAATAACGTCATCGTGAAGGAAAACATGATTTCTACAATTGCTGCAGCTGTAGATTCTTGGACCAACTACCTCATCCATCAAATTCTTGCCTGTATTCATCGAGATTCAAATATTCAAAATAAAATCTTCCAAAAATCGCCACTTCCCAGACGTCAACGCCCTCTCTCCAACAAAGACTGCTAAAAACATCTACCACCTGTAGCTTCGACCCAAACCCTAAGCTCCGCCTCCAAAATAATGCCCAATTCGCGATTTTTTTTCTTTCTTCTGAGAATTGAATTGCAAAATGAACTGGGTATCGATTTGAACATTTCGGTTTCAATCAAGTCGAGCATAGGAAAATTGAAAAGTAAAAGCACATACCAGTACTCGACTAAATTGAAGAAGCCGCGAGAAATCTAATTGATCGAAGAAAAGAAATCGAAGCATCAGCAACAAATTGAAGCGACGACTGAATTCCCAAAAAACCCTAGTTTTCGCAAAGAGGACGAACACCATTTTTCACAAGCAAAGATACGACCGAAGGAATAAAAGAAAAGGGGACAGTGTTTTATTATTTGATAATAGTTGGGCAGGCTAAAATTTTATTACAACGGGCATGCATTACAACGGGCATTTTGTGACCGTTGTAAAGTTGGCATCTATTACAACGGGTCTGAATGGACCGTTGTAATAGCCTTCTATTACAACGGACAACCATGCCTGTTGTAAAAAGGGCATTGTATATGACATATTTTACAACGGGCGCTAATGGACCATTGTAATAGCCTTCTATTACAACGTGCAACCAATGCCCGTTGTAAAAAGGACGTTGTAATAGGTTATTTTTGTTGTAGTGAATTTTTGTCAAACACCGTTCTATAAATTTCAAAATACACTTCTCCTCTTTCAATAACCATGCAAATATCTGCAGAAAAAATATAAATATTTGTAGAAAAAATTGCAACAGTATGCAAAATAAATGTTTGCACTAAATAGTGCAAATAGTATATGTTTTATTGCAAATATTTACCTAAAAGCCGTAAATTTTTACTGAAAATAATTATAACAGTGTTTTTTAAAATTTATTTTGGGAAGTTGTGGCAGTGAAATAAATTTGAAAATAATGATGTGTCCATAATTTCCACTAAAATATATCTAAATCTAAAAGTTGAAATTCAGTTACCATTATCTCACTGCAGATATGAAGGTAATATTCAATTTTTAGTTGAATATATTATATAGCATGTGTTGATCCATTTGTTGAACTATGTATCAGTGGCTATGTTTAAAAGACTACTACTAGAATATAATTTGTTAGACATGAGAGAATAGTGACTTTGAAACTTAAAGAATCACTTGAGTTATCAAAAATAAATTAGTCATGCAAAGAGTGGTTTCTTAGGACAGTTGTCTGGTTGCTTAGGGTGAGGTGGTAAGCGTCTCCAGACAAGCTTAGACACACCTAAATGATAATCATCATCTAGCGCCTAATCAGGGATAATTGGATGTTAAAAGAATTGTTAGAACAGTGACAAGTAATTAAACAATTGATTGATATGAATAATTAAGTTTTTGATTAATAATCGATTCTTCTATTATTTTATTTTAGTTTCCAACAATTAAATAGTTATCTATTTATTTATTATTAGATGTAATGAAATTGTTATATAACTAGTATATATAATTAAATAAATAATTCGTTATTGAAAATTCACAAATTGTAAAGAAAAACACTTCATTACTATTAATGGAAAACAAATGCAGAAAGCAATTTTACATGAAAATGGAAATCGATACATTTTCTTGCAATTCTAACTGTTCTTATGCGTTGTATATATTTTTGAATAGTGAATGGCGCCCAGTTGTTGATGGTATCTTACTTTAGAACTTGGGGATGTTTGGCATATGTTCGTATACCTGACCCTAAGAGAATAAAATTAGCAAGTAGAGCATACAAATGTGTATTTATTGGCTATGCTGTTAATAGCAAAGCATATAGATTTTATAACCTGAATACACATAATATAGTAGAAACTAATGATGCTGATTTTTATGAAACTAAGTTTCCTTTTATATTGAGGAATAGTGGGGGCACGTCAAATAACACCGTGCCTATGGGAACATAACTTAATGAATCTTCTGAAATTGAACCTAGAAGAAGTAAAAGAGAAAGAGTTGATAAAGTTTTTGGCTCGGATTTTTGCACTTTTACTATAGAGGAGGATCCCACAAACCTCCAAGAAGCCTTATCTTCATTAGATGCCGACTTTTGGCAAGAGGCTATAAATGATGAGATGGATTCCTTGGAATCCAATAAGACTTGGCATTTAGTAGATTTGCCACCTGGTTGTAAGTCTATATGCTGTAAATGGGTACTTAAAAAGAAATTAAAACCTGATGGCACAGTTGATAAATATAAAGCCCGTTTGGTAGCTAAAGGTTTTAGGCAAAGAGAAAATGTAGACTTTTTTGATACTTTTTCACCCGTAACTAGAATCACATCCATTCGAGTACTAATTTCATTAGCATCTATTCATAATTTAATAATACACCAAATGGATGTTAAAACTGCTTTTTTAAATGGTGAATTAGAAGAGGAAATTTATATGGACCAACTGGAAGGTTTTGTAATTCATGGTCAAGAACATAAAGTTTGCAAATTAGATAAATCATTATATGGTTTAAAACAAGCACCTAAACAATGGCATGAAAAATTTGATAACTTAATAATCTCAAATGGTTTCAAAGTTAATGAAAGTGACAAATGCATTTATTATAAATCTGAAAATGACATTTGCACTATAATATGTTTGTATGTAGATGATCTACTTATTTTTGGATCAAACATTCATGCCATAAATACTGGTAAATCTTTGTTAAGTGCCAATTTTGATATGAAAGATCTAGGTGAAGCAAGTGTAATCCTTGGTATTAAGATTACTAGGTCCGATAAGAGACTTTCTTTGGATCAATCTCATTATATTGAGAAGATCTTAAAGAAATACAATTACTTTGACTGTAAACCTGCATGTACACCATATGATCCTAGTGTAAAGCTATTCAAGAACACTGGTGAAGGTGTAAGACAGTCTGATTATGCGAGCATCATTGGCAGTCTTAGGTATGCCACTGATTGTACTAGACCCGACATTGCCTATGTCATGGGATTATTATGCAGGTTTACTAGTAGACCTGGTATAGAGCATTGGCATGCTATTGAGAAGGTCATGAGATACCTAAAACGAACCATGAACCTAGGGTTACATTATGAAAAGTTTCCAGCTGTCCTTGAAGGCTACACCGATGCAGACTGGAATACTTTATCTGATGATTCAAAAGCAACTAGTGGCTATATATTTAGCATTGCTGGAGGAGCTGTTTCTTGGAAATCCAAGAAACAGACTATTTTGGCTCAGTCTACTATGGAGTCTGAGATGATAGCACTAGCTACAGCTAGTGAAGAAGCAGAGTATTTAAGAAATCTGCTAGCTGAGATTCCCTTATGGGAAAAACCGATACCAGCTGTGTTGATCCATTGCGATAGTACCGCAGCTATTGCAAAAGTACAGAACCGTTATTATAATGGTAAGAGATGACAGATACGTCGTAAGCACAGCACTGTTAGAGAGCTACTCTCTTCAGGAGCTGTTAGAGTGGATCACATACGCAGTGACGAGAATTTGGCAGATCCTTTGACGAAAGGACTGGGCAGAGAGAAAGTCTTTACAACTTCTAGAAAAATGGGACTATTGCCCTTAGATTGTTGAGTCATGCACAATGGTAACCCGACCTAATGACTGGAGATCCCAAGAACTAGGTTCAATGGGTAAGAACAAGTTGTGTAGTGATATGAGTTGAATATGCTATTTTTCATATATATAGAAGCATATATTCTTGAAGTGATTAGAGGTTGAGTTAATAGAAAGTCTTAATGAGATCTATACTCCATTTGGAGTGGAGTACCTACCTTCAGGAGTACTCTTGATAGACTCACCTGTGTGAATGTGGAAATTTGGCCGTTTCCTATGGAGTTTAGGGCAAAAATCCTAGAGCATTCACTAAACTGGGATGGATGTGCATGGCCATAAATGCACGGGCTTACTTGATTGCACTCTAGAAAGATTATGTGTGGTCTGATGTCAGGAATAGAGTTCAAGACTACGTGTCACTCTAGTAAAAACTGAATCTTATCCACTATGCAAAGGTTCATGTCGAAAGACACCTTCGTTTATGCACATTCTTATGTTTTTTCCGAAAATTGCTCGAATTTTTTTTTTAAATTCAAGTGGGGGATTGTTGGAAAATGTTTTAAAGATAAGTGAATTATTAAAAATTGACTAAGTGAATGAATGGCTCCTATATGTGAATAGTCCCACATTGTAGGATTATATGTAAGAATCAAGTATTTATACTTGATTCTTTGAAGCTAAGTTGGGCCCTTTGGGCACCCAATGATGCTCTTTGTGAGGAGGGAGACCATGCTTGACCACCACACACGCGCGCGCCGACCGACCGACCGACTCGACCCGACCCGACCCGGGCCGGGCTCGGGTTCGGGCTTGTAGTGGTGTAACACTTATATTTTTGGTGCAAATTTCTTTAACCGTTTTTGACCAGGCCTTTATTAGAGAACGTTACATAACGTTCATTATTTTGACCCGTTATTTTCTCAGATCCGTTTTTCGAGACCACGTTCCCCAACCAGTAACGTTCTTTTGCTATTCCGCCTTCTTAACTGATAAGAAGACGAAACAGAAAGAACTACATTACTGTTAACAAGCAATGTATTGTGATATTACCGATCATAATTCAAAAGTTTACATTTTTCATCCCAATGTGATTATGGCTGTCCGTTAACTCTTTCAGGTAGGAGAACAGATTGGAATTAAGAGACTTCTATAGTTCATCAAGCAACCAGCACAAGAAATAGCTTAATTCCAAATCTAATATTTCCAATGTAGGTGGGAAGTAGGAATTTCATAGAAAAATGGATGGAATTAAACTACGTCGAAGTTGTTTATAACCAACCATCGACAATTATATTGGCGTCGGAAGCATGATGAAATTTTCTGATGACATTCCGATGCCATTATAATTTTTCCATGGAAAATAAAGACATGGAAATAGGGGTTGAAAATTTTTGACATCTTTCTGATGTCATTCCAACGCCAAATTCATTTCATCCTAACATAAGTAACCCGAATCCATTTCTCTTCTTTCTCTTTAATTATTCAATTTTCCTCGAATAAAGAAAAGTCAATAATCGCTTATTACCAACCCGATCCACCCTACACCTTCGCTCTCCACCCTTCACCGTCGCTCCAGCGTTCACCGTCGGCATGTTCTATCGCTGCGGCTCCATTTTACTCCAGTCCACGCTATCCCTAAATCAACCGTGCTTTATTGCGGCCGCCATCTGCCCACCTCCGCTGTGCTTTAGAATTCGTCACGGGTAAAAGAATGAATGATGTTATTTTAATTTTAATAATTTATGGTATAATTAGTAGAAGTAAATAATGAATGTTGTTATTTTAAATATAATAGCATACAGTATTATTGGTGGCAAAATACAATATATGGCATCGTCACGAGTAAAAAATAATAATATATGCTATTAATAACAAAAATAAATAATTTATGGTATTATTAATAGAATTAAGTAATGAATACCGCTATGCATAAAATATAATAATATATGGTATTATTGGTAAAAAAAATTATAGTACACTGTATTATCATGAGTAAAAATATATTAATACATGCTGCTAATAATAAAAATTAATATTATATGGTAGTAGTAATAATAACTAATGATAATAATAAATAAATAAATGGTATTATTTATACAATATGATAATATATGGAAAAATATATTTTATATGATGAGTAAAAAATTAATAATATATGCTATTAATAATAAAATTAATAACTTACGATTCAAAATTCAAAATTCAAAATATCAAAAAGACAATCAATGGCGTCCACTTGCAACAAGCCTCCCCTTCCTTCTCTCATTGTCTCCTACATCCGACTTCTCCCTTTCACCCTATTTATTTCACTTTCCTTCCCGTTTCTGATCTCGTCTCCCCTCATGCCGAAGAAGTAGAGCTTGTGTCGATTTTAAACACTACAAGAAATTTTATTTTTTGTGGCGCTCAAAAAACGCTACAAAAACTTTTGGTGGCGTTTTGATAAACGCCGCTAGAAAACATGCGACTAAAAATCCATGATTTTTTGTTGCATTTATTTTAACGCCACTATAAATGCATTTTTGGCAGCGTTTTTCAAATGTCACCATAAATCTTTTTGTAGCGTTTAAAAAACGCCACCAAAAGATTTTTTGGCGCTACTAATAGAATTTCCAACTTTACCCCTGTTTTACGGTTGCATTTACTCAACGCCACTATATATATTTCGGTAGCATTTTTGAAACGCTACTAAAAGTTGTTTATTATTTTACACCATTTTTTCATGTTATTATTTCCTGTTAATGGTCTATTTTGGTTCTATTATATCAATCAACAATCACTCACATAATCATAATATTCAAATAAGTTAAAAAACACATTAACCATATAATTAAATAAAATATCCATAACCATTCCAATACAATAGTTTTTCAACAAAATGACCTAACTCACATACAATAACCATTTGTATACAAATTTACACATCGGGTACTAATAAATGTTATATCTAACTAGTGCTAACAAAACGTTTGATTACCCATAATTCTTTGTTGCATACACAAGTGAAAGCTAGCATCATCAAGTCCAAATTTGCTCTCTTCAAAAGTCCGATGCCTACACAAGTGAAAGCACAACAGATAGTCAAACAATTACGTTAACTTGTGATCTCATATGTATACAGTAAGGACAGTGTGGTAATTACATGATCAGACCAAAATTTACAAACATACTCCAAACTTAATAAAGATTGTACTTAAGCAAATGACATAAGCGTGGAATACTGAGCAATCTTTCCAATACCAAGTAAGCAAAATAGTTACTAGCATATGATGTAAATATTATTTGGTATTTACCTCACACTTGTTTTAAGGAACCTGAAGCCTCCACTGATATTACACTAATTACAAATGGCTTTGTGCACTGTCAGTCACCACAATCACTATAAATGGAGATAACTGATAATACATGTTTAGTTTATATGGTAAATAGTGTAGGTTGAAGACCTAGTTGATGAAGATAAGTATATTTGTAGCTCCTTTCAATAGACCTAGAACTTGACAATTCTGCATTATTTTGAACAGAAAATAATTAACAATGCTGGCATGATGCAGTCACTGCAGTGCGCACCTAACCAGAAATTATTAACATACTTTTCCAGCCATGACTTTTATTTGTTTTCAGCCCTTTATTGACTTATATGCTACTGAAAAATTCAATGCATCTTACAACAACATTAACTGACAAATCCGATAATCAACGAAGGCAGATCGACTAAAAATGTGTTCTTGATGTGTTTTTTTTAATTGAAGAATGCCAATTGAAAGGTCTATAAACAGATACAATATTATATGTTTTTTTTAATCGATGATTTCCATATAAACCAACAAGTTTAGCCAATGAAGTCAAAATATTACCTGCTCGGTGCACCACTACTGACAGAATCACAACATCTCTTCATCCACTTCATGAACTCTAAATTATCAAGAGGCTAGCTTCCTTCTATAAGCTTGTTCACCTCAATGTGCTAGAACAAGAAAAGGTAATTGAAATCGCATCATTTCTGATTGGTATTAGACTAAGAACACAGTACTTTCATTTAGAAAATGTAAAACAAATACATGCCCATACGTACCATAAAACAAAAAACGAAAACAACAGCATGAACTGGAAGGTGTGCATGACAAGGTCCCTAAATGTACTAGGTGTTGTTTCAAGCATGACCAAGGTGAAAAAAACGAAAATAGGTAGTGCCTTGAGCTGCTTGTAATTTCAGTTCTGCTAATGACATGAGTAAGTTACCCAATATGATAAAATAAAAAAGACAACATGCCCTGCTTTTCGATAATTAATATATGCCAATGGTTATAGCTTCAGGTTGGAGAAAGAGAGCATAATGCAAGTGAATATTGTTTGATATGGCACCTGCTTTTTATATTTCAAATGCATGAAATAGTTTAAGATTCGCATGGGGTCTTAAAAAGATATGGGCGGAAGTAAATAATGAAATGGTTTTAGTTTTAGTTTGCTTGGCCTTTGAACATATCTAGGCTAAAAAGAATGAATGCCTGTTTCCTGGAGATTTGACCAGGCAACTGAGTGCTCGGCATTGGCCACTACTCGGCATGAAGGACTGGTCGGCATCCAGGAGTACTTGGCATACAGGAGCGCTCGGCATCAGCTGGAACTCGGCATGAAGGACTGGTCGGCATCCATAAGGACTCGGCGAAGCGCACGGCATCCAGTGGGACTCGACATCCACAGCGTTCGGCATCCGTAGTGCTCGGCGATTAGGAGACTCGGCGTCAGTTAGTGTTCGGCATCATTAGAACTCGGCTACAAGAACGCTCGGCATCCCATGGTACTCGGCGTCAACCAATGCTCGGTGTCAAGACTGCTCGGCATACGAGAACGCTCGGCATCCCATGGTACTCGGCGTCAACCAATGCTCGGCGTCAAGACTGCTCGGCATGCGAGAGTGCTCGGCATCAAGACTGCTCGGTATCAAGGAGAACTCGGCAGCATCTGGAGTACTCGGCAACAGGAGTACTCGGCATCTAGAAGAGCGTTCGGCTTCGACTGACAGACTTCCTGCGCTTCCCAAACCTCAAACCACATCGTTCGGCATCAAAGTGTTTGGCACACCTGGTTCGGCATACAGCGACCACTGCACTAGGACTTGAGCGTTCGGCTATCCAGCCCACTTGGGAAGTCCAGCCCATATTTGCCTATAAATAGAGGGGCAGGGTCACAGTGAAATGGATCCTTTTTTTGGAGAGAAAACACCGGGGAGACTCTGCCATTTTCGAGACTCATCTTCTCTACTTAACAACTTCACTCAAGCATTTGATTCACGAATTGTATTTGTAATCGACCATAAAGGAAATCAATAAAGTTGAACAAAGTGGACGTAGGCAATTACGCTGATCCACTATAAATTTGGTGTTCTTACTTTCTACATTTAAATTAGCATTGTCTTCTCTGTTTAATTTACTTTCATCACTTATATCTCTACACAATCTTTCTGAATGAGGTTAGTGACCAATTTTGGTGCTAGCATCTGGAGTACTCGGCAACAGGAGTACTCGGCATCTAGAAGAGCGTTCGGCTTCGACTGACAGACTTCCTGCGCTTCCCAAACCTCAAACCACATCGTTCGGCATCACAGTGTTCGGCACACCTGGTTCGGCATACAGCGACCACTGCACTAGGACTTGAGCGTTCGGCTATCCAGCCCACTTGGGAAGTCCAGCCCATATTTGCCTATAAATAGAGGGGCAGGGTCACAGTAAAATGGATCCTTTTTTTGGAGAGAAAACACCGGGGAGACTCTGCCATTTTCGAGACTCATCTTCTCTACTTAACAACTTCACTCAAGCATTTGATTCACGAATTGTATTTGTAATCAACCATAAAGGAAATCAATAAAGTTGAACAAAGTGGACGTAGGCAATTACGCTGAACCACTATAAATTTGGTGTTCTTACTTTCTGCATTTAAATTAGCATTGTCTTCTCTGTTTAATTTACCTTTATCACTTATATCTCTACACAATCTTTCTGAACGAGGTTAGTGACCAATTTTGGTGCTAACACTTTGGTGCTTTCACTGAGAATTGAATTCTCAGACCTCAAGGGTCTGCTTTGAAGCTACTGGATTGAACAAATCCCCCAAAGAAGATCCGACTCACTGATAGGACATCCGTTGATTCTACTCAGAGTTCATACCAATAACTCTACAATGGCAAGACCACGTACCAGGTCAGCTTCTCACAATGCGGATGCCCACGAGACTGCTAGCGTGCAACAAGCAGGGCCTAGCAATCAACCAGCAATTCCAAATACAGGAGTTGCCACTCAGGACCAAACTCCAGTTGTCACCAGAATAGAGTTCAACGACTTGATGAGAGAGCTCAGGGAAAGTAGGAGACAACTAGGAGAGCAGATGCAAGCCAATGCCAACCTGATGGAACAACTTACTCAACAGCAGCAACAGAATGCTGGGGGCAATCCCGCTGCTTACTCCTCATCTGACAGCTCTACTTCCTCTGATGAACCTCCCAGGCGCAGACGCCGTAAGACTGATGCTGCGCGAGCAGATGCTGATGTTCGAACAGCTGGAGACCGCGACCAAGCAAGAGCTGGAAGCTTCAGGACCGGGATATAGATGGAAGATAGAGGCCCAGATCATCAAAATGCTAACGATGTCGAACCTCAAGACGCATGATTGGCAAATCGCCAAGAGAGGAGGCATCAGCATGGACAGGCGCGTAGAACAGACTCCAACCTTCCGCCTTCCATATAGACACCCGATCTGACAGCCATAATCAGCCAACTGATGAAAGAGAATAAGGGCTTATCAAATGATGACTGGGGAGTGTCAAGAAGTCATACTCCGTTCACGGATGTTGTGTTGCAAGCGGCGTACCCCAGGAAGTTTAGTATGCCTACTATTCCTGCATATGAAGGAAAGACTGACCCTAGACAACATGTCATGAGGTACGAATGGATGATGGATTCAGCCAGAGCGAATGATGCCACCAAGTGTAGGTGCTTTCCGATTACTCTATCTGGGATCGCTACCATGTGGTTCACCCGACTTCCTCCGCGATCCGTATCAAATTTCGAGGAGTTGGCAAAGAAGTTTATTGAGCAGTTCAGGATACACACTACACGCCCAAAGGACGTGATGTCTCTGTCAAGTGTAATCCAAAATCCTGGGGAATCGTTGAAGGAATATTTGCAAAGATTCCACGTAGCGGCAACTGAAGTCAGTAATCCCAATGACCATGCAATTCTGATGGCTGTAATGAGAGGTGTGGATCCAGATTTTGAGTTTGGAGACTGGCTGGCAGGAAAACCTCCAGCTACGCTAGAGCGTTTCTACTCTAAGGCACACCAGTTCATAAGAAGAGAGGAAGCTAGGTGGGTACGACGAGATAAGGCGCCAGGGCCTGTCCAAGAGTCAATAAAGAGCAACATCGCTGTGAAGCAATCTGGAGACAGCTCGGGAAAGGTCCAAGTCAATGTCCAGAACAAGCCTGGGCAACCCAAGGAGTCCGGAGGAAGGAGTCAAGGGAAAAGAAAAGAAGAAGGAAAGTGGAAGTTGAGAATTCCAAGCTACAGCGAGTACACTCCGCTAAACGCCCCACTTGAAAACATTTACCTATCCACCTGCAATACTTTTCAGTACAGAAAACCACGTCCAAAAGAATCAACCGAAGAACAGAAGCGGACCGGGAAATATTGTCGCTTCCATGAGACTTATGGACACAATACGGAAGAATGTAGACACTTACACGACGCTATCGAGAAGTTGATCAGGAAGAAGAAATTGCAAGAATTTGTGAAGGATCCACAAGAAGGAGGACAGGGAACGTCCAACCCAAGTCGTGCACCAGCTCCACGTCATCCCGAGGAGCCTGCCCGGACCGTTGGTAGACTGGTCATAAATACAATTATCGGCGGGCCTCACCCCGCGGATAAGAATTGGCAGGAGATGTAGCGATATGCAAGTTCCTTGAAGCATGCAGATTTTGAGTGTTGTTCGAACGTGGAGGACGGATCCCCTGCTAAGCAGCAGCGCGTAATGACAGACGATATTGTGTTCAGAAGCAGAGACGCTGATCAGGTAGAGGCTCCGACCATCGACCCCATGGTCATATCTGCAACGATCGGACCAGCATATGTAAAAAGAATTCTGATTGATTCTGGAAGTTCAGTCAACATCATCTTCAAGAAGGCCTACGATCAAATGAAGCTAGAAACAAAAGACTTGAAACCATCCAAAGCTCGTATTCACGGCTTTAACGGCACTGCAACTGATGTAGTGGGATATGTCGAGTTACCAGTTGAACTGGGACAAGGCGAGCGTCGGAGAGTGTGAATTCTACCCTTTGTAGTTTTGGATGTGGACTCTCCGTATAACGTTTTCTTGGGTCGGCCGGCCCTGGCAGAGTTTAGGGCAGCGTTAGCCCCGTGGTGTTTAACTTTGAAGTTCCCGACTGACAAAGGAGTAGGCATTGTTCACGGCGACCAAGCAGCTGGTCGTTCCTGTTATGTGGCCGAGCTCCGAGAGGCCCACCGGAGGGAGAAGGGAAAGGTTGCGGACAATCCCGTCCGCATCCTCAATACGGATAATTGACAAGTAGTGCCTGAGCCCTGGCTCGGGCATAGTTCTCGGATCTACGGAGATATAGATCCGAGAGACGACGATGAGAAACCCAGGGAAGAGAAGGCGGCACCGGCTGAATTAACAATTGACATTTCAGTTAGCCGTGACGACCCTTCGTGAATACTGAAGATCGGATCACAACTAGGCCTCGCAATGACTGAAGACCTTAGCGACTTCCTCCGAGCGAACCTTGATGTTTTCGCCTGGACGCATTCTGATATGTGTGGGATTTCTCCCGCCATCACGAGTCATATGTTGAACATAGACCCGAAATACGTCCCAATCAAGCAAAAAAGGAGAGGAATGGATCTGGAGAGATCCGCCGCCCTTGGAGAGGAGGTGGACAAACTCAAAGTGAATGGGTTCGTCTGCGACGCCGTCTACCCTGAATGGGTATCCAACCCCGTGCTAGTAAAGAAGGCGAATGGGAAATGGAGGACTTGCGTAGATTATTCCGACTTGAACAAAGCATGCCCTAAGGACAGTTTCCCGTTGCCTAGGATCGATCAGTTGGTCGATTCCACCGCAGGACATGAGTTACTGTCATTCACGGATGCGTACTCAGGATACAACCAAATCCCAATGCATATTCCGGACCAAGAACACACCAGCTTCGTTACAAATGTCGGACTGTATTGCTATGTAGTGATGCCCTTTGGATTGAAGAATGCTGGAGCAACTTACCAACGTCTGGTGAATCGAATGTTCAAGGACCAGCTGGGTAAAACCATGGAAGTCTATGTGGATGACATGCTCGTGAAGTCACGACGGTCAAACGACCACATTCAAGACTTGGCTGAAATGTTCGACATACTCAGGTTTTATGGCATGAAGATCAACCCGTTGAAGTGTTCTTTCGGCGTTGCATCAGGGAAGTTTTTGGGATTCATCGTCAACGCTAGGGGAATCGAGGCCAACCCAGAAAAGATCCAAGCTATTCGAGATGTACAAGCGCCCAGGACTATAAAGCAGGTACAGAGCTTGAACGAAAAAGTAGCTGCGCTGAGTCGATTTATATCCAAGGCAACTGACAAGTGCATCCCGTTCTTTGACATAATAAAGAAAGGAAAGAGAAATTTTGAATGGACGTCTAGCTGTGAGGAAGCATTCCGGAATCTGGTGAGGCATCTGGAGAGCCCACCAATGCTATCAAAACCAGTTGACCATGAGATGTTGTACGTATACTTGGCTGTATCCCCACATGCGATAAGTGCGGCTTTGGTTCGAGAGGAGGACCGAGTCCAAAAGCCGGTGTATTATGTTAGCAAACGTTTAACAGGGGCCGAGAGGAATTACCCTAAAATAGAGAAATTGGCTTATTGCTTGGTGATTGCATCACGAAAGCTTCGCCCGTACTTTCAAGCACATTCAATCGGTGTTTATTCCGATCAACCCCTGAGGCAGGTACTCCAACGGCCGGAAACTTCTGGAAGATTGCTAAGATGGAACATCGAGTTGAGCCAATTCGATATCGCGTACTTACCACGGAGAGCCATCCGAGGGCAAGCATTAGCAGACTTCATCGCTGAGTTTACCATACCCATCAAACCGGACGATCACGACATCATTCCCCCCGTTCGATGGAAATTATACACTGACGGTGCATCAAACGACTGTTGCTCCGGCGCGGGCGTAGTTCTTGTAACTCCGGAAAACCAATCGATCTGTTATGCCCTGAAGCTCGATTTCCTGGCTACAAATAACGAAGCCGAATATGAAGCACTGATCGCTGGCTTAAAGCTCATCAGGGAACTCGGGATCGAATCAGTCGAAATCTTTTGTGACTCGTAGTTGGTGGTTTACCAAGTACGGGGAGACTACCAAGCAAAGGGACGAAAACTTGCTCCGTACCTCATTCAGGTCCAAGAACTACTATCAAATCTTGAGCGTTATTGTAACGACCCAGTATTTTCAACCATTCGCATCCATTATAAGTGTATAGATAGACACTCATGCCGGAGTTGAATTGCTCAAAATACTGCGTTGTAAATAAAATTTGGCAAAACTCATCATATACAGTAAATAAAATAATTACAGATCACAGACACAGAGCAATATAACAATAATGCAGCGGAAACAAAAGGATAGTAGTTCATGAAGCTACTATATATATAACAGAGTTAAACAAGATACAACAGAGGTCTCGAATACAATAGATGTCTCAATACAATAATCAAATACCAGATCTGAATACATCACTGGAATCAACAGAATAACTGAAAGCAGGATCGATAGATTGCTGGATCTCCAAGCGAAGCTCCAACTCCAAAGGTGAGTCTCAAATGCTGTATCACTCAGTCTGACCCGAGCGTAAAGAAAAGCACAAAACACTCGAGTCAGGATTAACATTCTTATATAAATAAATCCAACTCAAGTGAAATATCAACTAAAATACAGTAACTTAAAGGATGTTTGGGATAACCATCCTCTAAGGGTCCGTTAAACTATTTACTATGTAGTAATATTCGCTATTATAATAGTGTCTAAATAAGTAAAGTATAATCATATCGGAAAATAGCGTTAAGGGGATGGAGAACCTTAACGCGGTCGGATCTTAAAATCATAATCGTAGTAAAGCTCGGTATGGTAGGTGACACGGCACAACTAGGCAATGCCAGGGTAGATATACCAATTACGCACACGGACTGATGGATACGCATAGCAGCCACTACCGTTCCACCTCGAACAACATTCCCAAATCGGAGGATGGCCATCTAGTCAAATCACAAGTAAGAGTATAATATCGAAGAAATGCGTCCGAGAAGAGGTGCTACCTCACTGGTCCGAGATCGCTCCTGTTTTAGCCACCTTATGCCAACTCACGGGAGTTGGGTCCACGTAACATACCTTAAGAACGCCGCCGCCATCCTACTTCATTCTGGAATCTCCACCGCGTACACGGTTGTCAAAGTGGTTTTCGGTATCGACAGAGAGTATGTCCATATCCGATCCCGGTCTCTTTGCCAACCAATCGTTATTATAACACCGTGGTCATTTCACAATAGTTTATACTTCAAAACCAAAATATATCATTATCATTTCAAAACCCAATTTAATACGATATCATTTCATTTCAAATATATCCATGTTCAAAATCATATTACTTTCCAAAGTCATAATGCTTTCGAAATCATAGTCTGGAAATCACAGTATTTTGGGAATCATAGCACTTTCCTTTTAAACAGTTTAGATATTAAAATTTCGTTATAAAATAAATTAGTTTCCTCAAATTTCACAAATCGATTCAAATTAACTCGAATTCCAAAAATTTAATTTAAACAAATCTCGAATCATCCGTTTCAACACGATTTAGCTTCTAAATAAACCATTTCAATTTATCAATTTCAAATACATATCTGAACCATAAAATAAGCCATTTCAATTTGAATATATTTCAAAGCTTTAATTATTCAACATTTCAAAACTAAGTTCGATAAATTTATATACATATCAGATTCATTTTACAATTATTTAGTTTGAAATATTAACTTAACATTTTCATAACATTTGAATACAATTTAAATTTACAATTTAAATAAATCCAATATCTTATTTAAATATTTATACGTTTGAAATATCCATTTAAATCACCTTTAAAATTTCAAGTTGTAAATCATTTCTTTAAATTTCAAATTCAATACATTTCAAATCAAACTTATTTAAGTATAATTCTTAAGTAAATATAATTTCAATCAATTTCAAATCATTATAAATTCTATATTTCAAAAATATAGATATTAAATAAATACTTAAACATATTATTTATCAACTTTATTTAATCAACTTTGATAAATCTTATAAATCAATATTAATCAAAACCATATATTCTTTTTCAAAACCATAGAAATCATTTTCAAAACGTTTATATATAGACCAACGGTGCCTGTATATAATTTTCTATCCTATGGTCAAGTGATACGGATATTTATCATTTCAATCCGCAATTTAAAACATATTCGGGTATATATCTTTTCAACCCGAAATCCCAAATTCAATTCAATGAAAATCGCTTGGGTTTATCATTTCAACCCATAACGATTTTCTCCTATTCTACAGATCGTTCGGGTATGTATCATTTCAACCCATAGTGATTCTATACTAACAGGGAACTTGCAGAGTGATAACAGATATGAAAATAAAATAACAACAGTAATAGGCATATATCAACAATATAAATAACAGATAACGGTGTCAGATGTCACAGGTGAACAGATACCGATAATGACATATATAAAAATGTAAATAACTAACATCAGCATATTTCAATTGATATTTCAATTGAAATCAAATTTAATAAATATAAGAACATTAATCGTGAGTGATTGCTCACCTTTGGAGGCTAGATAGATTTGACAAAGAATGGGCTATGAATCCAGGCACGAATCTCAAAACAAGGCAAGATTGAACTCGAATGGATAACAAAGCTGATAAATAGAGATTGACAAAATCAAATCAGAACTAGATCGGTGAAGACAAGTGGTATAAGTGAACTTATATACATAAAAAATCATGTATAACAATTTATGAAAAATCATGTTCTCAATTCGGACACCTTTAAAATCTAAATATATACAGGTATTTCAAAATCATTGTTTAAATAATAACACATAAACAAAACAAACATATCTTTATAATAAAATTTGAAGTATATATATATATATACACACACACTTATAAGAATGCAGAATACTTACATACCTTTAAATAAATATATATATATATATACATAAACAAGTCACTATAAATTTGCAACTATAAACTTATACTCTGCCAGGTATACTTCCATTACTACACACTATATAACTAATAATTTATAACTAACGTGATATCCATATATACTCTGAAATGACCATAGTATATCTAACTAACATATAATATACTTTTTACATATCCAAATACTATAACCATATTCATATATACGTGCTGCTGTTTTTTTTTCTAAACAATATATATTATAAACCAATATATATATATATAACATCATACTGCGAACTAACTTAATATATAAAATCAAATAAATATATATACATACAAATATATATTTAAATAACCTTCATAAACTTTACAAACTATACAACAGATCTTAAAGTATATTTATACACTTATATATTACAACAACCTTTACATAGTAAAATATAATATTATAAAATACAACAAATCTATACTGCAACTTCTTTAAACTAATATAAACTTGCATACACTTGAATAAATACACTGTAACATATATATTACGAAACCCAAATACTAAAGTAAAACCGATAATATGAATCAGTGTAATCCTACCTTATTAAAAATGTATAACTGACATTCACTTTATATACATCTAACAGGCTGTCTACAACTTTATATAACTATGTTTATGTAAATTAAAAATCAACCATAAATATATAATATGGTATATATAGCAACTTACATGAATTTACACACATACTAGAGGCACGGCTAAAGCATGGCTGAAGAGAAAGGTGCGCATGAAACCGCCTGGAAGTGTATGACTGAGGCACACTGGCCATTCGGCACAGCATGGTGGAGGCGGAGATAGGTGCCTCTGTGATGGAGGTTGAGGTCAGGTGGTTGAGACGAGGAGATGGCGGACTGTCTCGGCAGTGGAGCAATGGAAGGCCGAGGCACCTTGGTAGGCGGAGGGTGGAAAAACGCGGATAGTTGGAGGAAAAGGAAGAAGCACCAGGCTGTCTCGGCGCAGTGGAGCGACGGCACATGCTGGGTTGTTTGGCCAACTGGGCTAAGGTGGATGGCCGGGCTTGGTGAGTGGAGATGCTGGAAAAATATGAGGCGAGGGGTTGAGGCGGAGGAACAAAGTTCATGTGGTGGCGATGGATGGAGAGGCCGGAGGTGATTGGGTTGCACGCTTGGCCACGTGGTCGGAGTGAAGGGCAGAGGAAGGAGGCACGTGGCAGCGGGTCAGGTGAGGGGTGAAATGTGAAGTTGAAGAGGAGACTCGGGTAAAGGGCAAAGTGATGATCTGGGTAGGATACAAAGGGGAGATGACCGAACCAGGCGAGAACAGTGGCTGATGCGCGGCCTCGAGCTGAACCGAGGAGAGGCGATGCTAGGTTGATCAGGGAGGTGGTCAGGTCGGATTTGATGGAGGCCGTACGCACAAGGCCAGGGCGGAGGCTAGGGGTTCGGTTGTAGAGCCAGGCGAGAGGAGAGAGCTCGGTGAACGGCACTTGCTGGTAGCCATGATTAAAGAGAACAGGAGATATGTATGTATGCTTGAATTCTTTAACACAGAGGAGAAGAGAATGAGCACAGAACAAAAGAGGAAGAATGGTGGATGAGCGTGAGAGAGGTTGGGTTTTAGCAAATAAAGTGGGGAGATAAAGAAAAATCTAACGGTACAGAAGCCACATATTATGGATTAGATATTGAACAGATCAAAAGGAAACAAAAAGACAGAAAGAAAAGAGGAACGTGGAAAGACCAAATCAACGTAATTTACGGTGGGAAATAAAAAGTCAGGGAACCAAAGATTTTAATATCGGTACGAAATCGTTTCACGGATTCCACCGGGTACCGGAAACCGAAACGCAGAGGTGAACATACCGCAGAGATCAGCACGACGAGACGATTAACATGGTACACAGATATCAGTGGTACGGTCATCCGATCAAAAGTCGATAACCGGTACCAGAAATGCTGCTAATTTGCAAGAATTAAGATAAACGGAGCAATAGATGGCCAAATTTTACGAAACAAAAGATGACGTCTCACTCAGAAGATGATTTACAAATTCTCTATGTAAAAATATTTAGGTTTGGAAAACATTTTATTATCATCAATTTTAACTGATTAAATTGAAGTAAATTTACGCGCGAAATAAATTTTCATATTTTCGGACGAAAATTTACCAGTTGCTATGTTAAATTAGACGCATTCCAAATATCAAATTTATATTTCAAAATTTTATCGTTTAAAATTTCACACAAATTCAATTAATTAAATAAATAAAACCATTGAAATTTACGGGTCGTTACAGTTATGACATCTCACATATCCCGCGCGAACAGAACAAAGAAGCCGACTTATTGGCTAAGTTTGCGAGTACCGACGATACGCAACAAATGGGATTGTATCCCGTCGAAGTCTTGCATGCCCCGAGCATAGACGAAATGAAAGTCGATCGCGTGTTGGGAACAGAAGTCAAGAAGGAATCGTGGATAACCCCATTCAAACTGTACCTGACGACCGGGGCTTTACCAGGAAAAAGAAGCGAAAGACGGCAGGTCCTTTGAAAGGCCGCGCGATACATAATTCAGGATGGATCAATGTATCGAAAAGGATTCTCAGTCCCGTTATTACGATGCATCGCTCATGATGAAACGAAGCGAGTCTTGAGAGAGGTTCACGAAGGGGAATGTGGCGACCATACTGGGGGCAAACGCTAGCAAAGAAGATCCTCCGCTATGGATATTACCGGCCCACCGTAAACCGGGATGCCGCGGACTACGCAAGAAAATGCGACAAGTGTCAAAGATATGCGAAAATCCCGAGGGCTCCATCAACGGAACTCACACAAATGATCAGTCCTTGGCCATTTGCGATCTGGGGAATCGACATAATCGGCTCTTTGCCTCTATCCAAAGGTGGTGCGAAATACGCAATAGTTGCGGTCGACTATTTCACGAAATGGGCTGAGGCAGAACCTTTGGCCACTATCACCTCTAAGAAGGTCATTAACTTCGTTGTACGAAACATTATATGCCGCTTTGGCCTTCCACGCACCATCATTACGGACAACGGAACGCAATTCGAAAGTAGAGAGTTCAAAGAGTTCCGTTTAAAGTACGACATCGAGAAAAAGTTCGCCGCCGTTGCACACCCAAAAGCTAACGGACAAGTCGAGGCCGTTAACAAAATAATCAAGTCCATACTGAAGAAGCGTCTGGAGAAGGTTGGAGGCAAGTGGGTAGATGAACTCCCGACAGCATTATGGGCGTATAGAACTACCCACAAGTCCGCGACCGGCCACACTCCGTTCGCCTTGGCATACAGCTCTGAAGCCGTTATACCCGTGGAACTTGAAGTTCCATCGCACCGAGTGACATACTATGACCCCAAGACGAACCAAAACCTCTTGCTGGAATCACCGGACTGCATTGACGAAAAGCGTGATGAAGCTGAATTAAGGGCGGCGGTGCACAGACATCGAGTCAAGCGTTACTACGACGGCAGAGTCTGCCCAAGAATCTTTGATGTGGGTGATCTCGTTCTGAAACGAGTCTTCCTGGTACCATCACGCATGAATCCCAGCTGGAAAGGTCCATACGCCATTGAACGGAAGCTTGGAGAAGGAACATTCAAGCTAGCGACCGTTGATGGCGCGACACTCCCCCGAGCATGGAACAGTGAACATTTGCGGCACTATTACATTTAGCATGTTTTCCTTTCTTGTTGTAGGCACTGTTATTTCCTGCATGTTTCCATTCAATAATGACTTAGTTTCCTCTTAAAAGTTGTAATCAAGCAATTTAGTTGATTTTCATTAATAAAGGCCTGAAGCGATATTTTCTATGAAGTTTCTATATCTCTTAATTGGATGATAAATTACATTATCTTGCACGACATACAGACTCGTACGAACGATTTCAAATCTCCGAATCCCCAAAGTGCGGAGCGGAGTACTCTAAGTCCCCAGAGCGCGGACTAGAGTATAAACGACTTCAAATCTCTGAATTCCCAGAGTGCGGAGCGGAGTACTCTAAGTCCCCCGAGAGCGGACTAGAGTATAAACGGATACAAATCTCCGAATCCCCAGAGTGCGGAGCGGAGTACTCTAAGTCCCCAGAGCGCGGACTAGAGTATAAACGACTTCAAATCTCCGAATCCCCAGAGTGCGGAGCAGAGTACTCTAAGTCCCCAGAGAGCGGACTAGAGTATAAACGAATACAAATCTCCGAATCCCCAGAGTGCGGAGTGGAGTACTCTAAGTCCCCTGAGCGCGGACTAGAGTATAAACGACTTCAAATCTCCGAATCCCTAGAGTGCGGAGCGGAGTACTCTAAGTCCCCAGAGAGCGGACTAGAGTATAAACGAATACAAATCTCCGAATCCCCAGAGTGCGGAGCGGAGTACTCTAAGTCCCCAGAGCGCGGACTAGAGTATAAACGACTTCAAATCTCCGAATCCCCAGAGTGCGGAGCGGAGTACTCTAAGTCCCCAGAGAGCGGACTAGAGTATAAACGAATACAAATCTCCGAATCCCCAGAGTGTGGAGCGGAGTACTCTAAGTCCCTAGAGCGCGGACTAGAGTATGAACGACTTCAAATCTCCGAATCCCCAGAGTGCGGAGCGGAGTACTCTAAGTCCCCAGAGAGTGGACTAGAGTATAAACGAATACAAATCTCCGAATCCCCAGAGTGCGGAGCGGGGTACTCTAAGTCCCCAGAGCGCGGACTAGAGTATAAACGACTTCAAATCTCCGAATCCCCAGAGTGCGGAGCAGAGTACTCTAAGTCCCCAGAGAGCGGACTAGAGTATAAACGAATTCAAATCTCCAAATCCCCAAAGCGCGGATCAGAGTACTCCAAGCCCCCGGAGCGCGGACTAGAGTATAAACAGTCTCAAGTCTCCAAGTCCCCGGAGCACAGTGTCAGCAAACCAAATAAAGACAAGAGAATCATTCAAACAAAAAGAAACTCAATTTTATTCGATAAGTCCAAAATGGGGATACATGATCACTCCTACAAAATTCAGACCTCTCTATACAAACTGCAAGTTGTGGAAGATAAAAGCAATTACAAGACTTAAGCAAAAAACTCGTTGAACGAGTGTATCGATTATTTCTTCGACTTCTTCTTTTTGTCTTCCTTCGTTGTTTCCGACGACTCCTCTCCCTCACGCTTTTTCTTGGACTTTTTGCTTGCTAGAGAAACGGAGTCGGGAGTAGGAGACGGAACATCTAGTGGTTTGGACCTGCCCGGGAGAATGATTTTCAAAGGTCTGTTCCGCGGGTCAGTGAGTTCCAGTATTTCAGACTCAACTTTGACTTTGACTTTTTTCTTCTCCTCGCCGGCAAGACGGTCCTTAATGCTCATCTCTGAAGTATGCTCAGAGGCGCCAGTGATTTCAATTTCATCGCTTCCTTCGGGAGGAGACGAAGTATCAAGTTTGTCATCATCTAGCGCCCCGATCACTTGAGCGTCTGGACCGGGAGTTACTCCTGCGTGAGCAACGTCGCTTGTTTTCTCTGCTTCCTCCTTGGCGTCATCGCTCCTCGGAGTTGGCTCGACGTCAGAGCAACCTGCACGAAAACATAAGGAATGAGCATTAGAACGAGCGACCACTGCTGAAAAATGACGGGATCTCTTCAATTTCTAGAGAAAGAAGAATTTCCTACCAGGGTCCGGTTGGCTATCGGTGGCACGGGGGGTTTCACCCTCCAGGATAGGTGACAACACATGAACACCAAGCCCGGGATCTTCGGGATCATAACTAGCATGCTGCTCGAATGGATCAAGTGTTGGCCGACCGGCCGATTGAGCAGCTTAAGGAGCGACAATGTGAGGAGTAGTAGCATCGCCCAGATGGGCCAGCTTCGTCATTCTTCTCTTTCGGAGGGGAAGAGCCTTTGCTATAAAGTGCCAATGCTGCGGATAAGTCCGATGGCTCATTCCCCCTTAGGAACTCCCTCACCAAGACATCCTCATCGACCTCGTTGGAGCCCGACTCGACCTTCTTGATCCTTATCAGAGTTTCCCACGCCTCAGCCAGGGATTCGAGGTAGCCGTCACCCAGAAATGTTAAGTCGCGGTGCATAAGGACGCGGGCTCCATACTCGGCAATCAACGGGTCAAACATACTTTTGACCTCTTCCCTGCCGGCTTCTGCAGCCGCCTCGAGGCGAGAATCAAGCTCTTCCACAGCCATTCTTTTGCCCTCCTCACGGGCCTCGTCCTTCATTTTCTCGACCCCGACGAGTTCGTCATCGAGCTTTGTCTTCAGGAGTCGGGTAGCAACAATCTCATCACAATATCGCTGTGATTCTTCTTGAGCGGCTACTTTGTCTTCCTTCTCCTTGGAGAGTAATTCCTTCAGCTCCTTGACTTGAGTAGCAAGTGCGTCCCTTTCCTTTTGGACAGAGTCTTTTTCTAGGGCGAGGGCACCGCTGCGTTGGACTGCTTCATCAAGCTCTTTTTTGTGAGCCGCCTCTAAACGAGTAACTGCCTCGGCAGTATTTTTTGCGCTTTGTTCAGCGGCTTCTAGCTTTGACTTATACGAAGCGAGCTCTTCGTCTTGGAGTTTGATGATTTTCTTATCGCTGTCAGCCTCCAGATTCAGACGGTCAATCTCGTGTTGACGCTCGACAGATACTTCCGAGACCTTCTCCACCAACTGCACAAACGCGTCATGTTGAACATAGACGTCGTTGTTGCAGGCAATGGCACTTTGCTTCACGTGCCCAGGAATGTGATGGATGGCTGGGAGGAATTTCAAGCCGTCAAAACAGATTTTCGGAAACTTGGCCTTAAGGTCGACCATTTTTTCCGCAACAGTTGGGTCCACTGCAGGAGTAGGAGGAGGAGGCTTTGAGAATTCCGTTCTTTTACGTTGCTCTCGAACTTGCCTCGTACTCGATGAACTGGAATGTTGTTCTCGAGCAGCATCAGACTGATAACCCTTCTGCGAAGACTTCTCTTTATCCGGCTCAGTTGGAGGAGGAAGATCGCGGGACTGGGAAGATTAAGAGTGTGCTTTCTTGCGGTGAGACGACTCGCGAGGACGATTGTCCCTATCTTCATAATCACCTCGGTCCCTGCATCTGCCTGAACCGGAATCCCGTCCAGAGTGATGGAATATAGAAGACCCCTGAAGGCGATCAAGTCCGTGAGAGCGGCCCATATCACCTGCAAAGAATGGAGATAACAACGAGTTAAGGAGAATCCACGAGTTAAAAAGACTTGAAGTATATTATGGAATGCGCATGTGCGTGTGTGTCCTAGTGTTCCCCCCGACGGACCCGTTCGTTTATCTTTGCTAATCGGAGTGTTGTCTCCTTGAGCCGGGAGTTGAACTCCTACATTGCCTCTAGCGGGCGAAGAGAATTTGAGAGCTTCAGGATCATCGAACCCGTAATTAAGTAAATCATCGGGGATGGACAGGTTGGACAGACCCCTCAGAGAACTTTCCAGATGCTGTGAGGAAGCCTCTTTCTCAGGCGGAATAAGTGTGACTTTTGAGGTGCCACCAACGTTCTCCTTTTGAACCGTATATTTCAACTTCTTCTTTCCCTTCGAAGGGGAGGATGATGTCTCAATATCCTGAACTTCGATTGCCGGATTCCAAGCGAGACCCACGTTCTCGCCCTGAGTCTCGGGAGCATCATCCTCTCTACGCTCGCTTTCTCTGCGCGTATCGGGAGCGCGGCGCGACGACGATCCGGCAAGTTTTTTCCCTTTACCGGACGGAGGTTTGGGAATGGTAACACCTTCCGGAAGGCTGATCCAACGACCAGGGGCTAGCAAGCCAAACCCCGACAGCGATTCATTTGAAATGATAGTCCGGATGTCTCGATCCTCAGCAGGAAGAGCTCTAATGGCTTCAACAGCCTCAGAATATCCTCGGCCTTCCGGACGCGGGTACCTGAAAAGATGAAATGAAGAGTTAGGAAAAGCATGACTCCAATTAAATACGAATAGTGATTCAGCAGAGAGACTTACTGCCTTCAACCCATCTCCTAGCGAAACCAGAAGGGCAGCGCACATAGAACCATTCCTGTTTGTACAGGGCGAATTTGCTACAGGCCCCTGTCAAGATCTGGCATTTGTGGTATGGCTCGAGGAACATAAAAGAAGGACTGTCTTTCCATCTCTTGAACATATAAATGTATCTGATATCACCGGGGGTTGGAGGTCTGGAGAAGACGGCCATGAAAAGTAAGTAAGTACCGTATAGGAATGCATGGCCGTTCGGGTGCAGCTGCGACGGAGCCACGTCTATGTACTGCAGAACATCCCGGAGAAATAAATTGAATGGAGGCACGCTGCCCATCCAACACATGAACTTGTTGCAGGTAGTGTACCCAACTGGGGGCAGATGAGGGCGATCGTGTCTCGAAGGGACTAACACATCGGCAAAAGGAATCCCGTGAATAGAGCATATCCATCGCAGAGCAGCTTCGTTGATCTTCGAGGCTTGAGAATCGATCGGATTGTCTAGTAAGATGGTTGCCTCCAGAGCATCAGGCGCCAAGTTATGAGTGGGAGAAGTTGACGGGTTAGAAGTATCAGCGGCTCCTTGCCTTGCTGACGGCCCAGGCCTGTCAGATATGGTGGCAGAGCAAGATTTTCTCGACATCCCGAATAAATAATGAACCTGGCTAAATGCTTGAGAAAGCTATACTTAAAAAACGTTGAACGTTAGAATTAGCAATACGATTTCCCCCCCCCCCCCCCCCCCCCGCGTGGTGTGTGAACTATGCAAGCAATTGTGTACAAGCAATAAGATTTCAAGGATATAAAAATGAGTTTCGAATCGTGGCCTTCGAAAACCGTCTTCGCTGACCGTCTCGAAAAGCTCGCCTTGAGGTGATTACAGGTCCAGATTCAGAAGACATATGATTTCTAAAGTAACTGGCCTAAGTGTAGTTTGACATTTATACTGTTCGGCATTTAAGTAGTGATCGGCAATTGTATTGTTCGTCCTAAGTAAAGGTCAGCAGGCATTCCGTTCGGCATTCAAGATTGTTCGGCCTAAGTGTAATGTTCGGCTGCGTTTTGCTCGGTCTAAGTCTATGTTTGGCTAAAGGCCTCGTTCGGTCAAGTCATCGTCCAGTTAAAAGTTCTGTTCGGCATGTGTGTGTTCGTTCGGCATGTCTAAGTTCTGTTCGGCAGGTATATGACTGTTCGGCATGACAGTTGTTCGGCAATTATGTCGTTCGATCTAGATGCTATTCGGCGTATATGTCTATTCGGCATAAGGGAAGTGTTCGGCCTTAGTTCGTTCGGCTAAGTTTTTGTTCGGCGTTCTAGCGAGTGTTCGGCCTCATTCAGACGAAATACTATTCGGCAGCCTCTATCGTTCGGCACATGACAACATACGCCGAACCATAACTATGCCATCCGAAACCCTTACCACCTCCAGGGTTTTTCTTTTCCTTCATTTTTGACTGTGGTTCGAGGCGATGGAGCTAAATACAATAGCCACATGTGCAAACACCTCAAATCCTTCCTCCTCGCCTCGCATTATCGTTCGGCAATGAGGGCAACCTACTCGAAAGCTTCCTACAGGACACATTCGACTCATTTAAAACTTATTCAAGTTATACAAGGGGCGGTACCTAGATTGCAGTTAGGAGCTTAGGAAGGAATGTTCAAGTTGTAAATCTGTTCGACTAGAGAAGGTTTGAAATCTTGGAAGAATGATAGAAATGTAAAAGTAAAGGAGAAGGGACGGGAGGGACCTGGTTATATAGAGGGAGGTAGAAGTTGAAGAGGCTATACCCGGTAGAACCGGTCAATACCAGAGTGTTCGGCATCATAGCAGAGTGACGTTCGGCACACGAGGTACGTTCGGCTTCGAACGTATTGTTCGGCATCCATACCTTGTTCGTCTTGCACCTCCTTCGCTAACATTCTCGAGAAGGCACCTCCGAGGTAAATTGTACCAGATTCAAAGCGCATCACGTTCGGTCACGCGATACACTTTGGGGGGCAAGTGTTTCCTGGAGATTTGACCAGGCAACTGAGTGCTCGGCATTGGCCACTACTCGGCATGAAGGACTGGTCGGCATCCAGGAGTACTCGGCATACCGGAGCGCTCGGCATCAGCTGGAACTCGGCATGAAGGACTGGTCGTCATCCAGGAGGACTCGGCGAAGTGCACGGCATCCAGTGGGACTCGGCATCCACATCGTTCGGCATCCGTAGTGCTCGGCGATCAGGAGACTCGGCGTCAGTTAGTGCTCGGCATCATTAGAACTCGGCTACAAGAACACTCGACATCCCATGGTACTCGGCGTCAACCAATGCTCGGCGTCAAGACTGCTCGGCATGCGAGAGTGCTCGGCATCAAGACTGCTCGGTATCAAGGAGAACTCGGCAGCATCTGGAGTACTCGGCAACAGGAGTACTCGGCATCTAGAAGAGCGTTCGGCTTCGACTGACAGACTTCCTGCGCTTCCCAAACCTCAAACCACATCGTTCGGCATCAGAGTGTTCGGCACACCTGGTTCGGCATACAGCGACCACTGCACTAGGACTTGAGCGTTCGGCTATCCAGCCCACTTGGGAAGTCCAGCCCATATTTGCCTATAAATAGAGGGGCAGGGTCACAGTGAAATGGATCCTTTTTTTGGAGAGAAAACACCGGGGAGACTCTGCCATTTTCGAGACTCATCTTCTCTACTTAACAACTTCACTCAAGCATATGATTCACAAATTGTATTTGTAATCAACCATAAAGGAAATCAATAAAGTTGAACAAAGTGGACGTAGGCAATTACGCTGAACCACTATAAATTTGGTGTTCTTACTTTCTGCATTTAAATTAGCATTGTCTTCTCTGTTTAATTTACTTTCATCACTTATATCTCTACACAATCTTTCTGAACGAGGTTAGTGACCAATTTTGGTGCTAACAATGCCCAACTCAAAAATATGGCGTGGGCGAAAATGTCAAAGTGACAGCAACAAAAACATGCATGCAAGAGCATAAAAAAATGATTTGAATGTTGTGATATTTTAAAAACACTAATGCAATGCTCGGCCAGGTTTGTAAATATATGACAGCACTTATATAATAACCACAACACCATAATAAATCAAAACATTGTTATGAATGAAGCAAGTAAAGTGCAAAATTAAAGAAGCTTGCTTTCAATTGGCAGAAATTCCATGCGCATGCAAAGAAGAAGTTGGAATGAATGTCATGCAATCAAGGATAGGACAGGCGAAAGGCATTTGCTGCATTTCAAATGGGCAGAATGCCATTCAGCAATGGTTCCAAATGCATTCGACAATGGCAGAGTGCCATTTTGAAATGGCAGCATGCAATTTATAATATGTATTAGACCAAGAGAGATGTAGACACCTTCTTTGTTATAAATTATTTTTTGACTTCAACTTACAATCAAACAAAATGATCATTAAATTTTGTTATCCATTGCAGATATTTTATTCTGTAAGATCGGATGTTGCTTCATGCTTAATTAGTCCACAAGAGACAACACAGAGCTAAGACCGCATTTCCATTTTTAGCAGTGACTATCCCACATGCTCACTACTTTTGTCATTCCATGAGATGAACGAACAACGCTAGAACTGCATTGACTATCGTTCTAGTAATGCATCATGATTTGAATGAATTGATGAGGATGACAAGTTGAGCGAGGTAAATCCCATTCGCTATAGCAATGGACTAACTCTGATTACAATTGAAAGTAATATCAAGAACTTACAAACTTAAGTTGGCTTTCCTTATCCTAAGTTTGGTCGACTTTGCTTAGCATCTTCTAGTATCAATAAATTCTAATGTCTAGTTGTCTACTTGTAAATCTACGTGTGAAGGAAAGGGGAAAAAATCTGAGAAGGAAAAAGTTAAGTCCAAGAGCAAAAGGAACACAAGGCAAACACATAGTCTTGAATTGCCTGCAGATGGATACAAAACATATATGATATTGTGTTGGAAAAATCCTTATTATTTTTTTAATGTAACAATGAGCATCACTCACCTGATAACAAATTCAAAACCTACCACACAGCAAGGTGTATTATCCACCTATCAGCCTCTATAAAACAAACAAAACAAACACAACATAAATTAATCTCATGTCTCTTCATGTTTCACGTCCAACAAGTTAAGAAAAAAAACCAGTGCAAATAAATAGTTAAAGTCTCAAACGCATGGATAGGCATAAAAACCTACCTTGGGTTCAAATTTACAAGTAGAAGACAAGTTTTAAAAGTAGAGCCATGCCTTTATAAAGGCTGCGGAGAACTGCTATTTCGTTATGGCCAACCTTCAATGCAAATGACTTGATACCTTTTCAAAAGCACCCTTGCTCTGCAAATTGACTTTGAATCCATTTTTTGTTTGTACCAACTTCGAAAACCGAAGCCCTTATAAAATGGAAAATAAGAAGAAAACGAGAAGGAAAAAAAACTATGAAGGTGTAAATAATTGTAAAGTTCTTACGATCTAACTTTTCAAAGCAATATCCAGTTACCAACAACAAAAAAAGTGTCCAGATTGAATAATAAAATAGATTATAGGATCTAGATCCTAAAAGAAGAAAGGGTTGATTATACGATCAAACCCGAAAGAGAATAACAGATCGAAGACGCCAACTAGCAGCAAAGTCATCGCAGAATCTGAAAATTCATTTGTATTTCTTCTACGTCAATACGAATCATTATTTCAAAACTCAAAATAGAGTTTAATTGTTCCAAATTCGAACTCGAATTGGAAAATAAAAGAGTTGAATAGGGATTCGGAATGAGGAGGAGGATTATAATCGCTCATAATATTATTTCACAATAAAACCATTCATCGTTGTCTCAAATTCATATATTTCATTTTTTTTCTCCGAACCAAAACAAGAAAACGAAATCAAAAACAAAAGAAATCTAGGAATGAAACTCAAAATAGTTTTTTCTACTATAAATCATTGGTTTCCTTATTAACAATAGTAAATCATCATTATAAACTAAAGTTAAAATCAATACTAGGTTGAGTTGGTCAATCAACAAGCTCGCCAACGCTAGTGAGATGACGATTTATCCTTCCTAGTGTAATTTATCAGTACATCATAGCCAAATAGATCGTCGAAAATCAATTTAGGTTTTCCTGCTTCATCAGTAGATCGATGGCAAAGAGGGAAGATTTAGAAGACGAAAAGGAGGGATTTTGTGAGGACTTAAACAGATGATTTAGGAAACGAAAATGAGAGAGATAGGAGATAAGAAGCAGCCATGGAATTTCAGCGACGAGGAAAAAATTTCAAGCGTATAAAAGAGATAAGGAGTGGCAGCGTAAAATTTTAGGAAAAATTTCGTGAATTGTTGGCGGAAACCAATTTGCCGCGTTTATTTGTTCATTAACTTAACCAACGGTTGCATAAGACTTGAAACGCTACCAAGAAATGCAACTAAAAGCAAATTTTCTTATAGTGAAAATTCCCTAGATTCAGATCCAAAAATCGATTTTGTCTCCTCCTGCATGTAGGGGTAAATTTACACAAATAATTACAAATCAACCCTAATACATGTAGAAGTAATAAGATCGTGTTGTAGTGCGACAAAACAAACAGAACTTGAGAATAAAACAGCAAATCAGCAAATCACACAAGAAAGTAAATAGAGAGTTCACACACGGATTTATAGTGATTCCACTATCGTAATATAGTGTACATCCACTTGGGGAGAGAGAATTTTATTACTTTCAGAGAGAAGAATTACAAGATTGATAATGGAGATTAAGAAGAATATGAAGAAATACAAAAGAGAAGATAATTCGTTTCTGATGCTTCTATTCATCCTAATCCCTACCTTTATATAGTGATTATTACTTGAGGTTGAAGTAATTGATTTATGGTCATAACTCAACACCTAATTAATTCTCCAAATCATAAGGGAAACATTTACCATTTTAGTTTTCCAGTTTCCCACGATTTGTATGCGTCTGATAAGATTCTTTCTTTAAACATCTAATTAGAGAATTAATTAATTACTTCACTCTTTTTTAAATATTTCTTCCTCTTATGTAGCTAACCCATTGCCATCTTTAATGCATATAAAAGAGGCAATATATTTGAGCAATTTTCTTAAATATCTTCCAAATCTTCTTAAGTATGAATATTGTATCAAATCTAACAATCTCCATATTGATACTATATTTCCCCGCAAGCCTACCAACTCCACCTACATTCTTTTACTCCAAGCAGCTCTCGGACAAGGCATCATGGATACTTTCCCAATGAGCTTCGGCATGGCCGTCATCCATTTCACTTTGTCAACGAACTACGACAAGGCCACCATTCGCCAACAAAGTGTTGAAAGTACCCCCTCCATGTAGGACCCATCAATCTCCAAAACAAACATCTCCGTATACTAACTCACTCCCCCCCTGTGCCACCAAGTGGCACCTAACACTTTAGCAAGAGAATTAAGTTCGAGTAATGCTCGAACTTTGCAATAGGTCTAGCCTTGTATCTTCCATCGTCCTTCACCTTATATACCCACTTGCATCCTATGGCTCGGTTTTCTTGAGAGGGTGGTACCAATTCTCAAGTCTGATCCTTCTTCAACGAATCCATCTCCTCTTCCATAGCATGCATCCATTTCGAGCTGGCACTCGAATTCATAACTTCTTCAAAGTTGAATGGCTCATCTAGCACTATATGCAGTGCATAATCAAAATGATCATCAAGGCTAAGGTTTGCATAACTCCAGTCTCCATACCTATTTGGCGGCCTTCTAATTCTAGAGCTAGCCCGAATAGGTGCTTCATCTAAACTCCTGTCAACTCCACCTTAAGCTGAATCATCTCTAGTTTCATGACCATCACTATCATTGTTAGAGGAATTCTGTGGACCTTCATGTGATGTATCAACAACTGCAAATACTCTATCTTCATTTACATCTTTGACTCTACTACCAGGCTGATAAGTGGGAATAGTTTCCATCTCCTTAGGTTTTTCAGCTTCTGAATCTACTGAACAAGGTGGATTCTCCTTGTGCTTGAACCTAGCGGACTCATCAAATGTAACATGTCTCGAGTGCAGTACCTTCCTATCAACAGGGTTCCAAATGCGATACCCTTTGATACCTTCTGTATAGCCCAAAAAAATATGCCTTGATAGGCTCTAGCCTCCAACTTGTCATTTCCTATATGGTGAACATACACGGGGCTACCAAATCTACAAAAATAACTGATATGTATAGATGTACCTTTCCACCTTTCCTCAGGAATCCTTCCATCAATGGCTGAGCATGGAATCCGATTGATAATATATGCTGCAGTTGATAAAGCTTCAGCCCAAAAGCCTCTAGACAAGCCAACCGTCAATCTCAAGCAACGGGTCTTCTCCAGTAGAGTTCTGTTTATCCTTTCAGCAACTCCGTTTGATTGCGGATCACCGGGTGTAGTAAAATGTCTCCTAATTCCATGCTGTCTACAGAAATTTGTGAACTCCTTAGAAACAAACTCACCGCCATTGTCGGATCTTAGCACCTTCAATTTCCTTCCTACTTCATTCTCTACCAGTGCTTTCCAAGTTTTAAACTTTTCAAATGACTCCGACTTAGCTTTCATCATATAAACCCAAACCTTCCAAGAGTAGTCATCGATAAAATAGATAAAATACTTAGCTCCTCCAATAGAAGCTGTAGCTACTGGTCCCCAAACATCCGTATGGACATACTCTAGTACTCCTTTAGACTCATGTCTACCAACACCGAAAGGAACTTTTGTCTGCTTTCCTAACACACACTCCTGGCAGAATTCCAAACGGTTGAAGCTTTCACCCTTGATCATCTTCCTTCTTCGAAGTAGCTCCAAACTCTTCTCTAAAACATGACCTAATCTGAGATGCCAGAGTCTGGTGGCATCCAAAGCTCGTGAACTATCAACTCCAACACACATCTCTCCAAGAACTGTAGATATTTTCAGCAGATAAAGATTCCGGACCATCATTCCTTTCATCAATACAAGAGCACCACGTGTCACCTTCAAGCCATCCGACTCTATCATAATCTTGCACCCCAAAGATGCTAGCTGACCAAGGACAGAAGATATTTTCTTAAACCTGGAACATAGCGGACTCTAGTGATATTGTGCACCACACCATCGTGCATGTGAATACGCACTGATCCTTCTCCCAATGACTTGCAAGTAGCATCATTCCCCATTAATATTGCACTTCCCTCCTTGTCTTCATAAGAACATCAATCCTCGTTCCTAGGCGTCATATTGAAAGATGCCCCTGAATCTAGCACCCAATGGTCTGATTCATCGAAAACAGATGCAGTCAACACATCATCAGAAATAATCTTCTCCACCACAATAGATGAAGAACCATCCGCTTCATTTCTCTTCCTCAAATTTGGACAATCTTTCTTCCAGTGGCCATGTTTCTTACAATGATGACACCCGTTGTCTCTAGACTTACCTCTCCAATAACTTCCAGGCTTCCTTGACTTGGAACGCCCTCTAAAATTATTCTCCTTCTTCTCCTTTCTTCCTCTCTCCACAAACAGCCTCTGACTACTACTATCTTCTCCACTTTTGCTCATATTCTTCATCTGATCCCTCATTTCTTCACTTTGAAGTCCCGTCTTCACATCTTCTAATGATAGCATGCTTCTGCCATAAATCAAGCTATTAGCGAAAACCGTGTATCGCTCAGGAAGAGAACACAATACCACCATAGCCTTTTGCTCCTCGTCCACATTCAAATCTACAGTTTCATCTTCATCATCAAATAATCGAAGAAGTTTAGATGTGCTTTCAATGACGTACCTTCCCGCATCTTATATGTGAAAAATGTCTTCAATAAAATCATCCTATTCGTGAGCGACTTCTTCATGTAGAGATCCTCCAATTTCTTCAATAAGCCTCTAACAATAGTTTCACCACTAATCTTTGGAATGACATTCTCACCCATGGACAATTGGAGGGTAGTAAAGGCCTATTCTTCCATCTCCTTTCTTTCCAATTCTGAGATATCTGTTAGCAACTATTCTATATAATGACCCGCCTTTTTGACCATCGAAAGTCGACACCAAACCCTACCACTGTGTTCAAATGTCGCGCATCCAATCGACAAAAGGGCAGATTGTTAGGGTAAATAAAAAATAAAGAACAGAGAACAAAGAAAAAACAGAATCTCACCACGGAATCGACAACATATAATGTAACAAGGACAGTAGAAACTGTCACTCCAAACATACACAGTATATCAGAGTAAAAAACAAACCTTATCAGCTGGACAGTTATAAATCCTAACCTTACAAATGCCGATGGGTATACTATATAATACAGCGGAAAATAAAATACTACAACAGGTGAATCTTCAACTCCCCTCCGTGAATCCCGTAACACCAAAGCCAACTTGGGAAAATACTCGGTCTGACCCGAGCATTATAAAAAAATAACACCCGGATCAGTCTGGAAATACCAGCGTGAGATAACTCGAATAATGGAGAACATATATAAAAATTCTGTGAGACCATGCCACTAACGCGGAACGAGTTTTTACCTCACAAGAATAACATCCATACAAGCAAGAGCAGAAATAAATATCAGGAACCAAATCCAAATATGTTAGAGCATAAATAATATTAAACCAGACTTGAAAGAATGGAAATAAACCGAGTAAAATCCAAACTGGACAGAATTGATAGAACAAGGGAAATAGTCCAGACTCGATAGAATGGGCTAGATAAGGTAACAGTCCAAACTACATAGGATGGGCTAAATAAAGTAACAGTCCAAACTTGATAGGATGGACTAAATAAACACTTAAATGCCGTGATGAGGAGTTGGCTCTACTCGTGGCAATATAAAGCTAAAACAGATTCAGGGTTTTCAAATCTAATAAGGAAAGGAAATTTTCCAACAAATGACTAGGAGGGTGCGCCCCTCCTCACCGAAAGTATACCTCTAGACATGTACTTGATAACTCCGATGGCTCTCGGACACGTCCAAGCCGGACCCCGCCAACGGTTAGCGAGAATTTGAGTATTTCACATCTCAATGCGCAACACCGAATCCAATCTGGAGTGGATGTGAAAATACCCTAATGGGAGCAACCCCACTAGCTTGGCTTCCACTCGCTCTTTGGGTTTAGTCATTTCCGACAAAGGATAACAAAGCTGAAATAAGCAACACATCGTCTTAGAGTGACGAAAATAAAGTGGCTGAAGCAACCGATGACTGAGATACCACTATCGAGGACATAAAACGATCGTATATGGAAATTAAGTCTCGTATACTTATCACCACTCATTGAATTCAAACTTGTACTATTTCGGGATTAATAATAATACAAGACAAGTCAAGGTAGTGTTACCTCAAAGTCCTATAACATGATTATTCTTAACTTTCGAAGTAGCAACAAGTCTACTTCTTCGATGTTTAGTGCTAACTATACAAATAAATCGTTTCAATATAAGTGACTCGCTTTACAGAAATAATTCATTTTCATAAACTAATCAAACTTTTTCTTTCTAAAAACGAACTGAACTTTTTGGTTTGATTTCCGTATTGGTAAAACACATTTCGAATTAGTTCCAGATTGTTAAAACATTAAGAGAATAATTTTTCCAAGTGCGCGACCCCGCAGGCCTAAACCAACATCAGACCGAACGCCCTTAAGATTATCCAACTTAACATCCCAATAATCGAATTCCAATTCCATTTTAACTTTAAAAACAATCCTAATTATTTTGAATGATAATTAATCACACTTAAAATCCCTTTAAATAAAAAATTCATTATCTATAATAAAATAGATAATTATTTCCAAACACTTTTATAACATTGGTAAATTAACTTTTAAATCTTTGTTAAATCAGTCTGTTAACGTTAAATCAGTTTATTAAACCAATTTTTATTATATTAGTTAATTTACTTTTATCAACTTTGTTAAATCAATTAATTAAAAAGATTTATTAAATTCAAATAGTCATTAATTAAATGAATAATTAATCTCAAACATCATTAATTAAAATGATAAGTAATTCTAAATTCCATTGACTAAAACAATTAATTAAGTTCAAAATAATCATAAATTAATCAGATTAGTTAAATCCAAACTTCATTAGTCAAACCGATCAATTAAAGCATCATTTGTTAAAATGATTTATTTAATTATAAAACATCATTAATTCTAATGATTTAACTAAAATCTAAATATCGTTAGTTAAAGAAATTTATTAAATTCGAAACAATCATTAATTAAAATGATTAATAAAATTCAAATATCATTATTTAAAATGATTTATTACTTTTAAATATAATTGATTAAAATGATTATTAATTTCAATTATCATAAATTAATTAATTAATTAATTAATTAATTAAACTCCATTATCATTAATTAAATTAATTAATTAATTATACTCAAATAATCATTAGTTAAAACGATTAACTAGGTATAAAACATCATTAATAAAAATGATTAATTCAATCTAAAGATAAACCAATTTTAATCATCATTTATTAAATTGGTTAATTAATCTCAAATTAATTAATTTAAAAGATTAATTAATTTAAATTGTCATTAATCAGAATGATTAAAAAAAATTCAATATTCTTTTTATCGGAAACACAAGCTCAAGTTCATATGACAGAGTTTTGGGTTGAAATTTAATAAATGACGATATAGCGAAAATCGCTATAACGACATTTAAACAATAAAATGGAATATCGGTAATTAATTTCAATAAACCATCAATAACAACATATGGATGTAAATAAAATAATTTATGGCCAAGAAACCCCCTTTGGGTCTCTCTATTGATTTTCCCAGCAAAACAATGGATATGGATAATAAATAGATGATAATATGGGTTTATAACGATCAATTTAATATGTCATCCATTTCCAAACGGAAATTCAACCAAACAAGCAATCGAACAATTTAACTAACATCCAAACGATCAATAAACGTTTATAACATCATTAATATGATATAATAAAATTTTATGTGAGTTAAACCCACCATGATTTTCGTTTTCGGCGAAACGTTCTGGTTTGGACTAAAATCGAACGGGCGTTCGATTTTAGCCCAAAATTCCATTAATCTCGATTCCGACCAAACCAATCCCATCGCATAGATAATGATCCCATGAGTGTAATGCAACTGACCGCGTTCTATTTCGACCTCATGTGTGTTAGAAATTAATATTATAAGATTTTTGAATTAATTAAATAATTAAATACCCTAATTACTTAATTAATCACACTTACCCTTAAATCCTTTCACTTCCCAATCATCATCCTGTGCATACACACCGATATGTCTGAGCATCTCAAACCCATCCATGCCGATCTTCTCAAGCCAATCTCTCCACCTACAAGCCACTAAATAACACGCCGATATCACCGATCAACTCCACTACGAACTAGCTTCCTCCTTGACACCATCGATCGAAGCTCGATCGATCTTAGCCAAAAGAGGCTGTTGCCAGCGCAAGCGACAAGAACGGATTGCACTTTACCAATGGTCATCGTACCTCCCCAAACTTAGCTGGTAGCTGTGATTCTCCACCCTGAACCCAAAACAAAGCTTCAAATCGACCCTCGCATGACCAGTTTCAACCTAGGCCAAACATTAGATCGACTGTCGAAACGTCGAGCTATCCAAATCAATGTTGAACCCAACAATATGAATACCAGTTCGAAGGACACTCCAATACGAGTTAAATGAATCCATTATCATGATTTTTAGTTGAGAATATGATTGATTTTGGGATTTAAAAGATATGTGGCCAAAGTTTGCATTGTTGGAATATGCATTTGAGAGAAAAAGGAATAGGGATATTATTATATCCTGATATGTATTTGGTTATGCTTTCGTTTTGATTTCAAATTTAAAACATATGGCCATTTACTAGTTCCTTGAAATGTAAAGTGATAAGAAGAGTAGGGGAAGGGAATGAATGAAGAGGTGTAGACTCTAGACTTTTATAAACAAAATAAATAAAAACAAAATGATCACGTTTCCCTTTCCCATGACAAAAATTTCTCGAGCCGCCAAAATGTCCATAACGTCAAATCGTTATTTAAAATTTGATTTTACAATGGTTATTAAATGAATTATTTACGGTACCCGGCTACACAATATCTCGTTCGAGTTCGAACCGCGAGTGGCCGAAATAAAAATACAATCGTGCACTGAAATGCGACACGATCATAAATCATCAAAGAATTACACATATTATTTTATTTTATGAAATTTCCAAAATACCATCGTTGCCGATAAATCGTCAAATGAATAATTTCAATATTTTCCAAATTAAAAATTAGGGAAAAAACATATAAATTAAACTAAAAATATGTTATAAAAAATGAAGTAATTTTATTACAATTTGATATTTTGTTAATTATTCGAACCATTTGTTATTGTGATAAATTTACGAAATGATTCACCATTATCATTTATTAATTAAAAGAAGTTAAATAACACTATTAAATCTATTTAATTCATATTTAGTTCACCGTTCAAATATTTAATTCTCAATTCAAATATTTAAATATGCCATATATTTGAATTATAAGTTACTAAATTCCAAAATTCAATTATTTTGAATATTTAAAATAAATTAAACATTTAAACTCAAATGGCCAAAATTTTGGGTTGTTACATTCTCCCCCCCCCCCTAAATAAATTTCGTCCCCGAAATTCCTATGGAAGAAAATGTTTCCAAACCCTTAATTTTAAAACTATTAATTAAAATGAGTTATTAAACTTATTAACTTTTCAAAACCAATTGGCTGGAATAGATTTCAAAATTTCCAAGTCTTTTTTAAATTCACTCACATATACCAACTAATTTCCTTCCTTTCACTCATGCCAAGATATAACTCGAAAGTCAAATTTTAGTTATTAAAATTTTTCGAAAATTCTTATATATTTTCTAACTCTTAAATTTTCGAAAAATTTCACCAGCGTCTCCTTTGCGCAGCTTGATCGGTACAACTACAAATGGCCTTAATGGGCTCCACACCAATCAAAGAATACAAAAGCCAAGTGACCTCCCATATCTGGGGCATAAAATCATCAACCAATTTAAATTTTCTGAATTTATTACGTACCTTTTTTGCATTTTGATTTATATCTTTGGCAAGTAATTTATTATCTTCTATGTAAATGCAGGTGCACAAGAATCAAATGGCTCTCTTGCATCCCTGTACTTACAAAATCTAAAAGAAAATCGGGCTGACAAAAGTAATATGATGTAACTCTACATGCAAAAATTAGCATGATATAAATTCATATGCAATCAACTATCCATATCTCGATCATATGCGACAAACAAGCGGATATTCTATAATAGATGCTATGCATTCAATTATTTCAAATGATAATTTAGATCTAAATACGTGGGTTTTTCAATTCAAAAATTTGTTTTTAAATTTCTCAAACGAGAAAAATCAAAGATCAAAATCAAAATGATAAGGAGGGGATCCCTCCAAATAAATGATGGTGAAACTCTAGAATCAAAACAACATGGAGCGTCTAGTGGTATTCTGGTTCCTCCAAAAACATCAACTAGAGTGAATAAATATCATTTCTTTCCAAAAATCTTCAAAACTTACCGTTTTCAAAATCATCGGGATTTAGGTCCTAATAACAACAATTTAAAATCTTTTGTCTATAATTTAAACATTATAGACAATGGTATATGAAATCACACAGCCAATCAATTCAATTCAATCAAATCCAATCAATCAAATTCCGTAAAGGAATAAATTAACACTAACAATCAATCAAATTCCGTAAGGGAAACTTATCACTTAACATTGTTTCAAAATGTCAAATGACTAACAAACAAATCTTAACTTAAGTTCAAAACTTTCTTGATTGTCCAAAAATATAGATTATTATCTAAGCGTACCATTTGCTCATTAGCCTTTGGTCATTAGAAGATTATCCAAACTAACTCGGACAAAATGGAAAGTAATAATCTATATTTTATTAGTTTCTAAATTACATTAAATTATTATTCTTATTTTCTTAACTTATATTTTCACTTAGTATTCTATTCAATACTAAAATTATTTATGAATTAGTTCATAAATTCTCACCCAAGTTAAAGTATTTTATAAAGTTATTCCTTCATAAAACATCAAATCATAACTTATTTCACTTTATTTACTTGTATAATATTCGTTTATATCCTGAGAATACATATAAAATCCATTTTACCTTTTTTTCAAAGATCTTGATGGAGATCAAATCAAATTATGGCTTCTTAAAACCGAGTCAACCTATTAACCTTTTTAACATATAATGTTAAAACGAATAATATTTATGGGTTGACCCAATCAACAAGTAGTTCATACTACTTAGATATTTCCAATAATTATATGGTTTTAATAAAAAAAATGTTTATCAAAACCTTCTTTATTAATTTAACCCAATTTACTTGTTTCTAATTTATCCCTTGTCTTATCTAAGGGAAAAATCTTATTTATCCAGACAATCTCTTATTAGCATTACTTTTTATTTTGAAACCAATTCCCCTTTAGGGTACTTAAAAATTAAATACCCGGTTTTGATTTTAAAACTTACATTTGAAAGCATACTTCATATATTTTTATATATAATAACTTCAAACAATTTATTTACTAAAACATTTCTTTGGGTTTATTAGAATTTGAACTCATTTCGATCACACAATGATAACGAGAATAATTTACTAAGTATTCCACAAGTTTTCCTAGACAAACATCTGATCGTCACTTAGAAGATTATTCAAATTATCACAAAACTAGTCGAAACAATTTCCTCCTAATTATCCCAAAGAAAATACATTCCATTAAAACTTTTGCTTCCAAATATTTTTTTTCTTCTTTTACCTTTAAGTACTTTCAAAAGTATAGCCTTTTCATTTCTCAAAAATTCCTTTGAAATTTTTTTCTTCAAAAATTCTAGGATTTAGATTCCCAAATTCTTTTTAAACACATTTCTCAAAATAAAATTTATATAAAATTTCCTTTATTTAAAAATCATTTCATATTATAATAATCCTCCTTTATTATAATAAAATTATATCAAATATATATTCTCTAAATATCTTATCCCACTATTTAGATTATATTAACAACTTTTTATTAAAGTTAAATCCTTAACTCACTATTATTCAATGGCGAGTTTTTTTAACTTAATCATATTCTTCGAACACCTTTTTATTTAAATCGTGAAAATTAATTAACAAAGGATTCATTTTAAATCAAAACTATAAATGTTCTTGGATAAACCGAGCACCATTCAAAACAACAGTTAATGCTTCTTATTAAATTAAGCATAACCGAACAAACAATAGTGATAATAAATAAATATTATCACATTTAAACCAACACACTATATAACTATATAGAGTTTTTGAAAATTATTCCTTTATATACATAAAATATAATGCTAGGCAAAATATTTAATTTGCCAAATTTTCAAAAATTTCAATACCATGTCTATTGGCCTTGGTCAAGTGTTTAGAAATCCTTATCGATACCGTGGTGTCCTACGTCTTGACCAGAATTCATAAAAACTCAATAGACTAATTAACATAATACGTTTTTATAACATTAACAAATACACTCTCGGATATATAAAACTCTCAAACTCATTCTAGGGTGTTGCTTACCCTATCTTTAATGAGCCAAACCCTACCAAAGCCAAGATTCTCGCTTAACCTTGCGCTCTGATACAAAATGTAACGAAACGCCTTTTTGACCATCAAAAGTCGACACCAAACCCTACCACTGTGTTCAAATGTCGCGCATCCAATCGACAAAAGGGCAGATTATTAGGGTACATAAAAAAGAAAGAACGGAGAACAGAGAAAAAATAGAATCTCACCACGGAATCGACAACATATAATGTAATAAGGATAGTAGAAACTGTCACTCCAAACATACAGAGTATATCAGAGTTAAAAACAAACCTTATCAGGTGGACAATTATAAAATCCTGACCTTACAAATGCCGATAGGTACTATATAATACAACGGAAAATAAAATACTACGACAGGTGAATCTTCAGCTTCCCTTCATGAATCCCATAACACCAAAGCCAACCTGGGAAAATACTCGGTCTGACCCGAGCATTATAAATAAATAACACCAAGATCAGTCTGGAAATACCAGCGTGAGATAACTCAAATAATGGGGAACATATATGAAAATTCTGTGAGACCATGTCGCTAACGGGGAACGGGTTTTTACCTCACAAGAATAACATCCATATAGGCAAGAGCAGAAATAAATATCAGGAAACAAATCCAAATATGTTTGAGCATAAATAATATTAAAGCGGACTTGAAAGAATGGAAATAAACCGAGTAAAATCCAAACTGGACAGAATGGATAG
Organism: Allium fistulosum; assembly: GCA_030737815.1. Taxonomy (NCBI): domain Eukaryota; kingdom Viridiplantae; phylum Streptophyta; class Magnoliopsida; order Asparagales; family Amaryllidaceae; genus Allium; species Allium fistulosum. Next base: position 98,853,023 of record CM060905.1, read on the forward strand.
AACAAGGGAAACAATCCAACTTGATAGAATGGACTAAATAAGGTAACAGTCCAAACTCGATAGATTAGGCTAGATAAAGTAACCATCCAAACTCGATAGGATGAGCTAAATAAAGTAACAGTCCAAACTCTATAGAATGTACTAAATAACGTAACAATCCAAACTTGATAGAATGGAATAAATAAACACTTAAATGCCATGATGGGGAGTTGACTCTACTTGTGGCAATTTAAAGCGAAAACAGATTCAGGGTTTTCGAATCATATAAGGAAAGGAAATTTTCGAACAAATGACTAGGAGGGTGCACCCCCCTCACCGAAAGTATACCTCTTGACATATACTTGAGAAATCCGATGACTTTCGGACACGTCCAAGCCGGAACCCACCAACGGTTACCGAGAATCCGAGTATTTCACATCTCAATGCGCAACACCGAATCCAATCTGGAGTGGATGTGAAAATACCCTAATGGGAGCAACCCCACAAAGCTTGGCTTCCACTCGCTCTTTGGGTTTAGTCATTTCCAACAAAGGATAACAAAGCTCAAATGAGCAACACATCATCTTAGAGTGACGAAAATAAAGTGGCTGAAGTAACCGATAGCCGAGATACCAACTATCGAGGACATAAAACGATCGTATATGGAAATTAATTCTCATATACTTATCACCACTCATTGAATTCAAACTTATACTATTTCTGGATTGATAATAATACCAGACAAGTCAAGGTAGTGTTACCTCAAAGTCCCGTCACACGATTATTCTTAATTTTCGAAATAGCGACAAGTCTACTTCTTCAATGTTTAGTGCTATTTATACAAATAAATCGTTTCCATATAAGTGATTCGCTTTACAAAAATAATTCATTTCCATAAACAAATCAACCTTTTTCTTTCTAAAAACAAACTAAACCTTTTGGCTTGATTTCCATATTGGTAAAACACTTTTAGAATTAGTTCTAGATTGTTAAAATGTTAAGAGAATAATTTTTCCAAGTGCGCGACCCCAAAGGCCTAAACCAACATCAGACCGAATACCCAGAAGATTATCCAACTTAACATCCCAATAATCGAGTTCCAATTCCATTTTAACTTTAAAAATAATCTTAATTATTCCGAATGATAATTAATCACACTTAAAATCCCTTTAAATAAACAATTCATTATTTATAATTAAATAGATAATTATTTCCAAACACTTTTATAACATTGGTAAATTAACTTTTAAATCTTTATTAAATCTGTTTATTAACTTTAAATCGGTTTATTAAAGTAATTTTTATTATATTAGTTAATTTACTTTTATCACCTTTGTTAAATAAATTAATTAAAAAGATTTATTAAATTCAAATAGTCGTTAATTAAATAAATAATTAATCTCAAACATCATTAATTAAAATGATAAGTAAGCCTAAATTCCATTGATTAAAATAATTAATTAAGTTCAAAATAATCATAAATTAATCGGATTAGTTAAATCCAAACTTCATTAGTCAAACCGATTAATTAAGCTATCATTTGTTAAAATGATTTATTTAATTATAAAACATCATCAATTCTAATGATTTTACTAAAATCCAAATATCGTTAGTTAAAATAATTTATTAAATTCAAAACAATCATTAATTAAAATGATTAATAAAATTCAAATATCATTATTTAAAATTATTTATTACTTTTAAATATCATCGATTAAAATGATTATTAATTTCAATTATCATTAATTAAAATATTAATTAATTAATTAAACTCCATTATCATTAATTAAAATAATAATTAATTAATTAAAATCAAATAATCATTAGTTAAAATGATTAACTAGGTATAAAACATCATTAACAAAAATGATTAATTCAATCAAAAGATAAACCAATTTTAATCATCATTTATTAAATTGGTTAATTAATCTCAAATTAATTAATTTAAAAGATTAATTAATTTAAATTATCATTAATCAAAATGATTAATAAATGTTCAATATTCTTTTTATCGAAAACATAAGCTCAAGTTCATATGACAGGGTTTTGAGTTGAAATTTAATAAATGATGATATAGCGAAACTCGCTATAACGACATTTAAACTATAAAAGGGAATATCAGTAATTAATTTCAATAAACCATCAATAACAACATATGGATGTAAATAAAATAATTTATAGCCGAGAAACCCCCTTTGGGTCTCTGTACAGATTTTCCCTGCAAAACAATGGTTATGGATAATAAATAGATGATCATATGGGTTTATAACGATCAATTTAATATGCCATCCATTTTCCAAACGGAAATTCAACCAAACAAGCAATCAAATGATTTAACAAACATCCAAATGATCAATAAACGTTTATAACATCATTAATATGATATAATAAAATTTTATGTGAGTTAAACTCACCTTGATATCCGTTTTTGGCGAAACGTTCCGGTTTGTACTAAAATCGAACGGGTGTTCGATTTTAGACCAAAATTCCATTAATCCCGATTCGGACCAAACCAATCCCATTCCATAGATAATGATCCCATGAGTGCAATGCAACTAATCGCGTTCTATTTCGACCTCGTATGTGTTAGAAATTGATTTTATAAGATTTTTGAATTAATTAAATAATTAAATACCCTAATTACTTAATTAATCACACTTACCCTTAAATCCTTTCGCTTCCCAATCCTCATCCTGTGCATACACACTGATATGTCTAAGCATCTCAAACCCATACATTCCTATCTTCTCAAGCCATTCTCTCTACCTACAAGCCACTAAATAACACGCCGATATCACCGATCAACTCCACTACGAACTAGCTTCCTCCTTGACACCATGGATCGAAGCTCGATCGATCCTAGCCAAAAGCGGTTGTTGCCAGCGCAAGCGACAAGCACAGATCGCACTTCACCAATGGTCATCGAACCTCCCCAAACTCGGCTGCTAGCTGCGATTCTCCACCCCTAACCCAAAACAAAGCTTCAAATCGACCTTCGCCTCACCAGTTTCAACCTAGGCCAAACCCTAGATCGACTGTTGAAAAGTCAAGCTATCCAAATCAATGTTGAACCCAACAATATGAATACCAGTTCGAAGCACACTCCAATACGAGTTAAATGAATCCATTATCATGATTTTTAGTTGAGAATATGATTTGATTTTGGATTTTAAAAGATATGTGGCCATAGTTTGCTTTGCTGGAATATGTGTTTGAGAGAAAAAGGAATAGGGATATTATTATATCCTGATATGTATTTGGTTTTGCTTGCTTTTTGATTTCAAATTTAAAACATATGGCCATTTACTAGTTCCTGGAAATGTAAAGTGATGAAGAAGAGTAGGGTAAAGGAATGAATGAAGAGGTGTTAACTCTAGATTTTTATAAACAAAATAAATAAAAACAAAATGATCATGTTTCCCTTTCCCATGACAAAAATTTCTCGAGCCGCCAAAATGTCCATGACGTCAAATCATTATTTAAAATTCTATTTTTGATTTGATTTTACAATGGTTTTTAAATGAATTATTTACGGTACCCAGCTACACAATATCTCGTTCGAGTTCGAACCATGAGTGGCCGAAATAAAAATACAATCATGCACTGAAATGCGACACGATCATAAATCATCAATGAATTACACAGATTATTTTATTTTCTGAAATTTCCCAAATACCATCATTGCCGATAAATCGTCAAATGAATAATTTCAATATTTTCCAAATAAAAAATTAGGGAAAAAAACATATAAATTAAATTAAAAATACATTATCAAAAATCAAGTCGTTTTATTACAATTTGATTTCTTGTTAATTATTCGAACCATTTGTTATTGTAATAAATTTGCAAAATGATTCACCATTATAATTTATTAATTTAAAGAAGTTAAATAACACTATTAAATCTATTTAATTCATATCTAGTTCATTATTCAAATATTTAATTCTCAATTCAAATATTTAAATATGCCATATATTTGAATTATAAGTTACTAAATTCCAAAATTCAATTATTTTGAATATTTAAAATAAATTAAACATTTAAACTCAAATGGCCAGAATTTTGGGTTGTTACATTCTATGTCAAATACAACCTGATGAACACGATTTCTTCTGAACACCGCCTTCATCTTCCACTACAAATTCTAAAAATCATTATCACCGTTCCACTTCTCTATAGCCAACTGCAAACCTGATGCTGCATATGAACCCCTAATGTAGGGTGCATATTATTGGGTAGGTCTAACCTCCTCATTTCCAGGTCCTGCCATTTTATCGAACACCTTCTAGCCTTAGGCTTCAACAACAACCTTCAAAGCTCTGATACCGAACTATATGGGTGAATTTACACAAATGATTGCAAATCAACCCTACATGTAGAAGCAATAAGATCATGTTGTAGTGCGACAAAAAAAACAGAACTTGAGAATAAAATAGCAAATCAGCAAATCACACAAGATAGTAAATATAGAGTTCACACATGGATTTATAGTGGTTCCAATATCGCAAGATAGTGTACATACACTTGGGGAGAGGGGATTTTATTACTTTCAGAGAGAAGAATTACAAGATTGATAATAGAGACTAAGAAGAATATAAAGAAATACAAAAGAGAAGATAATTCGTTTCTGATGCTTGTATTCATCCTAATCCCTACCTTTATATAGGGATTATTACTTGAGGTTGAAGTAATTGATTTATGGTCATTAATCGATACCTAATCAATTCTTCAAATCATACGGGAAACATTTACCATTTTATTTTTCCAGTTTTCCACAATTTGTATGCGTTTGATAAGATTCCTTCTTTAATCATCTAATTAGAGAATTAATTAATTACTTCACTCTTTTTCAAATATTTCTTCCTCTTATGCAGCTAATCCATTGTCCTCTTTAATGCATATAAAAGAGGCAATATATTTGAGCAATTATCTCAAATATCTTCCAAATCTTCTTAAGTATGGAAATATTGTAACAAATCTAACACTGCACCCGCAATAGTAGATGCTTCAACGCCCAAACACAATCCCCTGCCACATGTGTGCTTGACTCCTACGTCGGACCCTGTTACCTATTCCTACTTCATGCAAGTTCTAACTCGCACCGACACTTACTCTATCTTCGAACCATCCGTTCCTACCAACATGCTTATCGAAGTTGCAGGACGCCATTTTTCTTGCTTCCATGCCTTCCTATCTAAGGCTAGACGCAGCCTTCGCCTACAAATGCTGAACCATCCACATCATTTTCAATTAGCCTTGTCTTGAGCCCAAAGTTTGATTTGGTACCCATCATTGAACTTCCTCTACTTAATGTTCCATTGGGCGACGTTATCATGTGTTGGGAAGGTTGAGGCTAACATTGGTTTGTCTAATATCTTTTTCCAAGGATGAGAATGCTTAGGAGTTTTTGCTTTGCACACAAGCGGTTCGTGGGAATGTCCCAATTGAAAAACCTGCTACTAGCATCACTCCCTCCATTGTGCAATTCCTAGACACCCTCTCCATTGTGCAATTCCTAGACACCCTAACTTCTATGCATGAAAATACAACACATGATTTTGATGCAAATATGGAACTTATTTCAGTAACCCCCCAACTGCAAAATCGTGGTCCTCTTATTTACTTCTCTACCATGTAATGTGCGTGACTAATTACCTCACTTGTTTGATACAGTCAAAATTGATGGAGTTTTGGTGCCACCGTCTGAGATTGTGCAAGCGAGTATAGACTTTTGGTCTGATTATTTAGTTACGCTTTTTCTAGATTCCAACCCTCCCTATAATGTTGTCAGACAACATTGTCGTCCTGCTTAGAAGCTTGATGGTGGTCTAAAAGTGCATTTCGACGATCAATGTTCTATTTTAAATTCTCTAATAATGAAGAGAGATAGCTCATTCTAGAAGCTTAGCCTTACTTCATTGACGACAATCCTTTTATCATTACTTCTTGCTGCCCATCAGTCGACAAGGCAAGAGAACATGTTTTATCAATTTCTATTTGGGCACATTTATCTCATATCTCATATATCGTACAACCCATGATTGGGATAAATTGGTTAGATAGCCTAGTTGGGAAACTTAAATGTCTTGATGCAAAGATAGTGGTAATGAGGAGACTTGTATATGCGAAGGCATTGATTGAAATTTATCCAGATAAGCCACTACCGCCAAAGTTTAAAGTACAGGGCTGACAGTCATGTTGCTATTGTTGATGTCCATTACAGCCGGTCTCCAAACATTTATATGACATGTCACTCTATTGGTCACACTATGGAATCATGCAAGTTTGCTATTTCTCATGTTTCTACTTTCGTTGTTGATTTACTACGGAATCATGCAAGTGTGCCTCGTCCTCTTATTTGGATTTGGATCCCTAAGCCTAAACCTGAAAGTCCAACTCTTAAGATAGTGTAACAGCTCGCAATTTTTAACGTTTCGAATGAGAATATTTAATTTATTTAAATATTCAAATTTGATTCAAAGTTAATAAATAACAAGAAAATCAATTGTTAGTAAAATGACTTGATTTCTGATGACGTATTTTTAAATAAATGTATAGGAGTTTTCCATAATTTTTAATTTGAAAATGTTTAAATTATCGTTTGACGTATTTTGCGGCAAACGTTGGTATTTTTGAAATTTCACATAATAAGATAACCAGTGTATTTTATTGTTGTTTTGGAGTCATTTCGTATTGTTATACATGATCGTATTTTTATTTCTATCATCCGCTGTTCGTACATGAACAAAATACTGTGTTATGAGGTACCGGAATTTTAAAAATACAATAACCTAAACACTTAACTATTTTTACACTTCTCTTTTATTTCCATTTTTCATTTCCTGTATGTGAATGGCCACCCTTTTTCAAAAATCAAAATCTAAAACTAAGGTTCGCTAAAAATCATGAAATTTGATTCGAGTTGGGAATGGCTTTGAATCTAGGTGGGTTGTTTGGTGTGCGGCATCGATTTGGGATGCTCAATGTGGTGAACGCAGACTTAGGGTTTCACTTTGTAGTCGATTGGGAAGGCGATAGGCCAAGGCGAGGTTAGATTTGGTTTCTCACGTCAAAGTACTTCGATGGGATGTTTTAGTAGAGTGCAATCGAGTTTTGGGTAATGCAACGTGATAAGGTCTAGGGGGAGGTGGAGTAGGTTGTGACTTGAGGGAGGAGATCGAGTGTTACCATTTTGGGTCAGGGAGGTGGCTCGTGCGATGAGGAGTTCGATGGCGCGATCGGTGCGTGATTTCATGGTCCAAGGAGGCAGGGAGGGTGAATGGCGTGCATGGCCCTGGAAGTGATACAGGGTGTCACTGTGCATTTTTGGAAAGAAAGATTAGAGGGAGGGATTAGTGAGTGATATGGTAATTAATTGTTAATGGTGTTTAATTTAAAATCAATTTAATCTCAAAACTTATAAACTCAATAACTTTTGCATACGAAGTCCAATCGAGACGTTGTCTTTTGTGTTGCACTCATAGAGCATTAACTACATACTGGAATTGGTTTCGTCAAGTTTGGAACAAGTAAAAATTTTGAGCTAAAAATCGAATGCCGTTCGATTTTAGATCGAACTAGAACGCTTAAGCATCAACTGGAATTTTGGCGAGTTATTTCTGTGGATGACAGGGTTGTCTATAACACAATATGGAATGAATCTTAAGGCTATTTGAACACTATAGGGGGAGAAATGTGTATTTAAACTATTTAAAACTTCCTTATGAATTTTAGAATATATCTAATCAAATTACAAACAAAAATCAATAATCATAAAATAAGTAACTAGTAAAGTAAAATGTAGAAAAGTAAATAACACCAAGAATTTTTACTGTGGTTTGGATTGATCAATCCTACATCCAATCATGTACTACATCGTACATAACTTCACTATCACCACTTGCTTTCCACGGGTGACAAGAACACATTTACAATCTTGATTTCACGGGCTACAAGATGCACCCTCTTGATTTACGATCTATAAGATCACCCTCTTGATTTCACGGGCTACAAGAACACCTTCTTCTTTTTACAAACAACAGTAGAGTATGTTAAGTAGTCATATCTTCAATATAGATTCTTGCAGATTGAGTAAAATAATCCAATAGACCTTCAGTAGCAATATATCTTTGAATTTTTTAAGGAATAGGATGAATCAGAGAGAGAATGATATGAATCAAGTAGAAACTCTCTGATATTGTGTGGTTTATAAATCCTTGAAGAATTGGAGTGGAAGAGTATGCATTTGCTAGAAAGTGGAAGAGTATGCAATGGATTTCTTTCACAAAAATATGTATATGAAAGAGTAAGAGAAAGAAGAGAAATTTGATGTGAAATTTTGTTTTCCAGAGCCTTCAAATAATGGTTGAAGAGACATGTCTTTTAGTGAAGAGGTGCCGAGAAAAATCCCTTCATTTGAGTTTTAAAAAACTGAAAAATGAAATATATGTCAACATACTTAGGAGGGATATGTCGTCGACATACAAGTGGATATGTCGACATACTTAAGAGAGATATGTCGACATACATGAGAATATGTCAGCATACTTAGGAGGGATATGTTAACATACATGTGGATTTTCATATTTGAATTTTTGTTATATTTGTGGATATTTGTGAAGATGATTGAGGTTAATGGTTGGTAATCTTCAAGTATGATTGCCATGGGGTCTTTACAAAGATTCTAAGATTCAGCCAACTACTCATCACTTACAGCATTTGCATTCCAATCTTCTTTAATCTTCAATTAGTTTTATTCTTTCATTTGCTCTAATTTAATCTTCATATATATAATTCATTTTGCTTCCACTCAGTCCTTGTTTATCTCTATAAAATGTCACCATAATAAATCTAAAAGAACTGCACAACTCGGAGAAATGTTAGTATTAATATTTATACGACTGTTGTTTTCAAAATCAATATCTGAGGTATTAACAATCTCCCCTTTTAAGATGATGACAACCATATAAATATTTAAGAGATAAAATATTATATATTAATATTTGACTCCCTCTAACTCTATGCACTCACTTATCATTTTGCCTAGTATATTTATATATTTTCTCTCCCTTTGCCATCAAAAAAGGGTGAAAAAGAACCGCTTAAGCATAACTAGACAACATGTATAGAGTTTATTGATAGAGATATACATAAATGTATATAAATGCAACTCGTGAAGGGAATCAAAATCAATACAAAACATAAAATAAATTTATCAAGTTAAATATTTAAAATAAGAGTAGTTTAAGAGTTACCAACATTGCTAATGTCAGTAACATATCCTTTTGAATTATATCCAAAGTTCACTATTTCACACTCGATATCTATGGATTCTTATCATATGCTTTGAACATCCGATGTGCTGTATCTATTGTTCAGTACCTGAAAAATATAAGATATGCACACTAGTACCCTATTTTATTTTGTGGTCCATGCGGTTAAGTTTTGGGAAGCCAAACCCATGAAGAGTTTGAATGCTCTTTCAAAATATAATTATCAGATAAATAAACTTTATCAATAAAATTATCAATTTATTTTTCATTGTCATTATTCTTTAACCTTCTCAAAACCCATAAATTAATGAACTTATTTGAGGGTTTTAACTTTAATTTTCTAGGTTTTGGCTTGAAATTGGTAGGCTTAACAAATTTAGTAACTTGAGTACTATTTTTCTTTGATTTGGGCTTAGGGGTGTATCGAAGTCCATGTTTATTATTAGTGGGTTTAGATCTAGATAATAAATTTTCTAGGTTATCCTTCCCTTTGTTAAATTTATCAACATCACTTTTCATTTTATCAAATTCCTTATTACAGTTAAGAATAACAGTGTCCAGAGATGTTATTTTGTCATTGAGATAAGTGATCTCTGAGTTCATTGAAAGATTTTATGATTTTAAGGATTCATTTTCACTTTTCAGTTATTCAAAACTTTCAAGTTCTTATTCACGTGAAATTGCTTCCCACTTCATTCAACTCACGGCCATTCTTCATTTCTAAAAAAACTTATGGTAAGCAATGGCTTCCATTTTCACTTTTCTTCTTCATTTTCCCATTCTTTTACTTGATTTTGGCCTTGATTCTTCATGCCTTGCTCGACCTTAGCCACCACCATCTCCTCCGACCACCACCACCACTTCCTTCCCCACCTAATCCATGACCAATAAACCTTCTCCTCTGACCTGAAAGTGCCATGACCATTCCTTGAACAAAGCACCACAAAAACATTGCAAAACTCCACAAAATAATGCCTAGCTGACCTATATGCCACCATCACCTTCATAGTTTGCCTTGGCCACCTTCCCTAGCTCCACCACCATCATGACCTGAACCCTAACCATCAGCCTCTCCTCTGACCTGACCTGAACGATGCATGACCGAGCCCCTATAGGCCATAGGCCGAGCCTAGTGTGCACCAAAACCACTCCTTTTCGCCTTGACTCTTTGTCTCCTTCATGTGTAACTCCTACCATCATCATTCCATTGTTTTGCCTTCTTTTTGCTGAACATTGGATGAGTATTTCAGGTCTAGACCTAATCATGGCTGAGCCAAATGATGTCATGGCCAAGCACTTGAATGGTTGAGGCAAGGTCAAGTCATCTATTTCTTTGTTGCTCCTTATTTAAAATTGTTTCAACATTGTTTTGTGTTGAATTTTTATGTGTATATTGTCTTGTTTTGGTTATTGTTTACAAGATAAATATCAAGGATCTCTATTCATTCAAATCAAAAGTGGTGTTGTATCGTGTTTGTCGTGCTTTCTGGAATCTATTCTGTGTGTTTTGATCGCTAACTCTAGCGTAAAAAGGTGAGTAAATCTCACCTGACATTTATACTTATGCAAATGTGAATTGACAACAATTGAAGGCGTAGAATATTATATATGATGTTATACTGCCTATGATTATTAATTATATGATGTTAAACCTATTATTTTACCTGTCATATTATCTGTTACTGTTATTTATTGTTAAACTGTTCATTTATACCTGTTTATCACACTGCAAGTTCCCTATAGATTAGATACACTATGGGTTGAAACGATACATACCCGAACGGACTTTAGAATAGGGAAAAATCATTATTGGCTGAAATGATAGGCCTGAACGATTTTTATTTATTTATTTAACTTGGGATTGTGTGTTTGAAATGATAGGACCCGGATTTTGCTTTTTAAACTGCGGATTGAAATGATACATATCCGTATCACTTGACCTAGGTTAGAAAACTATATACAGGCCCGTGGTTATTTTTATAAAGTATTTTGAATATTTTAAATATTTTTAAAAGTGTAAAATTATGAAAATTTGATTTTAAATGTTTAAATAAAGAAATTTTGATTTTTCTAGAAGTTAAAAATGTAATTTAAATGAATGGAAAAAGAGAATTTTTGAAATATAACTTAAGTTTGGAATTTTGGTTTTAAAATGGTATTTAAGTTATATAAATAAAATGGAAATTTAATTATATTTGGAAAATGGTAAATATGATAATTTGATTTGAATTTGAATTTAAATGATTTAATAAAGTGTTATTGAGTTTTCTATGTATTAAAATGGTTAAATAAATGAATGCTTAAAAGTGTAATTTTAAAATATAACTTGACTTGGAAATGTGAATTTGGTTTTTATTTAAGGTTTAAGTTAATTAAATAAAATTGAAAATTTAGTTTAATTTGTGAAATGGGAATAAAATATAAGTGTTAAGTTTATTTGTTAAAAATGTGAAGAAAAGAAAATTGTACATTTGGATTTGTTAAGTAAAATTATTGGAAATTTGGATTTTTACTGTAAATGTTTCTTATAAAAATCATAAATTAAAAGAGTAACTTTAATGAACATTTTTGAATGTCAAAATATGATTTTTATAATGTTTAAAAGGTTTAATATTGAAGGTTATTATTTGCTGGAAATACACTAAAATATGGAAATTACTTTTTATAGCATTCAGAAATGTTATGATTTCTGTAAAATGAACTAAAACTTAAATAAGAGGCTATTACAGCAGTTCTGTAATGCTGTAGTTGCTGAAGTAAATTAAAAGGCTAAAAACTTGATAAAGGCCTATTACAACAGTTCTGTAATTGCTGTAGTGGTCTACTGTCTTTGCTAAATTTAATGAAACCCTTTAATTTGAAACCTGAGCTATTACAGCATTTCTAGAAATGCTGTCTTTGTTGTTTTAAACTAAATTTCAACTAAACTGAGATTTAACAGCAGTTTTAAAATGCTGTCTTTGCTGAATTAAATTGCTTTCAAGAATAACTTATAACAGCTTTTTCTGAATGCTGTGAAAGGCTGAAATTTTCAATGTTTATGGTTTTTAACTTAGTAAATGAACTCTGAATAGTTTAAAACTTTGGAAATTGAATACTTGATTTGAAAGTATAATAAATACACTTTTTAATGGTTTAGATGAATTATTTTGATTGAAATATAAACTATTTAAAAGGTGACTTGAAATGATAATAAATGAATGATATCTTTAAATTTAAAAGGTATTTAAAGTTGAATATTTGGATTTGAACTCAAATGATGATTTGATAATGAAGTTTTTGAAAGGATATGATATTTTGATATATTAAATGATTTGAAATGAAGTTTTGAAAGGATATGATATTTTGATATAATAAAATGATTTGAAATGAAGTTTTGAAATGATATGATGTTTTGATATATTAAAATGATTTGAAATGAAGTTTTGGAAAGATATGAGATTTTGATATATTGAAATGATTTGAAATGAAGTTTTGAAATGATATGATATTTTAAATATATTGAAATGGTTTGGAATTGATTTAATCTTTATTTTGATAAAGATTTGGATTTTAAATGATATTCTATTTTGTAGTATAAAATATTATTTTAAAATTATAACCACGGGTTATAATAACGATTGGTTGTTAAAGAGACCGGGATCGGATATGGACATACTCTCTGTCGATACCGAAAACCACTTTAACAACTGTGTACGCGGTGGAGTTTCCAGAATGAAGTAGGATGGTGGCGACGATCCTAAGGTATATACGTGGACCCAACTCCCGTGAGTTGGCATAAAGTGGCTAAAACATGAGCGATTTACGAGCCAAGGAGGTAGCACCTCTGATCGGACACACTCCTTCGATACCATTCTATTACTTTGTGATTGATTGGGTGCACCCTTTGATTTGGGATTGTTGTTCGAGGTGGGCGGTAGTGGCTACTATGCATCACCACCAGCCCGGATGCGTAATTGGTATATCTACCCTGGCATTGCCTAGTTGTGTCGTGTCACTTACCATATCGAGCTTTACTACGATTTGTGATTTCTCCCGTAGCCCGTGGAGTATCGAGGTTAGCCCCCATTTTGGGAGTATGCTAATACTGGATAGACTACTAGGACTATTACATGTTAAGGTGGAAAATGTAAAGCCTTAATGCTATTTAAAAGTATGTTTATTTTATATTAGACATTATTATAATAGCGAATATTACTACATAGTAGATAGTTTAACGGATCCTTAAAGAATGGGCGATCCCAAGCATTCTTTAAGTTACTTGTACCTTTATTACAGTTCACTTGAGTTGGTTTACATTGTATAAGTATGTATGTCCTGACTCGAGTGTTTTTTGTTTTTCTTTACGCTCGGGTCAGACTGAGTGATACATCATTAGAGACTCAACTTTGGAGCTGGAGTTTCGCTTTGAAGAACAAGATATCTATTCATTTAGTTATCCAGTTGATTCTAGTTGTGTTTTGAGTTGTACCTGATTATCATACTGTTACACCTATTGTATCTTGGTATTCCTATTGTATCTTACTCAACTTTGATGTATTTATATAGTAGCTTCATGAACTACTATTTCTTTGTTTTCGCTACATTATATTACTCTGTGTCTGTGATTTGTGATTATTTGTTTACTGTATATGATGAGTTTGCCAAATTTTTATTTACAATGCGGTATTTTGAGCAATTCAAGTCCGACATGTGCGGATGCGAATGGTTGAAAATATCGGGTCGTTACATATGGTATCAGAGCCAGGTTTTAGGCAAACTCAGCATATAGAGTAAGTTTAATTACAGAATCACTTTCGTTCGAACTTGAATTCCTTCTTCTTCGATTCGGGTTCCTTTGAATTTTGGAACGTTCCCTTCGGTTCCAAAATCCATTCTAGTCCTCCCCTATTCGTGTCTTCTTGATTCTGGAGTGTCCCATAACTCCACTTCGAATAATCTTTCTAATGAATTGGCAGTCCCGCCAATATTCTAATGACTTGTAAAGGGGTGAAACTTCTTTACAAAAAGCATTGATTCACCGAAGACTTCTGTATCCTCGGTTTACGATGCTACTATCCACTACAAGAAAATGTGGTTTTGACAGCATTAAAAGTCAGCGTTTCTGCCCTAATTGCTGACAAAAGTATTCTGAAAAATAAAAACTAGAATATTAAACGCTGTTTAAACTAAGCCATTCAATGCTGACATTTTTTCATTTCGCGGTTACTTTAGCCGCCTTCCTTTCTTTCTTTTCCTTTTACTTCTCGTAAAATCCCAATTCCTTCCACGGATTATTTTAAACCTAATCAAAATACCAAATACACATGAAATCTCCCATGAAATTTCATTCATCCTCTGATTTTGCCTGCAATATCCAATTCAGTCGACCCCTAATGCCTCTTGAATTTGTACTTGGCAAACAGAAGTAAATGATCTAATTTTGAGTTCACTCAATAGTTAAGAGCACCATTCACTAAAAAATTCTCTGATGATTCTCTTCAATCACAAATTAGAGCGATCGGCTATGCCCAGTAAAGGTTTTTTCTTTTTTTTCTTCTTGCAGCTAATTGAACAACACCTAGATCTGTTTACTTATTTTGCGGTTCCTATTTGTGCTACAATATGCTGCTGATTTATGTAGATTTTAAAATGCTTCTTGAATTTTACCGATTCATATTCCATATTTCAATGTTCAAGAATTGGTGAAGAAGTATTCTGAGTTCATCAACTTCCCTATCTATCTTTGGGCAACAAAAGAGATTGATGTTGAAGTTCCAGCTGATGAAGATGAATCTACCGAGGAAGATGAAACATGTATGCATCTCATATTTAATATTTGTTCTTTTCTGCTAATATCCCTTTTCCTTTCTTTTTGGGTACATGGTCACAGAACCCAAATTAGAGCATATGCGGCAGTAGTGAATTTTCATATTAACAATTGTTAACTCTATATTGCAACACAGCCGAACCAACCTCAACTGAAGAGGAGGAGAAAGAAGAAGACGAGGAAGAAGAGAAAAAACCCAAAACAAAAACCATCAAGGAAACAACCTATGAATGGGAGAGACTGAATGATGTCAAAGCTATATGGCTTCGCAGTCCAAAGGAGGTCACAGAAGATGAATACGTTAAATTCTATCATGCCATTGCTAAGGTATTTATTTAAACTCTCATAAGAAAATACTGTGCACCAACAAACATAAGATTAATACCTTTGTATATGTACGTGTTCCAGGATTTTAGTGAGGATAAGCCATTAGCCTGGAGCCACTTCAATGCTGAAGGTGATGTAGAATTCAAGGCAATGCTCTTTATTCCCCCAAAGGCTCCTCATGATTTGTACGAGAGTTACTACAACACCAAAAAGTCCAACCTGAAATTGTTTGTCAGACGAGTCTTTATCTCTGATGAGTTTGATGAACTTCTTCCCAAGTACTTGAGCTTTTTAATGGTAATAGTTATAGAACTTCTATTATGTTGACATTGAAACTATTGACGTTCTTGTTGAAGTAGTTGGTTATTTGTGTTCTTAACTGTCGTTCCTTTTTTAGGGTCTTGTTGATTCTGATACACTGCCGCTTAACGTGTCAAGGGAAATGCTTCAGCAGCACAGTAGTCTTAAAACAATAAAGAAAAAATTGATTCGCAAGGCTCTTGATATGATCAGAAAAATTGCTGAGGAGGACCCCGATGAATCTGGCAACAAAGAGGAGACAGGTACAACGTGTTGCTATATCCTTGCATTTATTCTGTATCTCTGCTATTTCTCATGAAGTTTATGTAATCCTTACAAAAATCAGACACAGAAGTGAGAACGATGAGAAGAAGGGTAAGTATATTTGAAAACATATTAGTAAAACTTACATATGGTAAAAGATGATCTTATATTTGAATTTTTTGTTATAAAACATAAAATACTCTATGGTATTAACTCTATTTTTCATTTTCTATAGCAGTTGTCTTTACCTTGCACTGGCATAGTCTATTTCAGTTTGGTATTGTTTGCTTATTGTTATTTGCATTTATGACTGAAACAAAAATGGTTAAATATTTGTTTTGTTGGAGTCTGAAAGCAAATTTAAAACTCAACAAAGAATAACGAACAATTGAAACTCAGTATATAAAAATTTAAATGTTTGTTTTGTTGTTTTGTTTATAAAAATTTATTAAGTTTTAAAAAATTAAGTAAGTTTATAAAATTAACTAAGTTTATAAATATTAATTAATTTTTTAAAAATAAAATAAGTTTATAAATATTAGTCAGGCTTTAAAATAATTAACTCAGTTTATAAAAAATAACTAATTTAACCAAGTTCTACAGAAAAATAAATTAATTAACTTCTTTTAATAAATAAATCTATAAAAATTACCCAAGTTTACTAAGTTTATAAAATTAACTAAATTTATAAAATTTTACTAAGTTGACTAAGTTTTATAAAAACTAAATAAGCTTATAATACTAAGTTTATAAAAATTAATTAATTTTTTAATAAATTTGCTTAATTTGTAAAAATTAACTAAGTTTTAAAATAATTAAACATATTATTTAAGTTTTGTAAAAAAAGTAACTAAGTTGATTAAGTTTTAAAAAATTAACTATTTTTTAAAAAGACTAAATAAATTTATAAAAATAACTAAGTTAATAAAAATTAATTAAGTTTTAGATATAACCATATCTATAAATATTAATTAAGTTTTAAAATTTTAACTACATTTATACAAATAACAAAGTTTATAAAGTTAAACTAAGTTTTATAAAGTTAAACTAAGTTTTAAAATTTTAACTATATTTATACAAACAATACTTGCATGCCCACCACAAAAAATAAGTAGAAAGAACCCCTTTCGAAGTTCATTCCTTATTTGAACATGGATAAGAATAAAATATAAAGAAAATAATGCTCCTGACTTCCTTTGAAAAGTGATGAATCCATCATTTTTATTATGTACTCAAGCCCTTATAAGAGGAGAAGAGACATGCAATCTCGAAAGCCTTGAAATAATAGGTGATACTGGAGGTGATGATAGTAAGTTCTAGTTCAACGTCAACCCAGTAAATCTATTTGGATCACCCGGTAATTGGATATAGGGTCCTGAAGGAGACTCTCTGAACCAGGTTGCATTTCTTGCAATTTTAGGAGCTTCACCACCCTTATATTGAACTTTTTACTTGTACACATATAGGATCAGCCCTTCCATTTTCTAGCAATTAATTCAAAAGAGTGTGAAATGTTAAATTTAATTCATGATTTTGTTATTACTTGAGGAAAAAAATTCGATAACTTGGCTTATAAATAGGATGAAGTTTGCATATATGATGTTTGAGTCGAATACCCAATGCAACTAATCATTATAGGCATAATTAAATATGGGTATGGGTTAGTACAGGAAAACATTAAGCTAATCTACTTTTAGTTGGTAACAGGTTAGAAAGAAAGATTAATTCAACAAGAAACCACTACAAGAAAATATACTATTGACAGCAATACATGTCAGCGTTCAAAGTCTAATTGCTGTTATAGTTTTGATACAAAACAAAAAAACAAAAATAAAACGCTGAGAAAAGATAAAAACATTAAGGCGGGAAGCAAAAAAATGAGTGAAATCCTAAAATTTCATCTCCTTTGCCCTAAGCTATTTCATTTTATTTCCCCTTCTAACTGCAGCCTGCCTCCATTTCTCATTGTTTTCACTAAAAATCAACTCCAATCTCATCTTCACCCAATCGCAGTTCACCAAAGGTCCCCTAACCGTACCTCACTTAGCCTTCCTCTACTACTCTGTCGCCCAACTCTATCGGGACAAACAACGTCGCCACCTAATTCGATTGGTTACTCCTCTGATGTCGATTAGATTGCTATATCGGGTAAGAATTCACTGATTTTTATCGGTTCTTATTTGGGAATTTGGTAATTTTTTGGTTGTTATTTGCACAAGGATTCTTGCTTTCAACTTTGCGTGAAACACATACTTTACATATGATCCTATTTAAAATGAACAAAAAGAATCAGCCAAAAATTTGATTGTTATCTCATGTAATATGAATTGACCTTGTTCAGAAAGTGTTTGATGTGTGGGAGTGCATAATTCATCATCTTTCATCCCTGTTGTATATTAGTTTCACCTTGTGTATTTTTTCTCTTGTACTTGATGCTTATTTTTGGTAAAATGCACAACTAATCAGAATGTCCTGACTTCTTCAGTTAAACATCTTATGCTTTAAACCATGCTTTAGTCTATATTTTTATTATCTGGCGGTTAATATAGGTACATTATTTGTGAGGAATTGTTTGTATCATGCAAACTTTTGGATGAGGACTGGTGCAAACTGTAATGGGAGTAGTATTTATATTGTAAATTTTATAATGGCAATCGATTCGGTTGAATCCTTCCTTTGGATTTTAAGTTGTGGTAAGAGTTAAATTGGCAGCTTGTAAATTTACTATGGTCTTTAACCTATTATTTTCAACAAGTATGAAGGGTGTATAAAAGATTAGAAGTCTTATAATGTACTCTAATCTTATCATTTAGTTTTCTATTATTTTACTGTACAATGTTATATAGATTTGAGCGTGGAATACTATGGTATTTGAAGACTGCTATATATTCACTTAAGAGGTACAAATCCGTGTTTACTTAAAAAAAATAGGCTTCATATATTTTATTTTTAGTGTTGCTTATTGGCTATAGTTGTGGAAGACGGTAGAATAAAAACAATATAAATTATAAGGAGTAGGGCCTAAAAGCCCTGATTTACCAAAGTTTCTTCCCCCATTTAACCATATTTACCATATTTTATCAACATCGGAACACTCTTTTGATAATGTACACCGTCCTTATTTGTCCAAGTGAAACTATTGGAATTGGTGTTTTCTTAAAATCATGTTTAATTACATTGACACACACTGGATGCGGGTTTTTTTTCCAAAGTAAACTTGCTATTCATACTTGAGTCGTAGCATTCATGCATATTTGCATTTAGATAAAATCAATATAGCAGAGGAACAAGGACACGTTTTGGTGCAAAAGCACCATGGAAGCAGCTTGCAACCAATGCTGCTAGAAAACCAGCACCAAACACTGGAGGAGTGAAGAATCCCCTCTCTACATATGAGTATTATTTGATGCCATGTTTGAGTATAAGTTTCTGATACTATCGTTTTTGTAATGCAGTGAAATTCATTAAGTATTAGAAGAGCACAAAGCTTTTGATCAGGACGCTTCCCTTCTAAACACTTGTAAGGGAAATTGCTCAGGACTTCAAGGTTATCATCAGCATCCTCGCTTTTCATATACAATTATAGTATATTGGGTGCTAGTTAGTTGATGATGATTTATTTTTGTATATTCTTATTATGATGCAGATTGGTCTATGTTTCCTAATCCATGTTGTGCTTGCTCTTTAAGAAACAGCAAAGGCATATCATATAGGACTATTTGAAGCTAGCAAACTGTATGCCATCTATACCAAGCACGTTACCATAATGCCCAAAGATAGTCATCTTACAAGGAGGATCCATGGTGAGAGGGCTTAGCATTAGCATTTTTTGTTAGATACTTACCATGCAGTTTTTTAGATCACACATACACACACATACTGAAAATATTTGCACATTCTAGTTTACTTATACTAAAAAAATTCTTTTTTTCATCCTTTTTTGTGTGTATTATATCTTTTGCACTAGTGACTTATTTTATGTTCTGGCAGGGTTCTATGTATGTAGAAACAATCAAAATGTGAGCTAATGAATCAACCCTAATGGAATTGGAATCCTAGGTTGAGTTAATGCATGCTCGATGTGGCCTCTTGATAGTTCTACGCTATATATCAACGAATTGGTCATACACTACTCCTCACATAAATCAAGTGTAGGGTTCCCTAGAGGAAATGCAGCAAGAAGAATCAGATGTAGGGTTTCCTAGAGGAAATGGTCAGCTACCGACCTTAGGCCTTGGCTTTTTAACTATAGCGCTGGCCATAGCTTACGTGACTAGGCATACATACAAAGCTGATAAATCCTTCACTGTCTTTGTTATCAGGGTCATGAAAATGAAGTTAAAAGTGTATCTTGGAGTGCTTTTGGATCTCTACTTGCAACATGTGGCCGCGATAAGTCTGTCTGGATCTGGGACATACAGCCTGGTAATGATTTTGAATGCGTTTCAGTACTATAGGGTCACACACAAGATGTAAAGATGGTTCAATGGCATCCATTTTATGATGTTCTTGTTTCTGTTAGTTACGACAATTCTATTAAAGTGCAATAATTTTTGCTGTTTTTATGTGGTTGAAGTACAGAAGTGTATTCAGGCTTATTTAATCGTGTCTAATGGTTTTGAAATACCCTTTATTTGTGCTATCAGGTATAGGTAGAGGATGGGGATAGTGGTGACTGACATTGTGTGAAAACATTAAAAGAAGCTAATAGGTTGTTTATAGAAAACTTCACTGTAAATTTGTCCAATTTTTTCCAGCTGAAAGTAAGTTTGTCCAATGTATGTTTTTCTATTATAATTTTCAAAATGTAGAACAGTTTCTTGTGGGTCACAACCATCCTATCCTAGCCCTTGCAGTTGTTTCTCTTCGAGTAAGCCCTTAGGTTCTCCCCTATTATAATGTGTACTTCATACCCCTGTGTGTATTTGTCAATTTGTGACAACCTATAAAAAAAGTATTTCTTCCTATTCTTTTTCCCCTTTTCAATTGAACTTCTCAAAATATTAAAAAGTTCAAATCATTTCAAAATCTAAAAAAAAATCGCAGATGAGTTGATGTGGCTGGCTTTGTATTGGAAATTAACTTGCTTCGTATAACTGTAGCCGTGGTGAAGAAATAACATCAGTTGTTACTTAAATGTATTGTGGAGCAGTAACACACTTCATAAGATACATATTACATAAGCTTGTTAATATATATTTACTGTATATAACTATAATACACAGTTGAGATTCATGTTGTTTCCATGCTTCTTGTACATGTGAGTTTCAATGTTTGTAAGGTGCCAGTGCTAAAGGTTGATGTGTTGTATGCTGGTGGTAGGGGAAGTATGGTGTGGTCAGAGGGTATTTTGTAAGTAGTGGGTGTTGTGGTGGTTGTTTTAGTGATTAGACGGGTCGATGCAGGAAGATGAGAGAATTATATATAGAGGAATGTTGATTATGGTGGACATTTAGTGAAGTATGGTAGGGATGTTGGTGACTGTTTGGCAGTAGCAAAAGAAGAGAGGTAACAAAGTGGTGTTTAGGTGTAGCAGTATGTAGAGGAGAGGGTGGTTTGGAATGTCAGTGCATTTGCAATGCACCGGTGGTTGAAATGCGTGATTGAATGGTTTTATGGTGGTGTTGAGGAGATGGATTTATGCACGGAGTAGATTTTTCAAAGAAATGCAGTGTTGTTTGAAGTAGAAAGTGGAATGTGCAGGTATTGGCTGGCAGTTCTGTGGCTTTGTAGCAGGGAGGGAGATGATGGAATTGGTGGTATGGGAAGTGAATGGATGAAATGGAGTTGCTTATGATTGTGCAATAGGAATTGGTGGTGGACAGCAATGAGTTTGGGTAGAGGAGGATCTGTAGACAGAAAGAGGTAGTATGAAGGAGATGTATGTGATATTTTGTAAGTGACTATTTTGGACAGAGGATGAGTTTGACAATGTTACAGTTTGATACGGATATGTTGGATTTTATGATGTGAAGTATGGATAATGAAGAGGAGTGGCAATATACTGCACGAATTGCTGTGGTTCTGATGGTTGTGAGAGTATTCAGGTGGGTTGAGAGTTTGCATTGTTGTGTGCACAGAAATGGATATGGGTATGTCAGTTGGAGGTTAAATATTGGGGATTTGGTTGTGGCTGCTGTAAAGTAGGGTAGTGAAGTATAGTTGTTGATGATGAAGATATGGGTTGTATGTTGTTGATGCTGTGGAGGTGGAACTATTGCAGTAAGATGGTGACAGAAGTGGTTTGAGGAGGTTTGGTTGCGGTGGTTGAAATGGGTTAGTTGTCGTATGAAGCAGGTTGTAGCACCGATGTGCACTGGTGAAGAGTGAGGTTGAAAGACAGTGTACTCTGGTGATTGGAAGTAAACGTGTCTTTGTTTAACAGAATTTGTGGCAACTTGGTTTACTTTGTTATTTTTGTTTAGGGATATTATTGAAACTTGGTTTATGGATGTCTTTTGTTTATTAATATTCTCTTAACTAGTTTATGTAACCAATTAATAGTTATTAGAACCTGTTATATATACTAGTTGCTTGAATATGCTTAAAATATAGTTTTGGAATATTCAAAAATAGAGTGGAATATTAAAGCTGTTATATAAATAGAAGATAGCGTTTGATTAATGCTGTCAATGAAGAAACAACAGCGTTTAATTCGTGCTGTAATTATCTTGAAACTGTCAATAACAGCGTTTATTACATGCTGTCGAAATAGTTGATGATTCAATCACAGCGTTTTTAACATGCTGTCGAAATTGTTGATGATTCAGTAACAGCGTTTAGAAAAAGCTGTTGTAAACAGTTAAAGTAGAATTTGAACATCTTCGACAACTAAATTATAAACGCTGTTGAAACATAATACAGCATGTCTGAAAACGCTGTAAAAAGATTATTGACAGCTCGTAATAAACGCTGTCACAGAGATGTTTCAACAGCGTTTATAGAAAAGCTGTTGTAAGTTATGTATATACGACAGCATGTCGTTATACAACGTTTGTAATAACGCTGTTGTATCATATTACAGCGTTTATCAAACGCTGTTAAAAGCCTTTTGTGGTGTAGTGATCTCTCGCTATGCCAGAATTCCATCTCTTGAGAACGATGGTAGATTTGCTTCAGAATCCTACATCGCTCATATTCGTTAAGTCATGGTTGACCTGGTTAAGGTTGCCCAAGATTTATATAGGCTTATCCATACTCTCTATTCTGTTGTTTAATCATTTTATTTTTATCTCCAACTTATCTTCAAATCATAATTCTCTTTGATTTGAGTCCATCAAATCTGAATCCCTATCCTTATTTTGAAAATTAATCTTGTATTTGAAATTTTTATATTTTAAAGATGTTTTTATATTTTGTTGTTTGAGTTGTTGATGTTGATTTGGGTTCCCGATCGGTTCGTCTGATCAACGTTATCGATAGGATCTCAAAAACACTTGAACAAAGAAAACTGACACAATATGGTTTTGAAATTTAGTAGATGGATAAATTTTGTATAATTATAATATGTATAAGGTTAATTTTCTGAATTTTGATAAATAATGGAATTGGGTGTTAAGAAAATATATTTAACTTTGCATGTAATTTGTAACCATTGGCTTTAGTCTCATATCTAAATAATTAAACATGGTTATAAATTAATTTGGAAATTTAAATGGATTTAAATCAAGAATGTTAGAATTTAATTTTCGATGATTTCGAACTTTGTTTTGAAAGTTTTAAAAGGGATATATTATTTAAAAGTATTTCTAGTAGAAATTGTTTCAAAGGATTTTTAATTTGTAAATCAGTGCTCTTTTCTTTGTCGCTGGAAAATAATTTCGGTGATGACTGAAGCATCATCGACATTCATTTTTGAGTTTCGAAGCGAAGAGACCATCCTGTAGTTTTGCTACAGTTTTGCTTTGAAATTTAATTGATTTGAATTTCTGAATATGACTTGATTTATAATATATGTGATTTAAGAGTTGATTTGATATATATTGTGTATATTTAATTATCTCAAAAATAGTTTGAAGTTAATCGGAAATCTAATTCTTAAATTTTATCTTAAAGGATAATTTCAATTATAAAAGGAAACCAAGGTTTGGATAAATATGTAAACTTGAATAATAGAAATTGAAAAATTTATTTGTATAATATTCTATTACATTCCAATATAACTAACCTAAATTATTCAGAAGTTGAATATGTAATTGGAAAATATACAAAATAAAGAGAATTTTTATAAATAAAACTTAAGTGATTATAATAAATGTTATACACTTAAATTTTATTTATAAAGGATCAATAGAGGTAAATAGGAAAACAGGTTAATTGAATAATTTACAATATAATGATATTTAAAGGAAATTGTAGATAAATTGGAATAGTTATAATAAGTGAAATAAACTTAATATATATATGATTTGATATATTAAGTGGAATAAATTTAAGAATAAATTGGAATAAATAAGAATGAAATTTAATTAATAAAGATGAAATATAATAAATGATTGTTCAAATTCATGACTTTATAAATTGTTGAATTGTTGAATGGATAATAAGATTTAAAATAATTAAGACTTATTTAACTTAAGTGAAATCAAATGGATGAAATTAATTATTAATGTAAGTTGAAATTTTCATGGTTTTAAATTTATCATCTTATTCTATTTTTCTGGTTGTTTTCATTCCCCTACTTGCTAAGTAGGAAATCAAATTTCGAATTGGTTAGCCTTGGAGCTACTGTTCTCTTTCAGCTTGATCTTGCCTCTGATTTTCACCAACTCAGGGTTGCTGAGGAAAGTATTCCCAAGACTGCTTTCCGTACTGAGAATGGTTCTTCTATGAATAGTTAGTCATGCCTTTTGGTTTGACTAATGCTCCTGCTTTCTTTGTTAATTTGATGGATCGTTTTTTTCGTATTGTGCTTAATAAGTGTGTTCTACTCTTTCTTTCTCTTTTTCCTTCATCATTTAACTTTTATATCTCTTCTATGGATCTTACTTCTCCCTATTCTGAATCTGAGCACTGCTTGCCATCCACAGACCGACGGTCAAACGGAAAGGGTGAATTAGATTCTCGATGATCTTTTTTGTGCTTGTGTTCTTGATATGGAGGATCGTGGGAAGATCATCTCCACCTTGTTAAACTTACCTATAACAACAGTTATCAGGTATAATTTCAATCTTCTTGACATCTTGTTTTAATCCTCTTTCACTTTATCTTTTGTGTGCTTTCCCGTACCTCATTCCTTTTCGGGGACGAAAAGATTTGAGTGGGGGAGAGTGTAACAACCCTGTATTTTATGATTATTCTAATTGTATATTTTAATTATTTTAATTGAATTTTTGATTTAAAAACTTTATTTGATTTATTAAATGGATAAATTTTGTTACTTTAAAATATAAATTTTGATTTTTGATATGAATTAGAATTCCAAACATGAATAAATAAGATATTTTCCAGAAATGTGAATTTTGGTCAATATGGTCAAACTTTGACTTTTAATTTAAAATTTTTAAAAGTTTAAATTTTTGAATTTTATCTTTTATTATGAAAGTAAATAAAATTTCAAGAATACTGCTTTTCGTTTCGTTGAAATCAGATTTATATTGTGAATGTTATGCATTTTTAAATATTGTGTGTAATTTGATGTATTTAACAAAAATTGTTTATTTTAAATTATATAAATAATATTTTATTTGGTCATGTAATGTTCTAATTTATATTTATATGGGTAAAATAACATGTTATGTATATATTTTGGTTTTAAAACATTTTTTCAAAGTGTAATAAACATTTTCCAATGTCAGTTGTATTCTGTTTATAATTTCTAATTTCCAGTTTCATTTAATTAAAGAAATTCTTTATTTATTTTCTATTTTCTTAAAATCTTATTTTATTTTTATTTACACTCTATTTTGTTCAGCATTCATTTTATTTTACTTGACTTTTTATTGGATTAGAAGTAAGGTTATGATTTTCCAAAGTTAAGTGTATTTTGTTTGCAATTTTTAAAGCTAGTCTCAATATAATAAGCTATTTTCTTTATTTATTTTTCTAATTTCCTAAAACAAATTATTTATTTTCTTTTCCACTTTATTTTAGTTTGTTTTTATTTTATTTACTGAGTTTTACTTTATTTATTTTGTATAAATATAAAATGGAAATTCAAAGAGACAATGTCTTTTCATTTGCTTGTGACTCTTCCTTTTCCTGCCTCTTCATTGTCTTGACTTCTCATTTTCTTCCTAGCCGTATATTTCCAAATGTTATTCACATGAAATTTCTTCCCACTTCATTCAACTCACGACCATTCTTCATTTCTAAAAAAATTATGGTAAGCAATGGCTTCCAGTTTCACTTTTCTTCTTCATTTTCCCATTCTTTTACTTGATTTTTGCCTTGATTCTTCATGCCTTGCTCGGCCTTAGCCACCACCATCTCCTCCGACCACCACCACCACTTCCTTCCCCACCTAATCCACAACCAATAAACCTTCTCTTCTGACCTGAAAATGCCATGACCATTCCTTGAACAAAGCACCACAAAAACATTGCAAAACTCCACAAAACAATGCCTAGCTGACCTATATGCCACCATCACCTTCATAGTTTGCCTTGGCCACCTTCCCTAGCTCCACCATCATCATGACCTGACCCCTAACCATCAGCCTCTCCTCTGACCTGACCTGAACCATGCATGACCGAGCCCCTATAGGCCATAGGCCGAGCCTAGTGTGCACCAAAACCACTCCTTTTGGCCTTGACTCTTTGTCTCCTTCATGTGTAACTCCTACCATCATCATTCCATTGTTTTTCCTTCTTTTTGCTGACCATTGGATGAGTATTTCAGGTCTAGACCTGATCATGGCTGAGCCAAATGATGTCATGGCCAAGCACTTGAATGGTTGAGGCAAGGTCAAGTCATTTATTTCTTTGTTGCTCGTTAGTTAAAATTGTTTCAACATTGTTTTGTGTTGAATATTTATGTGTATATTGTCTTGTTTTTACAAGATAAATATCAAGGCTCTCTATTCATTCAAATCAAAAGTCGTGTTGTATCGTGCTTGTTGTGCTTTCTGGAATCTATTCTGTGTGTTTTGATCGCTAACTCCAACGTAAAAAGGTGAGTAAATCTCACCTGACATTTATACTTATGCAAATGTGAATTGACAACAATTGAAGGTGTAGAATATTATATATGATGTTATACAACCTATGATTATTAATTATATGATGTTAAACCTGTTATTTTACCTGTCATATTATCTGTTACTGTTATTTATTGTTAAAATGTTCATTTATACTTGTTTATCACACTACAAGTTCCTTGTAGATTAGATTCACTATGGTTTGAAATGATACATACCCGAACGGACTTTAGAATAGGGAAAAATCGTTATAGGCTGAAATGATAGGCCTGAACGATTTTTATTTATTTATTTAACTTGGGATTGCGGGTTTGAAATGATTGAATCCGGATTTTTCTTTTTAAACTGCGGATTGAAATGATACATATCCGTATCACTTGACCTAGGTTAGAAAACTATATACAGGACCGTGGTTATTTTTATAAAGTATTTTGAATATTTTAAATATTTTTAAAAGTGTAAAATTATGAAAATTTGATTTAAATTGGATTTTAAATGTTTAAATAAAGAAATTTGGATTTTTCTGGATGTTAAAAATGTAATTTAAATGAATGGAAAAAGTGAATTTTTGAAATATAACTTAAGTTTGGAAATTTAGAATTTTGGTTTTAAAATGATATTTAAGTTATATAAATAAAATGGAAATTTAATTATATTTGGAAAATGGTAAATATGATAATTTGATTTGAATTTGAATTTAAATGATTTAATAAAGTGTTATTGAGTTTTCTATGTATTAAAATGGTTAAATAAATGAATTCTTAAAAGTGTGATTTTAAAATATAACTTGACTTGGAAATGTGAATTTGGTTTTTATTTAAGGTTTAAGTTAATTAAATAAAATTGAAAATTTAGTTTAATTTGTGAAATGGGAATAAAATATAAGTGTTAAGTTTATTTGTTAAAAATGTGAAGAAAAGAAAATTGTACATTTGGATTTGTTAAGTAAATTATTGGAAATTTGGATTTTTACTCTAAATGTTTCTTATAAAAATCATAAATTAAAAGAGTAACTTTAATGAACATTTTTGAATGTCAAAATATGATTTTTGTAATGTTTAAAAGGTTTAATATTGAAGGTTATTATTTGCTGGAAATACACTAAAATCTGGAAATTACATTTTATAGCATTCAAAAATGTTATGATTTCTGTAAATGAACTAAAACTTAAATAAGAGGCTATTACAGCAGTTCTGTAATGTTGTAGTTGAATTAAAATGATAAAAACTTGATAAAGGCCTATTACAGCAGTTCTATAATTGTTGTAGTGGTCTGTTGTCTTCGCTAAATTTAATGAAACCCTTTAATTTGAAACCTGAGCTATTATAGCATTTCTGGAAATGTTGTCTTTGCTGTTTTAAACTAAATTTCAACTAAACTGAGATTTAACAGCAGTTTTAAAATGCTGTCTTTGCTGAATTAAATTGCTTTCAAGAATAACTTATAACAGCTTTTTCTGAATGCTGTGAAAGGCTGAAATTTTCAATGTTTATGGTTTTTAACTTAGTAAATGAACTCTGAATAGTTTAAAACTTTTGAAATTGAATACTTGATTTGAAAGTATAATAAATACACTTTTTAATGGTTTAGATGAATTATTTTGATTGAAATATAAACTATTTAAAAGGTGACTTGAAATGATAATAAATGAATGATATCTTTGAATTTAAAAGGTATTTAAAGTTGAATATTTGGATTTGAACTCAAATGATGATTTGATAATGAAGTTTTTTAAAGGATATGATATTTTGATATATTAAATGATTTGAGATTAAGTTTTGAAAGGATATGATATTTTGATATAATAAAATGATTTGAAATGAAGTTTTGAAATGATACGATGTTTTGATATATTAAAATGATTTGAAATGAAGTTTTGAATAGATATGAGATTTTGATATATTGAAATGATTTGAAATAAAGTTTTGAAATGTTATGATATTTTAAGTATATTGAAATGGTTTGGAATTGATTTAATCTTTATTTTGATAAAGATTTGGATTTTAAATGATATTCTATTTTGAAGTATAAAATATTATTTTAAAATTATAACCACGGGTTATAATAACGATTGGTTGTTAAAGAGAACGGGATCGGATATGGACATACTCTTTGTCGATACCGAAAACCACTTTAGCAATTGTGTACGCGGTGGAGTTTCCAAAATGAAGTAGGATGGTGGCGACGATCCTAAGGTATATACTTGGACCCACTCCCGTGAGTTGGCATAAAGTGGCTAAAACAGGAGCGATTGATGGGCCAAGGAGGTAGCACCTCTGATCGGACACACTCCTTCAATACCATTCTATTACTTTGTGATTGATTGGGTGCACCCCTTGATTTGGGAGTGTTGTTCGAGGTGGGCGGTAGTGGCTGCTATGCGTCACCACCAGCCCGGATGCGTAATTGGTATATCTACCCTGGCATTGCCTAGTTGTTCCATGTCACTTACCATATCGAGCTTTACTACGATTTGTGATTTCTCCCGTAGCCTGTGGAGTATCGAGGATAGCCCCCATTTTGGGAGTATGCTAATACTGGATAGACTACTGGGACTATTACGTGTTAAGGTGGAAAATGTAAAGCCTTAATGCTATTTAAAAGTATGTTTATTTTATATTAGACATTATTATAATAGCGAATATTACTACATAGTAGATAGTTTAACGGATCCTTAAAGAATGGGCGATCCCAAGCATTCTTTAAGTTACTTGTACCTTTATTATAGTTCACTTGAGTTGGTTTACATTGTATAAGTATGTATGTCCTGACTCGAGTGTTTTTTGTTTTGCTTTATGCTCGGGTCAGACTGAGTGATACGGCATTAGAGACTCACCTTTGGAGCTGGAGTTTCGCTTTGAAGAACCAGATATCTATTCATTTAGTTATCCAGTTGATTCCAGTTGTGTTCTGAGTTGTACCTGATTATCATACTGTTACACCTGTTGTATCTTGGTTTTTTTTATTGTATCTTACTCAACTTTGATGTATTTATATAGTAGCTTCATGAACTACTATTTCTTTGTTTTCGCTGCATTATATTACTCTATGTCTGTGATCTGTGATTATTTGTTTACTGTATATGATGAGTTTGCCAAATTTTTATTTACAACGCGGTATTTTGAGCAATTCAAGTCCGACTTGTGCGGATGCGAATGGCTGAAAATATCGGGTCGTTACAAGATGAGGTAAGATGACTATATGTATTTATTAAGCAAACTCAAGGTACATATACTATACTTAGGCCATCAAGATATGGTAGGTTACGAGTGTATAATCTCTTTCGATTTGTTAAGCAAACTCAAGGTCTAAATGAGATTAGGATATGGAAAACTAGGTTAGGAGTTATATGTGATACAACCGATAAAGAGTTATCCATTATTTGTGGGGCTATAATTTGTTATGCAAACTCAAGGTCAGAATACCAAGACAGACGAGTCCTAACACCCACTAGTGAAGTTGAAAGACTTCTATGTTTCATCTTAGGGTTTGGAGAAACAAAATAGACTAGTGGGAGCTTAATTAGAAAAATGAAATGGTAACATTTAACCTTTCTAATATTGTAAGAACATATGTTAAATAATGTTATATTTATCTACAATGATAAACTTGTGCATTTAATATGATCGATAAAATGTTTATCAATTAACATATACAAACGAACTGAATTGAAAGTTGACGAATGGAAATATAATACCCACTATTAAATTCCTATTGCATATTAACATTTCAACGCCCATGCAAGTGCTTGATTTTACAACTAATGAATATATTCGTGGTTTGGTCACTTATGCATTTATTTGGTCAAGACCATGTATTGCATTCTATGAGTTTCGAACTCTAAAAGCAATACAAGACTATGGATATTTGATCCATATACAATTGCACATAAATGTTATATGGTAAATTGTCAAAGTTTGTAATGTACAATATTTTGATGAAATTATTTTATCCGAAAAACCAAATAAACCATAGTGAGAAATCAAGTACCCAATCTGATTGATTATAAAAGGGATCATATTGTGTTAATGTAACATAAGACCAAAAACTACAAGATAGATATAAGAACTCTATCGCTGAAATGTTATTTTGATTGGTTTACGTAAAGTGCAACATATTTGATGTCCTTAAAAGTTAAGGATAATATAATGCGCTTTTGTAAAAATTTTGTTATGATATTCTAGTATGGTTTTCTTTTGAATAGTTTGACCATTTGAAAGGAGAACGAATGTATAAGAATAGATGAAATTTATGGTACAATTGGGATGAAGAGAATGAATAGTCACTTCTGCTTCATAGAGAAACATTGGAAATGAGAATTGTAATAATAATTGATACTTAATATTGGAATATGAAATATGATTTCTATTCCGAAATGTATTTTCATATAGAAAATGGTTTTCTATGAGATTTATTTCGTTGAGCTCAAGATATTTGATTAATGAACTCTTCATTGTAAATAGTTGCAGTGTATGAAATAAACAAATTGTATTAAGTGAATGATGGACCTCCGAATTTAGTACACTATTATAGTAATGGTGGAAATAGTGGGAGCATGCCATATAGCACTTATTAATTGCATCATAGTATAAAAATTGTTTTTATAAGACTTACCATACATTATTTATGAAATAATGATTATTTTTCGGCATTGATTGAAAAAAAAGACATAGCTATTTTTCAATATGAATATTATGAATATTCTTTCTGAAATAAAACTATAATGTGGTAATTTTTTAACAAAAGTGATGCATTGGAAAATACCAAAGTATTGTAGCGACCTAAAATTTTGGTTATTTGAAATTGGAATATTTAATTGATTTTAAATATTGAAAAGTTAATTTTATAGATTTAATAGGTTGAATTTCAAATATAACGATTTATTGATAATTTAATTGATGAATTAAATAATTGAAATCGTTAAAATAATTTAAATCTTGGATTTTTATTTGGATAAAAATAGTTTAAAGGCTTATTAAATTTATATTAATAAGAATGAAGGTAATCGAACTTTTAAATTGGATTTAAAAGTGATTTAGCTAATTTTTAAAATAACTCGTTTTAATTAACGAGTAAAAATAGCTTTTTGGGGCACAGTTTTGGAATTCGACGAAACTGGTTCCATTGGATCCATAACAGTGCATTATTATCGGATTTCAAATTTCGTGGCGATTGGATTTATCGTTTTGGTCGTATGGGGTAGAAACGCATTGTAATTGATATTGAAAATTTAATATAATAATTGGGTTCAAAAGGCTATCTTCTCCATACGATCGGATTGGGTCCCGAAACTTGTTCCATTGTGTTTGGAATAGGGGTATAACAGTAGGAACGCCAGGCGGCTCACCTCAATCGGCGTTTTGAATAAATATCTAGATATTTTGGAATTTTATATTTATATATATTATTTTCAATGTCACCTCAGCCACAAAAATTTACCATCAGCCACCCTACCTCTTAAACCAAGCCACCCTACCTATGATCGTACTAACTCTTCCTTTTAAATTCTCGTTCCCCGTCTTTATTTCAAAACGTACGAAGAAAAAAAATGGAAAATTCAAAAATAAAAATCTCAACATATACAAAACAAAAAATTCGGAAACCAATTTTAAAAATCATGTTTCATCAAGGGCTTCACGTTGATAGGGGTTAGGTGGTGTTCGGTTATGGTTTTGGGAAGGCCATGAATGGCAGTGGAACTAGGGTTTTAGTTTGTGGAATGTTGGAGCGTCGATTCGATTAGTAGAGCATAGATTTGAACTCGTGATGGGAAAAGACACCTCGGCGTAGATTTTCACGAGTTATGGTGGGTTATTTGGCTGCGCGACCTGTAGGTGGAGGGCAAGTCGATGTCAGGTCGACAATTTTGTGGGTGCTCCAGAGTTTCCATCGTGGGTGCAAAAAGGTGGAGGCTTCAATGAGAAAAAGTGTGGCGTGGTTCGATTCAATTTTTGGCTAGTGGTTCGCCGAGATGGGGTGCGTGCATGTTCGTATGCACTTGGGTGTACACGGGGGAAGTTTTCGAATTTTGAAGGAGAATGGGCTTAGTGGGCCAGGCTAGAGAGGATAAGGTTAAATTTAGTTAACAAAATTTGTAATTTAAATTTATTAATTATATTTTACTTCACGTAACCTTGTAAATTGTACGTCTAACTCATACGAGGTCCAATCGAGACGAAACATGCAGCGTTGGAATTGTACCGACGAAGGCTTTGGCGTGGAATCGAAGTGCATTTATTTGAAGCTGAAATATTTTCAATTTCAAATAAAAGGTGTCTGTTTTTAATGCTCACGACGTACTATAATATTTTTATGGTCGTTAAAATTGATGCATGAAGTTATCTAATTTTATTGACTGTTATTTGAAAATGAAATTGACAAATGAATTGACTGTTGGTATTAAAATTGAGTTAAATTTGAAATTGGAATTTAATTGCCAGTAAATTACCCGGTATTGATAACTATGAAATTGTTGTGAATTATTGGCTGATTTGGATGTTGATTGTGATGGATGCTATTGATTGATGTTTTGGATGATTTGGATGTTTATTTATTTTGGTATATCCTGCTATCATCATGTATATTATTTATAGTATATAAAACTGTAAATCGAATTATTTCGAATAAATGAAGAAATGGGTTGAAATGATATATACCTATGACATTTATTTGGATTGAAATGATATATATCCATCCCTGAATTTAATTGAAATAACTGATTCACTTGACCATAGGATAGAAAATTATATACGGACAACGGATTGATTAAATTAAATGATTTTAGAATTTTGATTTGAAATTATTTAAATGATTTGATTTAAAGAAATAAAAATCGAATTTTGGAAATTGAATTATTTTTAACTTGAGCTCGAAATGTTGAAATTTAAATTTACTAAATGAAATTGTTTAAAAATGGAAGTTGAGATTTTGAAGTTATAATCAAAATATGATTTGAATTTCAGAAATTGATTTGTTTTAAAAGATTGGACTTTTATTCGAACTTTGAATATTGCTAAGTAAAAGTGATATAAAATGATATTTTGGGATTGAGCTCGGAATTGAATTATATTTGAGGATTTGGATTTTAAATCGGATATTGAAGGTAAATTTGATTTAAGTGTTTTTAATCGATATTTTGAAAATCGAACTTGGAATTGATATAAATCGAAATGGTTTAACTTTGGAATTGAAATTGAAATTAATTTGGAATTGTAATTGAAATTAATATGTAATTGGGATTGAAATTAATTTGGAATTAAAATCGAAATTAATTTGGAATCAAAGTAAAATTCGACTTGAAATCGGAATCGAATCGATTAAATTGAAATGGAAATTGGAATTGATTTGAATTAAGAAATTTGGAATTGAATCGGTTTACTTTGAAACTATTTTCAAATGAATTATTTTAGAATAAACGGTTTAAAATCTATCTTCTCTAAATATTCATATTATTTTGATTTTCCAAACTATTTTACTATATAAACCATTTTTAATACTCAAACTATTTTCTTTGAAACTATTTTAACTATTTAACTATTTTAAAATTATTTAAACTATTTTCTAAAAATTCAAACTAGCCAAAAGGGTGAAATGTTTATATTTAAATCTTGGATTTAAATGAGAATTAGGTTAAAGTGAAGTTATAACCTAAATTGTAATTCAAATCAAACTTTTGAAATGAAATCGATATATCGAACTGAATTGACATTTTGAAGTAAAATATGATTTGTGAAACGAATATGATAATTTCGAAATGGAATTGATTTTTGAAGTGAATATGATATTTTGATATCAAGTACGAACTATTTTCGAAATGAAAAAGAACCAACCGGTGTGTAAAACGACGTTTGGTTGTTAAAGAGACCGGGGCCTTTTATTGGCGTACTCTCAGTCAATATTGGAACCACTTTAACAACTGTGTATGCGGAGGAGACTCCAGAACGAAGTGGTTGGATTTGGCGATGATTGCTGGATTTGAAGAAAGAGAACGATGATGGATAGACCCCAGCACTTGTGCCAATTTGAAAGGACTAAAACATGATGGCTTGACAGGGCCAAGTGGGCTAATCCCCTAGCGGACATCCGTTCTTTGATTTTCTTGGACTTGGTCCATATTATTACTCTTGTTGTTGGTTTCGATTGGTGCACCTAGATTTGGGATAGCCTCCCTTTGACTCGATATAAGATGGATGGACGTGGTGGGCGGTCATGGCTATGATGCGTTACCACTAATATTTTGGTTTAGTGTTGTCGTATCACGGCGCGTCCCTATCCACCGACGATTTACTGGTGTTTTATATGCAAACTGTATGACAATGCTTAAAAAACGTGTTAAGAGGGATCAATGTAAAGCCTTAACGCTAAGAAAAATATTTATTTTATTTATTAGACATTATATATGTAGTGTATTCTACTACATATAAATATTTTGACGGATCCTTAAGAGATGGAAATTCCGTAACATCTCTTGAGTTATTGCATGCACGTTATACACTGGATAGGAGATGTAAAACCCGTAAACATCTCTGACGCCACGACACTCATGTTATATGCGATATCGATTTGACTCACATAAGAATATTTTAGTCATGACTCGAATGTTTTGTCTTTTCATTACGCTCGGCTCAGCCCTGAGTTTTTCAGCGCATTGAAGATCATTTTCTAGAGGACGAAGACGAAGATTTGGTATATTATTACTATTAGTATTCCTGCATCATG
Organism: Allium fistulosum; assembly: GCA_030737815.1. Taxonomy (NCBI): domain Eukaryota; kingdom Viridiplantae; phylum Streptophyta; class Magnoliopsida; order Asparagales; family Amaryllidaceae; genus Allium; species Allium fistulosum. The sequence goes on from CM060905.1 coordinate 98,888,829, forward strand.
TTGTCTGCTGCATTGCTTTATTTATCCCTATTATGTATATATATATAACTCTGATAGATGTTGTATAAATTATAATCAAATGTATAATATAGACAGCTTCATGAACTGTTTATTTGATTATTATATTTTATCGTTCCGCTGCGAGATTCTGTGTTTAATTTCTTCTTTTTTCCTTATTTTTCTTTATTAAACCCATTGATTATCTATATTTCGGATTGTTTAAGTTGGACATGTGTGGATTATTGTCGATTTAAACCTTTCGAAATGTGGGTAGTTACATTTGGTATCAGAGCCGAAGGTTAAGCGAGAACCTTGGCTTTGATGGGGTAACTCATTAGAGATAGGGTCAGTAGTACCCTAGAATGAGTTTGAGTGTATATTTATGAGCATGTATTTGTTAGTGAATATAAAAATTGTTTTATACTGTGTTGATTGATTTGTTGAGTGGCTTATGTATTCGGGTCAATACGAGTAATTAACGTTATTGATAGGGATCTCTAAACGCTTGAAAAGAACATTTTGACATAGTATTGTTTTGAAATTGGGTAAATGAAATAATTTTACCCTGATTATATTTTATATATAAAGGAATAATTTTCATAAATTATTATGGTATATATAGTGTGTTTGGTTGTTAGGAATGATAATATTGATTATTATCATTAATTGGTTGTTGTGTCTTAATAAAAGATGTTTATTATAAAATAAACAATGATAAAACATTTGTGAAATGTTTTAAGGAAGTGAAATTTTGTAAGTATAACTTATAAATGTGACTTATAAATTAAAATGGATTTAAATTGAGAAGTTTTGAATCTAAGTCCTAGAAATTTTGAAAATGGTTTTCAAAGTTTTGAAAAAAATATAGTGATATTATTTGAAAAATATTTATAAAAGTATTTTTAAAAAGGGTTTAAAAGGAAATAGGAAGCACTAAACTCACTTCGGTCGCTGGAAAATAATTTCGGTGATGACTGCAGCATCATCGACGTTCATTTTCGAGTGTCCAAGAGAGAAATTGCTACCAATTGGAGTATTGTTTTGATAAAAATGGTTTTGGTTTTGAAATTCAAAAGAATGATTTAATATAAAAAGAAATTTTATGTGTATATATATATGATTTCAAATTGATTTGAAATACTTTAGAACAAGGTGTTTAAACTCTGAGATTTTCATTTAAAATGTTTTATTTAAAATATGAGAAAATAAGTTGATAACTTATAAAATTTGTAAATTGCAAGTAACGCAATGTTTTAAAGTGTTGAATATGAATGCAAGGAAAGTAAAATTTGAAATTTAACTGTGGAATGAAATTTAACTTAAAATTGAGTTAAATAAAGTAAATTTGGAAATTTAGCCTAAGTTAGGTTAAATGAAATAATTTTTGAAAATGGAGTTGATTAAGATTGAAATAAATTAATGAATTGACTAGTTGGACTAACTAATTTAGTTAGTGAATTAAATATGGTTTGGGATATGGTTGATAAAATTTAATATTGAAATTTGAGGATAAATTGAGTTAAATGGTATTGAAATTGAATTTGATTTGAAATAGATATAAACTTAAGTTATGAGTGGAAATATGTAACGACCCAGAATTTTTGATAATTAAAATTCGGATATTTAATTGATTTTAAATATTAATAAATGAATTTAATAAGTCGAATAACTTATTTAAAGGATATTGGATTCAATTTGGTCAATTAAATCGATAATTTAATAATTGAAATTCCAGAGATAATTGAAAATCGAGTTTAAAGTGATTGAAAACGATTTGGAAAATTTTATTTAATCATACTGGAGTTATAGAAAGGTTATAGAACTTTTAAAATTGAATTTGGAGTTAAATTGTGAAAATTGAATATTTTAATATTTAATTATCGACTGTAAAAATAGCCAATTTTCGAACAGTCTCAGAATTGAACGAAACCAGTTCCATTGGGTCCGTAATATTGTATTATTGTCGGATTTCAAATATCGTATTTTTCGGTGTTTATATGTGAGCACACGACGTGTAAACGCATCGAAATTTATTCAAATTTAAATTTGTCACGCATCAGCCACCCTAGTTTCTTAGCAGACCTACTGTCTGTAAATCGCGTACCCTTGTCTCCCCTTCTTTTCTTTAAATCACGCAACCTTGCTCTGTTCGTTCAGTAAAAAGAATTAAGAAAACCATCTTCTTCTATCTGTACAAATCAAAGAAAAATGGCCGAGCTTCTCGTTCGTTCCCCTTCGTTTTATAAACGAACTTCCCTTCCTCCCAGTCAAACGATATAAACTTCAAAGCCTAAATTCCATTATCCCTTTCTCCCCTCTTTGTTCGAAAACGAATTCGATTCGTTTATATAAAAAGAAAAAAAAATGAATGATTTCCATTTGTAAATTGCCTGACCCAATCGAAGGAACCCTGACAAGCTCGAGCTCGCGAGCACGAGACCGCGTTCGCGCGTGGGGAAGCGACGTTGTAATGGCAAATTTCGTGAGTTCTAGACGTGTTCTGGCAATCGACCTGGGAAGTTCGAGCTTGGTCCGAGTTGATAGGTGGTGCGATGGCGTCTGGGGGCAGCGGTGGATTGCGAGCTCGCGATGGCAGATCGAAGTGTGTGTACGTGCGGCGCATGTAGGGTTTGTGAGGAATTGGGCATTTCAATGTCGCGAGATGATTGAGCAGACGCGAACGCAAGCATCGGTAAGGCTTCGGTGAACAAACTGGAAGGCGATGTTTCTCGATGGCGGCTGCTTGCATTTGGGCAAGGGATTCAGGGCGGTGTCGCGATGGGAGCAGTGGGTTGGTGATGGAGGAAGCTTCGGCGTGTTCGCAGGAGGCACGCGAAGCGTCGATGGTGGCAGGGCTCCACGAGTTCGAATCAACGGCAGCGTTCGACGAGCTGTTCTTGGTCACAGTGAGGTATATGAAATAAATTCAATTCAATTTAGATTTGAATATGAATTTGAAAATATGTACAGAAAACATATCTCTATTTCGCTAGATTTTAAAATACATCCATGTGTATATATTTAGATTTAAAAGAAAGAAATTTAACAGGGAAAATAATTTCTGTTTTATAATAAATACGCATTTTAAATCTGTGAGTTATTTTAAAATAATGTATCTAAAGTAATTAAATTGGTTGATCAACTTGTTTTGATTATTTTTACTAAACATAATTTATTGAAGGAAATTTAGCTTCGAATTTAATTTTTAGTTAAACAGATTTATTAAAAGAAAATGGTTTAAAATAAAACCATTGAATAATTAAAATTACCAAATGAAAATTGTTATTCGATTTATTTCGAATATTAATAAAATTGTATAATTATTTATACAAGGTATAAAGCAAGAAAAATCGAGAAAACAAGTTTGGGATATAAATGGATGGAAATTAAAAGCTAAGGTGAGATCTCCTCACTCAGATTTAAATTTGTATTGGAGTTATTGATTGATATGATTGCTATTAGATGTGATATTAGATATGATAGGATATATCTATATATATAGCAATATATACATATTGGCATATGTATATATTGGATTGATGATTTCCCGCCTCGTATAGCGGATGAGACCCTATTGCGCCGTTAGTAAGCGGATTTATAAAAACCTATATACCGCGATAATTCCGTACTGGAGCGGAATTGGTATTGTGCTAACATCTTTGGATGTAGGGAAACAGGTTGGAGGGATCCAACTGGACCCCTCACATTGATTGAATTTATTTCCATTTGTGATATGAATCTGTGAATGATTATAGTGATGCTATTAATCATATTGATATCTGGAAATTGTTTGAAAGCTAAAATTTAGCTGAATGGATGTTTGACATCATTGGATTCCAAAGATAAACGAAATTGAATTTTTGAAATTCAAGTAGAAAATTTCTAAGTTAATCAATTTTTGAAATTGAAGAAATTTTGAAGAAAAGAATTTTTAAAGTATAAAAAGTAAATTTTTATAATCGTATTGAATAAATTCCAGAATAAAGTGAAAATGCTAAATAAATGGATTTCATAGAACAGTGATTATAAATTGAAGAATTTAATTTAAATTTGGATTTTTAAATAGATTGAAAGAAACGATTGAAATTTATTTCCTTAAAAAGGAATTTATTAAAAGAAGATAAGCTGGAAATCCAACTAGAGATTTAAATTGGTAAATTGAAATAAATTGGGAAATCAATGTAAAATGATTTCAATTTGAAGAATCCATTTTAAAACAGAATATTGAATAATTTGAGAAAAAAATGAGGAATTTACTTAGTAGTGATAACTAAATTTTTAAATCAATATCGAAATTGATTTGGGATTGAAGTTTTTATAAATAGAATTGAAATTTATAAAAGTTGTTTATAAATCCGAAATCACTTATTTTGATAAGAAAAATTGTAGAAGTTGACAAAAAGAAGATTTATAAGTCGAGGTTGTTATTAAAATAGAAATAGAATTTATAACCGTGTTTATAAATTCGAAATCGATTGAATTTGATAAATTAAATATAGAAGATTATTAAAGGAGATATATTCGCGATTTTGGATAGCGAATTATTATTGAAATAAAACGTGTAGAAAATAGTGAAATGTAATTAGTGAAGTATATTCACGATTTTGGACAGTGAATATATTATTAAGTAAAATGGATATGGGTTTGGGAAAGTGATATTTGAAATGAAGTTAAGTGTTTTCAAGGATGTTTTAAAACGTGTGAACTATCGAAATCATAGATTTCAACATTTATTGTTGAAATAGACGTTTTCGAGAAATATAAGGAAATGGTGTACTATAACACTGTTGTTATAGTAAATGATTTCTGAAAGGAAATGTTTTTAATGTAGTATTGGGATTTATATATCTATCTAAATCCGAATCCCTATACTAGTGATTTTGAGTCGTCGTAACGATGTTTTACGTAACATTCGTTTTGACTCAAATAAATATTGTTATAGTAAATGATTTCCTTAAAGAATGAAATATATACTTAATTTGATTTAAGTATATCGAATATTTTCCAAGTGTTGAAAATAAATGATTTGTGAAATACTTATTATTAAATAAGTAGGGAAATGCTTTTCCAATATGAAATGAACGTTTTGAGATTTTATCTTTTTAAAGATAAATTGAAATTGAATATTTGAAATCGATTTGAGAATCGTATATCAGTAGATATTTTGAAATATAAATTCACTATGGAATTTATAAAGGAAACGGAAACTGTTTAGAAAGAAAATAAATATTGATTTATTTTTGAAGTGTGGAAATTTTATATCTAGTAAAGATATTTTTGAAGATGAAATAATTTGGAAAATTATTTGGAATCTGATGATGTTGCGCATCTTTATTGATAGTTAAATAACCGACTATCAATAATTACCTTTAGATAGGTATTTGTTGTGAATTGGATGAATTTGAATGCCACACTTATTTTTGAATAATCGCTCACTATTCGGGTTAGCCGGGAAAGGACTATGGGGTCGTATAACCCATTCCGAATATGTGATACGTCGTGATGAATTGCATTCGAAGACCGGTGTTGAAGACCGGATATTTTTGAAAATGGAAGGATTACCGTCGAGTTACTCTACATCGGCTGATCTCCGATTTAGAGGTTTTATCACCCTTAGTGACGGGAAGTCCGGACGTGATTAGAAATTTATCCGGATATGCAAGGGCTTCGTGAGAAGTGCCTTCGGTTCTGTTCGATCCCGGAACAGACTTGTATGGATTGTGTGTCTGACGTTACAATTTGAGATATAAAGCTGATTTCTTTCAAATACATTTCTGTTGGTGGCGGAGAATTTATTCTCTTAGCTTAACACCCTTCTCTGAGACGTACGAGCTCAGAGGTTATGTAGTTGAAATTTATCAGCGATATATCCCAATTTGGTAACGTGGCATACTGAGTGTTGCTGTGGAATGATCAGTGTTTGATCATTTGCGATATGATCATTTGTTTGATCTTATATCTTTGTGATCATAGGTTGATCATTTTGTTTGACCCAAAGCAGGGCTTTTTGAGAAAGCGTAGCTTTGTGGACGAGACTTCATTGAGCCTCACACCCCGGAAATGGTCGAAATAGGAAGGATGCAGCAAGGTTCTAGGGATTAGCGCCCCTTAGTGTATGTCATTCCTTCTGGATAGAGGTAGTATCATGGTATGGAGCCCAGATACTTAACCTATGTGGTTGCTGCATTATTATCTATGTGGTTTGTTGGAAATCGGGGATCCTCGGGAAGATCAGTTACGATCGGGGGATGGCATACGCGTGTCAGTAGTTACCTATTTTTGCAGAGGTAACCCGGCCTTGTGTTGGCAGAGATCCGGTTAGGTTCTCGGGTCGTCTATTCCAGGGACGTACCCATCGTGGAAAAGGAAGTTCCTTAGCCTGACCATTTGTTGGAAATCCAAACTCCAATACGTGACTTGTACGGTTTTAGTTGTAGAACCTGCCATCTAATATGGCAGCTATAGCAAGCATACTATAATGGTACGTATGCTGGCTAAGATTTATATTGTACTTTCAAAATGTTTTCTACACTATGCACTAATAATAATATCAAAAATGATTTGATTTTGCGTAGTAAGCATCTTTGACTATCATAAGAAGAAATCTCCTCCAAGTCTGCGTTTGCATTGTGTGTGTGGCGGAAGGTCTTATGGTAGTTTCATTTTCCAAAAGCATTGCGAATTGACTTTAAAAATATTCCTTTGTTTATTTTAAAGAATAACTATTTTACGATCTCACACCAGTCACCATGACTGACTCGGAGTTTATTGTTTCCCTTCTAAACTCTGGGTGCCCACAAATTTCCACACGGGCAGTCTAGAGTTATGTTATCAGGATATTCTGGAGCTTGGAGATAAGCTGGATGACGAGACGTAGTATTTGTATCTGATATTATTTATTCCGCTGTGTATTCTGTATGAGGACAAGTTATATAACTGTCCATTGTTGTATATTGACTCTGATTGATGTATGTATAAACTGATATAGTTCTTTGTTTTAAAAGACTATTGATTATCTATTATATGTTATTCCGTTGCGATGTGTAAGATTCTGATATTGTTTTCTGTTCTGTTGTTCTTCCGTGATGTTATTCTTTTTCTTTCTGTTCCTTCTTTTCTTCTTCTTCTACCTTTTTCTTCTTTCTAAAACCCTCACTACTGGAGTTCCGGCACTCGATTGCTCGGCAGTCGATAAAGGGAGTATCGATGTCGAATTTTCGAAAGTCGAAAACTTCCGTACGTGACAGCGTGGTATCAGAGCATATGGTTAAGCGACAACCCTGCTCTGTTGGGTGTTACTCATTAGAGATAGAGTCAGTAGTACTCTAGAATGAGTTTGAGTGTAATAATATATACGAGTGCGTATTTGTTAGTGAATATGAAATTGTTTTGTATTGTGTTAACTTATCGGTTGATTGTTTATGGATTCTGGTCGGTGCAGTCTAGCTAACTGTAAGCGATAGGGGTTTCTAAACTCTAAACAAGATAAAATGACACGGTATTGATTTTAAAACGGGTAAATGAGATAATTTTACCCAAAACTATTTTTGTATATAAAAGGAATGGTTTTCTATAAATTATTATGATATATGGATGCATGGTTGTTAGGAAGTAATGATGTTAATTATCCTCATTAATATATATGTGGAAATTGTATGTGAAATTGGAATTAAAACAAAGAACCAGGAAATAAATCCATATACAAATGAAATTTGAGAATATAAATTATAAATGTGACTTATAATTTGAAAACGGAATTCCAGAGGAGTATTTGGAAATGTTTTGAAAGGAATTTGTAAATTTTGGTGTTTTGGAAAGTTTAAATTTCTTTTTGGTTTGAAAATGAATTTCAAAGGATTTTGGAAAAGTATTCTGAAGAGATGAAAGCTCTAAACTCTTTTCGGTCGCTGGAAAATAATTCCGATGATGATCGCGACATCACCGGTGTTCATTTTCGGGTTTCCAAAAGAGGAATTGCTGCCAAATTGTTTTAAAAGGAAGTTGTTTGAAAAATTTGGGTTTATGTTTTGGAAAATTCAAAGGATAATTTGAATTGTTTTCAAAATGGCTTTGAAATGTTGAAAAGACTCTGGAATACTATAAAAATAAGTGGATAACTTATACAATTTGAATTTTGATTGAATAAATTTAACTTAAGGAATTTTAAGTTGAATTAAAGTAAGTATAAGTTATATAACTTACAAAATGAGAAATAAAATAGTAACCAAAGATTTGAAAATAAATTCATTTAACAAATGAGAGTTATTAATGTGAATTAAGAATATAAAGAGATGAATTCATATATGAATAAAATTGTAAATATGAATTTGTAAGTGAATAAAACTAGAATTGAATTTGATTATGGAAAATGAAGTGAAGTATTAAACTAAAGTTAGTAAGTGAAGCTAATTGATCATTGACCAAATGAATAAGATTTGAACGAATTAAATTCAATGATTATAAATGAAGATAAATTGAATTTAAATAAGATTGAAATTGTGAATTAAATTCAAATGAATGTGAAATGTAAAATTGAAAGAAAATGAATACATATAACTTCAATAACGAACTTAAAGATGATATAAGCAGTTATATTGAAAATTTTGTAATTTAATGTACGAAATGGTTTGAATATGTGTAACTAGATATAATGGCTAGTAGGATATACAGGTATAAAGGAATTGGAATTTAATTTCGAAGATAAATTTGAATTGCTCGACAAAAGGTAAGTATTTGAATTTCGATATGAGTTTTTGATGATTTCTTCTCTAGCCGCTTGGCTTTTTCTTTTTCTTTTTGAAATCTGAGGGTCCGTAGGGACGTTTTGTAGTCGTGCCGTATTAGCCGCGCAAAGGAGACGCTGGCGAAATTTTTCGGAAATTTAGGGCGTTAGAAAAATTTTGAGAAAATTTTGAAAGTTTGAAATTTGAATTTAAACTTAAATTTGAATTTTGAAGTTAAACAATGTGTTTGAAACTTATAATTGAAGTTGGAAAACGAGTTGAATGATGACGAATCTTTAATAGAAAGATTTGTTTCGATAAATTGATAAAACTATTAGATTGTGAAAAATAGTAGACGAGTTAAGGACCATTTTTCCTAACTTGTAATTTCGAGGACGAAATTCTTTTAAGGGGGGAAGTCAGTAACGACCCAGAATTTTTGATAATTAAAATTCGGATATTTAATTGATTTTAAATATTAATAAATGAATTTAATAAGTCGAATAACTTATTTAAAGGATATTGGATTCAATTTGGTCAATTAAATCGATAATTTAATAATTGAAATTCCAGAGATAATTGAAAATCGAGTTTAAAGTGATTGAAAACGATTTGGAAAATTTTATTTAATCATACTGGAGTTATAGAAAGGTTATAGAACTTTTAAAATTGAATTTGGAGTTAAATTGTGAAAATTGAATATTTTAATATTTTATTATCGACTGTAAAAATAGCCAATTTTCGAACAGTCTTAGAATTGAACGAAACCAGTTCCATTGGGTCCGTAATATTGTATTATTGTCGGATTTCAAATATCGTATTTTTCGGTGTTTATATGTGAGCACACGACGTGTAAACGCATCGAAATTTATTCAAATTTAAATTTGTCACGCATCAGCCACCCTAGTTTCTTAGCAGACCTACTGTCTGTAAATCGCGTACCCTTGTCTCCCCTTCTTTTCTTTAAATCACGCAACCTTGCTCTGTTCGTTCAGTAAAAAGAATTAAGAAAACCATCTTCTTCTATCTGTACAAATCAAAGAAAAATGGCCGAGCTTCTCGTTCGTTCCCCTTCGTTTTATAAACGAACTTCCCTTCCTCCCAGTCAAACGATATAAACTTCAAAGCCTAAATTCCATTATCCCTTTCTCCCCTCTTTGTTCGAAAACGAATTCGATTCGTTTATATAAAAAGAAAGAAAAATGAATGATTTCCATTTGTAAATCGCCTGACCCAATCGAAGGAACCCTGACAAGCTCGAGCTCGCGAGCACAAGACCGCGTTCGCGCGTGGGGAAGCGACGTTGTCATGGCAAATTTCGTGAGTTCTAGACGTGTTCTGGCGATCGACCTGGGAAGTTCGAGCTTGGTCCGAGTTGATAGGTGGTGCGATGGCGTCTAGGGGCAGCGGTGGATTGCGAGCTCGCGATGGCAGATCGAAGTGTGTGTACGTGCGGCGCATGTAGGGTTTGTGAGGAATTGGGCATTTCAATGTCGCGAGATGATTGAGCAGACGCGAACGCAAGCATCGGTAAGGCTTCGGTGAACAAACTGGAAGGCGATGTTTCTCGATGGCGGCTGCTTGCATTTGGGCAGGGGATTCAGGGCGGTGTCGCGATGGAAGCAGTGGGTTGGTGATGGAGGAAGCTTCGGCGTGTTCGTAGGAGGCACGCGAAGCGGCGATGGTGGCAGGGCTCCACGAGTTCGAATCAACGGCAGCGTTCGACGAGCTGTTCTTGGTCACAGTGAGGTATATGAAATAAATTCAATTCAATTTAGATTTGAATATGAATTTGAAAATATGTACAGAAAACATATCTCTATTTCGCTAGATTTTAAAATACATCCATGTGTATATATTTAGATTTAAAAGAAAGAAATTTAACAGGGAAAATAATTTCTGTTTTATAATAAATACGCATTTTAAATATGTGAGTTATTTTAAAATAATGTATCTAAAGTAATTAAATTGGTTGATCAACTTGTTTTGATTATTTTTACTAAACATAATTTATTGAAGGAAATTTAGCTTCGAATTTAATTTTTAGTTAAACAGATTTATTAAAAGAAAATGGTTTAAAATAAAACCATTGAATAATTAAAATTACCAAATGAAAATTGTTATTCAATTTATTTCGAATATTAATAAAATTGTATAATTATTTATACAAGGTATAAAGCAAGAAAAATCGAGAAAACAAGTCTGGGATATAAATGGATGGCAATTAAAAGCTAAGGTGAGATCTCCTCACTCAGATTTAAATTTGTATTGCAGTTATTGATTGATATGATTGCTATTGGATGTGATATTAGATATGATAGGATATATCTATATATATAGCAATATATACATATTGGCATATGTATATATTGGATTGATGATTTCCCGCCTCGTATAGCGGATGAGACCCTATTGCGCCGTTAGTAAGCGGATTTATAAAAACCTATATACCGCGATAATTCCGTACTGGAGCGGAATTGGTATTGTGCTAACATCTTTGGATGCAGGGAAACAGGTTGGAGGGATCCAACTGGACCCCTCACATTGATTGAATTTATTTCCATTTGTGATATGAATCTGTGAATGATTATAGTGATGCTATTAATCATATTGATATCTGGAAATTGTTTGAAAGCTAAAATTTAGCTGAATGGATGTTTGACATCATTGGATTCCAAAGATAAACGAAATTGAATTTTTGAAATTCAAGTAGAAAATTTCTAAGTGAATCAATTTTTGAAATTGAAGAAATTTTGAAGAAAAGAATTTTTAAAGTATAAAAAGTAAATTTTTATAATCGTATTGAATAAATTCTAGAATAAAGTGAAAATGCTAAATAAATGGATTTCATAGAACAGTGATTATAAATTGAAGAATTTAATTTAAATTTGGATTTTTAAATAGATTGAAAGAAACGATTGAAATTTATTTCCTTAAAATGGAATTTATTAAAAGAAGATAAGCTGGAAATCCAACTAGAGATTTAAATTGGTAAATTGAAATAAATTGGGAAATCAATGTAAAATGATTTCAATTTGAAGAATCCATTTTAAAACAGAATATTGAATAATTTGAGAAAAAAATGAGGAATTTACTTAGTAGTGATAACTAAATTTTTAAATCAATATCGAAATTGATTTGGGATTGAAGTTTTTATAAATAGAATTGAAATTTATAAAAGTTGTTTATAAATCCGAAATCACTTATTTTGATAAGAAAAATTGTAGAAGTTGACAAAAAGAAGATTTATAAGTCGAGGTTGTTATTAAAATAGAAATAGAATTTATAACCGTGTTTATAAATTCGAAATCGATTGAATTTGATAAATTAAATATAGAAGATTATTAAAGGAGATATATTCGCGATTTTGGATAGCGAATTATTATTGAAATAAAACGTGTAGAAAATAGTGAAATGTAATTAGTGAAGTATATTCACGATTTTGGACAGTGAATATATTGTTAAGTAAAATGGATATGGGTTTGGGAAAGTGATATTTGAAATGAAGTTAATTGTTTTCAAGGATGTTTTAAAACGTGTGAACTATCGAAATCATAGATTTCAACATTTATTGTTGAAATAGACGTTTTCGAGAAATATAAGGAAATGGTGTACTATAACACTGTTGTTATAGTAAATGATTTCCGAAAGGAAATGTTTTTAATGTAGTATTGGGATTTATATATCTATCTAAATCCGAATCCCTATACTAGTGATTTTGAGTCGTCGTAACGATGTTTTACGTAACATTCGTTTTGACTCAAATAAATATTGTTATAGTAAATGATTTCCTTAAAGAATGAAATATATACTTAATTTGATTTAAGTATATCGAATATTTTCCAAGTGTTGAAAATAAATGATTTGTGAAATACTTATTATTAAATAAGTAGGGAAATGCTTTTCCAATATGAAATGAACGTTTTGAGATTTTATCTTTTTAAAGATAAATTGAAATTGAATATTTGAAATCGATTTGAGAATCGTATATCAGTAGATATTTTGAAATATAAATTCACTATGGAATTTATAAAGGAAACGGAAACTGTTTAGAAAGAAAATAAATATTGATTTATTTTTGAAGTGTGGAAATTTTATATCTAGTAAAGATATTTTTGAAGATGAAATAATTTGGAAAATTATTTGGAATCTGATGATGTTGCGCATCTTTATTGATAGTTAAATAACCGACTATCAATAATTACCTTTAGATAGGTATTTGTTGTGAATTGGATGAATTTGAATGCCACACTTATTTTTGAATAATCGCTCACTATTCGGGTTAGCCGGGAAAGGACTATGGGGTCGTATAACCCATTCCGAATATGTGATACGTCGTGATGAATTGCATTCGAAGACCGGTGTTGAAGACCAGATATTTTTGAAAACGGAAGGATTACCGTCGAGTTACTCTACATCGGCTGATCTCCGATTTAGAGGTTTTATCACCCTTAGTGACGGGAAGTCCGGACGTGATTAGAAATTTATCCGGATATGCAAGGGCTTCGTGAGAAGTGCCTTCGGTTCTGTTCGATCCCGGAACAGACTTGTATGGATTGTGTGTCTGACGTTACAATTTGAGATATAAAGCTGATTTCTTTCAAATACATTTCTGTTGGTGGCGGAGAATTTATTCTCTTAGCTTAACACCCTTCTCTAAGACGTACGAGCTCAGAGGTTATGTTGTTGAAATTTATCAGCGATATATCCCAATTTGGTAACGTGGCATACTGAGTGTTGCTGTGGAATGATCAGTGTTTGATCATTTGCGATATGATCATTTGTTTGATCTTATATCTTTGTGATCATAGGTTGATCATTTTGTTTGACCCGAAGCAGGGCTTTTTGAGAAAGCGTAGCTTTGTGGACGAGACTTCATTGAGCCTCACACCCCGGAAATGGTCGAAACAGGAAGGATGCAGCAAGGTTCTAGGGAGTAGCGCCCCTTAGTGTATGTCATTCCTTCTGGATAGAGGTGGTATCATGGTATGGAGCCCAGATCTTAACCTATGTGGTTGCTGCATTATTATCTATGTGGTTTGTTGGAAATCGGGGATCCTCGGGAAGATCGGTTACGATCGGGGGATGGCATACGCGTGTCAGTAGTTACCTATTTTTGCAGAGGTAACCCGGCCTTGTGTTGGCAGAGATCCGGTTAGGTTCTCGGGTCGTCTATTCCAGGGACGTACCCATCATGGAAAAGGAAGTTCCTTAGCCTGACCATTTGTTGGAAATCCAAACTCCAATACGTGACTTGTACGGTTTTAGTTGTAGAACCTGCCATCTAATATGGCAGCTATAGCAAGCATACTATAATGGTACGTATGCTGGCTAAGATTTATATTGTACTTTCGAAATGTTTTCTACACTATGCACTAATAATAATATCAAAAATGATTTGATTTTGCGTAGTAAGCATCTTTGACTATCATAAGAAGAAATCTCCTCCAAGTCTGCGTTTGCATTGTGTGTGTGGCGGGAGGTCTTATGGTAGTTTCATTTTCCAAAAGCATTGCGAATTGACTTTAAAAATATTCCTTTGTTTATTTTAAAGAATAACTGTTTTACGATCTCACACCAGTCACCATGACTGACTCGGAGTTTATTATTTCCCTTCTAAACTCTGGGTGCCCACAAATTTCCACACGGGCAGTCTAGAGTTATGTTATCAGGATATTCTGGAGCTTGGAGATAAGCTGGATGACGAGACGTAGTATTTGTATCTGATATTATTTATTCCGCTGTGTATTCTGTATGAGGACAAGTTATATAACTGTCCATTGTTGTATATTGACTCTGATTGATGTATGTATAAACTGATATAGTTCTTTGTTTTAAAAGACTATTGATTATCTATTATATGTTATTCCGCTGCGATGTGTAAGATTCTGATATTGTTTTCTGTTCTGTTGTTCTTCCGTGATGTTATTCTTTTTCTTTCTGTTCCTTCTTTTCTTCTTCTTCTAACTTTTTCTTCTTTCTAAAACCCTCACTACTGGAGTTCCGGCACTCGATTGCTCGGCAGTCGATAAAGGGAGTATCGATGTCGAATTTTCGAAAGTCGAAAACTTCCGTACGTGACAAAATAAACATAATATGAGTTAAGTGAAATGTTTATAAACTTAAGTAGAATTTTATAATTCATTAATGGATATAGTATAGTGTGAAAGGTGTTAAATATGAAAATCAGATTTGAGTTTAAATGGATATAGACTTAAGTTGTATAAAATGTTTTAAATGAACTTAAGTAAATGATGTGCACGTAAATGTGCATATTTTTACCACCATATTTAATCTATTTAAATTAAATAAATGATCATATCGGGTATTTTAACCTGTTTAAACCAAAATTCAAATTATTTTCAAATTGTCACATATTCATCTTCATATAGGGGTAAAATGGTCATTTTTATGCATTTTTTAAATTGTGAAAATTTACTTGGAATTTTCTATGTTGTTTTGTAGGAAATTTGGTGAATTTTACAAGTGGCTTTATGATAATATATGCATGCACAAGAGTGAAGAGAACAAATGAAGATGGAAATAATTCAAAGTGAAGATAATGGAGGACCCCACCTACCCACTTACCTTAATGTACAAATTAGAGGCTAATGCACATGCTTATGGAATTAATGGCTTCATGTACACTTAAATGATGATTAGTAGAAGCTAATGATTACTTGGCCTCCACACTTTTTCAAGGGTATTTTGGGCATTTCCCAAAAATATGAATTAGGGTTTAACACATGTATAAGTACCCCTTATGTTTCATGTAACCTTCCACCTTAGTATCTCTTAGTTTAGTTTAGGATCAAAATAAAAGACAAGTTCTCTTTATCTTTTCATGGCTACTTAGCCATTTTATTTAATGTAATTTTTCCTTTCTTTTATGCAATGTTAATTAGTATTCTCTTTTACTTTCATGCTTCTTCTCTTCTTATGTTATTAGTGTCGTTTACTTTTCATGCAAGTAGATTAGTGTTATTTCTTTTTACTTAGCTTTTCTTTTCATTTTGCTCTCTTTTTCCTCTTTTTTATTTTATGTTGCAAGCTACAAGTGTTGATATGATAACACAAATGAGAGGCTAATCCCTTCAATTTAGGGGTAATAAAGCCTCTAATCATGTAGCTTCAACATTTTGATAATTATTGCTCTCTTTTGTGATTCATGGAAAATGATGTTTATGTAATTTTGTGCTTATTATTGAGTTTGATAGCTTATGTTGTTCAAAACAAATAGGCTATGCTTAGTCATATGAATCACAAATTGCCTCTTCATCTATATATGATTATGGCAAAGAAGTGAATGTTTAAATCAAAATTTGCTGGCCTATATTTCTAAACAATAGTTAATAGGCCATGCTTAAAATAGATTTTCATTTTCAACTTTGTTGTCATTTTCATGAGAATTAAAAGTGGTTTAAAGGTTGTGTTATAGTTTGATGGCTTATGTTGAGCTAATTAATAGCACAAATGAGTCATACTTATGATAAACACATCATTTAAATTCACTTATGACCAAAAAAGAGAGATCATAATTTCATATTTGGTTGAACTATATGATCTAGAGAGTGGAATTATCTCTAAATTGCCTTCACACTCTCATATTTTTATCAATTTCTTTTTGTCATTTTTTCTCATTTTCTAGCTTAAACAACCCTCAACTTTGGTTAATTTGATTGAATGGATTTTTAAAATCATCAATTCCTTGCGGATCGACCCGTATTCGACACGTACTACAAGTGTACGCCGTGCGCTTGCGGTTAATTTTATTTCAAAATTCGTTCGGCGGTTTTCTAAACCGATAGAATTTCCATCGTCGAACAAGTTTTTGGCGCCGTTACCGGGGAATTTGTTTTGATTTTAGTTTTCTATTCTTCGGATTTTTTTTTGATTTTATTGTGTGTGTATTTTGTGTGTTTGTTTGCATTTAAAAAAAAAATTTGTTTGATTTTTGTTAGCATTTTCATTGTGTGTTTGTGGTTGTGCTATTTCCATTTGCATTTGCATTTGCATTTCATATTAAAAAAAAAAGATACACGAATTCAATTGAAAAGAAAAAAAATTCATTCCATTACATTTACAATTTTTACGTTTCAATTTACAATTTTCATTCATGAATTTTCAAAACTGACTGTGCACATTTCTGTGCACTGTCTGCTACAGTAACAGTGCACCATCACTGTTCAAACTACATCTCTAACCTTGCTGCTTCAAGCCTCTCCTTTACCCATCAGTACTGTTGCCTGCACCACACAATTCCCACTACTGCCTTACCATTCAATTCCCACCCAACCTGCCTTGCTTTCACCACTCCCCTTCTACTGACCAAAGCAGAAACCACAACAGCCAACACATCATCACAGCAATAAGCACCCAAACTTCAGCAGCATAATTTCTACAATCAACTACTTTCTCCTCTTACAACTTTCCATCTACAGTCACCACTGCCCTTGTCTTCCACATACATCAACTTCCCGCCAGCCACATCCCCTCTACAACCTTCAAATCTCACCATCTTTCATCTACACACTTCTCCACAACACATAACTGCCTTCTTCCCACCACAACACATTCTTTCTAAATCCCACTTCACTACACTTGCATCATCTATACAATCACCACTCATCCCAATATCTGCTTCATCCATATTTCAAAATCCCACAACAAAACAGTGCACAACCACCATACATCTCCAGTTACCACAATACTTCTGTCTGAAATACAACAGAATACCACCTTCAACCCACCTTATCAATTGTTGCTCACATTCCTTATACATCCCACAACCATTCTCCCAAAAAACTCATCTACTGCCGCTCATACCTCTCCACTACATCACTGCTACCCCATCAATTCACTACAACAAATCTCCTCTGCCATATACTACTACTCCTACATTTTGTTACTCGCAGCAATACCACTTACCACTGCGCATCACTTCAACCTTGCCACTACCATCAGTGCTTGCCATCTTCATCACTTCAACCTTCAAACTACATCATCTTTAAACACCAACTTCTACTTGCTCACTCTCAACCTACATCCCCATCATTTCTGCATATAACTTTTCTCTTCACTGAACCCATTTTAACTCACAACACCTCTGCTACATAACAAACCCTCACTACTACATAACCTCCATCACAAACAATTCCTTCCATTATTGCCAGTAACCATCACAATTCTACCTAATCATACAAAACTTTCATCATTGTCCATTATTGCCCCAGAACATTTCATACCACTACACAAATCAAATCAACTCTTCCATCCCTACATTGAATAACACTCTCAAAGCACACCACATCAATCAACTGACCAAATCGCCTCTCTGCTTTATACAACCATCATCACTACTTCACAACGCACTGATACAACAATTCAAGTCTGCATACCCATTACAATCCTTATACCCAGAAACCACTGCTATCAATCTTCCCAAACCCTATACCACAGCCACTCAATAAAAATACCAAGTTCCCCTCAATCAAGAAACAGCTACTCAACATCTACCCACGAAAGCCAAGAAATTCGCTTCCATCCATCACTTCAACAACATCTGCAACCCCCAATTCGTTGCTACCACCTGCTACTCGGCTACTTCCTTGAACCACTCCAAAATTGCACGCAACTCCCTGACCACAAACATCAATTCGCCAAACATCCACTGCTGCAACCGCAAACCAAAATCAATGAACTCCATCAGTCACTGCATCGACTTGAAAACGAGCAATCGATCCACCTCCAATTCTAATTCAAACCAGAATTCCATCGTCCAATCGACGAACAGGTTTTCGTGGTGTGCGAATCAACCAGTAATTGAACTCGAAGCGATTTGCCATTCATTCATTTTTCTTTTCTGATCGTTTTTGTTACTTCTGGTTTGAAGAGGAAAGGCGACAGTTTTTTTATTATATATATTTAACAGAGCAAGCAAATGGATGGGGGAGTAAGTGGGTTGTTTTCCTAGCGGGTCGGGTTCATCAAATTGATTCTCATTTGTTTGTGTGTATAATTTAGTTAGTTTTAGTTTTTTTAGTTTGTTTTTAGTTTTATTAGTTATTTAAGTTTGTTGTGCTCAGTTTTTTTTGAGTAAAATCTTTTGTTTCAATTTTGTTTGAGTGTTTAAGTATTTTGTTTTGTTTCTCAATTAAACTTTTTTTAAAGTAAAACCCCACTTTTAAGTTTCCTTTTCAAAATAAAAAAAACAAAAAAACAATTTTTTTGTATATATCTTGTTTTAAATTTCAGGTTGCCAAAGCAGATTAGAAAAGTTGCTTGCTTCGCTCAACTGGTGCCCAAAAATAATTGCTTCGCTTTGCTTTATAAAAAGAAAAAAAAAACCGCTTGCTTGATATATCTATTGTTTTTATTTGCCTTGCATTGTATATATCTCTTGTTTTTATTTTAGTTGCATTGTTGATTGCTTGCATTTGCATATATATATATATATATTTAAAAAAAATTCAAAAATTAAAAAACAAAAAAATTACATTCGTAGTTGCATTGTTAATACACGTTTATTTTCTGCTTTGCATTTCATCTTAGATTTTGATTAATAACATTGGTTAGACATCGATAACTTTTAATTGTATATTGATAAGTTGTCTTCTTTGAATAATTTCATTTCTTGGTGTCTAGGCTACGGCAGAGTAATAACTATTTATAAATATACGGTGATTCATAAATATTATAGTGGTTGTTCCTCTCAAGGTACTTAAACCTTCGGCTGCATTGCTACGGTGATTCGTGGTGCACCGATAAATCCTGTCCGTTACCTGGCTGAGAACTATCTTGTTGAACTAAGACAATGTGTAGTTATACAATTTTGGGTTAACTTAGGATAATTCATTTGTAATTAATCCTTGCATTCATTTAGTTACATTAGTTCATGCATATTTAAAAAAAAATTCAAAATCCAAAACTAAAAAAAAATTGTATATATTCCTTTTCCTTTGAAATTTTTAAATCCTTTTTCTTTGAAATTTCAAAAATCCAAAAAAAATTTAGAAAAACCAAAATAAAAAAAAATCTTTTCAAAAAAAAAAAAATTGAAAAACCAAAAAACAAAACAAAAATCAATTTCCCTTTTGAAAAATAAATTTTATTTGTAAATATTTTTCCTTTAAAAAAACAAAAACATTCTTGAAAATGTCCGAGTTTCCCCACTTACGTGAATTTTACAATAGTTGTGAAAATCAATATAATCCGTATGATTTCATTCCAAATTCGTATGGATATTTTAACAACAACTATTGTTTAAATGATTCAAATTTTGAACCGCAAAATTTTCAAAACGTTGACCAACCCTCAAATCTT
The DNA here is from genome assembly GCA_030737815.1 of Allium fistulosum. NCBI lineage: Eukaryota > Viridiplantae > Streptophyta > Magnoliopsida > Asparagales > Amaryllidaceae > Allium > Allium fistulosum. The sequence goes on from CM060905.1 coordinate 98,908,874, forward strand.
GAAAAGAGCATTTCGTCTTTACTTGAAATCTCTACACAACAAAAACAAATGATAAATGATTTGTGTAATTCATATTTGGGCAATTATTCAAATCAAAGTTTTCAAAATAATCAAAATTTGAATTCACATCAAAATTCAAACGATTTCGAGTATAACCCATGCCAATTCAATTTTGAACTCCAAAATGAATTTCAAAATCAAATCGAAAATGTGATCAACTTTTCAAATAATTTTGGCAATGGGAATAATCTCGACTATGATGCAAGTGAAAATTTTTGTTCTTAACAAATCCAAATTGAAAATCCTCAAGCTAATAATTATAAATTGGATTTTATTAAGCAAATGGACGAGATTTACGATGAACACATGGATTCGTTGTTTGAAACTTATATGAAACAACGTGAACAACAAAACCAAATCCCAACGTGTGACAAGTCAAGTGATAATCCACCTTTTACCTAAATCGACGATTTTCAAATAATAACTTTTGAAATTGAAAATGTAAATCTTAACGAAGTTGTTAAAAACACGGTAATTGAGTTGGATTTCAATTCTTTTGAGGGTGTGGAACCAAATTTAAAATTCGATCTTCCTTTTCTCGATTTCGAAAATTTGAATACAACAACTTTAGATTTTGAACTTGAGATACGCAATGAAGTTGTTGATAATCCAATAAAGGAAGTCGAATTCAATGAACATGATTTCTTTGGAATTTTCGAAAATGAGTTGTTAAATTCTGAAGGGGAAGATTTACATCACCATTTTGATTTTGAAATCGATAATTTTGAAGAAGTTTTCAATGATAAACTTGAATTTCAATTTGGTGAAAATAAATGTGAATTTCAATCAATTGTTTTATCAACCCTAATAATCATTGAAAACAAAACAACTCGTTCAATTTTCAATAAAACGACATTCGTTTTTCCAAATCAACATTCAACTTTGAAATCTTTTACGATTTGATTTTTCGAGCTTAAGCTGTTTCTCGTATACTTGACGAGGCAAATGAATCGGTTTTTGGAAGACCGTTTCATTTATGCTTTGACGATATACTTTCTGATCTCGTGTAAATACCGTTAATTTTCATTTAAATAAAGGTCGTGCTTTTATTTTTATTTTTCTCCTTCCACTTGGGTTGACTGTGGGGACACAGTCAAAATCAAGTGTGGGGGGAGAACAAATTCTATGGATTGATGTTTAGGTGATAATAGTATTAAGGAATATACTAGTTAAAGAAGTGAATGTGAGCAAATAAGGGAATGTGAAATTAAGTAGTGTGAATAACTGAAGTGAAAAATTGAAAGCGAATAGAATAAATGTGAATAAAAGGAAGTTGATGTGGATAAAAATCAATTGGAAATAAATACGTAAGTTGTATGTATATTATTGTATTTGCATAACGATTTGATCCAGATTCCAACACATAATTTCGAGATGATTTATATCGGTCTGAGTTAGGATTTTTCACTCGATTCTCGACAGCGAACACTAGATATGGATTTTTGATTTGATTCTGAGATTCTCTATCATAGTATATGGCTATGCAAGGAGAATGATGGTTTCTAATCAAGGAACCGGATCTGAGTTCGCACTAGAGAGTCGTGTGAATGATAATAGTTTGGAAGTGAAATTGTGTGATCAAGTGAGCGATCAGATTTGATATTGCATACGGATGATATATGTATATCGTACGGGCTTAGGTAAGGCAGTTGTTGGAAAATGGAAATTTGCTAAATTAAATGATTTTGAATAATATGATTGCATATCATTAATAAATTAGATGCAGGTGTATAAAAGCAAGAGCTAAACTGATACTTTCGATTTTAGAAGTAAAATTTGATTGCCCGACAAAAAGGTATGTGCTTAAATTGCTGTTTGAATTTGATGGTTTTATGATTGAGCCACTTGGCTTTTGATGGTTTGGGCCCGTAGTGGCGATTTGTAGTTATTCCAATCTAGCCGTGCAAAGGAGACGCTGGCGAAAGTTTTCGAAAATTTAAGGAGTTAGAAAATTTTGAAGAAAATTTTTGATAATTAAAATTTGGTTTTGAATTATATTTGAAACGATTCAATGAATAATATTATTTGGAATCTATGAATGAATGTGGAAATTAGTAAAAAGTGATAATGTGGTTTCAATAAATTGATTTTGGGGAGTTTTTTCAACTAATTGGTTTTAGGAAAGTTAATGGGTTTGGGACCATCCTTCTTACCTTGGCAATTTCGGGGACAAAATTCTTTTAAGGGGGGAGGAATGTAACGACCCATAATTTTGATTATTTTAAATTTGAATATTTAATTGATTTTAAATATTGAAAATTTAATTTATATATTTAATAGGTTGAATTTCAAATATAATGATTTATTGATAATTTAATTGTTGAATTAAATAATTGAAATCGTTAAAATAATTTAAATCTTGGATTTTTATTTGGATAAAAATAGTTTAAAGGCTTATTAATTTATATTAATAAGAATGAAGGTAATTGAACTTTTAAATTGGATATAAAAGTGATTTAGCTAAATTTTAAAATAACTCGTTTTAATTAATGAGTAAAAATAGCTTTTCGGGGCACAGTCTCGGAATTCGAGAAACCAGTTCCATTGGATTCGTAATAGTGTATTATTATCGAATTTCAAATTTTGTGGCGATTGGATTTATCGTTTGGTCAAACGGGGTAGAAACGCGTTGAAATTAATATTGAAGATTTAATATAATAATTGGGTTCAAAACGCTATCTTCTGCAAACGATCGGATTGGGTCCCGAAACATGTTCCATTGCGTTCGGAATAGGGGTATAACATTAGGAACGCCAGGCGGCACGCCTTGATCGGGGTTTGGAATAAATATCTAGATATTTTGGAATTTTATATTTATATATATTATTTTCAGTGTCCCCTCAGCCACAAAAATTTACCATCAGCCACCCTACCTCTTAAACCAAGCCACCCTACCTATGATCGTACTAACTCTTCCTTTTATATTCCCGTTCCCCCTTTTTATTTCAAAACGTACGAAGAAAAAAATGGAAAATTCAAAAATAAAAATCTCAGCATATACAAAACGAAATATTCTGAAACCAATTTTAAAAATCATGTTTCATTAAGGGCTTCACGATGATAGGGGTTAGGTGGTGTTTGGTTTTTGTTTTGGGAATGTAACACCCCGATATTTTATGGGAAATATAATTAAAAAGAAACTAAAAGCGCATTTGGTACAGTGCTAAAGGCGCATGTTGACTTCCTTAGTGACCAGGGATCAAGTCCCATTGTCGCCCAAAATCTGGAGCGAGGTTTTTTTAGCTGGTTCATTTCCAGCGATTTTCCTACGTATTTCACCGTTGTTTCTGACATGTGGCGGCTTCCCATTCGCTCTAATGTAATAGGATGAGATGCCTAAATTTCATTGGTTGAGTGATGTGTATGGGCTAGAATGGATACCATTAAATGTATGAAAGAATCAGATTTAATCTAAAATAATCTAATGGATTATATTCACTTAAACAATCTATAAATAAACCATCTAACCTAAACCTAATCTCTTATTCAGCCATTGCCATAACTCTACGGTAAAATTAGTGTGTATTATTCTTCCTCCTTTTCTCTACTAAATAAACAAATCTCTACCAAATTAAATTATCTATGTATATTCAAGCAATTTAAGGAACTTAGAAGAATCAAAGGGAGAAAGATTAAAGCAAAGCTTTTTTCAAATTTATGCAAGCTCAAGTGCTAGGTGAGTGGGAATTAATATGAAATAGAAAAATAAAGTAGTTCAATTTCAGTTCTTTTCTAGCACGTTAATATGAATTAATTTCTATTATTAATTGAGAATAGATATAAATTGTTGCAATTTCTTCTTCTTCCACTTCTCAAATCTAATTCATGTTTGGTTTAAAATATGAGACATATAAATTGTCTATTCACGTTTTATGGCATAAGTAAGATTGAAATTTATGTAAATTATTGTATCTTCTTCTTCTTCTACTTCTCAATTCTAATTCATGTTTGGGTTGAAATTTGAAATAAACAAATTGTTATTCATGTTTCATGACGTAAATAAGATTTGTTTAATTAAATTGAATTAGAATCGTTATTCAATTTCTAATGGTAGAACAGGTTAGTTGAATAAATTCAGAATATGTTACTTGAATAAATAGTTTTGATTGATATAATTACATAATTTTGAATATGGTTTTGGAACAAAATTGGGAAGTCTAGTGGGCATAATTGTTTGTTTCATATGTGGCCTAAAAATGTAAAAGTAAAATTTTATGTAATTAAATGGTTTGTGGCTATTGGATAAAAATTTTGTACAGATTAAATCTCAGAAAGGAGAATGTAAATTAGGGTGGAAAAAAATATAAATTAAATGGACCCTAAAGGCTAGTGTAGATCTGTAACAAAATGGCATAAAAATTATAGACAACCCATATGGATTGAAAGGATGTGAAATTGAAATACTATTTATGTAAGAAAAAGGGAAATCGTGAAATAACCAAATCGGATATAAAAATGGCCTAAAGTAGATTAATGGAAATAAATAGTATGTAAACTGTAACGGTAAAATTAATTAATCTGGAAGCGATTTGGTAGGCAGACCTTGTAAAGGTCTGGATAGGTGTTTCATGCAGTTAAGACCAAAATATAGTTTTAGCTGTACGTACTAGGAGCGGGCAAGTAGGTTTGCAGGGATGTTTGTTACCTTTCATAGGTTGCTATTACGTAGGATAGATAGCATCTGTAATTGTAGGCTTCTTCATGCAGATCGACGCGGACGGAACAGGACAAGTCTGCTCCGACATAGGCTTCTTTAGGCAGATCGTTAGAGAATTTTGCGCAGCCGACCCAGCTGCGGGCGCTCTTTCGGAGGACCGATTACATACTGTTAATAATATACTTGATTTCCAATAAATAAAACATTTCATACTTAAGTATTTCTACCTTTAATTTACATTTACTCTTTCCTTTTATAATGTCAATTGAATATTAAGTCTATTTTCTGAATCATTTCAGCATTTATAGAAGTTATAATCATTCAATTAATATAGTACTCACTTTAACTATAAATGGCTTCAACATTAACTTAAGTTTATAATTATTTACTTACAGTATTCACCTTTTATTATTCAATCTGATTATAAATAGCTTAAAACGTTAACTTAAGTTTATAATCATTTTTCTTACATTATTCACTTTTCTATTACATTTGATTAGTAACATTTCAAACTATTAACCTAAGTTTATAACAATTTATAATATCAGAATTCTTATTTATAAAGTAATTCGATTGAACACTTTCATTTACTAAAGTTTACTTGTATAATATTCTATCACATATTTCTATTACAATTTCAACTTTATATTTTGGTAAATTATATATATATATATATATGTCTTTTAGAATGCAATGGAATGTTACACAAGTTCATCTTATTCATTTAGTAAATAAAATGTTCAATAGTTATCATTTCTCATTTTCATATCCTTTTGATTTACAGTTTACAAAATTTCAATTTCTTATATTTTCATTAATCTCTTAACATCTAGTTTGTAATTACAAATATTAAAATTTTCTAATTATTAAAATAGTCAAGATTTCATTTCATTATAATAATTGAAATTTCCAGTTTGTAGAAAACCTAAGAACTAAATACCGGGTTCCTTTTCAATTATTTTAAAATAATATATATATATATATAATCATATCTTTTATATATATCAAATTATATTTGGAAATTAAAATTAAGATTTACTTATCAAAACAAATGTGTAGTAAACTACTACAATGGTCTTCCCACTTTGAAACTCGAAAATGAACGTCGATGATTCGTGCACTCATCACCAAAATTATTTTCCAGCGATAAAGAGGGGAGTACAGAACTTATTTCCTTCTAAAATTCCTTTAAGCATTTCTTTCGAATCATATTGAAATATTTATATCAGAAAATACTTCCAAATAATACTAATATTATATTCCAAAATATTTCGAAAGAAATTTACCAAATCTTGGAACTTAAGTTCACAAATTTCAATTTATATTCATTTTAATTATAGTCTCAATTTGCAACTAATATTTATAAATTTCACTTCCTAACAAACAAATATATCACAACCAACTATATCATTTATAAAATTATTCTTTTATATACAAAATACAATACTAGGAAAAATTATTTCATTTACCTATATCTCAAACCAATATTGTGTCGGTCTGCCCTATTAAGTGATTAGAAATCTGACGCAGCGGCGGAATACAAAAATTGATGATACGATGAATGTAGCAATCGGTGGATTGAGAAATGCTGGAATGCCCAAATTCGTTGATCCGAAGATATCGAATTCTAGCTATCTCTGACACGTTGATCGTGCACGATACCGTGAAGAGAGATCTACAATTCTTCGAGCGTTGATCAAGCGCACTTGATTCCGCGAATTGGCTTCAACGATCGAAGATTCGAGCGCACTCGAATGTCGAAGGTGGAGATAGGAGATCACACTCGACTACCAATTGGATGAAAGCACAAAGCTAACAAAGGAAATTTTATTTCAAAATCAACAACCTTTTACAAATGACGCACACCCCTATTTATAGAGATTTTACAACACTCAACTCGCATAAGTCGTATACGACTTAACAATTTAACAAAGAAAATACAAACACTTAGGTCGTTACATGACCTTCAACAGTATTTACAACATACTACGACTTAAGAAAATTACAATACTTCAGTATACGACTTATCAAAATCGTTTCACGACTTATCAAAATGTCTCGCGACTTATCAAATGATCCTGCGACTTATCAAAATGATCCTGTGACTTATCAAATGTCTCGCGACTTAATTTTCTGGCGGCATTGCTTGATTGAAGACTTAGATTGTTCGCGAGTTAATGAAGCGGAGTAAAGTCGTTCGCGACTTACTGGAGTTAGGTCGGAGATTGTTTGCGACCTATCGTTCTTCACGCGAGCTAAGAAAAGTACGGCAGCGACATAGAAAGGGAGCTTCGCGACATAACAAGGTCGTTCACGACCTACTGATTTCACGACATAAGAAACTCGGCGACCTAAGGAAGCTCGTCCGCTTGCGACCTACTGGCGATGCCGCGACTTAACTGGAGATTTGTTCGCGATCTACTGGAACGACCTACTGGGGTGCGACATAAGTAGGACACGGCAACGACCTAGGGTTTTGCTTTAATTCAGCGACTTGGGTTTTATGTCGTTCGCGATTTAAAGAGGAGGAGGAGCATCGACCTAAGCTGGAGCGATCTATGAGGCAGTGCAACTTCTAGAAACGCGATTCAAGGACGCGACTTAGGTAAGTCTATCTCGCGCTGCATCATCCTCCCCTGGTTGGAAAGAATTCGTCCCGAATTCACACTTTCTCCTTCTTCAAGAAGCCGTCTTCCATTCATTATCTGGTCTGATGCAGTTCTGGTGATAACCACTCTTGATATTGATCTTGTCTTGACCCTTTGAAGATGTGGCTCGACCTAAGGAACGCATGGCAATAAGCAGACGTGGCATTAGGCAGGCGGCATAAGGAAGTGATCTAAGGAAGATGACCTCATGATGCTTGTGCCAATAGGATGGTGTGATGTAGAACCAAATCGTGACGAAAATGTGAGACGATATAAGGAAGTTTAAAATCGTGGAGCGACTTAGGAAATTATGACTGAAAAAATGTGATGACTCATGCCCAGATTCTTGTCTTTCCTTATCTCGTTCAGATGTATCATCATTTAGAATCTTCCCTTGATGTGTTGCATCAATTTTCCCTGAGTGAAATGAATTCCCACTCGCTTCTCCTTCAACATGTTTATTTTCATAAAATGATTCCAAGTAATTGACGTTGATAACGTCAGCAGTGTGGACATGATCAGGCAATTCCAACTGACAATCATTCTCTTCATCCTGTCTTTTCAACTCTTCCTGTTCTATCAGATTCTGAAGATCATACGATCCCTGTAGTAGAATAGCATCTGGTGCTAGTTCAGTGTGAGGTTGAATGTCCTGTGGTGGTGGTAACTCTTTGGGTAGTTCCTCAGGATATTCGACTTCAGACTCATTGAATTCTGACCCAACTTCCTCGAAATCCTCAAGATCTTTACTCGTTCCTGGCTTGGTCAACACAAGTAATTCATTTCTAATTTTCATAGACTCTTCCAAAAATATAGGATTAGTCCCTTCAAGCAGTTCCTCAAACATCTCATCTTCACACTCCTCAAATACTTCAATCTCTTCGGGATTCTCAAAATCAGAACTTTCTCTAGATTCAATCAACGTTGATAATTCATCACTATCTTTCATTTTATTGACGGACTCTTTCAAAGATAATAAGCTATCTGATTCTGCCTTCTCTTCGGTTTCACTTTCACTTTGTTCGGGCTTCTCGGGAACAATGGAATTTACACTTAGCTGGCTCTCGTCCATAAGCTCAAGCATTAAACAAGAATCTTCCATCATCAAGTTATTTTCCTCAACTCCGAACACAATTTCTTCTTCCATACTACCGACATCAATCTTTGGTGGTGAAGAATAATCAATTTCTACATCCTCATACTTTGACTCAATTTCTTCATCATCATCAAATTTCGGCGGTTGATAAAAGTCAAATTCAGCAGTTCCCCTCAATAAGTTACGCCCTTCATCTCCTGACAACACTCCTTCATCGTTGTCAAATTTCGGTGGTAATTCTTCGAACAATTCTATAGGACCGATTTCTTCAAACTCTTCTAACATTGGTTTAACCTCCTCAGGAGTTTTAAGCTCTTTACTTGCCTCATACCTAACCAATGATTCAGCACTACCTTCTGCTTCTTCAACATCTTCGCTGAAAGATAATGGACTAGTCGGTTCCTCTTCTTTTTCCGGCTCGCTTTCAGTAGAATCATCCACATCCTCGTTTTCACATTCGTCTACAACTAAGGCTTTCATCTTGGGCTCAGTACATTCAATACTTCTATAGTCAGACTCCTGATAATGATAGCGCTTAATTCGGTCATCAACATTTGTCTTCGTGATTCCATGTACAACTGGTTTGTTGACTCTCTTAGAATCATTGATACTGCAATTAACGCCTTTATTCTGATTGCTGGGGTTTGTAACCACACCCTTTCCTCGACTCCCTTGACTCAACTTCTGCAACTGTTGGTTCACACGAGTTTGATAATTATATGGTAAGAAATTTGCCTTCATTATCCTTTTCATCTTATCCCACTTGACAATTTTGGATTTCTTCATTCTCTCTCTGGTTGATTTAGTTTGTTGCCACCAATCCATAGCTCTTCCTTTCAATCTGGTAGCAACTAACTTAACTTGACGATCCTCAGTCACGTTGTTGAGTTTAAAAATCTTTTCAACCTTTGATAACCAATCCAAGAATTCCTCTGCTTGTAGACCACCTCGAAATTCTGGAATCTCCATATCCTTCTTTGATTCTCGTGTATGACCATTCTCTTCAACATTCCTATATCGATTTTGCCCTTGGCCTGGATATCGAAAGTGAACATTATCACCATAACTATCTTCTTCAAACTTAGATGAGCTTCGATGTCGATTCTGAACATTGACTCTTCTATGACCATGCACGTCCTCTCTACTTCTTCTTTCCTCCACTCGACATCTTTCATAATCACCATATGGCTCATGCTTGTAACCACGATAAGCTCTTCTTTCTCCATCATAATGTGGCGACACTCTCCTTTGATTTTGATTCATATCAGACTTCATTCTCTCCACTCTCTCGAAACCCTTACTGAACCTTTCATCGATGCGTTGTTCCATATGTTCAGCATCTTCTCTCCCATACAAATTTGCAACATTATGATAATGGTTAACAGTTCTCGGAGGCATGATCAAATCTTCAATAGATCCAAACACAAACCTCACTTTGACCCAAAAATTCTCGAATCAAACTTCCCACTTGTTTGAAATCTCACGAACACCCCAAATAAACAAACAACTTAATTGAACTCCAAAACTTCAAATCGGCCTTGATCTAAAAAGTGAGGCACAACTTCACTTGCTCTCGGATCTACACTGATAGGTTCGATTGAAATTGAACAAGCACTTCTTCTTGGTCCAACGGGTTCGTCTTAGCTATGATTGGCTAAGTCTTGCTCTGATACCAAATGACGCAGCGGCGGAATACAAAAATCGATGATACGATGAACGTAGCAATCAGTGGATTGAGAAATGCTGGAATGCCCAAATTCGTTGATCCGAAGATACCGAATTCTAGCTATCTCTGACACGTTGATCGCGCACGATACCGTGAAGAGAGATCTACAATTCTTCGAGCGTTGATCAAGCGCACTTAATTCCGCGAATTGGCTTCAACGATCGAAGATTCGAGCGCACTCGAATGTCGAAGGTGGAGATAGGAGATCACACTCGACTACCAATTGGATGAAAGCACAAAGCTAACAAAGGAAATTTTATTTCAAAATCAACAACCTTTTACAAATGACGCACACCCTTATTTATAGAGATTTTACAACACTCAACTCGCATAAGTCGTATACGACTTAACAATTTAACAAAGAAAATACAAACACTTAGGTCGTTACATGACCTTCAACAGACAACATACTACGACTTAAGAAAATTACAATACTTCAGTATACGACTTATCAAAATCGTTTCACGACTTATCAAAATGTCTCGCGACTTATCAAATGATCCTGCGACTTATCAAAATGATCCTGCGACTTATCAAATGTCTCGCGACTTAATTTTCTGGTGGCATTGCTTGATTGAAGTCTTAGGTTGTTCGCGAGTTAATGAAGCGGAGTAAAGTCGTTCGCGACTTACTGGAGTTAGGTCGGAGATTGTTTGCGACCTATCGTTCTTCACGCGAGCTAAGAAAAGTACGGCAGCGACATAGAAAGGGAGCTTCGCGACATAACAAGGTCGTTCACGACCTACTGATTTCACGACATAAGAAACTCGGCGACCTAAGGAAGCTCGTCCGCTTGCGACCTACTGGCGATGCCGCGACTTAACTGGAGATTTGTTTGCGATCTACTGGAACGACCTACTGGGGTGCGACATAAGGAGGACACGGCAACGACCTAGGGTTTTGCTTCAATTCAGCGACTTGGGTTTTATGTCGTTCGCGATTTAAAGAGGAGGAGGAGCATCGACCTAAGCTGGAGCGATCTATGAGGCAGTGCAACTTCTAGAAATGCGATTCAAGGACGCGACTTAGGTAAGTCTATCTCGCGCTGCATCAAAATCCCTATCAATGTCATAGCGTCCTATGCACCAACTAGAATTTGTAAATACAAACAGAACAAATTAACACAATATAAAAACATTTTATAACACTAACAAATACGCTATCTCATATATATACACTCAACTACTCATTCTGGGTATTACTACCCTATTTCTAATGAGTCAGACCACACAAAGCCAAGGTTATCGCTAAACCAAAGCTTTGGTACCAAAAGTAACGGCTTTTCTTTTTGGATGGTTTTAATCAACGATAACCACACACAGCAGACTCAAACCATTCAAAAGGGCATATTGTTATGGGGTAAATAAGAAAAATTAGAGAAAGAAAGAAAACAAAACACAGAATCTCACAGCGGAATGACAAAATATAATAATCAAATGAACAGTTCATGAAGCTGTTTTACAAATAACATTTGATTACACTTTTACAATACAGATCAGAGTTACATACAACATGTAACGACCCACTATTTTGGACCATTCAAATCGACAATAATCCACACATGTCTGACTTGAATAATTCAAAATAACAGATTGTAATAAAATTTGGAGCAAATAAAATCAAATACAGAATCACAGACACAGAATATCAGAATAACTCGCAGCGGAAATAATATACCATAGTAGTTCATGAAGCTACTATATACAAACTCTCAAAAACATAAAACATAATATCAGTCTGAAAACATATACAATAGAAATCTCCAATACATAGAAAATACCAGAGCGGAAATAGAACAAATGGAACTGAAAAGGAATAGATAATTAGACAAGCGGAATCTCCAGCGATTCCTAGCTCCAGAATGAAATCCAAAGCTAAGCTGTAAATACTTAGGCTGACCCGAGCGTAAAGTAAAACACAAAACACTCGATTCAGGACAATATATACTTATATAATATAAACCAACTCAAGTGAACTGTAGCAGTAATGCACAATAACTTAAAGGATGCTTGGGACCGCCCATCCTTTAAGGATCAGTTAAACTATATAATTTTAAATACATCCCGTGGTTAAAATTTCAAAAATAGTATCTTTACTTATAAATCAAATATCATCTCAAAATTAAATATCATTTCAAATCTATTCAAATATCCAAATATCATATTTTCCAAAATCACATTCATTTTTATTTAACATCAATACCGTTTCAACTCACATTTCAAAATAGCTATATTTCAAGTTAATATCTCCATTTAAATCACTTAAAGTAAATTCATTATATTTAATAATTAAATATTAAATTTCCAAAAATTAATCTTTTCCAAAGATTTATTTATTTAAACAAAAAATTTCAGTTTCCGTAGCACTTATAAAATGCTACGTAAAGTTTTTGGTTTAAATAGTTCATTTAACACAGACAACATTAAACGCTATAATAGATTTCTTTTTATTTCAAATAAACTTTAATGTTAAGTTTAACCACTATAGCACTTACAAAGTGCTATAATAGTCTTTATTGAAATTAACTTTTTAGTTCATTTAAAACAACTACCGCATTTACAAAATGCTGTAATATCTTTTACATTACATTTCAAAGATGCTATCAAATCAAATTCAGAGTATTAATTACCATTTCCCAACCAATTAACTTTTAACATAAATCAATTTAACTTATAAAATCATATATTTCACATTTTGAAATCATCATTTCAATACTCTTATTTTTGTGATTTTTATAAAGTTAAATTTCATTCAAAAAAATCAAATTTTAACATAATTTCTTATTTAAATTCAAGTATTAAATTCCATTTCTTTAATTAAATTATTAACTTAACAATTTAGTTAAATTTCCAAAATATAACCCTTTTTCCATTTATTTTACTTAGTTAAAATTTCACTTTTACCCAAAATTCAAAATTTCCAATTTAAGTTATATTCCAAAATTTTAACTTAAACATTTATTCATTCAACATTTTAACTTATTCAAAATTCATTAATATATTATAAAATCATCTTAAATCCATTTAAATTCAAGATATCATAAATTTATCATTTTCATACTAAATTTAAATTCCATTTCATCACCAAATTAGAATTTCCAAACATACTTACATTTCAAATTTCTAACTTTACCAATTATTTATTTCACTTATAAATTCTCAGAAAATCAATAATACTTTACAACAAAATCATTTTTAATTAAGTTTAAATCAAAATAATATAATATTTACATTTTAAAATATTTTAGAAATTTTAGAAAAACATATTTTAACCAATGGTCTATATATCATTTACTAGCCTAGGTAAAGTAATACGGATACTATATCATATCAATCTGAAATTTACAAATGAAAAATCCGGGTTTGATCATTTCAAATTCGCAGTCCCAAGTAAAATGAATGAAATGAAAACCGCTCAGGCCTATCATTACAGCCCATAACGATTTTCCCCTATTCTAAAGTCCGTTCGGGTATGTATCATTTCAACCCATAGTGATTCTAGTCTACAGGGAACTTGCAATGGTGGTAACTGATATAAATAACATAATAGTATAATATAAAAGTAACATGTGATATAACAGGTGCAATAACAGGTGTAAACATCATATGATCATAATATAGCAGTTATAACAGGATGAAATACATTTACAGATTCAAGTGGTGTCGGTTTATCAGTTATATAGGTATAGATTGTCTGGTGAGAATAACTCACCTCTAAATGCTGGAGATAACAAAAACAAATGACACAACGGAAACAAAAGCACGATGACAAGACTACGGACTTGAGTGGAGAGCGAGATCCAATGCTACAAGTCTCGTGTTACAACCCAAAACAAACATCAAAACAGACATAAATTCAATACACTCTGAAATGGAATAACTTTGGAATAAAAAGAGATTTGAATGCCAAGTCTTTTGCCTTGCTTTCTCTACTATTTGGCACGGCCTAGGGATATTGTTTGGCTCAGGTTTGAACAAGTTTGGCTCAGGTTTGGGCTAGGAAATGCACGGCGTAAGCGAGAACATGTAGAGGAAGTTACAACATAAGAATGTCAAGAGGCTAGGCAACATTGGAAGGTTTGTGTTCACACTTTGGGCTCGGCTAATGGTCAAATGGCTCGGCCATGTCATGCTACAGGTCTGGCCAGAGGTAGGAGGGGTGAGTAAGGGTCTGGACATAGGTGGTGGTGGCGGCCTAAGGTGATGGTGGTGGTGGAAATGGAAGTGGTGAACAAGTGGTGGTCAAACAACATGGTTTTAAGGGAATTAACATAGTTTTTGTGGAGTTTCTCTTCATAGATTGTGCGGCCATGGTTCAGACCTAAGCAGTAGGTGGTGATGATGGCAGGGAAGAGGTGTAGGAGGTGGTGGCCGTGGATATGGAGTGGAGGCCGTTCAAAGAAGCAAAGAAAACAAGGCAAAAACACATGAAAAATGAGAAGAAAAGTGTAAAAAAGTAGCCATTACCCATAGATTTTTCTTGAAGCCATGAATGAATGAGAAGGTAAAATATTTTTGGGTGAATGGAGGCTGAAAACTCATGGCTACAAACCAAAAATGCACAGCCAAGATAGTAATTGAGGAGTTATGGCAAATGAAAGGACAGAGGAGATGAAAGGACTTAAGGTAAATAAGCTTTTAAAACTCTTCATATTTCTTTTTCTTTAAATTCAAATAAAACAAAAATAAAATCAGTAAATTGACTTTAAAACCGAAACAAAGTAATAAAAAATAAAAATAAATAATAATTTTAAAGAAAATGGAAAATGAAAACAAGAAATTGCTTAAAAATCCAAAACAGTGTCCAGAAATTACAAATAAATCACTATTGACTTTGGAAAATTATTAACTTCATTTTAAAAATATTCTAAAATAAAATTTGGAATAAAAATGATTTTTAAACATTTTCAAAGTAAAATAAATAATTAAATTCAGAGAAAATAGCAAAAGAATTGAAGAAATTGTTTAAAAATAGCAAACAGGACATGAAAATTTCAAATAAATTACTATAACTCTAGAAAAATTTATACTTCACTTAAAAATATTTTAAAATCATTATATATAAATACCAAGTTATTTTACCCATATAAACATAATTTATAACATTACATGACCAAATAAAATATTACTTATATAATTTGAAATAAACAATTTGGTTAAATACAGCAAATTACACACAAAATTGAAAACAGTATAACTTCCACAATGTAAATCCGTTTTAAACGAAACGAAAAGCAGTATTCATGATATTAAATCTATTTTCATAATAAAAGATAAAATTCAAGAATTTAAATATTTATATTTAAAGATTAAAAGTCAAAGTTTGACTAGTTTGACCACAAATCTACTTTTCAGGAAAATATTCCATTTATACAAGTTTGGAATTATAATTCATATAATAATCAAAATGAAATATTTAAAAATGAAATATTTGAACTAAACAAGTTTAAAATAATTTAAAAATAAAAATAAAGTCAAAATAAAATATGCAAAAATCTAGGGTTGTTACACTACAGAGATAAATAAATGATGCAGCGGAATAATATGATGCAGTGGAGTAAATATAATAGATAGTAATAATATACAATCTTCATCTTCGTCCTCCAGAGATAAATGGTTTTCGATACACTGAAAAGCCCAGACTGACCGAGCAAATTGAAAGGACAAAACACTCGAGTCAGAACTAAAAGATCTTATGTAAGTTAAATCAACAGTAAATAAATATGAGTGTGATGGCGTCGGAGATGTTTATGGGGTTTGACATCTCCTATCTAGTGTCTAACGTGAGTGCAATAACTTAAGAGATGTTCGGGATTACCATCTCCTAAGGATCCGTTAAACTATCTACATACATCGTACAATACGCTATTATAATAGCATCTACAGTAAAGTAAAGTATTAAAATACTTTAAGGTGTTACCCATATCCCCATTAACAAATTATATATTCCCATAATCTATATAGTACCGTAATTACTCCGTAAACTGGAGGACTATTAGAGGGCACTCCATAGGTATGGTACAAATAAAACTCATAGAAGGTGTGATACGGTATGTGAACATGGCACTCGAGGCAATGCCAGGGTAGGATTCTACCATTTGCACTCCCGGACTGGTGGTAACGCATAGCAACTACTACCGCCTACCTCGAAACACACTCCCATTATCAAAATCGAGGGGTGGCAACCAAATCCATCACAAAGTCGTAATATGGTATCGAAGAAATGTGCCCGATAGGAGGTGTAACCTCACTTGGCCCGGTATAGCTCTTGTTTTAGTCACATCTAAGCTGACTCACGGGAGTCGGGGCTACGTAAATACCTCATACAGAATTGTTCGCTAAACCATCCTACTTCATTCTGGAACCTCCACCACGTACACAGTTGTTAAAGTGATTTTCGGTATTGGCAGAGAGTATGACAATATCTGATCCTGGTCTCTTTAACAACCAAACGCTTATTTCACACCGGATGGTTCTTTCACATTTCCAAAACCGATTCATAATTGGTATCAAAATATCATATTTAATTCAAACCATATCACTTTCGAAACCATATTTACTTTCAAAATCATATTCACTTTTGAAATCATATCGATAAGATGGGTTAAATAAATCCTCATTTTCAAAATCATCATATTTACTCAAAGATGTCATTTCACTAGCAAATATCATTTCAAATCCCAACATATGTTATAACATCATTTAACCATATACGCTTTAAAATTAAGGATTTAAATATAAACACTTTCACTCTACCTAATTTGACAATTTAGAAAATAGTTTAGACACACTACAACAAAAAGACCATATTACAACTGTATTTTTACAACTGCTAAAAAATGCCAGTTGTAATAAAGGTTTTTTACAACTCTTTTTTTCAGAAAGTTGTAATAAACTTATTTTCAACAACTCTTTTATTTTGCCAGTTGTAATAGATGCCAATTACAACGTTTCTTTTTTGCCACTTGCAATAGATGCCTATTTTTAACAACATTCCGTTTTTGTTAGTTGTAATAGATGTCTATTACACTCTTTTTCTTTTGTCAGTTGTAATAGATATCTATTTTTAACAACTCTTTTTTTTTCAGTTGTTATATGTTGAAGACATACAAATTTCCCTTGGCTCCAACACCAAGTTTTCCTTTGGCTCCAACACCAAATTTCCCTTTGGCTCCAAAATCAAATTTCCATTTTCTCCAAAATCAAAATTATAGATTTTATTTTGTAATATTCATCTAAGATGTTTGAAATTCAAGGTTACTTTAGCAATTAATAATTGATAAGAAATCATTAATATTTAAGAAGTAATATTTATTATTTAGTATTTAATTTTTAATAGTTATAACTGATAATTGTATTCAATATCTACTGTTTCAAGAAATTTAATTTTTTAAATCTATAAAATAAATTTAAAAATATTCATAAAACTCGAAAAAAAGAAATTTTCATCAAACTAAAAAAATACAAAAATTAAAATTTTAAATAATTTTAAATTTTATAAAATATTCTAAATTTGAGAGAATTTGAAAATGTTGAAAAATTTCAAAATTAGAGAAATATAAAAATTACTTTGCAAATCATTGCTTCCATATGCATATAGAGATTTTCTTTTGTAACTATCTTTATTGACATATGCAAGTTTTGAATATGTTTAATTACAGTTGTTTAAAATAGTGTAATAATTAACCATTAGTAATTTATAATTAGTAATTAAAGAAGTCATTTTTAACCAAATTTCACTGAGTAAATAATAGGTCCGTCTAGCAGCACTCTTTCGTCAAATTTTCTTATCCCACTATGGTTTTTCATTTTCCCGCTTCATAATAGAAATCCTTTTGCATCTGAATTTACTTCATTCTCCACTGCTAATATCCCTAAATGGCTAAATGGCTAAGTTCCCAGAAATCCCTAACCCTAAAACCAAAATCACTTCCTTTCCTACTCCGACCACTCTCGTCCCTCTATTTAACCCGTTCGTCCTTCGCAACACTGCGTCCTTCATAGAGTTCGTGCGCCTATACAAGATCGGTAACGAGCTTGGCTGCGGGGAGTTCGACGTCACTCGCTGCTGAGTGGACCTCGATATTAGGGATGTGTTCGCATGCAAAATGAAGCGCGCAGTTTTAAGCAACTCGGTAGGGTTGTAGATTTGGAAGTGAGGATGGTTGTCTAATTGCAGATTTGGCAGTGGAAGCGCCTTCAATGGTATGCTCTTTGTTATTGTCGAAAGTATTTTGGCTTCCCCCTTTCAATTTTAATTGTTTGTATATATATTTGCTTCTGTATATTTCTTCAGCTAACACCATCTAATTAGAACCCAAATAAAATTGCAGGAACAAATTTCACAGAGTAAATATATTTGTTTCTGTATATTCATATAATCATCACTATTTTGCAGTTCATCCTAGGAGGCTTGCAGCCCTGAAAGCACTTACAACTACTTAATCAAGCAGTTGTGAAATTTTAGGGAAATTATATGCTGATTAGTGATTACATGTAATTTTATGTTAAAAGAATCTGCTAGTACTACATGTTCAAATATATAAAGTTCAAGGCTTTTAGCTGAAATGATTAGGATACTTTAACCAGTAAATATATAAACAATACCATCTCCAAAAATTGATTAAATCACCTCAATATCTTGTTTTTACTGGTGAAGAATCCTAGCTGTATCCATGTAAAGTTAGCCTGGGAGAATATATACATTTCTAGCTAATAAGCTATTTTATTCCGTTAGAGAGTGACACTAGACTTGTCCACTACTATATCAACATTCAGCATCGCAAAGTCTTGTCAAATTTTCTTGATCGGTTGATTTTAGTTCTTGAAAGGTAATGCTAAGTTTTCCAAGCTTTAAATCAAAAGTTATTTAATTTACTTTGATAAAGCAATTTGACTGATGTCTGTATACTGACTCGAAATAGCTATGTATGCTATTGATTTTCAAGATAGTTTGAATTGAGATTGCTAGTATCTGTGTTACTAGTTTTTGGCTTTTCTTATCATTATTTATCTTTTATTCCATATCTTTTTCGAACCGAGTTATATTTGATGATTGGTAATTGCAGACACTTTTTTCCTGATATATAGTATATGCCTTTATCCTAGAGTACAGGTCATATTGATGATCTGATATGATCACCCATGATAAATATGAAAACACTATTATAGTCAGTTGAACACCCTTACCTTTCCAGGAACACTATTACTATGCATAAACTGTAATCATTGTTACTAAAAAGTATGATTACCAATTATGATCATGCATGAGAATGTTTGAACTTATTGAAATGAAGACATAAATCCACTTGAAGTAGGAGTTTTCATGACTCTAATTTACACAAGATATCAGAAACATTCAAGTTAAAATATCAATCTATCAATGTGTGGGTTATTAAATTGGTGTGCATTTTCAGTAATGCAGGTCTGTGAGAATCACCCTCAAGGAGTCATTTTAGTGAAGTTCATCCATGTCTGAAGTTCACAGTCCCTCCTTGCCTGAAGTTCATCAACAGCTCTCCTCGCCTCAATTTCATCATGGCCTAAAGCGCACCCTTGTCGTACAGCAACTTGATCGTTTTGTCTTGCAACCTTCATGTGCACAACTCAATTTTGTCCTTACAACGGCTCGATAGAGTTCGGTTTGTATTCCTGTTCAGTCTTTTACACCCCTTTCACAAAGCTATTTGACTGTTTTTTCTTTCAGCCTTCACATGCACAACTCAATTTTGTCCTTTTTGGAGTAGCTCAGTAGAGTTTCTAATCACCTAAAATTAATATATATTAAATCGTTGTAGTCAAATGAAATTGACTAATGGACATGCATTGGATGTTCTAAAGGATGCATCGATGAGTAAGATAAGTTTCCCACTAGCTACAATTAACTTAATATGTACATACAATTTACATAATTCAAGTACGTAAAAATTTATGTTATGATTCATGATTTTTCTTAGTCATGCATCTGAGAGCATTACTCTTGCTTGTGACTCTGCATATAAGGATGTTAATGATGGTTCCACATTAAACGGTATTACAATATAGTTAATGCCTTTATTTTTTTAATAATATTATCGGTAAACATTTTACTAAGTTAACTAAATTTGTAAATTCAACTAAGTTCTATAAACCATAGATAATTTGACAATAATTCACTTATGTTTCTTAAGATCATGAATATCATTTGTTTCTACCAGAAAGCTTGATTTTAATAACTATTCTAGTAGTTGGGTTCACGGGAATGTATATGCTTTTTCCATATAAGGTTACTCTAATTTAAATGCTGGAATGTTATATGGACTAGTTTGTTATATGGTCTACCTATTTTTAGCGATACCACTCCAGCTGTGAGTTTTTTCCTTTTCCTTAATCATAAATCCCAATCTCATATATAAATTTATTTTTTATGCAGTACATTAACAAATAAAAATAAATAAATAAAATGAAGCCATTTGGATATTACACATGTTTCCAACCTTTTGCAACTGTTAGTAAATTATTATCAGTAAATAAATATGTCCATAGTGGGAACTATACCATGTTAGGCAATGCCATAAATAGTCTAATGTATTCATAAATTATTTTTGTGCAGTCACACCGTGAGAGCAATACTCTGACTGTTGAAGAACGGCCTAAACGGGATGCAAGGCATGCTGGAATTGAGGTCGGAAAACGTAAAATATTTAGTTGGCAAAAGCAAGTTGTAGAAGGAACGGTAGTATCCACTGATCCTGATTGTTTGGTGCATTTTAAAAAACTAGGACCAGATGGTTGTAAAGTTTGGGTTGATGTGGCGGTGGATCCGGAAGCTTTCTTGTGGAGGCCGAGTTTCGAGATGTGTACTATTGGAGAAGCAGTTGGATCGACCGTGGCTTGGCATAAAGACTTCGTTGCCTTCGACTAGTGTATTTCCTTAGGGTATGTGTTTTGCGATACAAAACTTTATCTTTCTTATGTATTTTGTGTTGTATCCTATTTTGGAATGGTTATGTGAGAATGTTGTTTTGGTACTGTTTTAGTTGGTGATGTGAACAAATACTTTAGATTGTTTTATTTGGTATGTATTGTGTTTTGATAGAATTATATAAATATTAATATTTATGAATGAATTTGATTCAGTTATGTATATTTATAGTTTTGGTAAATTATTAAATGGTGCATGCAATTATATTTTTGGGTTTAGTTGCAACTGTGAATAACAGTTGTAGTATATAACTACAACAGTTATCCAGCAGTTGTCATACCTGCTACAGCACGAAATGTTACATATCTACAAGAATTACCAACAGTTGTAAAATGGTTATTTGCAAGGGTAAGAAACAGTTGTAATATACAATATCACAACGGTTATATGCAACTAAAGAACACAGTTGTAAAAAATTGATAGTCTTTTACAACTTCTTAAAATACGACTGTGGTTCCAACGTTGTAATATATCTTTTACAACTGTGTTCCACCGTTGTAATATGCCTCTTTTGTTGTAGTGATAGTTATAAATAGTTTAAAAAGTTTAGTATAGTTTAAAAATAAATTTCCAATAGTTAAAGTACTCTAAAATAGTTTAAAATAGATTAAAATAGTTTTGAATAGATTTAAAATAGTTTAAATAGATTTAAAATGATTTAACTAAATTTAAAATAGATTAAATAGTTTTAAATTGGATTAAAATGGGTTAAAATAGATTAAATTGGATTTAAATAGATAAAATAGATTAAAATAAGTTGAAATAGTTTTAAATTGATTAAAATATATTAAAATAGTTTAAAATAGGTTAAATTAGTTTAATAGTTGGAAAATCTAAGTAATTTGGATTTAAGAATAATATAGTTAAACAGTTTATATTAAAATAATAAATTTGAAATTAATATCAAATTGTAATATTTCTTTTATTTCAACACATCTTTAAACCATTTAATCAATATCGATTCCAAATCCATGTTCGAGCTATAAATTCAAACTATTTCAAATTTAGAAGATTTTGAAGTTTAAATATTCAAATATTTCAGTAACTCAATTTTGATAAATTTTATTTATACTTCAAATCTAACTTTAGAATTTCAATTTAAGCCAATTCCAATTTCAACATTTAAAACTCGTATTTTCAAAAATAATTCAGTTTATATAAATCAAATTTCTTCAAAATATCATCTAACTCAACTCAAAATTTAAGGATTTAAAATTATTTAATTTAACCAATCCGGTGTCCGTATATAATTCTCAACCCTATGGTCAAGTGATACAGATATTTATCATTTCAATCCGCAAATATTTTATATTCACGGAGATATATCATGTCAACCCGCAATCTCGAATTTAATTACAAATCCATGAAATCGCTTGAGTCTATCATTTCAACTCATAACAATTTCCTCTAATCTATCAGATCATTCGGGTATGTATCATTTCAACCCATAGGGAATTTGCAGTGTTACAACAATATAAGATATAACATCCAGTCATCCAATATCAACAATCAAACATCCATCAAAATCATTATTCAAATCAATCAATAAACATCAATAGCTAATTGATTATAACAAGTATAAACTGACGAATTAAAATTTAGTATTAAATTAAATGGCAACAATAATCAATAAAAGTCAGATTTAACAGGCATAACAATTTAAATTTACCAAACATCAACCAATCAATTTCTAATCACATCATAAATTTAATTTAACTAACATAAGATAATTTAGTAATTGTGAGTGGGTTAAAACACTCACCTTTGATTTCAAATCGATTTGAAATCCAAAATAAGGCCCAAAATTCAATAGTCTTAGAATTTGTCCAAACTAGTTCCATAATGTCTGGAATTCCGATACGATCACAGCGGAACAAATCGCGCATGAATTCGAGTTCATATGCAAAAGGTATGGATATTAGAACGATTGAAAATAAAATTTGAATTAAATTAAAAAAAACAAACATGTTACCACCATGTGAATACTAACTCACGCGTGACCTACAAGATCAACACGCGACATCTCCAGTTCAGCCGCCACCTAAGTCCACCAACCAACGCCGCTTCGTCCACCTGCACCTAGATCGAGGCACGTCGTTGGCTCCGCCTGACCGAGCCGCCTCCATCATGAGATCGCGGCATGCTCTGCCTCCTCCTAGCACTCACCGTCGTCGCCGCCTTTGTTGGCGATTCTGGTAAAATCCCATCGTCTACGGCCCAAAACGAAACCACAGATGCACTCACCTTGCTTCCCTTTACCCGCAGCAACTTCATGATCGTCAAACGGTCGACGATCCACCGTTGGATCGTAAACCCTAGAAATGGACAACCGAGGTTCATCCTCTATTTCTGATCAAACGGTGCATCGAATTGAGAAACAAATTGCACCAGTGAATTACGCTCATCGAGAGCTTCAAAATGGTATATATTATGATAGGGTTTGGAGTTTAAATTTTGAAATTGATTTGAAAATTGAATTTAGGGTTTTGAGATTGAATTTGTTTCTACCGTTGAAAAGAAGGAGGTAGACAGAAGTTGATGTATGTACAAAATAAGAAAAATGACTGCTAGGATTTGGGAAACAAGACTATTTATATTAACAAAGCCCGATAAGAAAATAAACACATATCAAATTTGTACGAACGACGAATAGCGACCCAAAAAGCCCGTTCTGCCACCGAAACGAAAGCAGGTCACCCCATATATCAAAATAGATGTTTTTGATATTTTTAAACCTAATGGAACAGGTTTCAAGTCCTAATTCCGTCGTATGAAGAAGTTATCTTTAAAATCAGCTTATTTCAAATTGATTTAAATTAAATTGATTTCTGTGCATTTCAAGCCCGTATGATCAAACGACAAGTCTGATCGCTACGAAACTTGAAATCCTATAATAATTCACTGTTACGGATTCGATGAAACTAGTTTCGTCCAAATCCGAGACAGTGGCCAAAATGGCTATTTTCACGTTAATTAAATAAATTATTATTAAATTGATTAAATCACCTTTTAATTTCAAATTTAATAACTAACAATTTTTACCATTTTTGATTACTTAAATACTTACAATAATTTAAAACAATTTACATATCAATTCAGTGTTAAATATTATACTAATTACAGAGTTCAGTTTCAACTGCAATTAAAATTCAATTAATTATATTTTAATTCCAATAAATTGATTTAATTTGATTTCAATCTTTTTATTCAATCAAACATTACTCTATGGACATAGTTAACATTTGTTTACATCTTATTGCACTAATATTCTACAATTATCATCTTTTACTATATTAGTTGCAATATTCCAATTATATTGAATTTTTGTCGATTTTCACATTAATTATAATTTAAAGTCCTAATAAATTCATTTATCTTTGTTTCACTCTTTTTATTAAATAAATTATTGCCTTAAGAATATAATTGACATTTCTGTACATTTTATTACCTTCACATTTACAGTTGTCGTCTTAACTCATATTAAGGTAATATTTAATTACATTTAATTGCAATTGATTTTCAAACTTAATTCAAAATATTAAATAAATTGGTAACAAATAACAATTGTTACCATTTTTTAATTTAATCACATTTATAAGTTTGTTATCTACACACCAATGTTATAACTACTAACACAACACAAATTTTATCCAATTTCAATTTATTACATATTATTTCATCAATTAATATAACATTAAATTTATTTCCTTATTTTAAATTTATAACCAATCATAACTTACAATTATTACAATTACTTGAAATTACATTCAAATAGTCATCTATTACATAAATTTACATTATTAAACTTCATTCAAGTTAGTTTTCTCATTCCTACATCATAAATTTTATTTTCTTCCAACATTAAATTACAAAATCTTATTAAATTAACTATTTTTAATTATCGAAAATTACGGGTCGTTACAAAATCATTATTCACTTTAAATCATATTCATTTTCGAAATCATAACCACAAAATTGGTTAAACCATCATATCAAAATATTCGCATTTAAATCAATTAAATCCAAATCATAATAGTTCCAACTTTAAACAGTTTGGATATTGAAAGTAGTTTATATTGGAATAGTTATACATTAAAAATAGGTTATACATTAAAATATATATTAAAAGTTGTTTATAAATTTAAAATAATATATATATTAAATAGTTTATATATTAAAATAGGTTATAGATTAAAATAGTTTATATATTAAAAATAGTTTATATATTAAAATAGGTTATAAATTAAAATAGTTTATATATTAAAAATAGTTTATATATTAAATTAGGTTATAGATTAAAACTGTTAATGTATTAAAAATTATTAATATATATTAAAATGGTTTGGGTGAGAAAAATAGCTTATATGTTAAAAGAGTTTATATCGAAAATAGTTTCAAATTAGAATTGTTTCTTCCAATTTCACAAATCAATTCAAATCAACTTTAGTTCCAAAAATTCAATTTAAATCAATCTCAGTTCAACGATTTCAATCAAAAAGGCTAAAGGTTTCAATTCAAATTCAAAATTTAAGGATTTAAAATAATTTAATTTAACCAATCTGGTGTCCATATCTAATTTTCTACCCTATGGTCAAGTGTTACAGATATATATATCATTTCAACCCGCAATAAATTTAAATTTACGAGTATATACCATTTCAACCCGCAATAAATTTAAATTTACGAGTATATACCATTTCAACCCGCAATAAATTTAAATTTATGAGTATATATCATTTCAACCCGCAATCCCGAGTAAAATTTAAAATCCATAAAATCGCTAGAGTTTATCATTTCAACCCATAACGATTATTCCCTAATCTATAAGACCATTCATGTATGTATCATTTCAACCCATAGTGATTTCCTAACAATAACTAAGGGAACTTGCAGTGTGATAAAAACATATAAAATAAATATAATATCCAATCATCTAAATACCAACAATTAAACATCCATCATAATCATCATTCATGTAACGACCCGTAAAATTTAATGGTTTTAAAAGTATATTTAACTGGAAATTGTGAAATTTTAAACAATAAAATTTGAAATTTAAAATTTATTATTTGGAATACGTCTATTTAAACATAGCAACTGGAAATTTTTCAATTTTTAATATTGAATTTATTTTATTGTATAATTTTATTTCAATTTAAATCAGTTAAAATTGATGATAATAAATTTATTTCAAAACCGGAATATTTTTCTATAGAAAATTTCTAAATCTTCTTCTGAGTCAGACATCAGTCTTCGTTTCGTTAAATTCGGACTTTTCTAGTCCCGTTTACCTTATTTTCGACCAAAATAGCAGCATTTCTGGTACCGATTATCGACTTTTGATCGGATGATCGTACCACTAATATCTGTATACCGTTTTGATCGTCTCGTCGTGCTGATCTCCATAGTATATTTATTTCTGTATTTTGAGGTCCGATACGCGATGGAGATAATAAACTGTTCACCGTAGCGGTACCACATTTTGACTTTACATTTTCCCTTATTTTCAAATCTAAACGTGCAGCCCAAACAAATGATTAATTGCTTCGGTAATTTGCACGAAATCAAGGTAGTTGACTGTTATAAATAATTGCTCCCCTGTCCATTCAAATACTACATCAGTTACAAATCGATAAATTGCCTTTCCAGCTGTTTGCATTTATTTCTGCTTTTTCTTAGGCGTGACTTTTGCCATGCTCACAAAAACGCGTTTGTACCATAGTTTCGATTTCTTTATTTCTGTAGACAAAATTTTTATGCGTCCTTCCAGTATCATTCCTCTTCTTCATTTTGAAAAAGAAAAGGGTACTGCATAAGTTCATCTGCTTCGAGACCTGCTCGAGTCTTTCCCGAGATAACCTTCCTCTAGCCCTGAGTTTCCCCTTACGTTTCCCCGAAGCTATACCCCTAACCTCTAGATCGGTTACCCCTAGCAGGTCCGCCACCAGCTCGCACTGCCAACCACCGCCAGAGGCCCACGCACCACTGCCTCCTTGCCTTCCCCAACGAACTTCTCCCCTCCGGCCTGCAGCCTGCCGCGCCACCTCATGCCTCCTCCTTTCCTTTTCCTCTGCCACACAAGTACCCTCCCACCAACCTACATCCCATCACCCAAACTTCCAAGCGACTGCCGAGCCTCCTCCTTCAACCTCAAATCCACCCGAACCGCTTCCTCCCACCCCAAGGTGCTCGTCACCGGGTCCGCCTTCAGATCCTACCTCCTCCACCTGTGTCATCCACCTCTCTTCCTCAGTCCACCGACCCCTGTCTGATCCGCCTTCCATCTACAAGGCAGCCTTCCCCTCTATATTAATTAAATTGTGAGGTATATATATAATATATATGTTCTCTTATATACAAAAGTTATATACATCACTGTTGGTTTTATTTGTGATGTTTTGTGTTCGTTATATAGAGAATAGATATATATATAAGTTTCACATAAGTGTTTTATATTTATTAATAAGGTGGTATCTCAGTTAGGTAGATTTGGTTTATATGAACTGAAAAATCAACGTATGTATATATAAGTATATTATATAGGTCACTGTTTTCGGTATGTATTAATTTATATAAATTATTAATACATATATATATATATACTTTGTTTCTAGAATTCGTTGGCTTGCTCTGTTCCGATTTGTACTAGCTTGTTTTAAATGTATTTGGTTATAAGCATATATCATTACATATAGTTTTTTTAAAAGGAAAATTTATTATTTAATATTAATTGTAAAGGGATATATGCGTATTGCGTTGGGTACAAATATTTGGGCCGAAGTGTATACCCCTGTAAATTCAGTGTTTGACAGTAGTATTTGAAATGTGCATATGGGGTTCTAGATATAAATATGTGTCATATATATAAGTTAAGTTTTTAAACTGGTTATTTTTATACAAAAGATGGTTTTAAAAAAAAATAACATATAGTGGTTATATATATATATCAGATTTAAACTTTTGGGTTGTCGGTTGATTTTGTAAGTTATACAAATATATACTTTAAATTGTTAAGTTTTGATGCCTAAATTTATAATAGATCATTTTATATATATAAGTTGCTGTTCTTAGACGTAGGGTATATGACTTATTTTCCCTATTTGTAAAACTTATGAAGTTATATATATATAAAAAAAAACTGTTTGTTCGTATACAAACAGGTTATATTAGTATTTTTGAAAATATACATAGTTATACATTATGTTATACTTACATGTATATTAATAGTTTGGAGAGTATATATATGTATTTATTTCAAATTATATTATGTAGGTATGTCAGTACTAGCTTAAAGGATATATGTTGTCTCAGTTATAAAAAAATATTATATGTTAGGAACACCTTTTAGATATGTTAGTTTTATATAAAGTTGCTACTTTAACATGTTAATACATATGACTGCGTGTACATGTATATGGTTGTTTTGAGGGAAGGATTTGTTTGTTATTGATGTTTATTGGTATTGTATCTATATGAAATTTTATGGGGTTTATAAAGATCTGTTTGAATCCATAACAGTGTAAAGTAATATTATATATATATTATAAACATTGATTTTAAGGATATAATACATACATGTTGGTTTATATGTATTAAATAAAGTAAGTTTATACAAGTTTCACTTTTACTATTAGTTTTAAAAGGTATAACATGTATTCGAGTATTTTTCACTTTAATAGGTATATATATATATATGTATTTACTTTAAGCACATATATTTTACTTATACCAATTATCATCATCAATCCAGTTAACTTGATTTATATATAGTATATAGTTATATATGAGTCACTCGCACAAATTGTCTTCATCGATCCTGTTTTGACTTGATTTCGTCAACTTCTATTTATCAGCTTCGTTCGTCGATTCGAGTTCAATCTTGCCTTGTTTTGAGATTCGTGCCTGGATTTCGTAACCTATCTCAGTTTCGTTCACCTCTAGCCTCGAAAGGTGAGCAATCACTCACGATTAACGTTCTTTTATTTATTAAATCTGATTTCAATTGAAACGACAGTTGAAATATGCTGCTGTTAGTTAATTACATTGTTATATATGCTATTATCTATAACTGTTCACCTGTGACATCTGACACCAGTATCTAGTATTTATATGCCTGTTATTACTATTATCTGTATATGTTCACCTATGACATCTGACACCAGTATCTGTTATTTATATTGATGATATATGCCTGTTGTTATATTTTATATTATCTGTTATCACTCTGCAAGTTCCCTGTTAGTATAGAATTCACTATGGGTTGAAATGATACATACCCGAACGGACTTTAGAATAGGAGAAAATCGTTATGGGTTGAAATGATAAACCCAAGCGATTTCAATTGAATTGAAATTGGGATTACGGGTCGAAATGATATCTACCCGTATATATTTAAATTTCGGATTGAAATGATAAATATCCGTATCACTTAACCATATGATGTATATATACAGACACCGTCGGTCCATATATATAAATATTTTGAAAAATGAATTCTATGGTTTCAGAAAGAAATATATGGTTTTAATAAATGTTGAGCCTTAAATTATTTAATTTAAATTAGGATGGATTTAATACATATGATATGTTTAAGTATAAAAATTATATTTCAAAATAGATTTTGGTAATAATTTGAATAAGTTAAGGTTGGAAAGAAATTTATTTAATTAAACCAATTTGAAACTTATTGAAATTGAGATTTAAGATATGATTTATAACTTGGGTTTTATTTAAATAATTTAATGAATAATTCTTGCTTAAATAAATTTAAGGAAATATTTAGTAAGAATGAAATTTAAGGATAGTTAAATGATATTGAATTTATTAAGTGAATATTCCCTGATTAAATAATAATAAAGTTGAACCAAGAGCTATAGGAAACCGTTAATTTTAACTTTGAAATGTTGAATATTAAAGCTTTGAAATATATTGGAAATTAAATGATCTGTTTAGAAATGAATTAAATTGATGAATTGAACTTTGAATAAATTTGAATTTGGAATTTGAAGTTGATTTGAATCGATTTGCTAGACTTGAGGAAATTAAATACTTTACTTTTTAAATCATTTAATATATATATATACTATTTTGGAAAATAGATATATTTGAAATGAAATGATATTTGGGTTTTGAAGTAAATAAATTTAAAATGGCCACGGTGTCATAGTGTATATTCTCACCTTGTAGATAGTTCTACAGATCCTTAGAGGATGGTTATCCCAAACATCCTTTAAGTTACTTGTATTTCAGTTGATATTTCACTTGAGTTGGATTTATTGATATAAGAATGTTAATCCTGACTCGAGTGTTTTGTGTTTTGCTTTACGCTCGGGTCAGACCGAGTGATACAGCATTTGAGACTCACCCTTTGGAGTTTGGAGCTTCCTTTGGAGATCCAACTATCGCCTCAGCTTTCAGCTCTTCTAGTTGATTCGTTCAGAGAAGTCATCTGTTGTACTGGAGACTTCATTACATTTGAGATATTCTGTTGTATTTTATTTAACTCTGATGTTTATATAGTAGCTTCATGAACTACTATTTTATCTATTCCGCTGTGCATTATTGTATTACTCTGTGTCTGTGATTCTGTGATTGATTTATTTACTGCATATGCTGAGTTTTGCCAAATTTAAATTAACAATCTGATATTTTGAATTATTCAAGTCAGACATGTGTGGATTTATTGTCGATTTGAATGGTCCAAAATATCGGGTCGTTATAGTTGGTATCAGAGCTTTGGCTCTAGGCGAAACTTAGCATATATTGTAAATTTATTTACAGAATCACTTACGTCTGAGTTTAACCTCTTCCTTTTGACTCGATTTCCTTTGAACTTTGGAACGTTCCCTACGGTTCCAAAATTCATTCTTGTCTCTCTCTATTAGTATTCTTTTGATTCTGGAGTATCCCATAACTCCACTTCGAAGGATCTCTATAAGAATAGGATCCCACCAATCTTTGAATGATTTGTGAAGGGGTGAAACTTCTTCACAATTGGCATTGATTCACCGGAGATTTCTATATCTTTGGTTTAGATGCCGCTATCTCTTGCGATTGAATGTTGATTTTTCTTGGAATTCTGCATCGATCTGTTCTTGAAGTCACGGTTGATCCGGTTAAGGTCGCCCGCGATTTATATAAGTATATTCATCTTCTATTTTGAAATTTAATTATCTCATTTTCGTTCGAACTTATTTTCGAATCAGAATCATATTTGATTAGAGTCCCTCTAAGTTGAATTTCTATCTTTGTTTTGAAATCCATTCTTGAACCATCCTTTGAAAAAAATCAGGCTTGTTTATATTTTAGAAATTGTTTTATATATCGAAATTATTATATTCTATATATAAAAGTTAAATGTTTTCGATAAAGATTATAAACCCTTTTAAAATAAGAATTTGAGGTTTTGAAAGGATTTGTAATTTTGAAAAATTATATAAGAAATTGATTTATATAAAAATGATTTATAACTAAAGGATTTTAAATTTGAAATTCGAGAATTGAACTCCGGTATGTTGAAATTGGTTTTAAGATTTTGAAATATATAATAATAATATGATTTAAAGGTATTCTTCCGAATAAGAAATGTTTCAAATGATTTTAATGAGTTTCGAATAATTTCGAAGAAATTTCAAAAGAAGTTTGAGAAAATAGAAGTCCAGAACTCACTTATGTCGCTGGAAAATAATTTCGGTGATGAGTGCACGCATCATCGACATTGATTTTCGAGTTTCAGAGTGAGGGATAGGCCACTTAAATAGCTTTGCTATGCGAGTGATTTTGCGAAACCAATTTTGATTCCAAATTCCGAAGTAAGATTTGATATTCAAAGTATATATATGTATATATATTTGAAATGATTTGAAGTAAACCGGTGTTCATTCCTTGAGTTTCGGATTTGATATAATCCCATATATTAAAATTGATTTACTGATTTGTTGATTTCCAACTCTTGAATTTGAAAATGATTTCTTCAACTATTTCGAAGGTTCGAGCACTTCCAAATCAAGGTTAACTTTTCAAAGCTAAAATTTTTGAAAGTATGAATTATTTGATAAATTATATAAATTTGTTTGAATGTTTAAGTATGAAGTAATATGATTTAAATAAGTTGAAACTGTTTTGTTAGGTAAATGAATAAGGCTATTTTGAATTTTTTCTAAATATGGAATTTAGATTTGAAATGTCTTGAGAAGAATTTGGTCTTTAAAATATTTTGTATAAAATTTAGTTTAAATGTTTTAACTTAGTAACATCTTTATGAAACTATATATTTAACAAGTTGGAATAAATATATAAGTTGTACGTATGCTGTTTTATTCGCATAATTAATTTGATCCAAGTTTGAGTACACAAGTTCGAGGTGGATTACACCATTTCGTGTTAGGATTTTTCATTCGATTCTTGATGGCGAATATTTGATATGGATTTTGGGCTTGATTCTAGAATTCTCTATCGTAGTATATGGCTATGCAAGGAGACTGATGGCTTCTAGTCGAGAAACCATATCGAAATCCGCATTAGGGAAGTCGAAAGGACAATACTAGTTCGAAAGCGAACTTGTGTGATCAAGCGAGCGATCAAATGTAATTTTGCGAAACGATGACGTATGTACATCTTATATCCTAATATCATTTATATATTTTTACGCTGAAATTGAAAGCTGTCGAGTTAGAATATCTTTGCTTACTAAAAGAAATTTCCAATTTAAATTACAAAGATATATAACCCATAAAAGCAAAGATATTAAAATCCCATATGGCTCTTCATACAGCGAAATTTATTTTGAAAATTTGATCCTTATATAAGATAGACCTTACGTAAGTATAAGATGATTTTGGAAACATTTGATTTTGGAAATGAATTGGTTGACTTAAATTATTGATTTGGAAATTTGGATTTATTTCTAAACCTATTATTTTGGGAAATTTTGAAACTAAAGATAATTAATTTGAGAAGAAATAATTTGGTGAAATTGTATATGATTTTGAAATTGAACTGATATTGAAACAAATTGAAATTTGAGAACCTTATGTTACTAAACACTTGATTTGGGAGTTGTCGAACTTATATAAAATTGATTTGTATGAGTATGAAATTGATTCGAAAACTATGGATTTGAAAAAGGTACTCAATTTGAAAGTGAAATCTTATATAATTGAAGTCTATATAAGTATGATTTGATATACTATTGATTTTGGAAAGTATTTGATTTGAAAATTTAAACCTTATATATAATGGATTTTATATAAGTACGATATTTGAAAGTGATTTGAAAAGGTACTATATGATACATATTTTCGAAGTAAAGATATGGAAAGTGCCTTCTGCTTGATATCCGATTTGTGGCCACATCTTGGATTCATTCTATCGATATTATTCTCTCTGATTTTGGTTTTCCGGATATGATACTCGAGTGTCCTTCGAATTCCATGGCGTTACCCATGGTCTTATTGTTCTCTCGTGACTGCACAGCGCAACTGCCTGGCTGAGTCTTGCCTAGGGGTACGGATTGTTTCCTGGGGGATCCAGGCGTAACCATTGTGTATCCTGCAATCTGTGTAGGTCGCGAATAGTAGCGCAAATGCTTGGCTGAGTCTTGCCTGGGGGTACGGATTGTTTCCTGGGGGATCCAGGCGTAACCATTGTGTATCCTGCATTCTACTAGTCATCATGGCGTAACTCGCAGGGCTGAGAAAGCCTACGGATATGGATTGTTTCCTGGGGGAACCAGGCGTAACCATTGTGTATCTGCGAACCATGGTTGGACAAAAGGTTTTGTTTGTTTTGTTTGGATTGTACTTTCCATATCGGTTTTAAAAGTTTTTCCAGTATTTTCACTGGGTGTTGAGACAAGTCTACTAAGTACCTGGAGAATTCTAGTTTTTGCGCCTGATCAACGCACTACCAGAGTCTACAGGAACAAGGATAAACTTGTTGAAACATCGAGTTATAAAAGTATTTTCAAAAGAAAATTTGTTTCGTTATAAAGGTATTTTATAATAAAAGTATTTCCAACAAAGAAAATTTTGTATCAATATTTGGAATCAAAACCCTTATGGTTCTAAATTAACTATTCATGCCCGATACTATTCCTTGAATCTACCTTATCTGCCCAGCTTTATTTATTCACCTATATTCTGCTTTTCCCAAATCCTCCTTCTTTTCCTTGTTGACTATATTCTTTAAAATATTGTTTAATTATAGACTACATGGTTTAATAGAAATTTTAGTGTTATAAATATTTTTGAGAGTATTAATTAAATAAAACAGATTTAAAGTAAGTGATTATTGATTATTAATAATATTTGCAAAGTATCTTGAGATAAATTTTCTTATAAATTATGAACTATGGATTTAATGTTTTCAAATAGCTTCTTTGTAAATATAAGTAATAATGTAAATAATTGTTTTCAAATGGTTATCATATATTTATAAAAGTGTCATTTAAACATATAAATGGTATTTATAAAGGAAGCAAGAAATTTTACAAATGGATTTTTGAAAGGTTTTAAAGTATATAAGATAATTGAATTGCAAATGAAGTTTTCAAATTTTAAGTAAAATTTATGTAGTTTTAAATTAATTGTTTAATCTTAACTTTCAATCTATCTTTTCTGTCTGGTTGTTTCTATTCTTCTACCTCCTTCCTTTTCGGGGACGAAAAGTTTTGAGTGGGGGAGAGTGTAACGACCCGTAAAATTTAATGGTTTTAAAAGTATATTTAACTGGAAATTGTGAAATTTTAAACAATAAAATTTGAAATTTAAAATTTATTATTTGGAATACGTCTATTTAAACATAGCAACTGGAAATTTTTCAATTTTTAATATTGAATTTATTTTATTGTATAATTTTATTTCAATTTAAATCAGTTAAAATTGATGA
The DNA here is from genome assembly GCA_030737815.1 of Allium fistulosum. Taxonomy (NCBI): domain Eukaryota; kingdom Viridiplantae; phylum Streptophyta; class Magnoliopsida; order Asparagales; family Amaryllidaceae; genus Allium; species Allium fistulosum. The sequence goes on from CM060905.1 coordinate 98,943,910, forward strand.
TAATAAATTTATTTCAAAACCGGAATATTTTTCTATAGAAAATTTCTAAATCTTCTTCTGAGTCAGACATCAGTCTTCGTTTCGTTAAATTCGGACTTTTCTAGTCCCGTTTACCTTATTTTCGACCAAAATAGCAGCATTTCTGGTACCGATTATCGACTTTTGATCGGATGATCGTACCACTAATATCTGTATACCGTTTTGATCGTCTCGTCGTGCTGATCTCCATAGTATATTTATTTCTGTATTTTGAGGTCCGATACGCGATGGAGATAATAAACTGTTCACCGTAGCGGTACCACATTTTGACTTTACATTTTCCCTTATTTTCAAATCTAAACGTGCAGCCCAAACAAATGATTAATTGCTTCGGTAATTTGCACGAAATCAAGGTAGTTGACTGTTATAAATAATTGCTCCCCTGTCCATTCAAATACTACATCAGTTACAAATCGATAAATTGCCTTTCCAGCTGTTTGCATTTATTTCTGCTTTTTCTTAGGCGTGACTTTTGCCATGCTCACAAAAACGCGTTTGTACCATAGTTTCGATTTCTTTATTTCTGTAGACAAAATTTTTATGCGTCCTTCCAGTATCATTCCTCTTCTTCATTTTGAAAAAGAAAAGGGTACTGCATAAGTTCATCTGCTTCGAGACCTGCTCGAGTCTTTCCCGAGATAACCTTCCTCTAGCCCTGAGTTTCCCCTTACGTTTCCCCGAAGCTATACCCCTAACCTCTAGATCGGTTACCCCTAGCAGGTCCGCCACCAGCTCGCACTGCCAACCACCGCCAGAGGCCCACGCACCACTGCCTCCTTGCCTTCCCCAACGAACTTCTCCCCTCCGGCCTGCAGCCTGCCGCGCCACCTCATGCCTCCTCCTTTCCTTTTCCTCTGCCACACAAGTACCCTCCCACCAACCTACATCCCATCACCCAAACTTCCAAGCGACTGCCGAGCCTCCTCCTTCAACCTCAAATCCACCCGAACCGCTTCCTCCCACCCCAAGGTGCTCGTCACCGGGTCCGCCTTCAGATCCTACCTCCTCCACCTGTGTCATCCACCTCTCTTCCTCAGTCCACCGACCCCTGTCTGATCCGCCTTCCATCTACAAGGCAGCCTTCCCCTCTATATTAATTAAATTGTGAGGTATATATATAATATATATGTTCTCTTATATACAAAAGTTATATACATCACTGTTGGTTTTATTTGTGATGTTTTGTGTTCGTTATATAGAGAATAGATATATATATAAGTTTCACATAAGTGTTTTATATTTATTAATAAGGTGGTATCTCAGTTAGGTAGATTTGGTTTATATGAACTGAAAAATCAACGTATGTATATATAAGTATATTATATAGGTCACTGTTTTCGGTATGTATTAATTTATATAAATTATTAATACATATATATATATATACTTTGTTTCTAGAATTCGTTGGCTTGCTCTGTTCCGATTTGTACTAGCTTGTTTTAAATGTATTTGGTTATAAGCATATATCATTACATATAGTTTTTTAAAAGGAAAATTTATTATTTAATATTAATTGTAAAGGGATATATGCGTATTGCGTTGGGTACAAATATTTGGGCCGAAGTGTATACCCCTGTAAATTCAGTGTTTGACAGTAGTATTTGAAATGTGCATATGGGGTTCTAGATATAAATATGTGTCATATATATAAGTTAAGTTTTTAAACTGGTTATTTTTATACAAAAGATGGTTTTAAAAAAAAATAACATATAGTGGTTATATATATATATCAGATTTAAACTTTTGGGTTGTCGGTTGATTTTGTAAGTTATACAAATATATACTTTAAATTGTTAAGTTTTGATGCCTAAATTTATAATAGATCATTTTATATATATAAGTTGCTGTTCTTAGACGTAGGGTATATGACTTATTTTCCCTATTTGTAAAACTTATGAAGTTATATATATATAAAAAAAAACTGTTTGTTCGTATACAAACAGGTTATATTAGTATTTTTGAAAATATACATAGTTATACATTATGTTATACTTACATGTATATTAATAGTTTGGAGAGTATATATATGTATTTATTTCAAATTATATTATGTAGGTATGTCAGTACTAGCTTAAAGGATATATGTTGTCTCAGTTATAAAAAAATATTATATGTTAGGAACACCTTTTAGATATGTTAGTTTTATATAAAGTTGCTACTTTAACATGTTAATACATATGACTGCGTGTACATGTATATGGTTGTTTTGAGGGAAGGATTTGTTTGTTATTGATGTTTATTGGTATTGTATCTATATGAAATTTTATGGGGTTTATAAAGATCTGTTTGAATCCATAACAGTGTAAAGTAATATTATATATATATTATAAACATTGATTTTAAGGATATAATACATACATGTTGGTTTATATGTATTAAATAAAGTAAGTTTATACAAGTTTCACTTTTACTATTAGTTTTAAAAGGTATAACATGTATTCGAGTATTTTTCACTTTAATAGGTATATATATATATATGTATTTACTTTAAGCACATATATTTTACTTATACCAATTATCATCATCAATCCAGTTAACTTGATTTATATATAGTATATAGTTATATATGAGTCACTCGCACAAATTGTCTTCATCGATCCTGTTTTGACTTGATTTCGTCAACTTCTATTTATCAGCTTCGTTCGTCGATTCGAGTTCAATCTTGCCTTGTTTTGAGATTCGTGCCTGGATTTCGTAACCTATCTCAGTTTCGTTCACCTCTAGCCTCGAAAGGTGAGCAATCACTCACGATTAACGTTCTTTTATTTATTAAATCTGATTTCAATTGAAACGACAGTTGAAATATGCTGCTGTTAGTTAATTACATTGTTATATATGCTATTATCTATAACTGTTCACCTGTGACATCTGACACCAGTATCTAGTATTTATATGCCTGTTATTACTATTATCTGTATATGTTCACCTATGACATCTGACACCAGTATCTGTTATTTATATTGATGATATATGCCTGTTGTTATATTTTATATTATCTGTTATCACTCTGCAAGTTCCCTGTTAGTATAGAATTCACTATGGGTTGAAATGATACATACCCGAACGGACTTTAGAATAGGAGAAAATCGTTATGGGTTGAAATGATAAACCCAAGCGATTTCAATTGAATTGAAATTGGGATTACGGGTCGAAATGATATCTACCCGTATATATTTAAATTTCGGATTGAAATGATAAATATCCGTATCACTTAACCATATGATGTATATATACAGACACCGTCGGTCCATATATATAAATATTTTGAAAAATGAATTCTATGGTTTCAGAAAGAAATATATGGTTTTAATAAATGTTGAGCCTTAAATTATTTAATTTAAATTAGGATGGATTTAATACATATGATATGTTTAAGTATAAAAATTATATTTCAAAATAGATTTTGGTAATAATTTGAATAAGTTAAGGTTGGAAAGAAATTTATTTAATTAAACCAATTTGAAACTTATTGAAATTGAGATTTAAGATATGATTTATAACTTGGGTTTTATTTAAATAATTTAATGAATAATTCTTGCTTAAATAAATTTAAGGAAATATTTAGTAAGAATGAAATTTAAGGATAGTTAAATGATATTGAATTTATTAAGTGAATATTCCCTGATTAAATAATAATAAAGTTGAACCAAGAGCTATAGGAAACCGTTAATTTTAACTTTGAAAATGTTGAATATTAAAGCTTTGAAATATATTGGAAATTAAATGATCTGTTTAGAAATGAATTAAATTGATGAATTGAACTTTGAATAAATTTGAATTTGGAATTTGAAGTTGATTTGAATCGATTTGCTAGACTTGAGGAAATTAAATACTTTACTTTTTAAATCATTTAATATATATATATACTATTTTGGAAAATAGATATATTTGAAATGAAATGATATTTGGGTTTTGAAGTAAATAAATTTAAAATGGCCACGGTGTCATAGTGTATATTCTCACCTTGTAGATAGTTCTACAGATCCTTAGAGGATGGTTATCCCAAACATCCTTTAAGTTACTTGTATTTCAGTTGATATTTCACTTGAGTTGGATTTATTGATATAAGAATGTTAATCCTGACTCGAGTGTTTTGTGTTTTGCTTTACGCTCGGGTCAGACCGAGTGATACAGCATTTGAGACTCACCCTTTGGAGTTTGGAGCTTCCTTTGGAGATCCAACTATCGCCTCAGCTTTCAGCTCTTCTAGTTGATTCGTTCAGAGAAGTCATCTGTTGTACTGGAGACTTCATTACATTTGAGATATTCTGTTGTATTTTATTTAACTCTGATGTTTATATAGTAGCTTCATGAACTACTATTTTATCTATTCCGCTGTGCATTATTGTATTACTCTGTGTCTGTGATTCTGTGATTGATTTATTTACTGCATATGCTGAGTTTTGCCAAATTTAAATTAACAATCTGATATTTTGAATTATTCAAGTCAGACATGTGTGGATTTATTGTCGATTTGAATGGTCCAAAATATCGGGTCGTTATAATTCAAATCAACCAATAATCACAACAAATAAACTAGTTATCATTATCAGGTATTTAACTGGCAATTAAATTCCAATATTAATTAAATGGCAATTTAATTCAATATAGATTCAAATTAAATTTAAACGACAATTTAAATACCAAACGGCAATCAATAAATTTCTAATCACATCATGCATTTAATTTAACTAACATAAGTTAGTTTAGCATTCTTGAGTGGGTTAAATCACTCAACTTTGACTTTTAGTAGAATAAAAATCCAAATATAGCCCAAATTTGAATAGTCTCAGAATGCAACCAAACCAGTTCCCTGTCGTTCGAAATTTCGATACGATCGCAACGGAAGAAACCGCGTCCAAATCCGAGCTCATATGAAAAGTTATCAATATTAGAACGTTTAAATTAAAAATTAAATTAAAAATAAACAAAGCATAACAGAATTACCACGTCAACTTCACGGCCCATACCCTATTATAATCGCATGCTTGAACCCTAGCACAACCGCCAGCGTTCATCTCAAAATCGTCGCCCACATGTTCTCCTTTACTCTGATTAGAGGCCATCGCAAGCCTCCATGCCTCGAGCCGCCCCAGCAGCCACATGCGCGACCATCACCATTGCCCGAAGCAAACTTCGCCACCGCCCCACTCTTAGCCAATTTCTGGCGATTTGCGACCCATCTGAGATGAACGGCCACCACCCCTGAGACCTGCTTCGCAACCACTACAAGCCTGTACCTCCTGATCGTCGTATAATCGATGATCCACCGTTGGATCAAAACCCTAGTTTCGATGGCCAAGGCTTCCTCATCGTTTTCTGGCCAAACTGTGATTCAATTACAAAAACAAACAGTAGCAGTAGATTGCGCTCATCGAGAGCTTTCCAATGATATATAATTTAATATAGTTTGAGGAGTTTGAATTTCGATTTGAATTTGAATTTGAAATTAGGGTTTTGGAATTGCAGCCATTGGAGAAGTAAGAAGGAGCAGATTATTGAATAGACATATACGTACATAAATATGGAATAGACATCTAGTGCGACGACCAAGATTACCCCCAAAAATCGACACTAATACGTCCACTGTATTACATGCCAAGCAATCGAATGCCGGAAAACCCGATTGTTAGGGGAAAAGAAAATGAAGATGTAGAAGAAAAGGAAACAACAACATAGAATCTTACAAGCACAGCGGAAAAATATATAATAGATAATAACAGGTATTTATACAAAAAGAACTATAACTGTTACTTATACATTACATCATCAGAGTACAAAAAATCAATAACTCAATACTGGAAAGTTATAATAACTTGTCCTCACTGGTGCTGAATATACAGCCAACAATACACAACGGAATATAATCAAGTACGTGGAATACGTCTCTGTCATCCAGCTTGTCTCCTGAGCTCCATAACATCCAAACCTGAATCTGTAATAGTCAGTCTGACCTGAGCATTATAATAAAATAACACCCAAGTCAGTCTGGAAACCAGCATGAATAAACACACTCAATTTGAATTATTACTATTTTCAAAATCCTTTGAAAACAAAGGTATCTTGTAAGACCACGTCACACATAAACACGACGGGTTTTTATCTTACGATAACCAAAACATTTTATATCAAAATCATCTAATATTATAATAGTGTCTAAGTACAAATACTTATTCAAATAACCGAAATTGTTACCTTATTAAATTCCAGCATACTAGGCTCTACAACCAAAACCGTAAAGGCACATATTGGAGAATGGATTCCATATAATGACTAGGTACCAGGGTACCACCTATCACGGTACACATCTAGAAAATGTACCAAGGACCTCACCGGGATCCCCTACAACACAAGACCAGTTCTACCCCTAACCTGGATAGTACCGAGTATGTTACCACCCGGATGTTCCCACCCTTATCGAGAGCTCTTTTTCCATGCACCACTGTATCCATAATTAATAATATATCCGAGGGTATATAGAAAGGTGATAACATACTCTAATTGGGTGCGACCCACCTAGCCTTGCCGCATATAACGACCTAGAATTTTAAACAATTTAAAATTCAAATATTTAATTAATTTTGAATATTTGAACGATGATTTAATTTGAATCCCTAATATAACTTTGGATTTGCGATTAAATTATAGAATTTAATATATTGAGAGTTGAACAAAAATTTGAATCTTCAATTCGGAATTGAAGAAAAATATTTCGAAAGATTTTAAAATTTATACTGATAACACCGAAGATAATAGAAGCTTCAGAATTGAATTTGGAAGTACTTTGCCCAGTTTTGAAATTTATATCGTTCAACCGATATTTAAAAATAGCCGTCCGAGGCACAGTCTCGGAATTCAACGAAACCAGTTCCATTGGATCCATAATATTGAATTATTACCGGATTTCAAATTTCGTATTATTCGGAGTTGTTATGTGAGCACATGGTGAGTAAACGCATTGAAATTAAATCAAATTCAATTTAAATTTAAAATTTAAATTAGTCAACATCAGCCACCCTAGCTTTCTTAGCAGACCTATTCTCTGCAACAATCACGTTCTCATGTCCCCTTCTCTTTCTTTATCATGCGAGCAATTCAAAGAAAACAACATCTCGTTCAATTTAAAAACAGAAGCTTCAAAAATAAAATGGCCGAACTCATTTTTAAAGAAACAAAAGCTGTTCGAATTTGTCAAGTTTCAGTTCAAAAATCAAAATCGAAACAAAGAAAAAATGGCCGATGAATAAATCTCGTATACTATCTTCGTTTCTTCTTCAATGCTTCACGAGTTCAATAAAAAAAAGTGTCGAGCTCGCGTGTAGGCGAAGAGGGAACCGACGAAGGGATTAACTCGAAATCGAGTCGCATGTTGAGGGAGAGTGCTATTCAATTTTGGGTGAAGGGAAGGAGACGCGAGCGCGTGAGGTGGCGGCTGTGGGTCGCGATAGCAGGAGGGCTTCGTCGCATGTATGGTGGAGTGCGGCGAGGGCTGCGTTCGATTTGGCACGCGATGTTGGTGGCAGATGAATCGATAACGGCGGCGGTGACGACGAGGCCGCGAGCTAGGGCAGACGAAGGGTGGGTCGCGTACGTTCTGGATATAGAGGTGGAGATTCGCGTACGTGATTTCCAGGGAGCTAGGCAGTAAGGTCGAATACAATGACGAAATCAAGTCTGGATTGAAAATTGGGATGGCAAATTAAAAGCGAAGGTGAGATTTTCTCACTCGAAGGAAAATTTTGTTTTGCAGTTATTGATTGATTGATTTGATTGCTATTGGATGTGATATTAGATATAGTAGGATATATCTATATATATAGCAATATATACATATTGGCATATGTATATATTGGATTGATTGATTTCCCGCATTGTATAGCGGATGAGACCCTATTGCGCCGTTAGTAAGCGGATGATTTTTATAAAACCCATATACCGCGATATTCCACCTCGAAGTGGAATTGGTATTGTGCTAACATCTGTGGATGCAGGGAAGCAGGTTGGAGGGATCCAACTGGATTCCTCACCAGTATTTATTTATTTACAAATATTGTGATATTTGTTGATTATCATATTGATATATGATATTGAATGCTGTGATTGACTAATTGGTGCCGTTGCATCATCGGATTCAATTTTGAAGTTTAAAAATAACGATTCTTACTTTAAAAGGATTTTAAAGTGATTTTTGAAAGTAGACGTTTTATTGAATTTTTGAATTGATTTATTTCAAATAAATAAACGTTCAAATTTTAAAGTTATAAAAAGTTAAGATTTTTTGTGAAATAAAATCAAAGTGTGATTTTTAAAATAAAAGTTAAGAAATTTATAAAATGGTTTAAATTGAGATTTCTAAAGTATCATAAACGGTTTATTTAAAAGATGTACAAAATTGATATTTATAACTTTAAATTTTTGGGATTATAAAACAAGTTTTTATAAGCGTTAAAATAAATTTTTAAAAATTTATAAGTGAAAGAAATTTATAAATTGTGAACTTATAAATGGAAATGATTTTGTAAAATAAAGGAATTATAAGTATTTAACTTATAATATGGATTGTTGGTATAAAAATTAAGTTATGAATTGAATTAGTTAGTAAAGGAGATTTATAAAAAATCAAAGTTGTTATGAAATATAAAGGTGAAATTATAAACGTTGTTTTATAAATCCGAAATCACTTATTTTGATAAGTGAATTATAGAAGTTAATAAAATGAGATTTATAAACCGGAGTTGTTACAGAAAATAGAAAATGGAATTTATAATCGTTGTTTTATAAATTCGAAATCAATCAAAATTGAGAAATTTAATATAGAAGGTTATTAAGGGAATTTTATCCATGATTTTGGATAGTGGATAATTCTAGAAATAAAATGTGTAGAAAATAGTGAAATTTGGTTAGTGAAGTATATTCACGATTTTGGACAGTGAATATATTATTAAGTAAAATGGATAATGTTTTGGGAAAGTGACATTGAAAATGAAGTTAATTATTTTAAACAATGTTTTAAAATATATTGAATATCGAAATCATAGATTTCAACATTCATTGTTGAAATAGACGTTTTCGAGGAAGAAGGAAATGGTGGACTATAACACTGTTGTTATAGTAAATGATTTCCGAAAGGAAATGTTTTTATATAGTATTGGGATTTACATATCTATCTTAATTTTGAATCCCTATACTAGTGATTTTGAGTCTTCGTAACGATGTTTTACGTAACATTCGTTTTGACTCAAATAGCTGTTGTTATAGTAAATGATTTCCTTAAAGAATGAATTTATACTTAATTTTGATTTAAGTATATTGAATATTTTCAAATGTTGAAAATAAATAGATTTGTGAATTACTTATTATTAAGTAAGTATGGAAATGCTTTTCCAATATGAAATGAACGTTTTTTAGAATTTATCTTCTTAAAGATAAATTGAAAGTGCATATTTAAAATCGATTAGAAAATCGTATATCAGTAGATATTTGAAAATATAAATTCACTATGGAATTTATAAATGAAATGGAAATTCGTTTTAAAAATAAACGTTGATTTATTTTTGAAGTGTGGAAATTATATATCTAGTAAAGATATTTTGGAAGATAAAATAATTTGGAAAATTATTTGGAATCTGATGATGTTGCTCATCTTTATTGATAGTTAAATAACCGACTATCAATAATTACCTTGAATAGGTATTTGTTGTGAATTGGATGAATTTGAATGCCACACTTATTTTTGAATAAGCGCTCACTATTCGGGTTAGCCGGGAAAGGACCATGGGGTCGTATAACCCATTCCGAATATGTGATACGTCGTTATGAATCGCATTTGATGGCCGGTGTTGAAGACCGGATATTTTTGAAAACGAAAGGATTACCGTCGAGTTACTCTACATCGGTTGATCTCCGATTTAGAGGTTTTATCACCCTTAGTGACGGGAAGTCCGGACATGATTGGAAATTATCCGGATTTGCAAGGGCTTCGTGAGAAGTGCCTTCGGTTCTGTTCGATCCCGGAACAGACTTGTATGGATTGTGTGTCTGACATTACACTTTGAGATATAAAGCTGATTTCTTTCAAATACATATCTGTTTGGTGGCGGAGAATTTATTCTCTTAGCTTAACACCCATCTCTGAGACGTACGAGCTCAGAGGTTATGTAGTTGAAATTTATCAGCGATATATCCCAATTTGGTAACGTGACATGCTGAGTGTTGCTGTGTGATGATCAGTGTTTGATCATTTGTGATATGATCATTTGTTTGATCATTTATCTTTGTGATCATAGGTTGATCATCTGTTGACCCAAAGCGTGGCTTTTTGAAAAAGCGTAGCTTTGTGGACGAGACTTCGTCAGGGCCTCAACAACCCGGAAATGGTCGAAACAGGAATGTTGCGGCAAGGTTATGAGGGTTGCGCCCTTTAGGGTATGTCATTTCCTTCTGGAAAGGGGTGGTATCATGGTATGGAGCCCAGATACTTACTCATGTGGACACACCTTATTTATTATGTGTGATGATGCTACCAAGCGCTCGGATAAAGGTCCCAAAGGACCGGGGGATGACATATTCGTGAGTTACCTATTACAGGGGTAACCCGGCCTTGTTTGGCAAAGAGCAGTTTGTCTCTCGGGACGTCCAGCCAGAGGCGATCCTATTCGGCAGGAGGATAGGAAGTTCCTTAGCCTAACCATCTGTTGGAAAATCCAAAGAAACAATATGAACCCTTACGATTGCAATTGTATTACCTGCTATGGAATGTGGCGGTAACCTGCTATTGAACATAGTAGCTATAGTAGGCATAAGTGCGTAATGCCTATGCTGGCTAAGATTAATATTATACTTTCGAAAGGTTTTCTACACTAGACATTAGTAATAATAATCCAATGATTTGCATAGTAAGCATCTTTGACTATAATAAGAAGAAATCTCCTCCAATTCTGCGTTTGCATTGTGTGTGTGGTTGGAGGTCTTATGGTAGTTTCATTTTCCAAAAGCATTGCGAATCTTTTTTATTTTCTTTGTGAAAAATAACTGTTTTACGATCTCACACCAGTCACCATGACTGACTCGGAGTTTATTGTTTCCCTTCTAAACTCTGGGTGCCCACCAATTTCCACACGGGCAGCCTAGATATGTTATCAGGATATTCTAGATATTCTGGAACTTGGAAGATAAGCTGGATGACGAGACGTAGTATTTGTATCTGATAGTATTTATTCCGCTGTGTATTCTATATGAGGACAAGTTTATATAACTGTCCATTGTTGTATATTAACTCTGATTGATGTATGTATAAACTGATATAGTTCTTTGTTTTAAAAGACTAGTGATTATCTATTATATATTGTTCCGCTGCGATATGTGAGATTCTGATATTGTTTCTGTTTCTGATGTTGTTCTGTTGTTCTTCTTTCTTTTTCTTCTATCTTTTCTTCTACCTCTTCTTTTAAACCCTAAGAATTCGGTTTTCCGGCATTCGTTTGCTCGGCAGTTGATACAGTGGACGTATCGATGTCGATTTTCGGAAGTCGAAGAATCGGGTCCTTACAGCATGGTATCAGAGCATATGGTTAAGCGACAACCCTGCTCTGTTGGGTGTTACTCATTAGAGATAGAGTCAGTAGTACTCTAGAATGAGTTGAGTGTAATAATAGATACGAGTGCGTATTTGTTAGTGAATATAAAATTGTTTTGTATTGTGTTGACTTATCGGTTGATTGTTTATAGATTCTGGTCGGTGCAGTCTAGCTAACTGTAATCGATAGGGGTTTCTAAACTCTTAAACATGATAAACTGACACAGTATTGTTTTAAATAGGGTGAATGAAATAATTTTGCCCAAAACTATTTTTGTATAGAAAGGAAATGATTTTTCTATGAATTATCATAGTATATGGATGTTTGGTTATTATAAAATAATAACATTGAATTATTATCATTGTTATATGAAATGGAATGAGAAATTAAAATAATAACCAAAGATTTGGAGATAAATTCAATTAACAAATGAAATTTATAAATGCGAATTGAAGCATAAAGAAATGAATTCATATACAAATGAAATTTGAGAATATAAATTATAAATGTGATTTGTAATTTGAAACGAAATTCCAGAGAAGTATTTGGAAATGTTTTGAAAAGAATTTGAAAATTTTGGAGATTTGGAAAGTTTAATTCCTTTTTGGTTTGAAAATGATTTTCAAAAGATTTTGGAAGAATGTTTTGAAGAGATGAAAAGCTCTAAACTCTTTTCAGTCGCTGGAAAATAACTTCGGTAATGACTGCAGCATCACCGGTGTTCATTTTCGGGTTTCCAAAAGAGGAATTGCTGCCAAATTGTTTTAAATGAAAGTTGTTTGAAATTTTTTTTTTGGATTTTGTTTTGGAAATTCAAAGGATAATTTGAATTGTTTTCAAAATGGTTTTGAAAAGGTTGAAAAGACTCTGGAATACCATATAAAAATATTTATGGAATATTATTGAGTTGATAACTTATACAATTTGAATTTTGATAGAATAAATTTAACTTAAAAGAATGGAGTTAAATTAATGTAAGTATAAGTGAATAAATTTGAATAAATGAAAGTGAGATTGAAAGTTGAAATTCATTTCGAAGTTGTAAGCAATAGAAATGAATTGAATTGTTATAAATGAAAGATGAATTAAAATTCATACAAAATTAGAAATCCAGTTTAATATAAGTGGTTATAAACCAAAAATAGTGAATTGAAAATAAATTTTGGGAATGAACGAAAAAATAAAACTGGAATTGAAACTGAATGTTGAAAACAAATTTGAGTAAGTAGATTAGAATTTTTAATGAATTAGTAATTGGAACTAATTTAAAATAGTGCAGTTGTGAATGAAAGTAAATTGATAAAAATTCAATATTCAGAAGTTAAACTGAATCCAAATTGAATTGAAATGGTAAATTGAATTCAAATGAAAATTTGAAATGTAAAATTGAATGATAATGGATATAACTTCAATAGTGAAGTAAAAATGGTATAAGAAGTAAGTGTTGAAAATTTGTAATAGAATTTGCAAAATAGTTTGAATATTGTAACTAGATATTATGGCTAGTAGGATATACATGTGTATAAAGGAATGAGAAATTTTGATTTCGAAGATAAATTTGAATTGCTCGACAAAAGGTAAGTATTTGAATTTCGATATGAGATTTGATGATTTCTTGTCTAGTCGCTTGGCTTTTTCTTTTCTTTTTGGAATCTGAGAGTCCGTATGGACGTTTTGTAGCCGTGCCGTGTTAGCCGTGCAAAGGAGACGTTGGCGAAATTTTTCGAAAGTTCGGGTGTTAGAAAATTTTGAGAAAATTTTGGAAGTTTAAAATTTGAATTTAAATTTAAATTTGAATTGAGAAGTAAAACAATGTTGTAACGACCCACTATTTTGGACCATTCAAATCGACAATAATCCACGCATGTCTGACTTGAATAATTCAAAATAACAGATTGTAATAAAATTTGGAGCAAATAAAATCAAATACAGAATCACAGACACAGAATATCAGAATAACTCGCAGCGGAATATAAAAACCATAGTAGTTCATGAAGCTACTATAACAAACTCTCAAAACAAAATACATAATATCTGTTTGAAAACATATACAATAGAAATCTCAAATACATAGAAGTTTATAATACCAGAGCTGAAATAGAACAACTGAAACTGGAATGGATAGATAACTAGATAAGCAGAATCTCCAACGATTCCTAGCTCCAGAAAGAGATCCAAATCTAAGCTGTAAATACTCAGGCTGACCCGAGCGTAAAGCAAAATACAAAACACTCGAGTCAGGACAATATATACTTATATAATGTAAACCAACTCAAGTGAACTGTAGCAGTAATGCATAATAACTTAAAGGATGCTTGGGATCGCCCATCCTCTAAGGATCAGTTAAACCATAAATTAAATACATCCCGTGGTTAAAATTTCAAAATTGGTAATTTATATTTCGAAATCAAATATCATTTCAAAATTCAATATCATTCAAAAATCCAGTTCAAAATATCAAAATATCATATTTCAAAATAGTTTATATTACGAAACAAATTACTTCATTTTAAATCATAAAATGAAGTTATTATATTAAATAATTAAATTATTAAATTTCCAAAATTTTAATCTTTCAAAGTTCATTCGTTCACTTAAATTAATTAAAACAATGAAAATTCAACTTTCGCAACATTTAGAAAATGCTATGGAAAGTCACATTTAAAACAGTTCAATTTAACAAAAGACAGCATTTAAAATGCTGTAATAGGGTTACATTAGTTTCAAATAAACTTAGTTAAATTCAACCATTATAACATTTACAAAAATGCCATAATAGCCTTTAATTAAATTCAGCCATTTGGTTCATTATTATCAACTACAACATTTACAAATGTTGTATTATCATTTACATTAGAATTAATAGCATTTCGGAAATGCAGTTAATTAACTTCAAATATTTAGTATAACTTCACAACAATTATATTTTTATATAAATCATTTTTAACTTATAAAATCATATAATTTCACTTTTAAAACAATCATTCAAATACCCTTATATTCATGATTTTATAAAGTTAAACCTCCATTCAAAAATCAAAATTTAATAATAATTCACTTATTAAATTCCAATATTAAATTATAAATTCATTAAATTAAATTAACTTAACACTTAAGTTTAAATTTTCAAATATAACTTAATTCCATTTTTATTTACTTAACTTAAAATTCATTTTAAGCCAAATTCACAAATTTCCAATTTTAGTTATATTTCAAAATTTCAACTTAAATATTCATTCATTTCACATTTTAACTTTATTCAAAATCATTAATATAAAATAAAATCATTTAAATTCACATTAATCCAAATTATCATGAATGTATCACATTTCATATTTAATTTAAATTCCAATTATCACCAAATTAAAATTTCCCAAAATAACTTACATTTCAAATTTTCTAATTTTACCATTAATTTATTTCACTTATAAATTTTCAGAAAATCAATAATGCTTTACAAAAATCATTTTTATTTAGTTTAAGTCAAAATATTATAATATTTACATTTCTAAAATAATAAAAAAAAAATTTATAAAACATATTTTAACAACGGGTCTGTATTTCATTTTCTAGCCTAGGTAAAGTGATACGGGTAATTTATCATTTCAACCCGTAATTTACAAAGATACCCGGATTTGATCATTTCAAACCCGCAATCCCAAGAAAATGAAATAATTGAAAATCATTCAGGCCTATCATTTCAGTCCATAACGATTTTCTCTTATTCTAAAGTCTGTTCGGGTATGTATCATTTCAACCCATAGTGATTCTAATCTAAAGGGAACTTGCAGTGTGATAAACTGATAAAAATAACAGAACAACATAATATAACAGTAACATATGATATAACAGGTGTTTAAGCATGGGTGAACATCATATAATCATAACATAGCAGATATAATATGGTGATGCATTTTACAGATTCAAAAGTGGTCAATTTACTAGTTATATAGGTATACACTGTCTGGTGAGAATAACTCACTTGTTAAAAGCTGGAGATAGCCACAAAAGCACACAATACTGACACTACGAAGGCACGACAACACGGGAATGACTTGAGAGTGGAGAGCGAGATCCAAGTTATAGATCTTGTGTTACAACCCAAAAACAAAACCAAAATAATAGTTAAAAATCAATACGATTGAATTTGAATAACTTTGAAACAAAAAGCAGTTTGAATACGAAACTTTTTACCTTGCTTTCTCTACTTGTTTGCATGGCCTAGGGGATCAATTAGGTCAGGTTTGTACTTGGTTTGGATCAGGTATGGGTCTGGCAAAGGTAAGGCTACAAGGTAGAACATGATGGAGGAAGTTACAACACAGGGATGTGAAGGGGTTTAGGCTAAAACATGGTTTTTGGCAACCAAAAGGGCTCGGTCATGGGGTTATATGCTTGGCCAGTCAAGCTCAGGTCTGGACAGAGGTTGGAGTGGTGTGGGGAGGTCTGGAAAAGGTGGTGGTGGCAGCCTATGGTGGTGGTGGTGGTGTAAAATGAAGGGAAGGTTGCATACATGGCTCGGGTAGGCGATAATTGTAGAGTTTTCAATGTTTTTGTGGAGTTTTGCTCAAGGGGAGGCCATGACACTTTCATGTCAGTGGAGAATGATGGTTTGGCCGTGGATTTAGTGGGGAGGAAGGGATGGTGGTCGATGGTGGTGATGGTGAGGCTATGGGCCGAGCAAAGCATGAAGATTTCAAGGCAATTTACAAAGGAAAATCAATAAAAGAAGGTGAAAAAGAATAGAAAAGAGGAAGACATTACAATTCTTTTTCTTCAGATCTGAAAACATATGTGAATGAGGAATGAGAAAGTGATGTTTTCACGTGAATTGCAAAATGAGATATGCAGCTGAAAGAATGAGGAGTTAAGGCCAATTGAATGAAAAGTAATGTTGAAATGTGAAAATGTGGGAATTCAAAAGGCCTTAGGAAATAAAAAGCCACAAACCTTTCAAATCACTTTTATTTCTTTTTAATAAGTTTAAATAACTGAAAATAATTAAAAATTCAGTTTCAATTCGAAAATGTAACAAATATACAAAATATAAATAAATAAATATTAATTATATATGATTAAAATAAGAAAATAGTACAAAATGAAAACTAGTCTAGAAAATTTGAAAATAAATGAAATAAACTTAGGGAAAATTGTATGGACTTGGAAAAATATTTATAAATAAAGATAAGAACATAAAATAAAAATGCATTCACAAAAATAAATAAATAAATTTTAATTAAATAAAATTTAAATGAAGAATATAGTAGAAAAATAGAAACTAGTCTTTAATAAATGCAATAAATTTTGGAAAAGTTTTATTATCACTTCAAAAATATTAAAAGACAAAAATATACATAAAATAACATATTAACACCTTTTAAAATAAAATATGACAAAGAAAATATGATTTATAAAATTTAAAATAAGCAAAATTGCAAAATAAAACAAATTATACTCAAAATTGAAATGTACATAACTTTTACAATTTAATTCCGTTTTCAACGAAACAAAAAGCAGTATTCATGTTATTAAGTCTATTTTCATAATAAAAGATAAAATTTAAGATTTTAAACAATTTAAATTTGAAGTTTTAAAAGTCAAAGTTTGACCAGTTTGACCAGAAATCCCTTTTTCAGGAAATGTTCAATTTATACCAGTTTGAAATTAAAAGTTACATAATAATCAACATTTATATTTAAAAATGAAATGTTTGAAATAAAACAAGTTTAAAATAGTTTTCAAAATATAATAAAGTCAAATAAAATATATACAAAAATCTAGGGCTGTTACACTCTCCCCCACTCAAATCTTTTCGTCCTCGAAAAGGAATGAAGTATGGAAAACACAGAAAAAGATAGAATGGAATAGGATTAAGACAAGATGACAAGAATATTAAAATTATACCTGATAACTGTTGTTATAGGTAAGTTTAACAAGGTGGAGAATAGGAATAGCAAGAAGGGAAAATAGGATGAAAGACAAGGATGAGCCATTTATTAAAAGTGTTGGTTAAAGAGGTAAAATATTTAAAACACTTTAAAATCCTTTAAAAAGGAAATAACTGATCAAAGTATCATTTATATAATATTTTATCAAAATACTTTTATAACTCGATGTCTTAACAAGTTTATCCTCATTCCTGCAGACTCTGGTAGTGCGTTGATCAGGCGCAAAGCTAGAATTCTCCAGGTACTTAGTAGACTTGTTTCAACACCTAGTGAAAATACTGGGAAAACCTTTAAAAACAGATATGGAAAGTACAATCCAAACAAAAACGAATCAAATCATGGATCGCAGATACACAATGGTTACGCCTGGGTCCCCCAGGAAACATCCGTACCTTTTAAGCATTCACTGCCTTGCGAATTTCGCCATGCAACAAAACGGTGGACCGTAGGATACATAAAAATGGTTACGCCTGGATCCCCCAGGAAACATCCATACCCCTTAAGCAATCTCTGCCTTGCGGATTACGCCACTAACACGACCATAGATCGCAGATACACAATGGTTACGCCTGGATCCCCCAGGAAACATCCGTACCTTTTAAGCAATCACTGCCTTACGAATTACGCTATGCAGTCGAGTTCGTAAGACCATGGGTAACGCTATGGAATTCGAAGGACACTCGAGTATCATATCCGGAAAACCAAAAATCAGAGAGAATAATATCGATAGAATGAATCCAAGATGTGGCCACAAATCGGATATCAAGCAGAAGGCACTTTCCATATCTTTACTTCGAAAATATGTATCATATATTACCTTTTCAAATCACTTTCAAATATCGTACTGATATAATATCCATTATATATAAGATTTCACTTTCAAATTGAGTACCTTTTCAAATCTATAGTTTTCGAATCAATTTCATACTCATACAAATCAATTTTATATAAGTTCGACAACTCCCAAATCAAGTGTTTAGTAACACAAGGTTCTCAAATTTCAATTTGTTTCAATATCAGTTCAATTTCAAAAATCATATACAATTTCACCAAATTACTTCTTCTCAAATTAAATATCTTTAGTTTCAAAGTTTCCAAAATAATAGATTTATAAAAAAATCCAAATTTCCAAATCAATATAATTTAAGTCAACCAATTTATTTTCAAAATCAAATGTTTTCAAAACCATCTTATACTTACGTAAGGTCTATCTTATATAAAGATCAAATTTTTCAAAATAAATTTCGCTGTATGAAGAGCCATATGGGATTTGAATATCTTTGCTTTTATGGGTTATATATCTTTGTAATTTAAATTGGAAATTTTCTTTTTAGTAAGCAAAGATATTCTAACATGACAGCTTCAATTTCAGCGTCAAAATATATCAATGATATTAGAATATAAGATGTACATACGTCATCATTTCGCAGAATCACATTTGATCGCTCGCTCGATCACACAAGTTCGCTTTCGAACTAGTATTGTCCATTCGACTTCCCTAATGCGGATTTTCGATATGGTTTCTCGACTAGAAGCCATCAGTCTCCTTGCATAGCCATATACTATGATAGAGAATTCTAGAATCAAGCCCAAAATCCATATCAAATATTCGCCATCAAGAATCGAATGAACAATCCTAACGCGAAATGGTGTAATTCACCTCGAACTTGTGTACTCAAACCTGGATCAAAGTAATTATGCGAATAAAACAGCATACATACAACTTATATATTTATTCCAACTTGTTAAATATAGTTTCATAAAGATGTTACTAAGATAAAACATTTAAACTAAACTTTATTCAAAATATTTTGAAGACCAAATTCTTTTCGAAACATTTCAAAAATCTAAATTTCATATTAGAAAAAATTAAAATTTCCTTATTCATTTACTTAACAAAACAGTTTCCACTTATTTAAATCATATTACTACATACTTCAAACATACACACCAAACTTATATACTTTATACTTTTCGAAATTTCTTAGCTTTGAAAAGTTAACCTTGATTTGGAAGTGCTCGAACCTTCAAAATAGTTGAAGAAATCATTTTCAATTTCAAGAGTTGGAAATCAGCTCAAATTAGTAAATTAATTTTAATAGATAGCGTTATATCAAATCCAAAACTCGAGGAACGAACACCGGCTTACTTCAAATCATTTCAAATATACATATATCTTTCGAGTATCAAATCTTACTTCGAAATTTGAAATCAAAATGGTTTCACAAAATCACTCGCATAGCAATGCTATTAAAGTGGCCTTTCCCTCACTCTGAAACTCGAAAATCAATGTCGATGATGCGTGCACTCATCACCGAAATTATTTTCCAGCGACATAAGTGAGTTCTGGACTTCTATTTACTCAAACTTCTTTTGAAATTTCTTCGAAACTCATCAAAAACTTATTAAAATCATTTGAAACATTTCTTATTCGGAAAATACTTTTAAATCATATTATTATATATTTCAAAATCTTAAAACCAATTTCAAAATACCGGAGTTCAATTCTCGAATTTCAAATTTAAAATCCTTCAGTTATAAATCAAATTTCTTATATAGTTTTTTTTTCAAAATTACAAATCCTTTCAAAACCTCAAATTATCATTTTTTTTAAAAGTATATAATCCTTATCAAAAACATTTCATCTTTATATAAAAATATGGCCATCCTTATCAAAATAAAAACTATGATGAATACACAATTTTCAAAAGACAATCAACCACAAACTTTCCAAGGGACGATTCAAGGATGGATTTCAAAGCAAAACAGAGATTCAAATTTAGAAGGACTCTAATCAAATAGAATTCTAATTCAAAGATAGGCTCAAACGAAGATAAGATAATTAAATTACCAAATAGAAGATGGATAAGCCTATATGAATCGCGGGCGACCTTAACTGGTCAACCGTGACTTCAGGAATATAATCGATGCGAAAATCTAAGGCAAATCGACCTTCGATTGCCAGAGATAGAATCTAAATATAGCAGAAGATAGAAAACATCGTAAACCGAGGATACAGAAATCTCCGATGAATCAATGCCAATTATAATCATTCAAAGATTGGCGGAATCGCCACCCTATAAAGGTCATAC
This sequence comes from Allium fistulosum, assembly GCA_030737815.1. Lineage (NCBI taxonomy): Eukaryota > Viridiplantae > Streptophyta > Magnoliopsida > Asparagales > Amaryllidaceae > Allium > Allium fistulosum. Next base: position 98,964,565 of record CM060905.1, read on the forward strand.
AAAGTGGAGTGATGCAATGCTCCCAAATCAAAAGAATACAATTAGGGGAGACAGGAATGGATTTCAGAACAAGTGGGAGCGTTCCAAAATTCAAAGGAATCTTATTCGATAAGAATCCAAACGAAGATTAGAGATATATAACCTATATCGATACAGAAAAATTCCCATAAAAATTTGGAAAGACTCGAATTCATAACATACGAAAACAGAAGCATAAATATCTTTAGTTGGACAACTTTAGCTAAGCAAAAGATACAACAGAGTTTACTCAAAACAACTTAACAAACTACTGATTTTGCCATACTCAAAATAGATTCCTATCAACAATGGATCTAGATCAATCAAGAGAGAAGTTCAAAATTTTAGAGGATCCTAATCAAAGAAATTACTAACAAGGTGGATACGAAAGGAATGAAGTTTAAGAAATATTTTACTTTCAAAGCAAGGAAATTTATATCAAAATAATCTTTGAAAATTCTTTAAAAATCATTTGAAAATCATTTTATACTTCGAAAATACGTTCTCTCACAAAGAAATGATTCTGAGATTGATTTCACTTATACTAGGGTATTTCTACCCTATCTCTAATGAGTTTTTGCTCCGTAGGCTAAGGTTTGCCTAAAACCAAAGCTCTGATACCAACTGTAACGACCCACTATTATGGACCATTCAAATCGACAATAATCCATGCATGTCTGACTTGAATAATTCAAAATAACAGATTGTAATAAAATTTGGAGCAAATAAAATCAAATACAGAATCACAGACACAGAATATCAGAATAACTCGCAGCGGAATATAAAAACCATAGTAGTTCATGAAGCTACTATAACAAACTCTCAAAACAAAATACATAATATCTGTTTGAAAACATATACAATAGAAATCTCAAATACATAGAAGTTTATAATACCAGAGCTGAAATAGAACAACTGAAACTGGAATGGATAGATAACTAGATAAGCAGAATCTCCAACGATTCCTAGCTCCAGAAAGAGATCCAAATCTAAGCTGTAAATACTCAGGCTGACCCGAGCGTAAAGCAAAATACAAAACACTCGAGTCAGGACAATATATACTTATATAATGTAAACCAACTCAAGTGAACTGTAGCAGTAATGCATAATAACTTAAAGGATGCTTGGGATCGCCCATCCTCTAAGGATCAGTTAAACCATAAATTAAATACATCCCGTGGTTAAAATTTCAAAATTGGTAATTTATATTTCGAAATCAAATATCATTTCAAAATTCAATATCATTCAAAAATCCAGTTCAAAATATCAAAATATCATATTTCAAAATAGTTTATATTACGAAACAAATTACTTCATTTTAAATCATAAAATGAAGTTATTATATTAAATAATTAAATTATTAAATTTCCAAAATTTTAATCTTTCAAAGTTCATTCGTTCACTTAAATTAATTAAAACAATGAAAATTCAACTTTCGCAACATTTAGAAAATGCTATGGAAAGTCACATTTAAAACAGTTCAATTTAACAAAAGACAGCATTTAAAATGCTGTAATAGGGTTACATTAGTTTCAAATAAACTTAGTTAAATTCAACCATTATAACATTTACAAAAATGCCATAATAGCCTTTAATTAAATTCAGCCATTTGGTTCATTATTATCAACTACAACATTTACAAATGTTGTATTATCATTTACATTAGAATTAATAGCATTTCAGAAATGCAGTTAATTAACTTCAAATATTTAGTATAACTTCACAACAATTATATTTTTATATAAATCATTTTTAACTTATAAAATCATATAATTTCACTTTTAAAACAATCATTCAAATACCCTTATATTCATGATTTTATAAAGTTAAACCTCCATTCAAAAATCAAAATTTAATAATAATTCACTTATTAAATTCCAATATTAAATTATAAATTCATTAAATTAAATTAACTTAACACTTAAGTTTAAATTTTCAAATATAACTTAATTCCATTTTTATTTACTTAACTTAAAATTCATTTTAAGCCAAATTCACAAATTTCCAATTTTAGTTATATTTCAAAATTTCAACTTAAATATTCATTCATTTCACATTTTAACTTTATTCAAAATCATTAATATAAAATAAAATCATTTAAATTCACTTTAATCCAAATTATCATGAATGTATCACATTTCATATTTAATTTAAATTCCAATTATCACCAAATTAAAATTTCCCAAAATAACTTACATTTCAAATTTTCTAATTTTACCATTAATTTATTTCACTTATAAATTTTCAGAAAATCAATAATGCTTTACAAAAATCATTTTTATTTAGTTTAAGTCAAAATATTATAATATTTACATTTCTAAAATAATAAAAAAAAAATTTATAAAACATATTTTAACAACGGGTCTGTATTTCATTTTCTAGCCTAGGTAAAGTGATACGGGTAATTTATCATTTCAACCCGTAATTTACAAAGATACCCGGATTTGATCATTTCAAACCCGCAATCCCAAGCAAATGAAATAATTGAAAATCATTCAGGCCTATCATTTCAGTCCATAACGATTTTCTCTTATTCTAAAGTCTGTTCGGGTATGTATCATTTCAACCCATAGTGATTCTAATCTAAAGGGAACTTGTAGTGTGATAAACTGATAAAAATAACAGAACAACATAATATAACAGTAACATATGATATAACAGGTGTTTAAGCATGGGTGAACATCATATAATCATAACATAGCAGATATAATATGGTGATGCATTTTACAGATTCAAAAGTGGTCAATTTACTAGTTATATAGGTATACACTGTCTGGTGAGAATAACTCACTTGTTAAAAGCTGGAGATAGCCACAAAAGCACACAATACTGACACTACGAAGGCACGACAACACGGGAATGACTTGAGAGTGGAGAGCGAGATCCAAGTTATAGATCTTGTGTTACAACCCAAAAACAAAACCAAAATAATAGTTAAAAATCAATACGATTGAATTTGAATAACTTTGAAACAAAAAGCAGTTTGAATACGAAACTTTTTACCTTGCTTTCTCTACTTGTTTGCATGGCCTAGGGGATCAATTAGGTCAGGTTTGTACTTGGTTTGGATCAGGTATGGGTCTGGCAAAGGTAAGGCTACAAGGTATAACATGATGGAGGAAGTTACAACACAGGGATGTGAAGGGGTTTAGGCTAAAACATGGTTTTTGGCAACCAAAAGGGCTCGGTCATGGGGTTATATGCTTGACCAGTCAAGCTCAGGTCTGGACAGAGGTTGGAGTGGTGTGGGGAGGTCTGGAAAAGGTGGTGGTGGCAGCCTATGGTGGTGGTGGTGGTGTAAAATGAAGGGAAGGTTGCATACATGGCTCGGGTAGGCGATAATTGTAGAGTTTTCAATGTTTTTGTGGAGTTTTGCTTAAGGGGAGGCCATGACACTTTCATGTCAGTGGAGAATGATGGTTTGGCCGTGGATTTAGTGGGGAGGAAGGGATGGTGGTCGATGGTGGTGATGGTGAGGCTATGGGCCGAGCAAAGCATGAAGATTTCAAGGCAATTTACAAAGGAAAATCAATAAAAGAAGGTGAAAAAGAATAGAAAAGAGGAAGACATTACAATTCTTTTTCTTCAGATCTGAAAACATATGTGAATGAGGAATGAGAAAGTGATGTTTTCACGTGAATTGCAAAATGAGATATGCAGCTGAAAGAATGAGGAGTTAAGGCCAATTGAATGAAAAGTAATGTTGAAATGTGAAAAGGTGGGAATTCAAAAGGCCTTTGGAAATAAAAAGCCACAAACCTTTCAAATCACTTTTATTTCTTTTTAATAAGTTTAAATAACTGAAAATAATTAAAAATTCAGTTTCAATTCGAAAATGTAACAAATATACAAAATATAAATAAATAAATATTAATTATATATGATTAAAATAAGAAAATAGTACAAAATGAAAACTAGTCTAGAAAATTTGAAAATAAATGAAATAAACTTAGGGAAAATTGTATGGACTTGGAAAAATATTTATAAATAAAGATAAGAACATAAAATAAAAATGCATTCACAAAAATAAATAAATAAATTTTAATTAAATAAAATTTAAATGAAGAATATAGTAGAAAAATAGAAACTAGTCTTTAATAAATGCAATAAATTTTGGAAAAGTTTTATTATCACTTCAAAAATATTAAAAGACAAAAATATACATAAAATAACATATTAACACATTTTAAAATAAAATATGACAAAGAAAATATGATTTATAAAATTTAAAATAGGCAAAATTGCAAAATAAAACAAATTATACTCAAAATTGAAATGTACATAACTTTTACAATTTAATTCCGTTTTCAACGAAACAAAAAGCAGTATTCATGTTATTAAGTCTATTTTCATAATAAAAGATAAAATTTAAGATTTTAAACAATTTAAATTTGAAGTTTTAAAAGTCAAAGTTTGACCAGTTTGACCAGAAATCCCTTTTTCAGGAAATGTTCAATTTATACCAGTTTGAAATTAAAAGTTACATAATAATCAACATTTATATTTAAAAATGAAATGTTTGAAATAAAACAAGTTTAAAATAGTTTTCAAAATATAATAAAGTCAAATAAAATATATACAAAAATCTAGGGCTGTTACAAATGTTGTTTGAAACTTTAATTGAAGTTGGAAATTTAGTTGAATTAATAACGAATCTTTAGTAGAAAGATTTGTTTTGAAAAATTTGATAAAACTATTTAGATTGTGAAAAATAGTAGACGAGTTAAGGATCATTCTTCTTGACTTGTAATTTCGGGACGAAATTCTTTTAAGGAGGGAAGATTGTAACGACCCAGAATTTTAAACAATTTAAAATTAAAATATTTATTTAATTTTGAATATTTGAACGATGATTTAATTTGAATCCCTAATATAACTTTGGATTTGCGATTAAATTATAGAATTTAATATATTGAGAGTTGAACAAAAATTTGAATCTTCAATTCGGAATTGAAGAAAAATATTTCGAAAGCTTTTAAAATTTATATTGATAACACCGAAGATAATAGAAGCTTCAGAATTGAATTTGGAAGTACTTTGCCCAGTTTTGAAATTTATATCGTTCAACCGATATTTAAAAATAGCCGTCCGAGGCACAGTCTCGGAATTCAACGAAACTAGTTCCATTGGATCCGTAATATTGAATTATTACTGGTTTTCAAATTTCGTATTATTCGGAGGTTTTATGTGAGCACACGGTGAGTAAGCGCATTGAAATTAAATCAAATTCAATTTAAATTTAAAATTTAAATTAGTCAACATCAGCCACCCTAGTTTTCTTAGCAGACCTATTCTCTGCAACAATCACGTTCTCGTGTCCCCTTCTCTTTCTTTATCACGCGAGCAATTCAAAGAAAACAACATCTCGTTCAATTTAAAAACAGAAGCTTCAAAAATAAAATGGCCGAACTCATTTTTAAAGAAACAAAAGCTGTTCGAATTTGTCAAGCTTCAGTTCAAAAATCAAAATCGAAACAAAGAAAAAATGGCCGATGAATAAATCTCGTATACTATCTTCGTTTCTTCTTCAATGCTTTACGAGTTCAATAAAAAAAAGTGTCGAGCTCGCGTGCAGGCGAAGAGGGAATCGACGAAGGGATTAACTCAAAATCGAGTCGCGTGTTGAGGGAGAGTGCTATTCGATTTTGGGTGAAGGGAAGGAAGCACGAGCGCGTGAGGTGGCGGCTGTGGGTCGCGATAGTAGGAGGGCTTCGTCGCATGTATGGTGGAGTGCGGCGAGGGCTGCGTTCGATTTGGCACGCGATGTTGGTGGCGGATGAATCGATAACGACGGCGGTGACGACGAGGCTGCGAGCTAGGGCAGACGAAGGGTGGGTCGCGTACGTTCTGGATATAGAGGTGGAGATTCGCGTACGTGATTTCCAGGGAGCTAGGCAGTAAGGTCGAATACAATGACGAAATCAAGTCTGGATTGAAAATTGGGATGGCAAATTAAATGCGAAGGTGAGATTTTCTCACTCGAAGGAAAATTTTGTTTTGCAGTTATTGATTGATTGATTTGATTGCTATTGGATGTGATATTAGATATAGTAGGATATATATATATATATATATATAGCAATATATACATATTGGCATATGTATATATTGGATTGATTGATTTCCCGCATTGTATAGCGGATGAGACCCTATTGCGCCATTAGTAAGCGGATGATTTTTATAAAACCCACATACCGCGATATTCCACCTCGAAGTGGAATAGGTATTGTGCTAACATCTGTGGATGCAGGGAAGCAGGTTGGAGGGATCCAACTGGATTCCTCACCAGTATTTATTTATTTACGGATATTGTGATATTTGTTGATTATCATATTGATATTTGATATTGAATGTTGTGATTGACTATTTGGTGCCGTTGCATCATCGGATTCAATTTTGAAGTTTAAAAATAACGATTCTTACTTTAAAAGGATTTTAAAGTGATTTTTGAAAGTAAACATTTTATTGAATTTTTGAATTGATTTATTTCAAATAAATAAACGTTCAAATTTTAAAGTTATAAAAAGTTAAGATTTTTTGTGAAATAAAATCAAAGTGTGATTTTTGAAATAAAAGTTAAGAAATTTATAAAATGGTTTAAATTGAGATTTCTAAAGTATCATAAACGGTTTATTTAAAAGATGTAAAAAATTGATATTTATAACTTTAAATTTTTGGGATTATAAAACAAGTTTTTATAAGCGTTAAAATAAATTTTTTAAAATTTATAAGTGAAAGAAATTTATAAATTGTGAACTTGTAAATGGAAATGATTTTGTAAAATAAAGGAATTATAAGTATTTAACTTATAATATGGATTGTTGGTATAAAAATTGAGTTATGAATTGAATTAGTTAATAAAGGAGATTTATAAAAAATCAAAGTTGTTATGAAATATAAAGGTGAAATTATAAACGTTGTTTTATAAATCCGAAATGACTTATTTTGATAAGTGAATTATAGAAGTTAATAAAATGAGATTTATAAATCGGAGTTGTTACAGAAAATAGAAAATGGAATTTATAAACGTTGTTTTATAAATTCGAAATCAATCAAAATTGAGAAATTTATTATAGAAGGTTATTAAGGGAATTTTATCCACGATTTTGGATAGTGGATAATTCTTGAAATAAAATGTGTAGAAAATAGTGAAATTTGGTTAGTGAAGTATATTCACGATTTTGGACAGTGAATATATTATTAAGTAAAATGGATAATGTTTTGGGAAAGTGACATTGAAAATGAAGTTAATTGTTTTAAACGATGTTTTAAAATATATTGAATATCGAAATCATAGATTTCAACATTCATTGTTGAAATAGACGTTTTCGAGGAAGAAGGAAATGGTGGACTATAACACTGTTGTTATAGTAAATGATTTCCGAAAGGAAATGTTTTTATATAGTATTGGGATTTACATATCTATCTTAATTTTGAATCCCTATACTAGTGATTTTCAGTCGTCGTAACGATGTTTTACGTAACATTCGTTTTGACTCAAATAGCTGTTGTTATAGTAAATGATTTCCTTAAAGACTGAATTTATACTTAATTTTGATTTAAGTATATTGAATATTTTCAAATGTTGAAAATAAATAGATTTGTGAATTACTTATTATTAAGTAAGTATGGAAATGCTTTTCCAATATGAAATGAACGTTTTTGAGAATTTATCTTCTTAAAGATAAATTGAAAGTGAATATTTAAAATCGATTAGAAAATCGTATATCAGTAGATATTTGAAAATATAAATTCACTATGGAATTTATAAAAGAAATGGAAATTCGTTTTAAAAATAAACGTTGATTTATTTTTGAAGTGTGGAAATTATATATCTAGTAAAGATATTTTGGAAGATAAAATAATTTGGAAAATTATTTGGAATCTGATGATGTTGCTCATCTTTATTGATAGTTAAATACCGACTATCAATAATTACCTTGAATAGGTATTTGTTGTGAATTGGATGAATTTGAATGCCTCACTTATTTTTGAATAAGCGCTCACTATTCGGGTTAGCCGAGAAAGGACCATGGGGTCGTATAACCCATTCCGAATACATGATACGTCGTAATGAATCGCATTTGATGGCCGGTGTTGAAGACCGGATATTTTTGAAAACGGAAGGATTACCGTCGAGTTACTCTACATCGGTTGATCTCCGATTTAGAGGTTTTATCACCCTTAGTGACGGGAAGTCCGGATGTGATTGGAAATTATCCGGATTTGCAAGGGCTTCATGAGAAGTGCCTTCGGTTCTGTTCGATCCCGGAACAGACTTGCATGGATTGTGTGTCTGACATTACACTTTGAGATATAAAGCTGATTTCTTTCAAATACATATCTGTTTGGTGGTGGAGAATTTATTCTCTTAGCTTAACACCCTTCTCTGAGACGTACGAGCTCAGAGGTTATGTAGTTGAAATTTATCAGCGATATATCCCAATTTGGTAACGTGGCATGCTGAGTGTTGCTATGTGATGATCAGTGTTTGATCATTTATGATATGATCATTTGTTTGATCATTTATCTTTGTGATCATAGGTTGATCATCTGTTGACCCAAAGCGTGGCTTTTTGAAAAAGCGTAGCTTTGTGGACGAGACTTCGTCAGGGCCTCAACAACCCGAAAATGGTCGAAACAAGAATGTTGCGGCAAGGTTATGAGGGTCGCGCCCTTTAGGGTATGTCATTTCCTTCTGGAAAGGGGTGGTATCATGGTATGGAGCCCAGATACTTACTCATGTGGACACACCTTATTTATTATGTGTGATGATGCTACCGAGCGCTCGGATAAAGGTCCCAAAGGACCGGGGGATGACATATTCGTGAGTTACCTGTTACAGGGGTAACCCGGCCTTGTTTGGCAGAGAGCAGTTTGTCTCTCGGGACGTCCAGCCAGAGGCGATCCTATTCGGCAGGAGGAAAAGAAGTTCCTTAGCCTGACCATTTGTTGGAAAATCCAAAGAAACAATACGAACCCTTACGATTGCAATTGTATTACCTGCTATGGAATGTGGCGGTAACCTGCTATTGAACATAGTAGCTATAGTAGGCATAAGTGCGAAATGCCTATGCTGGCTAAGATTAATATTATACTTTTGAAAGGTTTTCTACACTAGACATTAGTAATAATAATCCAATGATTTGCGTAGTAAGCATCTTTGACTATCATAAGAAGAAATCTCCTCCAATTCTGCGTTTGCATTGTGTGTGTGGTTGGAGGTCTTATGGTAGTTTCATTTTCAAAAAGCATTGCGAATCTGTTTTATTATCTTTGTGAAAAATAACTGTTTTACGATCTCACACCAGTCACCATGACTGACTCGGAGTTTATTGTTTCCCTTCTAAACTCTGGGTGCCCACCAATTTCCACACGGGCAGCCTAGAGTTATGTTATCAGGATATTCTGGATATTCTGGAACTTTGAAGATAAGCTGGATGACAAGACGTAGTATTTGTATCTGATAGTATTTATTCCGCTGTGTATTCTGTATAAGGACAAGTTTATATAACTGTCCATTGTTGTATATTAACTCTGATTGATGTATGTATAAACTGATATAGTTCTTTGTTTTAAAAGACTAGTGATTATCTAATATATATTGTTCCGCTGCGATATGTGAGATTCTGATATTGTTTCTCTTTCTGATGTTGTTCTGTTGTTCTTCTTTCTTTTTCTTCTATCTTTTTCTTCTATCTTTTCTTCTACCTCTTCTTTTAAACCCTAAGAATTCGGTTTTCCGGCATTCGTTTGCTCGGCAGTTGATAAAGTGGACGTATCGATGTCGATTTTCGGAAGTCGAAGAATCGGGTCCTTACACCGCATCTCCCTTGATTTTCAGTCATTCCAGTTGATGAGGCTAAAGGTTATGATTGCCTTTTTAATGCTCATTGTCCTCCAATGACTATGTACTGATAGAATTCATCCATACAAGTCCGTTATGGGTCTGAACAAAACCGAAGGCACTATTCCTACTACATCCATTTTGGAATCGTCCTCAGGATTAAGCGATCAGCCCTTGCACTTCAATGCTCTATCTTCGATTCCATGCTCTTGTCTTCACTTCGAAAACATATTCGTTGGATCAAAGTGGTTTTCGGATAACTTATCCTATCCTGGTCTATTCGAAACAACGTTCGATATTTCCGATAAACTCAACCTGGTTCTTTAGGAAATAAACAGATGAAAATAAGATCGGAGATCATCTCCTAACCGTTAGTGGACGAATTTCCATATCATCGTCCTAGAAGAACGAAACGAGTTTATACGTACAGTATAGCACTATCGACGGTAACTGTACCATATAATTCCCGTGTTTCTCCTAGATATTCCCAAAGTTATGTTTTTGGTCCAGATTAGATAGTTGGTTAATTATCTATCCAATAAACAACCATTCAACCAAAGATTTCATTTCCCACCGAAATCCCTAAGCCTTATTTAATTTAAATTTCAATAAATTAAATCCCTTTATCAAAAAGGTATACACTTATCTTATCAGAATAAGTACGTTCACAAACCATTCCCTTCAAAATATTTGAATTTTTTTTAAAATAATTATGGAAAGCACCATGCGGTATCAACCATGGATTCACAGCTCAATGATTACGTCTCTATCCCAGAGAAATCCAAACTTAACTGCAGGCAATCTCTGCCTTCGATTTCCGTCATGAAAGTATACCATTACTTTCCGAAAACTTTATTCAATAATTAAATATACTTTTAAACAATTAAAATAATTACATAACTTTTGAAACAATAATTAATTCTGATTTATAAATAAAATTCTTATCGATTTACAAAACTTGTCTATAAAACGTATAATTCATTTTGACAATTTAAAAATATTTAAATAACTAAATTTTTAAAATATTTTTATGCTAAAACATTTTTAAACCAACCAAATCTCAGTTTACTTATTTCGTAATTTAGAAATCATATTTAAGATCCAGTATAACCAATTTTATATTCATTTCCAAATTCCCTTTTTATTTTTCCAATCTATTAAAAATCTCGATTTTTAAAACCCTTTGTATTGAAACAAGTATCACCTAGGATTTATTATCTAAAAATCCTTTATATACATTATTTCCAAAATCTCCATTTGAATTATCATGGAATAGTCAAGTACAAGTCAAACCATTATTTTACCCAATAAATTTCTTTAACTAATCCAAAATTCTATATAAATATTTAACTTCCAAAATCCCTTTTTAATTTCTTTTCAAATTCAAACATATATTTATGCTATTTTTTAAATACCAAAATCTAGGCCAGTGCTACCATAGCATCCTATAAATTCAAATCACACTATAATCTACCACAGATTTACCAATCATATCATATATCACTATATATGAAATTAAATTAAACATTTTTAAGGAATCCAGTTGGATCCCTCCAACCTGTTTCCTTACAACCACAGATATTAGATAACATAAAAATACCAATCCCGCTTTGAGGTGGGATATTGCGGTAATATAGGGTCATCCACTATTATGCAGGGCGCATAGGGTCTCATCCGCTAAAATATGCAGGAACATCAATCCATCTACTAATATATATACTACTATATATATTATAACATCCAACTGATAATAATAATTATCAAATCATTTAATCGACCAATAATTTAATTTTCAACATTTTAAATTAAACTAGCAATCCAAAAATGAGTGAGATTTACTCACATTGATTTTCAGTTGTCGCCGAGAAGTTCCGTTTTGAAACTAAAACCGGACGACGCCCTATTTTAGCCCAAATTTTGACTGTCTCCAAATTCGTCCAACCAGTTTCATTTCGAAGTTCTCGTCATCACGATCGCAACGCAAAAATTTTCGTCCAAATGGACCTCGTATGAGAGAGATATACATTTTTTTAAGTTAACGATAATTTAATTAAATTATACACTAATTTAATTTTTATACTTAAACCCATACCCATATGAAACAAGAGCCCGACCTGAAATCAAGCCTTCTTCTCCCCCGAACGCTTGTGCATGAGAAACACAGGGAAACCCATTCCAGGCGTGCACCAAATCCTAACGACACGGAGCTATGCTCTGCCGATTGACGAACGGATAGCGTCGTGGGCTTCCTCTCCTCGAACCCGACCTACCCACCATCACCACGACTGTGCCGCACCACTGAGACGATTCGTGTAACACCACACATCCTTTAGTATACCAAAAAGGACACACTAAAAGATGAGGTGCGTTGTAGGTATAACTAAAACTAGCGGAAACTAAGATTCACAAGACAAAAATATATAAACAGCGGAAAAAATTATAATAAAAATAATTTATTTAGAACAAAACCTCAGAGTTACTTTATAAATCAAATAAGTCGCTAAATACCAAATACATCAAATGTTAGAATAACCTTACATGTCTTGCGAAATAAAATCCATAGTATCAATAATATAAGAGTACAATACATCCCTCACAAAATGCCAGCTCAACAAAAAAACTAAAAACAGAAACTGAAGGAAAGAAATACATGATAGAATCTCCAACAAGTCTCCAAGAAACTGCAGTCTACCTTCCTTGCCCCTAATTGCCTATGGGGGGAAGGGAAAATAGAGGATTGGGTCAGACTAAAAGTCTGGTGAATGATAGTAATTACTAGAATCTTTAAGCAAAGTAAAAGTAATAGACCTTACAATAGTTCTAGTATATAAAAGGAACAAAGAAAATAGAGAGAAGGAATAAGCTGGAAATAAATACGAATTAACTAAATTGACATAATTGATTAACTTTGATTGTTTGCACTTGTTTTTGATAGCTGCTTAGATTAGGCTGAATTCCTAATACCACCCTTTGATCGGCTTGCTACTCCATAGAATTTACTATGCACCGGACGCTAAAGCTCCCTACGCAGTAGACATTGGTGCATACAAAATGCACACACTAAGTGCTTGGACTCATAACGGTTACTGAGCACCCGAATGGAAGTCGCACGTGTAATCGCCACTGTGAAGACCCAAAATTTTTGAGATAAAAATAATTCTGAAATGAAAAGAAAATTAAATTAGTTAATAGAAAATAATTGAAGAATAAAATAATTTGAAAATGAATATCAAAAGGGAATGAGAGAAACAAGCAAGGGAATAATTATTTCAATAAATAATAATGAGAAGAAAAATAACTAAAGTATGAATGAGTTTTAAATACACATATCTTATGAATACTATAAATTTATGTGGCTAGAAAAATGTAGGGTAATAAAATAACTTCTCTTGATAATTAAAATGCATAAAAACTAGCCAAGTAATATTTATGAGTATGAATGCATTTTTGAAATAAATCAAGATAGATGATAAAAATATGTTAGCTAAAAATCAAGCTTACAAAAGAAATAAGAAGAAAAAAAATATAAGGCTGAGCCACATAAAAATAATGTGCAAGGAAATCATGCAAATAGCATGTGCACAGAAAAGCAATGAGGCAACTGATTTACTAGAAATGGAAACCAAAAGAAAATGGCACCTTTAGCCATAATTATACACATATGATTCTCTGAGTAAGGTAAGGATAGAATGGGTTTTTCCTCCATTAAAACCCTAGCAAAATGATTTAAATCAAGGGAGGGGCAACAGTTGTTTCTGGGGAGAAAACAGAGAAAATAATAAAAATTAAAAATAAAATAAACTAACATTGTCTTTAGGCCTGAGTATTCTCGGGGAGGAGCAAAGAAAGGTGAGTGATAATCACTTATGGGATTTGAGGCAGTAAGACCCATGCTAAGGGTAGCCAAGTTATTTTCATATATAAATTCTATCATAATTTTCTGTTTGATTTTATTCTCTGAATAAATGCATGTTGATCATGGATGATATTTTGATTGAACTTTTGGTTGAAGTTTTGATCTGTCTTGGTTTGATAAGATTGTTTCAGTTTTTTCTTTAAAATACAAGTAATCAAACATGTATTCAGATAATAGAAGTGGATTTTATGATCCAGTTTTATGTGAAAACTGAAATGAATGTTTTACTGAGAAATAGGGTATCAAAGGAAAATAAGTAGGCAGTATGAATAATGAGATTTATGCTTATGCCTGGTTTATATTAAAATGATATGAATAATGCAGTATCATGTATAGGTGCTGAGTTGTTCCTATTATAAGTTAATATGTTTTTATGGGTTTTTCTCAAAGAAAAATCATGTCCTGTGTTCTCAGTAAAAATGAATAGGGTATATAACTTCATCAGATTTATGTGAGACATAGGAATACTTCTACAGATAAATAGGTATACAAGTTTCAGAAAATATGATTAAAATAAAATAACCTTGGAATGGGATTTAGTATTTTTGCCTGGAAGCTGGATATGTCTGATTAAAACCCCTGAGAGAGTTTCATAACTTTTGACTCATGAAAGGAAGAAAAGAATGCAAAGCATTTCAAGTGATAATAAAACTCTCAGAAGATAAATAAGCATGGTCTCTAAATTATAAGAATAATTTAGGAGTAGTGCCTTGATCTGCTCATCATCAGGAGGATGATGGGTATGTGCATGACTTGCATAAGTCATGTAGGCCTCTGTGTAAAGGGATAACAGAACTGAGCCCCTTTACAATGCACACATGGTGTTCAGTGGCAAGGAGTTAGACCAAACCAAAAATGTAAAAAGAAATGAAATGAGATTGATCAATCAAACTATGGAAATTGGAAATTAATCCATAGGAGCATGTACATGAAAATCTGAATGAAGTGAATGCATGGTTGTTTGGGTGTATGATTGATAGATAAGCTTACCAATGCTCAGATTTTAGTATGAATTAGTATATCATTAAACTGATATGTTCTCTAGGCAGCTTTAAGAATTTACAAAATATTTAATATGTGATTTCACTCATACCAGAAATTTATTTCTGACCCTATTTGTTGCTTTGTAACATTTGGGGTGTCTCATTTTTATTGAGGCAGCTCTAGATGTTGCTGCAGGAAAGGAAGCATAAGAAACTTGCTTGCATGGATATTTGAAGATTTACTTGCATTTAGAATGCTTAAGGAATATGGCATAAATATTGTAATAAATAAGCCAGGCAAAACTTTATTATGTTTTAAGTATTTCCTGGACTGATATGTGCTTATTTTTCTGTGTAAAGAATATGTAAAAACTTTAGTACTATATGTGTGTTTGTGAGTTTCTGTTTTAAGCAACTGATCTGGATAATCTCTGGTGAAGTATGATATAGGAGATCATGCCATATAAATTGATATGTGGTCATGACTTCCTTGACATTGTCTAAGGAACTTTTAATTGTAAAGTAGAAATAGTTTTAGAAAGCAAAAATAAAATAAAGAATATGCCATAAATCTTGTAAAGATTGAGTTGAACCTAGACCGGGCTAACCAGAAAAGCATGATCATGACTTGTAATTGATATAAGTATATGTCAAGCTAAAAAAAGAAGCCAATAATTCTTAATATTGACATTTAAATTACAGTATAAGTTTGCATTGCTTTGTGTAATAGATCCATATGCATTTTTGTAATACTTGTAGGTCTCACAACACTATGCTTAACACATCTTACTATCTAGATACATGACTCAAGTCTGAATGCATTTGGTCATGACCAACCTGAGGCAGTTTAAAGTAACTTGTAGTCCTGTTTGAAATAGGCATGACCATCACTTCACAACACCTTAGACACTACCACTTATTGTTTAAGAGAACATCAGTTGTCTACCTAATAAGTTCACTTAAGAATTTTTTATTAATTTGATTCATAACATAGTTTAGATTATCTTGTCCTCAAATATATGTTAAGCCTCCATTTGATATGATAGATTGAGTCTGCATTTTTGTTCAAATGTATTATCTTCACTGCCTGGTTTTTTTGAACTAATTTCTTACCCTGATATCTATCTGACCATATCATATTCTGAGCATTTGTTTTAAAAAGAAAATTGCTTGGGTTTAAAAGTAGAAACCCAGGCTAAACAAATATACTAAAGTTGTTTTAAAAGCATCCTTTACTTATCCAAAACAATAAGTGTCAAATACAAAATTACCAAGGTCTGATGTATGGCTTAAAAATCCAGGAACTGATTAACTTGAGAAATAAAACAAGTAGGATATTAGCTGAACAAAATTATCAATTAATTTTGGGTGTCAAGTTCAAAAGAAAAGAAATAGATAAAAATTGCTATGTGACACAAAGTCTCTCAAATATGAGAAACAATGTGTGAATGAGTTTCTTTACTATTTTAATTACTCTGATAAGCAAAGAACCATTTATATATCTTCATATATATAAATGACATGATTTAGTTAAACACTGATATGTTTATATTGGTAAGATTTTGGATCTTGGGAGAATAAATTAAGAGAAGTGATCTATTGTAAAATAAAAATCACTGCAAACAAGTGATCAGAGAAGTGGGTCACTTCAGTTGGTATCAGAGCTATGTTGTTAAACATAGCAGAAATAAAGATCAAAATCTCTTATAAGAATAAAATCTTATGAGACTAAATACATAAAACTATTTTTAGTATAAATAAAATTACTGAAATAATTAAATTACAAATTAAACTAACTAGTTATGTAAATTGTATAGCAAATCATGGTAGGAAGACCACCAAATCATGGAGCAGACCCTCCAATGCAACACCATTAGTCAATTTGCAAGATTTGGTGAGGGCATTTAGGGAAGGAGCAGTGCACATGGAAGAGAATCCTCATGGGGAATTAGCTAAGCTATTGAAGACATTTTCAAACTTAGGAGGCAAGGATTTTGAAGGCATTGAAGGAGTTATGGGGGTGCAGACATAGTTGAGAACTTTAGAAAGAATATTTGCAAACATGCAAATTAATGATCAAAGGAAGAGGCAGATAGCTTCAAGAAGGCTCAAAGGAGCAGCACTAGATTGGTGGGAGGTGATCATCACAGGAAGGCCAGAAAATGAGATAACATGGGATCAATTTAAGGAGATGCTTGAGGCAAGATTTGTCCCAGCAACAGCTAAGGAAACACTGCTGGAGGAATTTATAAGGCTGAGACAAGGACCAATGAGTGTGACTGAATACACTCAAAAATTTGAGAGTTTGTCTAAGTATGGAACTATGCTCATAGGGAATGAAGAATAAAAGAATTCAAGGTTCATTCAGGGACTCAATGCTGGTTTGAGTAGAGCAATGCTACCATACAAAGACAGAACATTTGATCAAGTCATAGATCTTACTCTTTCTTTTGAACAACATGACAATGCAAGAGAAAAATTCAGGAACATGAGAGCTAATAATCAAAAGAAAGGGAAGAATAGAGCACATCCTTATGACAAGAAGAATGTAGACAAGAAAGTTGAAGGAGCAGCCACTGGGGAAATTAAGAAGAAGGTTACCTGCTACAATTGTGGCAAGGAAGGACACATGAGCAATAGGTGTCAAGCAGCTAAGAAAGCCCCATTCAGCTGCTATAACTGTGGGAAAGAAGATCATATTAAGAGGAACTGCCCAGAGTTCAAGAAAGGAGCAAAGGTAGGAGCATTGGAAGCCAAGGCAAAGGCAAATGCAGTGGGAAACATTGGATAATTGGAAGGTATACTTCTAATTAAAAATTACCCAATCACAGTTATATATGACACTGGAGCCACACATTCTCTAATCTCACAAGATATAGTAGATAAATTAGCTCTCACATACAATACAGTTGAAATACCCTTGTTTATTCAAAGCCCCCTAGGTAGCTCTTGTCTACTAGGATTAATGTAACGATCCACCTTTTTGGACAGTTTAAATTGACAATCAAACACACATGTCGACTCAAACTGTTCAAAGGGGAGGATTGTTAATGGGGTAAATAAGAAAAGAAGAGAAAAGGAACAAGAAACAATCACAGAATCTCGCAGCGGAAAGAAAAATATAATAATCAAATAAACAGTTCATGAAGCTGTTTAATATACTTTTGATTATCATTTATACAACATTTATCAGAGTTATACATATACAACAGAACAAATAAATAATGCAACAGACAGCATGATGCAAGGGTAATAATAGTAATAGTATACCAAATCTTCGTCTTCGTCCTCCAGAATAAATCTTCAATAAGCTGAAAAACTCAGGACTGACCCGAGCGTAATGAAAAGACAAAACACTCGAGTCAGGACTAAAATATCCTTATGTAAGTTAAATCAATCGTAAATAAATATGAGTGTAACGGCGTCAGAGATGTTTACGGGGTTTGACATCTCTTATCCAGTGTCGACGTGCGTGCAATAACTCAAGAGATGTTACGGGATTTTCCATCTCTTAAGGATCCGTTAAACTATCTACTATGTAGTACAATACGCTATTATAATATGTCTACAGTAAAGTAAAAGTATTAAAATAGCGTTAAGGCGTTACCCATATCCCCCTTAACACATTTTATATATTCCCATAGTCTATACAGTACCGTACGCTCCTCCGAAAGGTTTACGCAAAGGGCACCCCATAGGTATGGTACAAAACAAACTCGTAGAAGGCACGCTAGGGCATGTGAACACGGCACACGAGGAAATGCCAGGGTAGATATACCAATTGCACTCCCGGACTGGTGGTGACGCATAGCAGCTACTACCGCCCACCTCGGACACACTCCCAACAATCGAGGGGTGGCCACCAAAACAATCACAAAAGCAATAGAATGGTATCGAAGAAATATGTCCGATAAGAGGAATGACCTCACATTAGCCCGGTATAGCTCCTGATTTTAGTCACATCTAAGCTGACTCACGGGAGTCAGGATCAAGTCATACCATATAGAATCGTCGCCAAACCATCCTACTTCATTTCTGGAATCTCCACCACGTACACAGTTGTTAAAGTGGTTTTCGGTATCGACAGAGAGTATGCCCATATCCGATCCCGGTCTCTTTAACAACCAAACGCTTATTACACACCGGATGGTTCTTTTACATTTTCAAAATCAATTCATAATTGATATCAAAATATCAAGTTCGCTTCAAAAATCAAATCCATTTCAAAATCATCGTATCTACGCAAAATATACGATTTCATTTCAAAAATCATTCCGCCCTAATATCTCATTCCAATTTCAAAAATCGTCACATTTCAATTTAGGTTGTAACTTCATTTAGCCCAATTCGTATTTAAATCCAAGATTTAAATATAACATTTCACCTTATTGACCAGTTGGAAATTTTGGAAAATAGTTTTGAATAGTTTAAAGTAGCTTAAATAATTGAAAATAGTCGAAATACTCTAAATTTTAAAGATAGATTTCAAAATAGTCTTCAATTGATTTAATATAGTTAAATATATTTAAAATAGATTTAATATAATTAAATAGGTTAAATAGCTTTAAATAGATTAAATATGATTAAAATAAATTAAAATAGGTAAATTACTTTAAATAAATTAAATTGGGTTAAGTAGATTTAAAATAGATTAAAATAAGTTAATATGTTTAAATAAGTTAAAATAACTTAATATAATTAATATAGGTTAAAATAGTTTAGTATAAAATAGTTTAAGTATTTAAAATAGTTTATATAGCAGAATAACTTAAGAAAACACAATTTGAAATAGCTTCAAAGTCAATCATTTTAAATTTCCAACTTACCAATCTGAATCAAATTCGAATTTCATTCAGTCGGTTCAAATCTCAATTTTCAGTTCAAATCAATTTCGATTTCAGATTAATTTAATTCCATTTTTCGAATCGAATTAATTAAATTTCAATTCCAATTTATAATGATTTCGATGTTGATTTTTTTTTTCAAAATATTAATTCAAACACTTAAAACCCAATTATTCCTTAATATTCAGTTTCACAATCCAAATCTTCAATAAAATTCAATGTCAAGCTCAAATTTCAAAATGTTGTCATTTATCACACTTTTACTTAATAATATTCAAAAATCCGAATATGAATTGAATCCTTTAAATTCAAATCAATTTACGAAAATTCAATCATATCACAATTTTAATTTCAAAGTCTTAACTTCAATTATTAACCAATTTGTTTAACAAAAAAATTATTTCAACATCTCAACCTCAAATTTGCGATAAATTCAATTTTTATAAAATTGATTTTTTTAAATTCCTTTAAATCAAACCATTTAAAGTAATTCCAAATTTAAGATTTTAAAAATTATTTAATTTAACCAATCCGGTGTCCATATATAATTTTCTATCCTATGGCCAAGTGATCAGTTATTTCAATTAAATTTCAGGAATAGATATATATCACTTCAATTCGAATCATAGTGTCATAGGTATATATCATTTCAACCTATTTCTCAATTTATTCAAAATGATTTAATTTACAACTGTAAATAATACACAGGGTGATGACAGGATATATACAACAAATAAACATCCAAACATTCAAACATCAATCCATAGTATCCATCGCAACCAATCATCCAACAGACAATAAAAATCACGGAAATTTCATAGTTGTAAATGTTCGGTAATTTAATTTCGATTAAATTTCAATTCTAATTTGACTGTCAATTTCAATTTCTAACATTAAATTCGATGACAATTTAGATGACAGTTAAATTTTATCAACAACGACTAATAAAAATCATATCACTTCACAATATTAATTTTAACAAGCATCAAAATATTTTAGTACGGTGTGAGCGTTAAAAACACTCACCTTGAGTTTACGTTGCCAATCGTTCAAATTTCTAATTAAATCGAGCGCGTTCGATTTAACCAAAAATTTTAACGACTTCGAAACAGTCCCGGATCTGCACTGCAGCGTAGCTCTCGTCTCTGCGATTTCGGCGTCGCCGGTTTCGTTCGATTCTGATAACGAATGAAGGAGATACGACTTGTTAAAGTTCGAATACAATTTAAATAAACAATTTTCTTTTCATATTTTAAATTTTAAACCTAAATCGAAATCTGGCCGTTCGATCCCACAGCAAAATATAGGCCGTTGATTAGTTCTTCTTCCTCGAGGCAACAGTTCAGGCAACACGAACGAAAGGAACCCACAAGCCGCCCTTAAACCCTAAATGTCGCGCCCAACCACCACGCCTAGACGTCGATCAGGCGACGCCAACTCGAAGGCCATCACGAACTCCCCTATCGACGACGATCCCACTGAACTCGGCTGCCCCCTGGCCACGAAATTCACGCTTGAACGCCTGCTCTTCATCGCCAATTCCTGGCCACTACGAAGCTTCAATTCAGATCACAGCCGTTGATCTTGAAGATCTTGACGAGCTCTACAAGATTGCAGTTGGAGGATTTCTCTAATAGTTGATGGATGGATCAGAAATTTAGGGAGAAAGAGGTGAGCTATCGGCCATCGAAATAATCTCAGGCGGCCACGAGATAAACGACTAGGGTTTCGATGCGTAAACGTATTTATATACGTATATACACATTATTATAATATTATTATCCACAAATAACATGATTTTCGAACGAACTCCAAATTAGACGTGCCGATAGGCGTTCGTAAGGTTTTACCCGCATTCCGAACACAATGGAACGTGTTTCGGAGGCTAATTCGATCGTCTGGGTGAGTTATGGAAATAAACGATCGATTTTAAATTAAACCGATTAAATGAATTTCTAAGCGTTTTCAGCTGCCACGGTCAAATGGCAACTCCGATTGCTCCGAAATTTGAAATCCGATAATAATAAACTATTACGGATCCAATGGAACTGGTTTCATCGAATTCCGAGACTGCACCTCGGAAGGCTATTTTTACTCGTCGATTAAATCGACGACTTTTCAAAATTTACAGAATTTCTTACAAATCCTATTTCAAATGTTAACAAATTCATTGTTGTTTAAATAAAATTTTATATCAATCTTCGATATCATTTTCAATCATATTATATTCAAAACTCAATTATTCAAATATTTGCAATTTAAATTTTAAACAATTTTGATTATCCGAAATTCATTATCCCGAAATAATTGAAAATGAACTTATAAAATTTTACTTTAAAACGAATTCAAATTATGGAACAATTATTTCCGTTATACAATTATTCAATTCCCGTTATTCAATCTATTCAATTATTTAAATTTATTTCCAATATCAAATTTTAAACAATTTAATTGATCCATATTCAACAAACTTCAATATTAGATTTTAAATGAATTCTCGTTATCAATCAATTACTTTATTTACATCCATTAAATTCAACATTATTATTTAGTCCAACTATTAATCGTAAACTCATTCAATAAGTAGCATTTATATTTCAATATTGGATTTTAAAATAAATTTCCGTTATTAGTCAATTACCTTATTCACATCCAGTGCATCCAACATTTGTTATTCAACTTCAGTTATTGATTGTAAACCCAGTTAATATACAAAATTTCATTTCATTTACAATTGGTTTTCAAGTTCAATTCAACTGACAAATAAACAAGTAACCTATAATAATTATCACTATTTACTTTTAATCACACTTAAGTTTATTATTTACTATAAGTGTCACAATTTCCTGTACAATACCAATTAGATTCCATTACCATTGACTACATCTTATTTCATTAGTTAACCTAATATTTACATTTGTTTTTCTTATATTCCCTTATAATCAAGCAAGATATTTAAGTCATTTCAATTGATTGGAATATCATTTAATTCATTAATAATTAACTTAGATAAATATTGTTGCAACTCATTCTCGTTATTATTATCATAAGTAAATTACAAATTTTTAATTCTTCCAACATTAAGCCATGAAATCTTATTAAATTAACTATTTTAATTATCGAAAATCTACGGGTCGTTACACTCTCCCCCACTCAAAACTTTTCGTCCTCGAAAAGGAAAAAGAAGGGAAAAGGAACTAAGTAAAGAATTCAACATTTGAAATATTTTATTCAAAGTTTTCAATTTATAAAACAATGAAATTTCATTTATAAAGTCGTTACTACACTTCCACTACGCTACTCCGATAAGCTTACGAAATTTACAAGTTGGTTATCCAAATGAGTTATAAAAATTTAAAACTCAAAAATTTTCTAA
Organism: Allium fistulosum; assembly: GCA_030737815.1. Classification (NCBI taxonomy): domain Eukaryota; kingdom Viridiplantae; phylum Streptophyta; class Magnoliopsida; order Asparagales; family Amaryllidaceae; genus Allium; species Allium fistulosum. The sequence goes on from CM060905.1 coordinate 98,987,549, forward strand.
CACCCGGATTTACGGAAAATTTCGGCAGCGTCTCCTTTGCGCGGCTCGATCGGTACAGCTACAAAACGCCTCTACGGGCCCCAAACCAATAAAAGAAAACAAAAGCCAAGTGGCTCCATCCAAAAACCATGAAATCCAATTGACAAATAAACATGTACCTTTTTGTCGGGCAATCCAAATTTCCTTGATTTTAAATTACCTGCATCTCATTTATCAATGATATCAAATCATATAATTTAAAATCAATTTAGAATTTTCATTTTCAATTATTTCAATATTTGCCTTACTTAAACTTTTACGGAGTACATATATCATCCGTACGCAATATCAAATCTGATTACTCAATCGATCACAAAATTTCACTTCCAAACTAGTATCGTTCATACGACTCTCTAGTGCGGACTCAGATTTGGTTCCTTGATCGAAAACTGTTATTCTCCTTGCATAGCCATATACTATGATAGAGAATTCCAGAATCAAATCAAAATCCATACCCAGGGTTCGCCGTCGGGAATCGGGTGAAAAATCCTAACTTGGATCGATATAAATTATCTCGAAATTCTGTGCTCGAGTTCGGGTCAAATTGTTATGCGAATAAAACAATATACGTACAACTTACGTATTACCTTCCAATATATTCCTATACAATTCATCTATATTCAATTTATTTACTTATCATCATTTCATCTACAATTAATTATACACAATGCATTATTCATTCCTTAATTACTTAGCATGTCCGTTTCTTTACATAGCATGTTCTTTTATACTATCATTTCTTATGCATCATTTCATACAATTTGCTTAGTTAAGTTCATTTTAAACACTCCATGTAATTTAATTAAATTCACTTTCATTCTTCAATTAATTCTTAGCTATACCAAATTCATTTGTTTACATTTACTTCATTTTCATAATTTCAGTTAAAAATGATTTATTTGTGGAACATTTTATTAATCATCACTTAGTTTATAATTATTCTATAAAAGTCATACATAAGAAGTTGACTTTATCCAAGTTTATAATTACCTCAAAAACTACAAATTTCAATTCAAAAATTTCTTTGCAAATTTATATTCAATTCCGTAACAAATTTACAAGGATATTATTTGGTTCATTGGCCGGTTTTCTTAAGTTCTACTTACTTATTCCATTTAGCCATTTATCATTTCATATTATACATAAGTATATAACATTCTTATCACAATCAAATTTCCATTTATATACAATTTAGTTACTTTTAAGTTTTTGCTTACTTATATATTTCAATTACTTTTAGGTTTTGCTTACTTGTATATCTCCCATTACATAACCACAACATCTTTTTGACTTTTAACATTTGGTAAGTCATATTATATGTTATTAGAATGCAATTTGATACAATACAAATTTTATAGGACTCATTTTACTAAATTAGAATGTTCACAATTTTAACTTGTTTAAGTTTCCTTTACTTTCATTTTTAAGAATTACACTTCAACCTAAAAGTTTTTTTTTTCCAAAACATTAAGCTTAGAATTCTTAATCCTCTTATTTTTATAAGTTCTGGTTATTCACATTTCATTCAGATAACTTAAAATATTAACTAACAGAACTTAGAAATTTAAATGCCCGGTTCATTTCAAATTATTTTAAATAAATATATACAATTATATCTTATATATATATATATATCAAATCAGACTTTTGGAGTTTAAACCAAAATGCATTTTTTTCAAAACAGTTTTGAAGCAAAGCAAAGCTTCGCAGAAGTCTCCTCCACTTTGAGACTCGAAAATGAACGTCGATGATGCTGCGCAGTCATCACCGAAGTTATTTTCCAGCGACATAAGAGAGGAGTACTGAATTTATTCTTTCTTAAAAATCCTTTCAAAATATTTCCATAAATATTTTTTTTCAACTCATATTACTACATATTTTCTTCAAAGTTTTGAAAAACCATTTTCAAAATCTCCGGGTCTTAAATTCAATTCTCAATTTAAATCTACTTTAATTTTATAAGTCACCTTTATAAGCTATGCTTACAAAATTTTACTTTCTTAAAATATTCCACAAGTTGTTTTATCATTATTTATTTTGTAATAAAACTTATTTATTAAAACACAATATCCAATTAATGATAACAACCAATATTATCATTCCTAACAACCAACAAGCTTGATAAATCATAATAATTTCTGAAAATTATTTCTTTATATACAAAATATAATTAGGGCAAAATTATTTCATTTACCCAATTTCAAAACAATACTATGTCGAATTGTTCTGTTCAAGTGTTTAGAGATCCCTATCAATGACGTTAATTACTCGTATTGACCAGAATCCATATGCCACTCAACAAATCAACCAACACAGTATAAAACAATTTTATACCACTAACAAATACGCTCTCTCATATATATACTCTCAGCGACTCATCATAGGGTATTACTACCCTATTTATAAAGAGTCTGACCCCACAAAGCTAAGGTTATCGCTAAACCAAAGCTCTGATACCAACTGTAACGATCCACCTTTTTGGAAAGTTTAAATCGACAATCAAACACACATGTCGACTCAAACTGTTCAAAGGGGAGGATTGTTAATGGGGTAAATAAGAAAAGAAGAGAAAAGGAACAAGAAACAATCACAGAATCTCGTAGCGGAAAGAAAAATATAATAATCAAATAAACAGTTCATGAAGCTGTTTAATATACTTTTGATTATCATTTATACAACATTTATCAGAGTTATACATATACAACAGAATAAATAAATAATGCAGCAGACAGCATGATGCAAGGGTAATAATAGTAATAGTATACCAAATCTTCATCTTCGTCCTCCAGAATAAATCTTCAATAAGCTGAAAAACTCAGGACTGACCCGAGCGTAATGAAAAGACAAAACACTCGAGTCAGGACTAAAATATCCTTATGTAAGTTAAATCAATCGTAAATAAATATGAGTGTAACGGCGTCAGAGATGTTTACGGGGTTTGACATCTCTTATCCAGTGTCGACGTGCGTGCAATAACTCAAGAGATGTTACGGGATTTTCCATCTCTTAAGGATCCGTTAAACTATCTACTATGTAGTACAATACGCTATTATAATATGTCTACAGTAAAGTAAAAGTATTAAAATAGCGTTAAGGCGTTACCCATATCCCCCTTAACACATTTTATATATTCCCATAGTCTATACAGTACCGTACGCTCCTCCGAAAGGTTTACGCAGAGGGCACCCCATAGGTATGGTACAAAACAAACTCGTAGAAGGCACGCTAGGGCATGTGAACACGGCACACGAGGAAATGCCAGGGTAGATATACCAATTGCACTCCCGGACTAGTGGTGACGCATAGCAGCTACTACCGCCCACCTCGGACACACTCCCAACAATCGAGGGGTGGCCACCAAAACAATCACAAAAGCAATAGAATGGTATCGAAGAAATATGTCCGATAAGAGGAATGACCTCACATTAGCCCGGTATAGCTCCTGATTTTAGTCACATCTAAGCTGACTCACGGGAGTCAGGGTCACGTCATACCATATAGAATCGTCGCCAAACCATCCTACTTCATTTCTGGAATCTCCACCACGTACACAGTTGTTAAAGTGGTTTTCGGTATCGACAGAGAGTATGCCCATATCCGATCCCGGTCTCTTTAACAACCAAACGCTTATTACACACCGGATGGTTCTTTTACATTTTCAAAATCAATTCATAATTGATATCAAAATATCAAGTTCGCTTCAAAAATCAAATCCATTTCAAAATCATCGTATCTACGCAAAATATACGATTTCATTTCAAAAATCATTCCGCCCTAATATCTCATTCCAATTTCAAAAATCATCACATTTCAATTTAGGTTGTAACTTCATTTAGCCCAATTCGTATTTAAATCCAAGATTTAAATATAACATTTCACCTTATTGACCAGTTGGAAATTTTGGAAAATAGTTTTGAATAGTTTAAAGTAGCTTAAATAATTGAAAATAGTCGAAATACTCTAAATTTTAAAGATAGATTTCAAAATAGTTTTCAATTGATTTAATATAGTTAAATATATTTAAAATAGATTTAATATAATTAAATAGGTTAAATAGCTTTAAATAGATTAAATATGATTAAAATAAATTAAAATAGGTAAATTACTTTAAATAAATTAAATTGGGTTAAGTAGATTTAAAATAGATTAAAATAAGTTAATATGTTTAAATAAGTTAAAATAACTTAATATAATTAATATAGGTTAAAATAGTTTAGTATAAAATAGTTTAAGTATTTAAAATAGTTTATATAGCAGAATAACTTAAGAAAACCCAATTTGAAATAGCTTCAAAGTCAATCATTTTAAATTTCCAACTTACCAATCTGAATCAAATTCGAATTTCATTCAGTCGGTTCAAATCTCAATTTTCAGTTCAAATCAATTTCGATTTCAGATTAATTTAATTCCATTTTTCGAATCGAATTAATTAAATTTCAATTCCAATTTATAATGATTTCGATGTTGATTTTTTTTTTCAAAATATTAATTCAAACACTTAAAACCCAATTATTCCTTAATATTCAGTTTCACAATCCAAATCTTCAATAAAATTCAATGTCAAGCTCAAATTTCAAAATGTTGTCATTTATCACACTTTTACTTAATAATATTCAAAAATCCGAATATGAATTGAATCCTTTAAATTCAAATCAATTTACGAAAATTCAATCATATCACAATTTTAATTTCAAAGTCTTAACTTCAATTATTAACCAATTTGTTTAACAAAAAAATTATTTCAACATCTCAACCTCAAATTTGCGATAAATTCAATTTTTATAAAATTGATTTTTTTAAATTCCTTTAAATCAAACCATTTAAAGTAATTCCAAATTTAAGATTTTAAAAATTATTTAATTTAACCAATCCGGTGTCCATATATAATTTTCTATCCTATGGCCAAGTGATCAGTTATTTCAATTAAATTTCAGGAATAGATATATATCACTTCAATTCGAATCATAGTGTCATAGGTAATATATCATTTCAACCTATTTCTCAATTTATTCAAAATGATTTAATTTACAACTGTAAATAATACACAGGGTGATGACAGGATATATACAACAAATAAACATCCAAACATTCAAACATCAATCCATAGTATCCATCGCAACCAATCATCCAACAGACAATAAAAATCACGGAAATTTCATAGTTGTAAATGTTCGGTAATTTAATTTCGATTAAATTTCAATTCTAATTTGACTGTCAATTTCAATTTCTAACATTAAATTCGATGACAATTTAGATGACAGTTAAATTTTATCAACAACGACTAATAAAAATCATATCACTTCACAATATTAATTTTAACAAGCATCAAAATATTTTAGTACGGTGTGAGCGTTAAAAACACTCACCTTGAGTTTACGTTGCCAATCGTTCAAATTTCTAATTAAATCGAGCGCATTCGATTTAACCAAAAAATTTAACGAGTTCGAAACAGTCCCGGATCTGCACTGCAGCGTAGCTCTCGTCTCTGCGATTTCGGCGTCGCCGGTTTCGTTCGATTCTGATAACGAATGTAGGAGATACGACTTGTTAAAGTTCGAATACAATTTAAATAAACAATTTTCTTTTCATATTTTAAATTTTAAACCTAAATCGAAATCTGGCCGTTCGATCCCACAGCAAAATATAGGCCGTTGATTAGTTCTTCTTCCTCGAGGCAACAGTTCAGGCAACACGAACGAAAGGAACCCACAAGCCGCCCTTAAACCCTAAATGTCGCGCCCAACCACCACGCCTAGACGTCGATCAGGCGACGCCAACTCGAAGGCCATCACGAACTCCCCTATCGACGACGATCCCACTGAACTCGGCTGCCCCCTGGCCACGAAATTCACGCTCGAACGCCCGCTCTTCATCGCCAATTCCTGGCCACTACGAAGCTTCAATTCAGATCACAGCCGTTGATCTTGAAGATCTTGACGAGCTCTACAAGATTGTAGTTGGAGGATTTCTCTAATAGTTGATGGATGGATCAGAAATTTAGGGAGAAAGAGGTGAGCTATCGGCCATCAAAATAATCTCAGGCGGCCACGAGATAAACGACTAGGGTTTCGATGCGTAAACGTATTTATATACGTATATACACATTATTATAATATTATTATCCACAAATAACATGATTTTCGAACGAACTCCAAATTAGACGTGCCGACAGGCGTTCGTAAGGTTTTACCCGCATTCCGAACACAATGGAACGTGTTTCGGAGGCTAATTCGATCGTCTGGGTGAGTTATGGAAATAAACGATCGATTTTAAATTAAACCGATTAAATGAATTTCTAAGCGTTTTCAGCTGCCACGGTCAAATGGCAACTCCGATTGCTCCGAAATTTGAAATCCGATAATAATAAACTATTACGGATCCAATGGAACTGGTTTCATCGAATTCCGAGACTGCGCCTCGGAAGGCTATTTTTACTCGTCGATTAAATCGATGACTTTTCAAAATTTACAGAATTTCTTACAAATCCTATTTTAAATGTTAACAAATTCATTGTTGTTTAAATAAAATTTTATATCAATCTTCGATATCATTTTCAATCATATTATATTCAAAACTCAATTATTCAAATATTTGCAATTTAAATTTTAAACAATTTTGATTATCCGAAATTCATTATCCCGAAATAATTGAAAATGAACTTATAAAATTTTACTTTAAAACGAATTCAAATTATGGAACAATTATTTCCGTTATACAATTATTCAATTCCCGTTATTCAATCTATTCAATTATTTAAATTTATTTCCAATATCAAATTTTAAACAATTTAATTGATCCATATTCAACAAACTTCAATATTAGATTTTAAATGAATTCTCGTTATCAATCAATTACTTTTTTTACATCCATTAAATTCAACATTATTATTTAGTCCAACTATTAATCGTAAACTCATTCAATAAGTAGCATTTATATTTCAATATTGGATTTTAAAATAAATTTCCGTTATTAGTCAATTACCTTATTCACATCCAGTGCATCCAACATTTGTTATTCAACTTCCGTTATTGATTGTAAACCCAGTTAATATACAAAATTTCATTTCATTTACAATTGGTTTTCAAGTTCAATTCAACTGACAAATAAACAAGTAACCTATAATAATTATCACTATTTACTTTTAATCAAACTTAAGTTTATTATTTACTATAAGTGTCACAATTTCCTGTACAATACAAATTAGATTCCATTACCATTGACTACATCTTATTTCATTAGTTAACCTAATATTTACATTTGTTTTTTTTATATTCCCTTATAACCAAGCAAGATATTTAAGTCATTTCAATTGATTGGAATATCATTTAATTCATTAATAATTAACTTAGATAAATATTGTTGCAACTCATTCTCGTTATTATTATCATAAGTAAATTACAAATTTTTAATTCTTCCAACATTAAGCCATGAAATCTTATTAAATTAACTATTTTAATTATCGAAAATCTACGGGTCGTTACAATTAAAATGTTTGGGAGTAGAATTAAACATAGGAGGAAATATGTTTAAATCTGACTTATTTGTGTTAAAATATCCTAGAATAGGAATTATTCTAGGAGTAGATTGGTTGAGTAAATTCAAAGCAATTTTGAATTTAGAAACTTTTACAATTTCTTTGATAACAGAAAATGGTAAAAATATCATAGTCATGAGTGAAGCAGCCAAGATAAAATTGCCTTAATCAAATATGGAGTATGACTGAAAAGGAATTGACTTTAGAAGGCATAAAAGTAGTAAATGAATATCCAGATGTTTTTGGGGAAGTTGTAGGAGTTCTAGAAAATAGACCAGTTGAATTTCAAATAAGGCTAATTCCAGGATCAAGTCCTATCATCAAAAAGCCTACCAGAATGGGTCTAAAAGAATTAGTAGAATTAAAGCAACAGTTGGAAGAATTGGAGCAGAAAGGCTTCATAAGGCCTAGTAGTTCAAACTGGGGTTCTCCAGTGTTATTTGTGAAGAAACATGATGGTACACTAAGAATGTGTATTGATTACAGAGAATTGAACAAAGTGACCATCAAAAACAAATACCCACTCCCCAGAATTGATGATTTATTTGATCAATTAAATGGAGCAAGAATTTTCTCAAAGCTAGACTTAGCCTCTGGATTTCACCAAATGAAGATTGAAGAGGAGAGTATTAAATACACTGCTTTCAACACAAGGTATGGCTTATACGAATTCTTAGTAATGCCTTTTGAATTGACAAATGCACCATCCTATTTTGTAGATTTAATGAATAAGACATTTAGAGACTTTCTAGACAAATTTGTAGTTGTTTTCATTGATGACATATTAGTGTATTCAAAATCAGAAGAGGATCATGCAAAACACTTGCATTTGGTTTTGTCTAGACTAAGAGCACATGATTTAAAGGCCAAATTCTCTAAATGTACATTTTGGTAGAATGAAGTAAAATTTTTAGGACACAAGGGGTTAGTGTAGACCCAACTAAGGTGATAGCAGTGCAATCATGGAGTAGACCCAAATCAGTGACTGAGGTGAGATCATTTTTGGGAATGGCAGGCTACTATAGAAGGTTTATAAAAGACTTTGCAAGAATAGCCATCCCATTGACCAAGTTAACTAGAAAGGAGCAACCATATGTGTGGACAGAGAAGTGTGAACAAGCTTTTTCATTACTAAAGAAGGCACTGATGGAAGCTCCAGTTTTACAAGTTCCAGAGGGTAATGAAGGGTTAGTGGTTTACACAGATGCTAGTGGATCTGGATTAGGGGCAGTGCTCATGCAACATGGTAGAGTCATAGCATATGCATCAAGGCAACTCAAACCAAATGAAACTAGGTATGCTACACATGACTTAGAACTAGCTGCTGTAGTGTATGCCATTGAAGCTATGGAGACACTACTTATTAGGTGCTAAGTTTGAATTATTTACAGATCATAAGTCACTTAAATATTTGTTCTCCCAAAAAGACTTGAACATGAGGCAACATAGGTGGGTAGAATTTCTAGCTGCCTATGATCTTGATATATTGTATACCCCTGGAAAAGCTAACAAAGTGGCAGATGCATTGAGTAGGCATCAAGCAAAATTGGCAAGCTTAATGATGACTGAATTCAAGGATTTGACAATCCTTAGTGAAGTGGAAATAAAAGAAGAAATTGGAGTATCAGATAAGGCACACAGTGATATGATTGAATATGGAAAACTAAGCCTCATTTCTTTAAGGTCAACTCTGGTTGATAAAATAGGACAAATGCAGGACCAAGACACAAATTTAAAGGAGAAGAAGGACATGATATCACAAGGCATGACAGTGGAAAATTATGAAGTAGATAATAAAGGTTACTTAAGGAAAAAGGGGAAGCTTTGCATACCAAATGTGGAGGAACTGAAGCAAGAAGTTATGGATGAGCATCACAAAACAAAATATACTATACACCCAGGAGGCACAAAAATGTACCATGATCTCAAGAGGAATTACTGGTGGCCAGGGATGAAAGGAGCAGTGGTAAAATATGTGGCAAATTGTTTAACATGCCAACAAGTTAAGGCAGATTATCAAAGACCCTCAGGTTTACTGCAACCTCTGGAAGTGCCTACCTGGAAGTGGGAAAGTATTTCAATGGATTTTGTGGATGGTTTGCCAAGGACAAGAAGAGGCAATGAAAGTATTTGGGTAGTGGTTGATAGGCTCACAAAAACAGCACACTTCATCCCAATAAGTTCAAACAGAAATGCTCATAAGCTAGCTCAATTATTTGTGAAGGAGATAGTGAGATTGCATGGTATTCCCAAGACTATCATTAGTGATAGAGACACCTTGTTTACCTCAAGGTTTTGGAGTAGTTTTCAAGAGGCCATGGGGACAGAACTAAGCCTAAGCACAGCCTACCACCCACAAACAGATGGGCAAACTGAGATTGTTAATAAAGTGTTAGAAGACTTACTTAGAGCATGCATACTTGATTTTGGTGGCAACTGGGAAGATCATCTTTATTTAGCTGAATTTGCTTATAATAATAGCTACCAGTCCACCATAAGTATGGCTCCATTTGAGGCCTTGTATGGAAAGCCTTGCTTATCTCCTGCCTGTTGGATGGAGGTAGGTGAAAGAGTGTTGCTTGGACCAGAACATGTTAAGGAAACCTCTGCAAGAATTGAATTAGTGAGGCAAAGAATGAGAGTGGCACAAGAAAGACAGAAAGCATATGCAGATAAAAGGAGGAGGCCAGTAGAGTTTGAAGTGGGGGATCATGTATTTCTTAAAGTTTCACCAATGAGGAAAATATTGAGATTTGGCAAAGCAAGAAAACTATCACCAAGGTATATAGGCCCATATGAAATTGTTCAGAGAATAGGGGCTTTGGCTTATAGATTGAAGTTGCCAGAGGAATTGAGCAACATACATGATGTATTTTATATACCTCAATTAAGAATGTGGGTGCATGATAAGAAAACTATTCTTAAATCCCCTACACATGTTGAAATTCAAGAAAAACTGGTCTATAAAAAGGAACCAATGGGCATAGTGGCTAGAGAAGAAAAGAAATTAAGAAACAAAATAATTAAATTGGTTAAAATTCAGTGGAGTCTAGATGGAAATGATTGCACTTGGGAGGCTGAAGATAGGATGAAGGATAAATATCCTAATCTATTTTTTGCATAAAGGTATGCCTGAAATTATAATAAATTTAAATACTATTTAAATATATATTTGATTAGTTCTGGATGCTTAACTTTTTAAATTGCTAAGATAAAAAAAAATAAACTTTTGCACAGTGGAAAAGAAAAATATATATTTAATTATAATTGTGGGACACAATTCCTTTTAGGAGGAGAGTATGTGAAGACCCAAAATTTTTGAGATAAAAATAATTCTGAAATGAAAAGAAAATTAAATTAGTTAATAGAAAATAATTGAAGAATAAAATGATTTGAAAATGAATATCGAAAGGGAATGAGAGAAACAAGCAAGGGAATAATTATTTCAATAAATAATAATGAGAAGAAAAATAACTAAAGTATGAATGAGTTTTAAATACACATATCTTATGAATACTATAAATTTATGTGGCCAGAAAAATGTAGGGTAATAAAATAACTTCTCTTGATAATTAAAATGCATAAAAACTAGTCAAGTAATATTTATGAGTATGAATGCATTTTTGAAATAAATCAAGATAGATGATAAATATGTTAGCTAAAAATCAAGCTTACAAAAGAAATAAGAAAAAAAAATAAGGCTGAGCCACATAAAAATAATGTGCAAGGAAATCATGCAAATAGCATGTGCACAGAAAAGCAATGTGGCAACTGATTTACTAGAAATGGAAACCAAAAGAAAATGGCACCTTTAGCCATAATTATACACATATGATTCTCTGAGTAAGGTAAGGATAGAATGGGTTTTTCGTCCATTAAAACCCTAGCAAAATGATTTAAATCAAGGGAGGGGCAACAGTTGTTTCTGGGGAGAAAACAGAGAAAATAAAAAAATTAAAAATAAAATAAACTCACATTGTCTTTAGGCCTGAGTATTCTCGGGGAGGAGCAAAGAAAGGTGAGTGATAATCACTTATGGGATTTGAGGCATTAAGACCCATGCTAAGGGCAGCCAAGTTATTTTCATATATAAATTCTATCATAATTTTCTGTTTGATTTTATTCTCTGAATAAATGCATGTTGATCATGGATGATATTTTGATTGAACTTTTGGTTGAAGTTTTGATCTGTCTTGGTTTGATAAGATTGTTTCAATTTTTGCTTTAAAATACAAGTAATCAAGCATGTATTCAGATCATAAAAGTGGATTTTATGATCCAGTTTTCTATGAAAAATGAACTGAATGTTTTACTGAGAAATAGGGTGTCAAAGGAAAATAAGTAGGCAGTATGAATAATGAGATTTATGCTTATGCCTAGTTTATATTAAAATGATATGAACAATGCAGTATCATGTATAGGTGCTGAGTTGTTCCTATTATAAGTTAATATGTTTTTATGGGTTTTTCTCAAAGAAAAATCATGTCCTGTGTTCTCAGTAAAAATGAATAGGGTATATAACTTCATCAGATTTATGTGAGACATAGGAATACTTCTACAGATAAATAGGTATACAAGTTTCAGAAAATATGATTAAAATAAAATAACCTTGGAATGGGATTTAGTATTTTTGCATGGAAGCTGGATATGTCCGATTAAAACCCCTGAGAGAGTTTCATAACTTTTGACTCATGAAAGGAAGAAAAGAATGCAAAGCATTTCAAGTGATAATAAAACTCTCAGAAGATAAATAAGCATGGTCTCTAAATTATAAAAATAATTTAGGAGTAGTGCCTTGATCTGCTCATCATCAAAAGGATGATGGGTATGTGCATGACTTGCTTAAGTCCTGTAGGCCTCTGTGTAAAGGGATAACAGAACTGAGCCCCTTTACAATGCACACATGGTGTTCAATGGCAAGGAGTTAGACCAAACCAAAAATGTAAAAGGAAATGAAATGAGATTGATCAATCAAGCTATGGAAATTGGAAACTAATCCATAGAAGCATGTACATGAAAATCTGAATGAAGTGAATGCATGGTTGTTTAGGTGTATGATTGATAGATAAGCTTACCAATGCTCAGATTTTAGTATGAATTAGTATATCATTAAACTGATATGTTCTCTAGGCAGCTTTAAGAATTTACAAAATATTTAATATGTGATTTCACTCATACCAGAAATTTATTTCTGGCCCTATTTGTTGCTTTGTAACATTTGGGGTGTCTCATTTTTATTGAGGCAGCTCTAGATGTTGCTGCAGGAAAGGAAGCATAAGAAACTTGCTTGCATGGATATTTGAAGATTTACTTGCATTTAGAATGCTTAAGGAATATGGCATAAATATTGTAATAAATAAGCCAGGCAAAACTTTATTATGTTTTAAGTATTTCCTGGACTGATATGTGCTTATTTTTCTGTGTAAAGAATATGTAAAAACTTTAGTACTATATGTGTGTTTGTGAGTTTCTGTTTTAAGCAACTGATCTAGATAATCTCTGGTGAAGTATGATATAGGAGATCATGCCATATAAATTGATATGTAGTCATGACTTCCTTGACATTGTCTGAGGAACTTTTAATTGTAAAGTAGAAATAGTTTTAGAAAGAAAAAAAAATAAAGAACATGCAATAAATCTTGTAAAGATTGAGTTGAACCTAGACCGGGCTAACTAGAAAAGCATGATCATGACTTGTAATTGATATAAGTATATGTCAAGCTAAAAAAAGAAGCCAATAATTCTTAATCTGGACATTTAAATTACAGTAGAAGTTTGCATTGCTTTGTGTAGTAGATCCATATGCATTTTTGTAATACTTGTAGGTCTCACAGCACTATGCTTAACACATCTTACTATCTAGATACATGACTCAAGTCTGAATGCATTTGGTCATGACCAACCTGAGGCAGTTTAAAGTAACTTGTAGTCCTGTTTGAAATAGGCATGACCATCACTTCACAACACCTTAGACACTACCACTTATTGTTTAAGAGAACATCAGCTGTCTACCTAATAAGTTCACTTGAGAATTTTGTATTAATTTGATTCATAAGATAGTTTTGATTATCTTGTCCTCAAATATATGCTAAGCCTCCATTTGATATGATAGATTGAGTCTGCATTTTTGTTCAAATGTATTATCTTCACTGCCTGGTTTTTTTGAACTAATTTCTTACCCTGATATCTATCTGACCATATCATATTCTGAGCATTTGTTTTAAAAAGAAAATTGCTTGGGTTTAAAAGCAGAACCCCAGACTAATCAAATATACTAAAGTTGTTTTAAAAGCATCCTTTACTTATCCAAAACAATAAGTGTCAAATACAAAATTACCAAGGTCTGATGTATGGCTTAAAAATCCAGGAACTGATTAACTTGAGAAATAAAACAAGTAGGATATTAGCTGAACAAAATTATCAATTAATTTTGGGTGTCAAGTTCAAAAGAAAAGAAATAGATAAAAATTTCTATGTGACACAAAGTCTCTCAAATATGAGAAACAATGTTTGAATGAGTTTCTTTGCTATTTTAATTACTCTGATAAGCAAAGAACCATTTATATATCTTCATATATATAAATGACATGATTTAGTTAAACACTGGTATGTTTATATTGGTAAGATTTTGGATCTTGGGAGAATAAATTAAGAGAAGTGATCTATTGTAAAAAAAATTTCACTGCAAACAAGTGATCAGAGAAGTGGGTCACTTCAGCCACCATGCTCATGTTACCCGTTGTTCCACCTATTGGGTCTTCTTATTACCTCAAGCTCCAGCATAAGCGTGCCCCTCGTCTCACTTCAGGATTATTTGAGACACCTCGTCTCACTTCAGGGTTATGTAAGACACCTCGTTTCATTTCAGAGTTATGTGAAACACCGTGTCCATAGAAATAATAGGGGAAATGCTGTTGGTACTGGCCCGTCATCCAAACAATTATCTAGCTGTGCCTCTTGCCCAAATCGCCATGTTTTGGACTTCCTCTTGTTGACCATTTACTACCGTTATTAACATAAGTGTGCCCCTCGTCTTACTTCAGGGTTATGCGAGACACCTCGTCTCACTTCAGGGTTATGTGAGACACCTCGTTTCACTTTAAGGTTATGTGAAACACCGTGTCCTTAGAAATAAGGGAATGTTTTTTGGTACAGGTCCTACTTTAATTCTTTGTTTATTAACTTAGATAAATTATTTAAATAAGCCTTTACTTTTGTTCTTACTATCTATGCTTATTAATTTATCCTAAGTCTTAAAATAAGCCTCACTCTGTTCTATTTCTTATTATAACCTTCGTTATAATCATGCCTATTACTCAACCCAAGGTCTAAGTGTAAAAAACTAATCTTCTTTCATCTTATACTCTTTTTAGTTATAAGTAGGCCAATTATCTTTAATTAGTCCAATTATAACATCAATATCATAATTAGGCTCAATTTCAATCTTAATTCTATTTTTATTACAGTCTTTACAATTTACATCTTATCTTCCGTTATTTCAGTATTCTTATAATTTTAATCCATATTCGCGTTTAATCTATTCTAATCCATACGCGAAGAAGAAGGAGAAATAAAAGAAAACCAAAAATCGAAGAAAATCCAAAGCGTAGGAAAAAGAAGTAAATAACGCATAAATAACAGTAAATGAATTAAGATACTGTAAATAAACAGTAAATAAATGGAAAAGCTATAATTAACAGAAATAAACTAAAATTAACTGAAAAGAATAGCTAAAAGAAATAGACTGAAAATAATTCTAAAACCTGTAAATAAACTACTAAAAAGGTTATCCCAAAAATCAGAGTAAAACTACAACTATTGGAAACCCTATTATTTTAAATTACTTAAAGAAATCTAAAATAATTACAATCACTCACTTGTGGTCCTAAGCTCTTCCCTTTTGGTCTTCCCGGATCCACTTGAGGGTATTAAAATATTTTTACTAAAAAGATTCTCTCCTTGGAAAATTATTCTTTTTGGGGTCCTTCCTGAAAAGGTGAACCCAAGCGGAGAAAATCTAAAATGAGAAAAAGTGTTAGGCCTAGGGTTCTATTTATAGGTGTAGAAATGGATCTCGGACAGTTAGATTTGAGGATTGAACAGGATGCAACCACGTCATAGGCTAAATAAGAGCCATCAGATGCAAGAACAGAAGGACTGGATTGGTTAAATGAATGAAAATGACGCGTACAACGTTCGAAAGAATGAAACGAACTTTCGTTCGTTCAAAAGGTGAGGCGGGTCGATCGGGCGGTCGACCACCCTGGTGCCTAGATGACCAGCCGGTCGACCTAGCCCATATTATTTTTCTTTTTCTGATTCTTCTTTATTTTTGTTTAATTCATAACTTGCTCATATTAGCTCGGATTCTGATGTTCTATATATGGAAATTGACTAGAAAATTACCACAGACATAATGGTACAACTCCCGTGGCTCAATTCTGATAATTTCACAAAGTTATTTTATTATTTCATTAATTAATGAACTGATTATTATGGATTAAATTTCGGGTTGTTACATTCTCCCCTACTTAAGGGATTTCGTCCCCAAAATCTCTAAGGATAAAATAATGTACTAAATGTTTTCATCCAAGTTCTACAACCAACTACCCAACCATCATCCATTCATCCATTGTCCTTGAGTTTTTCTAATGAACTTATGTGATTAGTGTAGTGTCTATGTCCCTAACTAATGCAAAAGATTAGGCGGTCCACTGATTCAGTTAACCTTCTTTTATGCAATCATGTCCGTGCCATATGTCCAAATGAATGCAAATTCTCTAATGATAACTGATAGTTCTATATGCGTGCTACGAACATCATCCAAATGCAACAATCATGTGAAAATCATCCATTTTTAGCAACCATGGAAAATAGGATAAAAGAAAGGAGAAGAACTGGGAACAGCGCTTTCGCACACATCCATATGCGTATGCTCTAGTGTCCTAGTTAGGCCGATCCCTAAGAGATAATAGTGCCTAGTGTAAGTATATGCGTCCATAGCATCCACTAGCAAACACTTGCAACCACTAGCATACATCATACATAACATGTTCTAATAACATGCTTACATCAAACCCTACCATCCATAGGTTGAATCCTAAGTTCTACCCTCCCAAAGGATAATAAAAGAAAGAACCTATTCAAAACTAAAGATGGAAAATAGGAAATTCTGAAACTTACTATCGAAAAGATGAGGATAGGAAGTACGAATTTTCTCTTCAGCTTCCCAAGTAGCGTCTGCAACATCATCTCCCCATTGCACCTTCACTAGCGGAACCTCCTTATTCCTCAGTCGCTTGGTGTTTCTTCCAACAATCTTTGTGGGGATACACCGAACTAATGCTTCCCTTTCTACCTCCACCTCTTCCAACTTAGGCTCTACGACCTCCGCTGAGTCATGTAAGCACTTTCATAAGTGCGAAACATGAAAAACGTCGTGCACTCCTGCGAGCCTTTCTGATAGCTTCACTCGATAAGCCATCATCCCAACTCTCTCCATGATAGGAAATCGTCCAAAAAATCTGGGGGCTAACTTTCCATTTGATCCGAGCCTTACCACCTTCCTAAGTGGGGATAATTTGATAAAAACTAAGTCTCCAACCTCAAACTCAACGTCTCTCCTCTGCTTGTCCGCATAAGATTTCTGCCTGTCTTGAGCTATCTTCATCCTTTGCCGAATAAAATCCACTTTCTCCGATGTCTCCCTCACCATGTCAGGCCCCAGCAGCAACTTCTCCGTAGACTCCGCCCAACTTGAAGGTGACTTACAAGGTTTCCCATATAAAGCCTTGAATGGTGCCATTCCTATGGTTGCTTGGTAACTGTTATTATACGAAAACTCCACCAACGCAAGATGCTCCTCCCAAGTTCCTCCAAATCGAAAATGCAAATCCGCAGTCAATCCTTAAGCACCTTATTGACTCTCTTCGTTTGGCCATCTCTCTGGGGGTGATAGAGCATACTCAACCTAAGTTGCATCCCTAAAGCCTCTTGCAAGCTTTCCTAAAACTCGCTAGTAAAAATAGGGTCTCTATCGCTCACTATGCTAGAGGGAACCCCATATAGTCGGACTATCTCTCGAATATATAGGGATGCCAAATAGGATGCCATCCTCTTGCTCTTAACAGGAATGAAGTGGGCACGTTTGGTTAAACGGTCTACGATTACCCAAATGCTAGTATTCCCCTTTCTAGAACGGGGTAAACCATCTACGAAATCCATCAAAATGCTGCCCCACTTCCACTCTTGCACATCTAAAGGCTGATGTAATCCACCGGGTTTCAACTGCTCCGCCTTAATCCTTTGGCATACATGACACTTAGCTACGAACTCTACCACATCCTTCTTCATGCCATTCCAGTAAAACATCCTCTTCATGTCCCTATACATTTTGTCACCACCCGGATGAATAGTCATACGGGAATAGTGTGCTTCCTCTAAAACTGCTCTCAACAAGTCACTAGTGCGGGGAACACAAAGCCTTCCATCTCTCCTAAGCCATCCTTTTCCATCTATGGAAAAACGTTGGAGATGTATAAAGACCTCTCCTCGGCTAATCCTATCCATAATGTCCATGAGCTCCGAACCCTCTCGCTGCCTCGAGCCAATCTGATCCACACGGGTAGGCTTCACTTCAAGCGTAGCTAACAATCCAGAGGTAATTTCCATAGAGAGCTTAAAATCAAAAGTAGAAATAAACTCCAAGCTCTTCCACTCTACGAACAAAGGACTAAGGGTTGCTTTCTTCCTACTCAATGCATCTGCAACCACATTACCCTTGCCAGGGGTATAAGCTTTCTCAAAATCGTACGACGCCAAAAACTCCATCCACAGCTGCTGCCTCAAGTTCAAGTCCTTCTACAAGAATAGGTACTTCAATGACTTGTGGTCGGTGAAAAGCTCAAACCTCTCTCCAAGCAAATAGTGTCTCCAAGACTTGAGTGCAAAAACTATAGCACCTAACTCCAAATCATGGGTAGGGTAGTTCTTCTCATGCGTCCTCAACTGCCTACTATCGTAACATACTATCCTTCCTTCTTTCATCAACGCCGCTCCTAAACCCGTCCCACATGCATCAGTGTATACAGTAAGAGGCTTAGCTCCATCGGGTAAAACTAACACTGGTGCACTAGTAAGGGCTTTCTTAAGCTTCGTGAAGGAATCCTTACAATCTACGTCCCATACGAATGCTTTATTCTTCTTAGAAAGGCACGCGAGTTGTGCCTAAATCTTAGCAAATTCTCTAATGAACTTCCTATAATAGCCTGCCAATCCTAGGAAGCTCTTAACTTTGGTGATGTTCTTGGGGGCCTTCCAATATTGTATTACAATCACCATAGCGGGATCGACAGCCAAACCTTCCTTCGAGACCACGTGCCCCAAGAAACGTACCTCCTCTCCCTAAAAGTGACACTTCGAAAACTTAGCTCTCAAATGATGACTACGAAGTGTGCGAAGAGCCTCCTCTAAATGAGCAGCATGCTCCTCTCTATTCTTGGAAAACACCAAGATGCCATCCACGAATACCACCACAAACTTATTTAGGATCTCCCTAAAGACGCGGCTCATCAAATCAATAAAGTAGGCTGGGGCATTGGTTAGCCCAAAAGGCATAACCAACCACTCGAAGAATCCGTCTGGTGTCCTAAATGCGGTCTTATCTATGCTGTCATCGGCGACCCTAAGCTGATGGAATCCTATTGCTAAATCAAGCTGGGAGAATACCGAAGAACCAACTAAATTGTCAAAAAGATCATCAATCCTAGGGAGTGGATATTGGTTCTTCCTTGTGAACTTGTTTAATTTTCTATAATCAACGCAAATTCAAAGAGAACCATCTGCCTTAGTAGCAAAGACGACTGGTGCTCCCCACTCCGATATGCTCCTCCTTATGAAACCTTTCTCCAAAAGCCTATGGATCTGCTTGCTCAATTCCTTCCTCACCCTAGGTGCCATGTGCCTCATAGGTAATGCTACTCGCTTAGCATTCTCAGTTAAATAAATCTTGAAGTCAATCTCTCTCTTAAGGGTTAGTCCACTAACCTCCCCAAAGATGCTTGGAAAATCTCTGACGACATGAGCTGAATATAGCTCTGCTGAAGATGAATCGAGGGAATATAGGAAACTCAACATGACTGACCCTTGCGGGTCGCAAGAAACCTCGGGAGTCCTACCGCTGCATGTCTCTAGTCTAACGACTCTCCTCTCGCAGTCTAATATAGTTCCACATGTGGATAGCCAATCCATCCCCAAAATCATCCCATACCCCGAAAATCCCAAAACATAGGCGTCGTAGTCGAATTCTACGCCTAGGATAAAATTTTCAAAACCCTACAAACCATAGATTAGTGTGTCGATGCTCCTATGGGGTTTGAAACAACAATGGGGTCTACTACTAAAGAAATGTCTAAGTGCAAACAATCCACAAGAGACCTAGAGATAAAAGAGTGTGATGCTCAAGAATTGAATAGAGTTCGAGTGGGAAAATCAAAAATAGAAATCAAACCTTCAACTGTGACTTTCCTACCTCTATCCAGAATGCTGCCTGAAGGTGCTGCATCTAACGCTTGAATCTGCGTGACCGGTGTACTAGCTCCCTATCCCGTCTGGGGATAATTCCTACTCAAGTGACCGGGCTGCCCGCAATTAAATAACTTTCCCTTCATCTTCTCCCTCTTGTAATCCATGGCGATATGTCCCATAATTCCATAGCTACCACACTTCAATCCTTTCTTAATCTGCTTCTAAGGGCCACCGCCATTCTTCTTCTCTTTATTGTTCCTCCACCATTTCTTCTTTGGACCTTCCGACTTAACAACTTCCTTTGACTCTCCTTCCTTGACTGCATCAGACATAAGCGCCATCTCCACCAAAGGCTCATAAGTAGCTCCCATCGGCACGTGAGTCAACAAAAATCCCTGAAGGGGCTAATTCAATCCCTTTGCAAACTTCATAGCTTTCTTGTGTGGCGTATTCACCAACTACATTCCGAACAACGACAATTCATTGAATTGATTGATGTACTCCTTCACTGACAAACTTCCTTGCTTCAAATTGATAAACCGCTCTAACTGAACACTCTCCTCTGCTTGAGACAAAAACTTCCTATCAAATCGCTCCCGGAATCTATTCCAAGTCACCTCTCTTCCTCCTAACTCAATGACCTCCCACCAATACAAAGCCTCCTCTTTCAGCTGCCAAGATGCTAGCTAAACTTGCTGCTGATCATCCGATCCCAATAGTCCGAATATCCTCTCTGTGTCTCTAAGCCAAGCTCTCGCTTCCACAAAAGTCTCCTTACCGGAAAAAGTCTTTCTACCCAAACTCGCAAAATCCTTACAAAGCTTAGAGAAATCGACGGCAGCAGGTGGGTAGATGGGATTCCCACCCGTTGGTGCTGGGTTAGGGGCTTGCCCGTGCCTCTCTGGAGTTGTGGCTTGTAGATATCTACGAAACCAGGCTAGGATTGGAATGCCCTCGGGAAGGTTCGGGGCATCCGCCATTCAATGAAAAGAAAAGGATTGTTTAGGAAAGAGTCGAAGGGAGATTGAACTGGACTTTTGAGGGGATTTTTATAAAAACTCTTTTATACTTAAAAACTAATTCTAAGAGTTCTTTTCTTAAAACTATTTTTAAAACAAGTTATTATTATTTTTGAAAAATACTTTACTTAAAAATAATTTTTTTAGAAATCCTGCAACCTTAGGCTCTGATACCAAATGTAACACCCCACATCCCTTAGTGTACCTAAAAGGACACACTAAAAGATGTGGTGCATTGTAGGTATAACTAGAACTAGTAGAGACTAAGATTCACAAGACAAAAATATATAAACAGCGGAAACAATTATAATAGTAATAATTTATTTATAACAAAACCTCAGAATTACTTTATAAATCAAATAAGTCGCCAAATACCAAATACATCAAATGTCAAAATAACCTTACACGTCTTGCGAAATAAAATCCATAATATCAATAATATAAGAGTACAATACATCCCTCCTAAAATGCCAGCTCAACAAAAAGAACTAAAAACTGAAACTAAAGGAAAGAAATACATGATAGAATCTCCAACAAGTCTCCAAGAAGCTGCGGTCTACCTTCCTTGCCCCTGATTGCATATGGGGGGGAAGGGAAAATAGAGGAGTGGGTCAAACTAAAAGTCTGGTGAATGATAGTAATTACTGGGATCTTTAAGCAAAGTAAAAGTAATAGACCATACAATAGTTCTAGTATATAAAAGGAACAAAGAAAATAGAGAGAAGGAATAAGCTGGAAATAAATACGAATTAACTAAATTGACATAATTAATTAACTTTGATTGTTTGCACTTGTTTTTGATAGCTTCTTAGATTAGGCTGAATTCCTAATACTACACTTTGATCGGCCTGCTACTCCATAGAATCTACTATGGACCGGACGCTAAAGCTCCCTACGTTGTAGACATTTGTGCATACGAAAGGCACACACTAAGCACTTGGAACTCATAACAATTACTGAGCACCCGAATGGAAGTTGCACGTGTAACCGCCACCATGCTCATGTTACCTGTTGTTCCACCTATTGGGTCTTCTTATTACCTCAAGCTCCAGCATAAGCATGCCCCTCGTCTCACTTCAGGATTATGTGAGACACCTCGTCTCACTTCAGGGTTATGTGAGACACCTCGATTCACTTCAGGGTTATGTGAAACACCATGTCCATAGAAATAATAAGGGAAATGCTGTTGGTACTGGCCTGTCATCCAAATAATTATCTAGTTGCTCCCCTTGCCCAAATCCCCATGATTTGGACTTCCACTTATTGACCATTTACTAACGTTATTAACATAAGCATGCCCCTCGTCTCACTTCAGGATTATGTGAGACACCTCGTCTCACTTCAGGGTTATGTGAGACACCTCGTATCACTTCAGGGTTATGTGAAACACCGTGTCCATAGAAATATGGGAATGTTATTTGGTACAGGTATTACTTTAATTCTTTGCTTATTAACTTAGATAAATTATTTAAATAAGCCTTTACTTTTGTTCTTACTATCCATGCTTATTAATTTATCCTAAGTCTTAAAATAAGCCTCACTATGTTCTATTTCTTATTATAACCTACGTTATAATCATGCTTATTACTCAACCCAAGGTCTAAGTGTAAAAAATAAGCTTCTTTCATCTTACACTCTTTTTAGTTATAATTCTAAGTTATAACCAGGCCAATTATCTTTAATTAGTCCAATTCTAACATCAATATCATAATTAGGCTCAATTTTAGTCTTAATTCCATTGTTATTACAGTCTTTACAATTTACATCTTATCTTCCGTTATTTCAGTATTCTTTTAATTTTAATCCATATTTGCGTTTAATATATTCTAATCCATACACGAAGAAGAAGGAGAAATAAAAGAAAACTGAAAATAGAAGAAAATCCAAAGCGTAGGAATAAGAAGTAAATAACGCATAAATAACAGTAAATGAATTAAGATACTGTAAATAAACTGTAAATAAATGGAAAATCTATAATTAATAGAAATAAACTAAAATTAACTGAAAAGAATAACTAAAAGAAATAGACTTAAAATAATTCTAAAAACTGTAAATAAACTACTAAAAAGGTTATCCCAAAAATCGTAGTAAAACTACAACTATTGAAAACCCTATTATTTTAAATCACTTAAAGAAATCTAAAATAATTACAATCACTCACATGTGGTCCTAATCTCTTCCCTTTTGGTCTTCCCGGATTCACTTGAGGGTATTAAAATACTTTTATTAAAAAGATTCTCTCCTTGTAAAATTATTCCTCTTAGGGTCCTTCCTGAAAAGGTGAACCCAAGCGGAGAAAATCTAGAATGAGAAAAAGTGTTAGGCCTAAGGTTCTATTTATAGGTGTAGAAGTGGATCTTGGACCATTGGATTTGAGGATTGAACATGATGCAACCACATTATAGGCTGAATAGGAGCCATCGGATGCAAGAATGGAAGGACCGGATTGGTTAAAAGAGTGCAAATGACGCGTACAACGTTTGAACGAACGAAACGAACTTTCGTTCATTCAAAAGGTGAGGCGGGTCGATCGGGCAGTTGACCGCCCTGGTGCCTAGGTCGACTGGCCGCTCGACCTAGCCCATATTATTTTTATTTTTATTTTTTTTCTTTTTCCGATTCTTCTTTATTTTTGTTTAATTCATAACTTGCTCATATTAGCTCGGATTCTGATGTTCTATATGTGGAAATTGACCATAAAATTACCACGGATACAATGGTGCAACTCCTGTGGCTCAATACTAATAATTTCACAAAGTTATTTTATTATTTCATTAATTAACGAATTAATTATTATGGGTTAAATTTCGGGTACTTACAGTTCGTGACCTGGTGTTCTCCCCGTACTGTAGCAGTGACGCACTCCACCACCCACCACCGAGCTTCTCGAAACTTCACCAGTAGAAGCGCCTCGATATGTTGAATCTAATTCTGAGCTCCTACTCGCCTAAAACTGCCCACAAATCTCACTGCGTCGAACCCTAACCGAGTTCATGCTCACGACATTAAAGTCGAACCCCATCAATCAAGGTCACACCCATCAATAAGCATACCAAATTGAAGCTTATGCAAAAACATGATTTTTGAAACAAATCTCGTGATTTTTAGTTTAGTGTAGATCCAGAAATAATTTTTTTGAAGTTTTGGTTTCTATTTTCTTTCCTTTTCTTCTTTACTGTTAGTTGCTTGCATTTAAAAGGAAGAAGGTGTAGAATGATTAAAAGGAAATAGGCAGTAGGGTGCTTGATGGAACGGCTGAGATAAAGGAATAGATTGGCTGAAGTGATGGAATGGACAAGTCAATATATAATTATTATTATTTTAAATTCAAATATCTAGATATTTATTTTGAACTCCCATCGAGGCGTGTCGCTAGGCGTTCATAATGTTATACCCCCATTCCGAACGCAATGGAATAAGTTTCAAGTCTTAATTCGATCGTACGGAGAAGATAGCTTTTCGAACCCAATTATTATATTGAATTTTCGATATTAATTCCAACGTGTTTCAATCCCACACGACCAAACGATAACTCCAAACGCTACAAAATTTGAAATCCAATAATAATACACTATTATGGATCTAATGGAACTAGATTCGTCGAATTCTGAGACTGTGCCCCAGATCGCTATTTTTACTCGTCAATTTAAACATGTTATTTTTAAAATCAAGTAAATCACTTTTAAATTCAAATTTAAAATTTTATTTACCTTCATTCTTGAAAATAGAAATTAAATAAGCTTTGAAAATTATATTTATCTAGCCTAGAACTCAAGATTTAGTTATTTACCCAAATATCAATTATTAATTAACAATTATATTATCCAATAAATCATTATATTTGAAATTCAAGTTATTAAATCAATAAAAAATTTCTTTCCAATATTTAAAATTAATTAAATAAACAATTTCAAATAACCCAAAATTCTGGGTCATTACATTCCTTCCCCCTTAAAAGAATTTCGTCTTCGAAATTGCCAAGGTAAGAAGAATGGCCTAAAACCCATTAACTTTCCCAAAACAAATTAGTTGAAACAACTTCCCAAAGTCAATTTATTAAAACCACATTATCACTTTTACTAATTTCCAAATTCATCCATAGATTCCAAATAATATTATTTACTCAACCATTTCAAGTTATAACCCAAAATCAAATTTTAGTTATTAGAAATTTCTCCAAACTTTTCTAACACCTTTAATTTTAAAAAAAAAATTTCGCCAACGTCTCCTTTGCGTGGCTAGATCCAAACAACTACAAACTGCCTCTACTGGCTTAAATGATCAAAAGAAAACAAAAGCCAAGTGGCTCAATCATAAAATCATCACATCCAAACAACAATTTAAACATGTACCATTTTATCAGGCAATCCAATTTTTCTTGATTTTAAATGCCTGCATCTTATTTACCAATAAAATCCAATCTTATAATTCAAAATCATTTTTTTCAGCATTTTCAATTTCCAATATTTATTTCATTAAAACCCGTACGATGTACATATATCATCCATACGCAATGTCAACTCTGATCGCTCATTCGATCACACAATTTCACTTTCGAACTAGTATCGTTCACACGACTCTCTATTGCGGACTCAGATCTGGTTTCTTGATTAGAAACCGTCATTCTCCTTGCGTAGCTATATACTATGATAGAGAATCCTAGAATCAATCAAAAATCCACATCCAGCGTTCGCCGTCGAAAATCGAGTAAAAGATCCTAACTCGGATCGATATAAATTATCTCAAAATTCTGTACTCGAATCTGGATCAAACCGTCATGCGAATAAAATAATATATGTACAACTTATGTATTTATTTCAATTGGTTCTTAGCTATCCCAGTTTCTCTTTTACATATTCATTTCATTTATATTCTCTATTATCATTCACATTTATTCTATTCGCCTTTCTTTGATCCGCATTCAACTATTTTCTTAGTATATTGCCTTCCATACTAAATCCACTTAAGAATTTCACCATCAAATTTTCTTAATTCAATTATAAATATTTTATACAAAAGTTCTTATGGTTATTACCACTTCACAACTAAATTCCTTACCCATCTTAATCAAATTCAATTTCAATTTTCCAATTTCACATTTTATTTTTATCAATCAACATTCCAAACCATATCCAAATAACTAATCGATTTAATTAGTTCATTTATTCATTTATCCCAAATCCAAATAGATTCCATTTCCAATAATTATTTCATTTAGCCTACTTAGACTAAATTTTCAAAGTTCACTTTTATTTAACTTAATTTAAGTTAAGTTCCATTCCAAATCAAATTTCAAATTTTTTTATAAGCTATCAAACTTACTCATATTCCATAAAACATTTTAAATCAAAACTCCAAAGTTTAAACAATTTCTTAAATATTTCAAAATCATTTTTTTGAAATCATACACACACAGAAGATCCCTTGGTATATCAAATCATTCTTTTGCATTTCAAACCAAAACCAATTTTACCAAACAAAACTCTAATTGGTAACAATTCCTCCCTTGGAAACTCGAAAATGAACGTCGATGATGCTGCAGTAATCACTGAAATTATTTTCCAGCGACCAAAGAGAGTTCAGTGTTTGTATTCCTTTAAAATTCCTTTTTAAATATTTCCAATTCAAAAATATTCTTCAAATAATATCACTATTATTTCCCAAGACTCTGAAAAACATTTCAAAACCAACGGGAATTAAATTCCCTAATTCCCAGCCTTCAAACCCTTTTAACAAATCATATTTAATTATACCTTTGGAATTTCATTCCATTTCAAATTATAAATCACATTTACAAAATCACATTTGCATAATTCCATTTCATTATATGAAATTATTTCTTAACTGTTGACTACAATATCAACTTTTATTCAATCACCACAACAACAAATGATAATGGTTTAATATTATCATTTCCTCACAACCAAGCACACCATATATAACTATAATAATCTTCCTAAAAAATTATTCTTTTATATGTAAAAATAATCCGGGTAAAATTATTTCATTTACCCCATTTCAAAACAATACCATGTCGAGTTGCTCTGTTCAAGTGTTTAGAGATCCCTATCAATAACGTTAATTACTCGTATTGACCATAATCCATAAGCAACTAAATAGATCAACTAACACAATATAAAATATTTCATATCCACTAACAAGTACGCGCTCATATCTATTAATACACTCAAACTCATTCTAGGGTGCTACTGACCCTTTCTCTAATGAGTTACTCCATCAAAGCCAAGGTTCTCGCTTAACCTTCAACTTTGATACCAAGTATGACGACCGGGATTTTGGACCCTCGAAAATCGACACTAATACGTCCACTGTATTACATGCCGAGCAATCGAATGCCGGAAAACCCGATTGTTAGGGGAAAAGAAAACGAAGAGGTAGAAGAAAAAGAAACAACAACACAGAATCTAACAAGCGCACAGAACAATATATCATAGATAACAACATGTCTTTATACAAAAAGAACTATAACTGTTACTTATACATTACATCAGCAGAGTACAACAAATAAATAACGCAATACTGGAAAGTTATAATAACTTGTCCTCACTGGTGCTGAATATACAGCCAACAATACATAGCAGAATATAATCAAGTACGTGGAATACGTCTCTGTCATTCAGCTTGTCTCCTGAGCTCCATATCATCCTAACATGAATCTGTAATACTCGGTCTTACTCGAGCATTATAATAAAATAACACCCGAGTCAGTCTGGAAAACCAGCGTGATAAAACACACTCAATTTGAATTATTACTATTTTCAAAATCCTTTGAAAACAAAGGTATCTCGTAAGACCACATCACACATAAACACGACGGGTTTTGTAACAACCCGCATATCTATCGATTTTATATTTAAATATTTTATCGTTAGTCGGATGTTAGTCCGAAAAGCTACTTTTTGCATACGGTCAAATTAGGACTCGAGACCACCCCCATTGAGTTCAAAATGATGTTTGCGATCTTTTTGAGTGTAAACTTCGATATGTTTGGAGATAGTGAAATTTTCGTCACTTTTCCCGCTTGAGACTTTGGTTTGGACTGCACCTTCTTAACTCAGCCCAACCCCCTCTTCTCTTCATCACTTCATCAAATACTTCAAGCTTCTTCAAAAATGGTGGAGGGAAAGAGAAATTAAAACTCCCAACTCAAATTCTATTGCAAATCCGAGATTCAACATCAAATTCAAGTAGAAGATTGTGGATTCAAGCTTTGGATTGCTTCCCCTTGCTTTCAATCTTCATCTTCATCAATTTCGTGGAAAAGGTGAGATTTTTGATCTCACATCTTGCCTATATCTATCTTGGACTGTTGGGAATGATCCCCTATTGTATTTGCATCAATATTTGCATTTGGTTTGGATTGGATTGGCGAAAAACTTCAATTTTCAGCGTTTTGGTGATTTTCCTGGCCTTAAGTCGTTTCTGGCCTTCGCTGAGTCGTCCACGAGTTAAGCCTAAGTCGTGAGTCGTTCACGAGTTAAGGGCTTAGGTCGCGCGCGTGTATTTCTGTTCGTCTGGCCTGAGTCGTTCACGAGTTAAAGGCCTGAGTCGTTCTCGAGTTAAAGTGTTAAGTCGTTCCAGGCGTTGAGTCGTTCTGGGTGTGCTAAGTCGTTCACGAGTTAAAGGCTGAGTCGTTCGCGAGTTACTGGCTTGAGTCGTTCAGGAGCTAAAGGCTTGAGTCGTTCAGGAGCTAAAGGCATAAGTCGTTCAGGAGTTAAAGGCCTTAAGTCGTAGGTCGTTTTGCAGTTAGCTCGCTCGCCCTGGCTTAAGTCGTTAAGTCGTTCAAGACTTAGGTCGTATGACCTTATCCCTTAAGTCGTAAGTCTCTTGCCTCCCTTAAGTCCTAGGTCGTATGACTCTTAAGTCCTAGGTCGTTGGCTTTAAATCGTTAAGTCGTAGGTCGCTGCTTCTCTTAAGTCGCTTTCCTCCCTTAAGTCGTAAGTCGTTCGCGAGTTAGTACTTGGTCGTTTGACCTGTTCTTCTGCTAGCTCGCGTGGCATTCTCCACTTAGGTCGTATGACCTTATCCCCTAAGTCGTAAGTCGTTCGCGAGTTTGTACTTAGTCATTTTACCTGTTCTTCAGCTAGGTTGCACGGCAGTCTTCCCTTAGGTCGTATGACCTACTTCTCCTTAGGTCGTTGGACCAGCTTGCCTTCACTAAGTCGTACCGTGACGGGGCGCTGCCCCGCACCCCGCCGTGGGCGCTGCCCCCTGGACCCCCGCGACCTGAAAACCCGTATTACTCTGCGTAGGCAATCTCGTCTGAAAAACATTGATCAGAATTTCTACTTTGATGGTTTTGGGATTGACTTCTTTGGACTTTACTCACGTCTTCGAACGTGAATTGATTTGTTCTACCATCGTTTTATGACTTGTCACTTTAAAGATATATGAAGGTTTCAATACTAATAGTAAATATCAAAACTCTTTCATCAAAGCGATTTCAACACTATTTTAAGTATCAAAAGTTCGTTTTCTCAAACCGATTTTCAATCTACTAGTATATACAAGCCTTTACTTCACTCGAATGAGAAATCGACTTAAACGACTTAGTAAAACGAGTGGTATGAAACGCTTGCGTTCACTTCGTCGGTTAGCTCTTGGACTTGTTCGATTGAACCCTTTTTGTGACAATTTCCTAGTGAAGATTTACAGCTTGTTCGTAAATATTTAAGTTAAGCAAGTGGTTATGGGACATGAAGCTAAACTCATATATTTACTAACTTGGTGTGATTGACACTTCTTTATGATCGATGATGATCATTTTATGGTTTAGACTAGCAATGTGCGATGTCTCTTCGTCCGTGTGTCGGACTTGCCTTCGGGCCATCCGTGTGTTCGGAAAATTTAAATGGATAGCTTCCATGAGATAACTTCTCGTCCGTGTGTCGGACTTCCCCCTTTTAGTGATTTCTGGATTTCGTGTGTTGATTTCTGGGATTTGTTCTGGATTTCGTGTGTTGATTTCTGGATTTAGTGCTTCACCAACTTTTGTGATTTTCACTGATATGATATCAGGTTTTTGTGTATTGGTGAATTCGTGTGTCATTACCTTTTTATGTGTTTGGATCTTTGAGAAGATTCTTGTGACATTGATTAATCCCTTGTTGATTATCATTTACATACTTATAGTAGTATGCCATCCTGGTTATTATATGTTTATGCCATACCCCTTATCCTATATCATGTCACCTGATATTTATAGTTAGACTGATCCGTTTATTATTTTCTTATAAATAATACTCGGGTCAGACCGAGATGTTACAGGTGCTTCTGCTTGACTTCTCTTCAGGATTATTCTGACTTTTGGTTAACTACTTAGATTAGTAGTTTTTGGATGTACACCTTTGAGATATAGACTCTATGTTGTGTACTTATTCTTTTGTATAGCACGTGATGCTATTCTTTTGTATTATCGTGGATCTTTCTGACCACTACTCTGATGTACACTTTCATGTGTTATATATTTATTCATATCTTCTTCCGCCTTTGTGATATGGATGTCTGTGACTGATTTATGTTATGATTATTTCTATGTTTGTTTTCCGAAGATTATATATAGCCACCGTGTGATAGCTTTGTGTTTGTACCGGTATGTCGGATTTCCTCCTTAAAAGATATGCATTCTATTCTATCTGACGTATCGGTGCTCGCACAAAGAAGTTACATGGATGGTCGCTCCTCCACAGCCTTATTCTCCGCGCTAATTGACAGCACTACATCGTAGTGTTCTTGGTTAGCTTGGGTATAGAGGTGGGGCGTCACAGGTTTTTCCCTTATGATAACCAAAACATTTTATATCAAAATCATCTGATATTATAATATTGTCTAAGTACAAATACTTATTCAAATAGCCGAAATTGTTACATTATTAAATTCCAGCATACTAGGCTCTACAACCAAAACCGTAAAGACACGTATTGGAGAATGGATTCCATACAATGACTAGGCACTGGGGTACCACCTATCACGGTACACATCTAGAAAAATGTACCGAGGACCTCACCGAGATCCCCTACAACATAAGATCGGTTCTACCCCTAACCTGGAGAATACCGAATATGTTACCACCCCTGGTGTTCCCACCCTTATCAAGAGTTCTTTTTCCATGCACGACCATATCCATAATTAATAATATGTCCGAGGGTATCTAAAAAGGTGATAATATACCCTAATTGGGTGCGACCCACTTAGCCTTGCTGCATCTCCCCTGATTTTCAGTCATTCTGGTTGATGAGGCTAGAGGCTACGATTACCTTTTTAAGTAATTTATACTTCGAATGCTCATTGTCCTCCAATGACAATGTACTAATAGCATTCATCCATACAAGTCCATTATGGGTCTGAACGAAACCGATGGCACTATTCCTACTACATCCATTTTGGAATCGTCCTCAGGATTAGCAGCGATTAGATCTTGCACTTCAATGCTCCATCTTCGATTCCATGCTCTTGTCTTCACTTCGAAAACGTATTCGTTGGATCGAAGTGTTTTTCGGATAACTTATCCGATCCCGGTGTCTTCGAAACAACGTTCGATATTTTTGGTAAACTCAACCCAGTTCTTTAGGCAATAAACAGAGGAAAATAAGATTAGAGATCATCTCCTAACTGTTAGTGGATGGATTTCCTTATCATCGTCCTAGAAGAACAAAACGAGCTTATACGTACAATATAGCACCTTCGACGGTAACTATACCATATAATTCTCGTGTTTCTCCTAGATAATCCCAAATTCATGTTTTTGGTCCAGATTTGATAGTCGGTTATTTAACTATCAAATAAACAATCATTCAACCAAAGATTTCATTTCCCACTGAAATCCCTAAGCCTTATTTAATTTAAATTTCAATAAATTAAATCCCTTTATCAAAAAGGTATACAATTATCTTATCGTAATAAGTATGTTCTCAAACCATTACCTTCAAAATATTTGAAAACATTTTAAAATAATTATGGAATGCACCATGCGGTATCAGCCATGGATTCACAGCTCAATGATTATGTCTCTATCCTAGAGAAATCCAAACTTAACTGCAGACAATCACTGCCTCCGATTTCCGTTATGAAAGTATACCATTACTTTCCGAAAACTTTATTTAATAATTAAATATACTTTTAAACAATTAAAATAATTACATACTTTTGAAACAATAATTAATTCTATTTTATAAATAAAATTCTAATCGATTTACAAGACTTGTCTATAAAACTTATAATTCATTTTGACAATTTAAAAATATTTGAATAACTAACTTTCTGAAATATTTTTATTCTAAAACAATTTTTAAATCACCTAGTTTAATAATTAAAAATCCTTATTTTTTTTAAAACAACTCAACTTCTCTATAAAAATATATTTTTCAATTTCAATATAACCAATCTAATATTTATAAATCTCTCTCGATTTATCCCCACTTGATTTACATTCCCAATTTCATAAATCCCTTTTTCACATTTCCAAAGGTAAAATCTATCATTTCTTTTTAAACCAATTTACCCATCTCATTATAAATTCTTACCGTGAATTTATATTTTCAATTTATCAAATGATAATCGTTTCACTCTATTTATAAACAATGTTTATAAATCCAATAGTCTCTTTTCCAGTTTACAACGGTTTCACATCACTTAAATCCACTATAGATTGATTTTTGGAAATTAAATTCCGTTTATAAATCAATTTCTTAAAATAAACCAAACTATATTCCAAACCAACCAAATTTCGATTTTACTTCTATTTCATAATTTAGAAATCTTATTTAAGATCCAATATAACCAATTTTATATTCATTTCAAGATTCCCTTTTTATTTCTCAAATCTATTAAAAATCTCGATTTTTAAAACTCTTTGTATTCAAACAAGTATCACCTAGGATTTATTATTTAAAAATCCTTTATATACATTATTTCCTAAATTTCCATTTAAATTATCACGGAATAGTCAAGTACAAGTCAAACCATTATTTTACCCAATCAATTTCTTATAACTAATCCAAAATTCTATATAAATATTTTACTTCCAAAATCCCTTTTTAATTTCTTTTCAAATTCAAACATATATTTATGATATTTTTTTAATACCAAAATCTAGGCCAGTCTACCATAGCATCCAATAAATTCAAATCATACTATAATCTAGCACAGATTTATCAAACATATCATATATCACTATATATGAAATTAAATTCAACATTTTTGAGGAATCCAATTGGATCCCTCCAACCTGTTTCCCTGCATCCATAGATATTAGATAACATAAAAATACCAATCCCGCTTCGAGGCGGGATATCGCGGTAATATAGTGTCATCCGCTATTATACGGGGCGCATAGGGTCTTATCCGCTAAAATATGCGGGAACATCAATCCAATTACTAATATATATACTGCTATATATATTATAACATCCAACTGATAGTAATAATTATCAAATCATTTAATCAACCAATAATTTAATTTTCAACATTTTAAATTAAACTAGCAATCCAAAAATGAGTGAGATTTACTCACATTGATTTATAGTTGTCACCGAGACGTTCTGTTTTGGAACTAAAACCGCACGACGCCCGATTTTAGTCCAAATTTTGACTGTCTCCAAATCTGACCAAACCAGTTTCATTTCGAAGCTCTCGTCATCACGATCGCAACGCAAAAATTTTTGTCCAAACGAACCTCGTATGAGAGAGATATACATTTTTTAAAGTTAACGATAATTTAATTAAATTAAACACTAATTTAATTTTTATGCTCAAACCCATACCTATATGCAACAAGACCCGGCCCACTATCAAGCCTTTTTCTCCCCCAAACGCCTGTGCACGAGAAACACAAGGAAACCCATTCCAGGCGTGCACCAAATCCCAGCGACATGGAGCTATGCTCCGTCGATTGATGAACGAACAACACCGTTGGCTTCCTCCTCGAACCCGACCTATCCACCATCACCACGACCGTGCCGCACCACCGAGATGTTTTGCGACCTGGTGTTCTCCCTGTACTGTAGCAGCGACGCACTCCACCACCCACCACCGAGCTTCATGAAACTTCACCAGTAGAAACGCCTCGATATGTTGAATCCAATTCCGAGCTCCTACTCGCCCTGTTTATATAGACAAGGGCGGACAAGAACGAATGGACATACTGAATTGGATCGAAACGATAACGACCCGAAAAGCCCGTTTCGTTTTCGAAACGGAAATAGGTCATCCCATATATCAAAATATTTTTTTTTATATTTTTAAACTCAATGGAACTAGTTTCAAACCCTAATTCCATTGTATACAGAAGTTAGCTTTCAAAATCAAATTATATTCCTTTAAATTCTTTTAATTGATTTTTACGCGTTTTGAGCCCGCACGATCAAACGATAAGTCTGATCGCTACGAAACTTGAAATACTACAATAATTCACTATTACGGATCCAAAGAAACTAGTTTCGTCAAAATGCGAGATAGTGGCCAAAATGGCTAATTTTCACGTTAATTAAATAAATTATTATTAAATTGATTTAATCACCTTTAAATTCAAATTTAAAAGTTAACAATTATCATTCTTAATTACATAGAAATTTATAATCTTTTAAAATTTAATATTCCATATTAATCTTAAGATTTAAACGTTACATTATTTTCAACGTCAAATTACAACTGCAATAAATTTATTAATTATAATTTAAATTCTAATAAATTCTTTTATTTTGATTTCCAGTCTTATTATACAATCAACAATACCCTATGAATTTTATTAACATAAGTTTACATTTTATTACATTCATATTCTACAATTTCATCTTAACTCATATTAACTGCAAAAATTAATTACATCAATTCACATTGATTTCCAAATTAATTTCAAAGGATTAAATAATGAAATGATAATTAAACAATTATTACACAGTAATAACTCAAACACATTTCTATGTTTATTGTTTACAAATAAAGCTAATAAATTCACATACTAATTAATTGATTTCATATTCTTTAATAAACCTATTCTAATTTATAACATATAATTTCAATATTAAATCCAACATTTAATTTATTCCTTATTTACAATTATAACCAAATTAACTTTACAATTATATCAATTGATTGAAATTACATTAAAGTAGTTATCAATTAAATTAAATCAACATTATTAAATTACATTCTAATTATTTTTCTCATTAATAAATCACAAATTTTAATTTCTTCCAATAATTCCAAAATCTTATTAAGTTTAATATTTTTAATTATCGAAAAATACGGGTCGTTACAGTTTTCAAAGATTTTGGAAAAAGGTATTATTATTTTTTGGAAGTATTTGCAAATAGAATGTTTCAAAATGTTTTCAAAGGGATTGAAAGAAATGTTTTAAAAGGAATTTTAAAAGGGAAGTAAGTTCTGTACTCCTCTCTTCTGTCGTTGGAAAATAATTTCGGTGATGACTGCGCAGCATCATCGACATTCATTTTCGAGTCTCGAAGTGGGGGAGGCCTCTTAGTAGCTTTGTTAGGCATTTAGTTCGATAAACAGATTTTGATTTAAAATTTCTAAATAAATATGATTTGATATATAAAAGATATGAGTATATATATTATTTCAAAATGATTTGAGATGAACCCGGTATTTGAATTCTTAAGTTCCTGTTAATTCATGATTTCCAATGGTAGAAATAAAGTGAAATTTTAATAGTTAGAAACTTCTAAAATGAGAAATAAGAAATTAGAAGTTAAGTGTTTAATGAAATTGTAAAGAAATTGGGAATTTGTCACTTGTAAATTAAAAGATAATGAAAATTTAGAAGATGTAACTATTGAACATTGTTGTTAACTAAAATGAATAAGATAAAATTGTATAACACTCAATTATATTCTAAACATATATAAAACTTACCATAAATATTTAAAAAGTTGAAATGTTAAATATGAATATGTAACAGAATATTATACGAGTAAAAGCTTAATAACAAAAATGCTCCAAAATGAACATATGTTTATAAATGAAGAATTAAGAGTACAAGGAATGTATAAACATAAGTTAATGTTTTGAAATGCTAAAAATTAAACTGAATAGTAAAAAGTGAATACTATTTAAGTAAATGATTATAAACTTAAGAAATTGTTGAAATAATTCATAAATAGTTTTAATATTAAATGATGTTATACATGAAGAAATAAATAGGAATCAAAGAATAGAGAAACTTAAGTATGAATTGGTTCACTAATTAATATTAATACTAAATGGAAATCAAGTATATAAGTAAATATTAAATGTGAATTAAACTGCAATGAAATGTATGTAATATTTTAATAATGGATTCATTGATGATTTCAAATAGTGAATGGAAAAATTTTATGTAAGTAAATGAATAAAAAATTGACATTGTATGAATGAATGAAAATAAATGGAAAGTAAATGATGTGAAAAGAAACCAATAGAATTAACTTAACTAATATTTAAAATTCTATGTTGTTTGGCTTATGGGAAGTTTGAGAAATGATATTTCAAATCGTTTGAGGTTGTATGAATAATCTATTAAGTGATTACCAAAGGCTATTGAGCGTAAGGTACACTTGGTAGTTTATTTATTACCCTTGTATGATGAAAAGTTGCTGCACCTGAACAAACCATTAGTTTTTTATTGCTATGGTAGTTTATTTATTACCCTTGTATAATGGTTGTACTGCTTTTGTTTGCATATGATTATTATTTATGTTGTATTATTTGTATTATTAATTGAAACAACTAAATATTACTCTTTTTACATAGTTTTAACTCTTTTTGTAACGACCCCAGATTTTAATTTAATTTAAATTAATAATTTGTTGAATTTTTGAATAAAAATTGTAAATTTAATCGATTAAAGTGATGCGAGTTTCCCCGGATCTCAATAAATTTTGTATAAATCATTTAAATTTAAAATTATTGTAAATATTTGTATATATGTATATAGAATGATAACAAAGAAAAGTAAAACAAAATCATCCCAACACAATCAAATAAAAGTAAGAATTGTTACATTGTAAAGTAAATAGAACTAGAACAATTTTAACAACATATTAAAATAGAATATCAATTTTATTACAAAGCCATAAGATAAGAAAGTAATCAGACTAAAGCAAATAAAGATAAGTGTAAACACATACAAATATGGGTTAGCTTCCAAAACCATAACAACAAACTAGACCACACATTTTAAACATATATTTAGTAAACATACAAAATTAAGTACCTATGTACACACATAATTTAATAGTATAGGCTGTAAACAATAAAGGGAACAAGGCATTGAATGCCCTTGCCTCTAGTACACTATATGGTATGTATCAACCGAGTAAAACAAATAAAAGCAAGATCTTAAGTACACAATATTATACTTATCAGCCACCAACAAAAATCTGCATAGCCCCTAAAAAAAATATCACTGATCAAAACTAGTACAAATCTATTCCCTATAAGCTTTCTTTTATATCAGCATGTACACTTCTTTTCTCATATATCTACTTATCTCCATTTCATTTCATTTATTCAAAGCCAAGTAAAACTGAAGTTAACATCATTTTTAAACTAAAACAAAATTTCAATTTAAAACAATCATACAACTCAAACCAGAGAAGTGAATCAAAGAATCAAGAAAAGACTTCAGATTTCCAAATTTCAAAGCCTGTTCAACATAAATGATAAACTCTGTTCTTCCATTCACTGTGAGCAAACTCTCAACCTTTAAATCTTTTGATACTGCTGTAACAACCCGTGATTGCGGTTACCAAATAATAAATTAAAATTGGGATTTTAATTTAATTGGAGCTATTAATGAATTTTTAATGTGGCTAATTTGTTCAAAATTTAGTCATTTTGAATAAATTAATATTTTTAGGCTTAAGTGTAAAATGGAGCATTTCAAGGAAATTAATTAGGGAAATTTGTAATTTATATTATTGCAAGATTTTATATGTGTAAAATAGTGCAATATTTGATTTGGGAAATTAATTTGCAATTTATTTGCAAAATGGTGATTTTGGCTAATATTAACTATAAACGGTGTTTTGGAAAAATTAGGGGTTAAAATGTAAAATATTGTTGATATAGGATTTTATGAAATGGCTAAAAGTAATTGTTAACATGTGTTCATAATTTTCTATGGTTTGAAATGTATTTAGTAATTTGTAAGTAGAGTGTACTTAGAGAAAATTGCCTATTTATGTATGCACATGAATAATACAAAGTCCTAATGGGTATTAGATCCAATAACCCTAACCATTAGCCTATAAAGTATCTTTTACTCTCCCATTTCAGCCAACACTTCATTTCATAACCACTAAACCCTAATTAGAAAGCTCCAAAACCTAGTCATGGCCTCCTAAGCAAGACTCCAATCTACACCAAATCAAAGAGAGTTAATCCAAACTACTAAAAGAGGTAATGGCAATCACAAAACCCACCTCTAATTCATTCTTTGATTTCTGAAATAAATTAGTAATCATTGTTTTTGTTCATTTTCATTGACTCAAGCTCTTTGATCTTCATCTTCTTACTTGAGGATTGCTAATCTTGGTGGTTGATCATTCCCTTGCTTAGTGAAAGGTAATTACTATTGATTAGTGATTATTGCTAGTTAAAAATTTGGTGAAAAATGTTGTCAAAAACTGAAAAAAACAGTCCTAAACCACAAAAATCAACAAAATCAGCTGGCTGGAATTCAACCTGGCTGAAACAGGGATCAGAAAGCCAGGAGCAGGCCTGGGTTGCACCCAGGCTACTGCCCAGGCACAGCAGGCCAGCCCTTAGTGGGCTGGCGCCCAATAAACAGCGCGGGTCCGCACTAGGCGGCCCGCTAATCTTCCCAGCCCGCATGGGCTGGGACAGGGTTCCCAGCCCAGGCGGGCTGGGACCTATGTGATCCCAACCCGCATGGGCTGGGACTGGTTCCCAGCCCAGGCGGGCTGGGACCTAAGTGATCCCAGCCCGCATGGGCTGGGACAGGTTCCCAGCCCAGGCGGGATGGGACCTAAGTGATCCCAGCCCGCATGGGCTGGGACAGGATTCCCAGCCCAGGCGGGATGGGACCTATGTGATCCCAGCCCGCATGGGCTGGGACAGGGTTCCCAGCCCAGGCGGGCTGGGACCTAAGTGATCCCAGCCCGCATGGGCTGGGACTTGTTTCCCAGCCCAAGCGGGCTGGGACTTGAGGGAACCCAGCCCGTGCGGGCTGGGGCTGGCTGACGCGGGCCGAATCCCGCGTCGAAAAAAAGAAAAAAAAAAAGAAAAAAAAACTGCATCCAAACTGTCTGTTTCCAGATTTTTGCCTCCATTTCGCGATGCCGCCATGATCGCATCCGAAGTCGGAATTTGACGTTTTTGGTCTCGTTGGAAAGGTTGAGTTTCGAACTCCATCTCTGTAAAATTTAGGCATCATCGGCATTTTTTGGTACTTCGAATTTCGTGTCGAAGTTGAACTCTTGTCGTTGTTTGTAAACAGTGTGAATCTTGTTCTGGGTCCAACTTTGAGACGTCGCTGCTACTTCGTCTCAACTCGGATTCTAGAAATTCTTTTTGCATCTTATAGTAGGGATGTTGGACTATATGCCTACCAGTTTTCATGTCATTTGGATTCAGTTTGCTAGTCCAAATAAATTGCCGAACTTGGGTTCGCAGCAGTTTTTGAATGGTCAAACACTTAGAATGAAAATCAAATATCCCTTCTGTTTCCAGCTTTTGAGCGCCACTCCGCGATGCCGCCACGTTCGCATCGGAAGTTGGAATTCGACGTTTTTGGTCTCTTTAGAAAGGTGGAGTTCCGAACTCCATCTCAGGAAAATTTGGACAACATTGGAGTTCGTTTGGTACTTCGAATTTCGTGTCGAAGTTGAACTCTAGTCGCTGTTTGTAAACAGTGTAAATCTTGTTCTGGGTCCAACTTTGAGACATCGCTGCCACTTTGTCTCAACTCGGAATCCAGAAATTCTTTTTGCATCTTAAAGTAGGGATGTTGGACTACATGCCTGCAAATTTTCATGACATTTGGACACAGTTTGCTGGTCCAAATAAATTATCGAACTTGAGTTCACAGCTGTTTTTGAATGGTTACAAACACTTAGTTTTGATGATTTTCTGGTTTTCGTCGATTTCTTTGAGATTTGTCTCTGGATTTCGTACAC
The DNA here is from genome assembly GCA_030737815.1 of Allium fistulosum. Taxonomy (NCBI): domain Eukaryota; kingdom Viridiplantae; phylum Streptophyta; class Magnoliopsida; order Asparagales; family Amaryllidaceae; genus Allium; species Allium fistulosum. Next base: position 99,027,826 of record CM060905.1, read on the forward strand.
GGGCTTTATAAAAAGGTTTTAAAAGGATTTTTCACTCCAAAATGGCTTTTGAAAATTATTATATAATATTATTTTAATTATTAAATTAACTACTCCATAATAGGAGACCTTTCAAAAGACCGTTTTAAAAGTGATTTCGAAAATCAATTATAAATCCGTTTTACACCATTATTTTCTATAATAAAAATCTCACACTCACTTTTAGCACGTCGAGCGAAGTGGAAAGGTGCTTAAACGGTTAGGAAATCTCCGGCCTATGGAAACCGTGTGTATTTTCTTTCCGGTTAATCCCCGACCTATTCGATTGATCGTTTTGACCTTTGGGTCTAGTTTACCGATGATATGAGGTAGACTTTTTATTGTTTGGAGTGTGAGCTTGCTATTGGTTAGGAAACCGTTTAGTGCGAACGTGGGGTATGGGACTCATTATTAACACTTTACGGGTTCCTCTCCAAGAAGTTAGTGACACATTTGCCTCTGGGCGGCCAGTACTGGACCTCTGGGTCACCATGCCTCTGGGCAACCGTCTCTGGACACCTGCTCTATGGAGCAGTTTACTTTTCGTCGTGTGCCTCTGGGCCTTTATCCTTCTGGGAAGGATTTCGCCGTTTCGCGCGTTCCGCATCTGTGCGAGTGATCGATCACAACTTTACAGTACTTGGCAACAACGACTCTGGTCGGTGCACGTGCAAAACTTGTATTATCTGATGATTTTTATATCCATTCGAGTACCGCCATTCGGCGTTGGTTCTATGGAACCATACGATGTAAGTGCGATTACCTTGTGGATTCACAGTGTCTCTGGACACTGCTTTTCAGTGTTTGATTTCATTGATTTTTCAGTATATCCCCATTGCTCTTTGGAGCATCGATCTTTGCTTGGGCATTGATTACAGACTCTGGTCACTCTTGGGATTATTGCCTATGGGCATCTTTTTATAGCTTTGGCTACGCCGATGATATGAGGCGATTTTATTTATTCTACACTTTGGTGTTGATTTCTCTTTGGAGATTTTTATTGTTTATTGATGATTAGGGATCGTCATTATATTCATGTGGTTCATAATATACTTCTCTTTGGATAAGTACTGTTTTACTTATGTACCGCATTGTTATATATCTCAGTTATTACTGATTGTTTAGCTAGCCTGACCCGAGTGTTTTCGCTCGGGTCAGACCGAGTTGTTTCAGGTTAGGTCTCTGGACTTAGCTTCTGTGCTTCCGCTTGGACATTATCTGCTATGCTGATAGATAGCGCTTTTATTTGTCCACTATTCCGCTACTCTCTTATTATTCAGACTTTGATATGTACATATTTTTGACTCACATGTGTGAGCAGTGGCTTTGTACCCACTTATGATATTTGGATCTGTATTGATGATGTTTTGTTCTGGGATTTTATATCTGTTATAATGTAACGTCCTAGATTTTCGCGCTCGAAAATCGACATCCATACTTTACATCGTACTCGAATGTCGTAGATTCGAGCGTTCAAATCCGAGTCGCCGGAGCTTATAACACAGTTAAGTAAATATCACAGCGGAAATAAAAGAATATAGATATACAATATCTGATGCAATATCCAGATACAATGATGATACAATGAATATATATATACATCAGAGATATGATACAACAAATAGCAGCGGAAAAGAAAAATAGATAACATCAGCAGCGGATAATCTTCATCTCCAAAGCACAATCCAGAAATAGCTCGAACTCCCAATAACGAGGCACAAAGATAAGCAAGTGCAGTCTGATCCAAAGACTGAACCAACTCCAGAAAATCTACTAAACCTGAATATCTGAAAACCCCAACTCTAGACTGCTCGTGTAGGAAATTATGAGCACCCAGAGTTTAGGAAAGGAACAATAAACTCCGGATCAGTCATGGGACTGGTGTGAGCAACAAAAAAGTTTATCTTTAAAACAAATAGCAAGAGAATTTAAAGTAAATTCGCAATGCTTTTGGAAAATGAAACTACCATAAGACCTCCCACCACACACACAATGCAAACGCAGAATTGGAGGAGATTTCTTCTTATGATAGTCAAAGATGTTTACTACGCAAAAATCAAATCATTTGATATTATTACTAGTGCATAGTGCAGAAAACAATTTCGAAAGTAGAATATAAATCTTAGCCAGCATAGACATTTCGCACTTATGCCTACTATAGCTACCATGTTCAATAGCAGGTTACCACCACATTGTTTTGTTTGGATTTCCAACAAATGGTCAGGCTAAGGAACTTCCTATTCCACGAAAGAAACGCCTCTGGCGGGACGTTCCGAGAACCAACTGTTCTCTGCCAAACAAGGCCGGCAACCCCTTTTCCCAAGGGATAAAAGAAACCTCAGATATGCCACCCCCGGTCCTTTGGGACCTTTAACCGAGGTACCTCTAATCCAACATCACACGTCATAAATAAAGTGTGTCCACATGAGTAAGTATCTGGGCTCCATACCATGATACTACCCTTTTCCAGAAGGAATGGTCATACCCTAGGGGAGCTACCCCTGAAAACCTTGCCGCACAATTCCTGTTTCGACCATTACCGGGTTGTGAGGCTCGACGAAGTCTCGTCCACAAAGCTACGCTTTTTCAAAAAGCCACGCTTTGGGTCAACAAATGATCAACCTATGATCACAAAGATAAATGATCAAACAAATGATCATATCACAAATGATCAAACACTGATCATTTCACAGCAGCACTCAGCATGCCACATTACCAAATTGGGATATATCGCTGATAAATTTCAACTACATAACCTCTGAGCTCGTATGTCTCAGAGAAGGGTGTTAAGCTAAGAGAATAAATTCTCCGCCACCAACAGAAATGTATTTGAAAGAAATCAGCTTTATATCTCAAAGTGTAATGTCAGACATGTATCCATACAAGTCTGTTCCGGGATCGAACAGAACCGAAGGCACTTCTCACGAAGCCCTTGCAAATCCGGATAATTTCCAATCACGTCCGGACTTCCTGTCACAAAAAGAGTGATATAAATCTCTATACCGGAGCAACTCAGTGCAGAGACATTCGACAGGTTGTCCTTTCATTTTCGAAAATATCCGGTCTTCATCACCGGTCTTCAAATGCGATCCATATACGACGTATCACTATTCGGAATGGGTTATACGACCCAAAGGTCCTTTCCCGGCTAACCCGAATAGTGAGCGCAATATTTAAAAATATATGGATATTGGGATTTCAATTAAGTCACAACTTATTACCCAAAATCTTTCTTCTCAAATGGTTTAACAAATTACCATTTTAATCTTTTAAATAAAAAGATTCATTTTAAACAACATTCAATGGTTTAAACAATTTCCACATTTTTATCTTTTAAACAAAAGATTCATTCACAGATTTTCCAAATCAATTTCCATTTCAATTTGATTAACTTGTTAAATCATTAAAACAAAGATTCAACTTATATCTTTCAAAACAATTTCATTTCGAATGGTTTAAACAAATCATCACTTTAAATCTGTTAAAAATAAACAGATTCAATTCATAGCTTTCAAAAAGAATTCATTCATAACTTGGAAAATCATTTTTCAATTTAATCTTGAAATTCCTTTACCTAAATTGGAATTTCATTTTTTTTTTCTGAAAGCTTTTATTCTTTGAAAACAAACAGTTTTCATTTTGGAAATCTGATTCATTTATACGAGTTAAAATCCTTGGTTTAAATTCAAATTCCCAACTTATACTTTTAAAATGGTTTAATTCATACAAACACATTTATATCATCTTTAATCCCTAGTTTCAATCATAGGATTCAATTTCAAACTTGAATTCAAATTTAAATCTAATTATTTAAATTTTCAAAACTCGATTAAGTTATTCAAAATAACTTTTATCCTTGAAAACTCATTTCAAAAGCTTTTCACTTTAAACCGAAATTTCTAATTTCAAAATCAGTTGAAATTAAAATTTCCATTTCAAAAACATCAAATTTAAATTATTTGTGACTTAACCGATTTCCACGTGAAATCCATATTGTGTGTTAAAGGTGTGGTCCAGGGGTTTAACACAATAGTGCAACATAATGAATCATCACATATCAGAATACAGAAATATAATTTGTGACGACCGCCCATGACCCCTGCACCGAATCTAGAGATAGTGCGCTGTAAAGTGTGCCAGGCGACCATGGACGATTGTCAGGGTAGATTAAAGCAACAGAATCTATCGTATTACTCACAGCGCATGGACAAAATACAATAGAACATATGTATAGTGAAGCTTTACAGAACAAAATGACATCGTATAAAACTCCATAATAGTTGAATACAAGCATTCACATAGTCAATACATCCAGCCTCACTACATATCTCTCAGAGAATACAAAACAGCGGAATATCCAGTACATATAAGAAGATAATATGCAACCCTCCAGCTCGTCTTCGGTATCAGCATCGTGAGAAGAGAACAGCACCTGTCACCTGCTACCTAGTATGCCCGTCCCAAAATGGACGAACAGCCCAAGGCAATAAGAATTAAAAACATAAAGCCTTGAGTCAGACAACAGTCTTAGTGAGCAGTAAATTAACTAACAACATACCAAAAGAGCATAAAGGAAAAGGAATAGGAATACAACCCTCCCACTCCAACCTCATTCTACAGTGATAGCCCCCAGACACACACTAAGCAGAAGCAAACATAGCAGAGCATACAATTTAAAATAAAGCTACTGTCACTCGAGTCAAGGGCGATGTTTTCCAAGTACCAAGGCCTAAATCAGATAAGCACCCAGAAAATACCGCTCTTGAGTCCGAATGACGATACAACCAAACATCCATGACTCTGGCTATCACTGTTATCATTGCTTCGATATCACCGTTAATTGAATGACCGGCACATTCTTTCAGCCGTCCGTCAAGGGCTAATGAAAACCCCGGTTCTAGACATAACTCCCGCACGTCGTCGCAGCCCGTGCCTAGGACTATCGAATCTGCCCAGAGTACTCGACCATCAACAGTTAGCCGTTGGGACTATCGAATCTGCCCAAACGTACTCTTGCTTAGAGCATGCTAGAACCTTCAACAACGATGCTATCCAAGCCTCCTAGTCATCCTCCTCGACGACTATTCTCATATCCATTCATTATCCTCAACTCGAATCATATCACCGAGTTATCAACATGCTTGGAATGATCCCGTCTGGATTAGACCAAGTCTTCATCACATGATTGCCTCGCTTCATTACATCCTCGCAAAGCCTCATCTCATCATCACATCATCAAATCTATGCATAAGAGCTTCATCATCCCGCTACATATGCCACGAGCAGCTTTTCCAATTCAAGAGCCTTGCCCTTAGCTTTTGAATCATCTTCGATCTAAATCTAATCATCAATCATCTAGTTCATAACAAGCAATCAAATCAAACATCAATCCAAGCAATCAAGCATTCAAATATGATCTAAGTAGACAATTATAACAAAAATGGCATTTTCGTAATTAAAGAGTTGAAAGTCCAATAAGCATGAAAACATGGATTATATCTCTACAAACTTGATGAATGAACTTGCATAGGTTAACATATGATAAAATGGATGCAACATCATCATGAATAATGGATCTATATGGATCTACACTTTGGATGAAGAAAATGCATGGAAATCTCTATTTTAACACCAAATCGAGCCAACAATCCGATATACTCCTTTGGATCCGTGTGAGAGATAATCACCACTCACCAAATCACCTAAACAATCCAAAAGATAACAACTTCAGATCTGGACAGCGAAGAACTGAGCTAGATCTATCACAAATTCGCCTCAAATGAAGAAATCTCTCTTGAAAAGATGAAGATCTTTAATCTAAGCTCTTGAATCTTCAATCTTGATCTTCGATTTGGATGAATGGAAGCACTAGATTAGAGTGGAGAAAAGAAGTGAAGAAGTGTAGAAGTCGAGCTCTCAAAATGGCAGCACTTCGTCGCTTCAAAAACCGGTGCCAAAAAGTGAGCCAAACCCTTCTATTTATAGGCAGATTTTTAAGTCGTCCGCCCCTATAAGTCGTTGCCGACCTAACCCTCTGCCGACTTACGACCTACCGACTCACAACTCAACACACGCTGCCGACTCAACTACCTACCGACTCACAACTCAACACACGCTGCCGACTCAACTACCTACCGACTCACAACTCAACACACGCTGCCGACTCAACTACCTACCGACTCATAACAGGGTCCCACGACCTAACCATACTTAAGTTGCTTACGACTTAAGTCCTAGCACTAAGTCATTCACTACTAACCCGCTAACTCGTCCCAGTCCTTAAGTCATAATCTCTTAAGTCGGTCATTCCACTGAGTCGCCCCACTGACCTAAACCCACACAAGCTAACTCTAGGTCGTCCCTTCCTATGAGTCATCAACTCTTAAGTCGGCTGACTACTTTAACTCGGCCACACTGTTAAGTCGGTCTTCCCTTAACACGCTCACCTTTTTAGGTCGGTCACCCCACTAGGTCGCTTACCCCGGTAAACCGCTAACTACAATAAGTCGGAGAAACTCTTAGGTCGTCTAAATCTTAGGTCGGTCCATCCTATGAGTCGTTAACTCGGTACAACCTTTAAGTCGCCCCAAACTGTCAACCGACCTAAACCACTCCCCTATCTACCTTAGGTCGTCACCAACCTACACCTTAGTCATTAAATCGCCCAGACTTGTTGCTTAACTCGTCCAAAACTCCTAAGTCGGCTACGACTTAGGACTTAAGCAAAATCCTGCCAAAACCTGAAATGACTTAACAACAATACAACCAAGGGTCAATCATTTTAGAATGTTTTGATCCGTAAAAATACGGGTCGTTACATTCTCTCCCCCTTAGGAATTTCGCCCCCCGAAATTCCAAACAAACAAGGCAATCGAAGCTATTCTGTACGCCTATCATCCATAACAATCAACAAACCATGCATCCAATTCTAACTTAGCGTACAGAACTCTAAGACTTAGAACAAGTTACAATATCGCGAGATGACACGACACCTTAGGGCCATACCTCGAAGAGTTCAGGATGAGCTGCTTTCATCCTCTCTTCCACCTCCCACGTACAGTCGTTATCATCATCACTCCATTGTATCTTGAGCAACTTAACCACCTTCCTCCTAAGCTGTTTCGTGTCAGTTTCAACAACACGAAGCGGCTTGCGAGGTCTTCTATCGACTGGATCAACTTCTAAGTCTTCACAGCTATCAGCAGAAACTACCGTACTCGAGTCGTGCACATACTTCCGTAGATATGATACGTGAAAAACATTGTGCACCCCCGACATCTTCTCCGGTAACTCCAATCTATAAGCGAGCTTTCCAATTCGCTCGATGATCGGGAATGGTCCAACAAATCTCGGAGTCAATTTTCCTTTCTTCCCGAATCGAATAACATTCTTCAGTGGAGAAATCTTCACAAAAACCATATCTCCTACGTCGAATTCCAAATCCTTTCGACGTTTATCGGCATAACTCTTCTGACGGTTTTGGGCTGCCTTCATTCGTTGCCGAATGACCTCTATACAATCTGAAGTCTGCCGGATCATCTCTGGCCCAAGTATCAGCTTTTCTCCAGTTTCCAACCAACATGCCGGAGAGTTACACGGCCTTCCATACAATGCCTCATACGGTGCCATTCCAATGCTTGACTGGTAACTGTTGTTGTATGCAAACTCCACCAAATGAAGGTGATCTTCCCATGATCCTCCGAAATCCAAAACACAAGCTCTGAGGAGATCTTCCAAAACTCGGTTGACCCTCTCAGTCTGACCATCTGTTTGAGGGTGGTAAGCTGTACTCAAACACAACTCGGTTCCCAAAACTTCCTGGAAGCTCTTCCAAAATCCACTAGTGAACAATGGGTCTCGATCGCTCACTATACTCTTCGGAATACCATGAAATCGAACTATCCACTTAACATACAACTCAGCCAACTTTGATGCAGTCCTAGTCGATCGAACAGGAATGAATCGTGCACTCTTAGTCAGACGATCTACGATGACCCAAATCCCTTCATTTCCCGTTCTGGTTCTAGGCAATCCATCGATAAAATCCATCGACACTTGTTCCCACTTCCATGTAGGAACTTCTAATGGCTGAAGCAATCCACTTGGCTTCTTCTGTTCGGCTTTTACCAACTGGCAGTTCATACATTTGGAAATAAAATTTCCAACATCCTTCTTCATACCTTCCCAATAGTAGGTTCTCTTCATATCCCGATACATCTTATTTCCACCTGGATGAATTGTCAACTTCGAGTGATGACTTTCCTTCAGAACTTCACTCCTCAATTCATCTACATCGGGAACAACTAGTCGTCCTTGCTTCCGAAGCCAACCCTCTCGATCGACCTCGAATCCTTTATCCTTTTCTGGATCCAATCCAGATTCCAACCCATGGATAATCTTGACAAGCTTATCATCTCGCTTTTGGCCCTCGCCAATCCTTTCCACAAGAGTGGGTCTTATTGATAAGTTTGCCAATATCTCAGGTTCCAATTCGCATCTAGGCCTGAAGTCAAATCCAGCTAAATACTCGAGACTCTTCCATTCTGAAAACATGGCTCCCAAGCCTGCATGTCTTCGACTTAACGCATCTGCCACTGCGTTACCTTTTCCCGGAGTATAAGCTATACCAAAATCATATGATGCCAAAAACTCTAGCCAACGTTGCTGCCGAAGATTCAAATCCTTTTGGGAGAAAAGATACTTCAGCGACTTATGATCCGTAAACAACTCGAATCGAACTCCCAATAGATAATGTCTCCACATCTTCAGAGCAAATACAATCGCCGCTAACTCCAAATCATGAGTTGGGTAATTCCTTTCATGTGGCTTTAGTTGTCGACTAGCATACGCAACAACTTTATCCCTCTACATCAGCACTGCTCCAAGTCCAGTACCACATGCGTCGTTGTAAACCACCATCTCATCATTCCCACTTGGAATAGTCAAAACAGGAGCACTCGTCAATCTCTCTTTCAGGATTCCGAAAGCTTGCTCACACTTAGCATCCCAACTGAACACTTGGTTCTTCTTCGTCAATCCTGTTAACGGTGCAGCTACCTTGGAGAAGTCTTTGATAAACCGTCGATAATATCCTGCTAAACCAAGAAAACTTCTCACATCAGATGCATTCTTAGGTCTAACCCAATCCTGGATTGCTACCACCTTAGCGGGATCAACCGCTATTCCACTTCCAGAAATCACATGGCCTAAGAACCTCACTTCACTCTTCCAGAAGTGACACTTTGAAAACTTAGCCTTCAGCTGATGTTTCCGTAAGATTTCCAAAACAATACGCAAGTGCGTCTTGTGCTCTTCTTCAGTTCTGGAATAAATCAGAATATCATCCACGAACACAAGTACGAACTTGTTCAACTGATCTCTGAACACTCTATTCATAAGATCCACAAAATATGCCGGCGCGTTAGTCAATCCAAACGGCATTACCAGCCACTCAAAGAAACCGGATGGTGTCCTAAAAGCAGTCTTCGGCACACTATCCTTAGCTACCCTCAACTGGTGAAATCCCGTTGCCATATCCATCTGAGAAAACACCTTTGCTTCGTGAAGCTGATCAAACAAGTCATCTATTCTCGGCAATGGATACTTGTTCTTCTTAGTCACCTTATTCAGCTCACGATAATCCACACACAATCTCAACGATCCATCTGCCTTGGTTGCAAACACAACAGGTGCACCCCACTCGGACACACTACGCCGAATGAATCCTTTCTGTAAAAGATCATCAACTTGCACCCTCAACTCCTGCTGTTCCCTAGGCGCCATCCGCCTAAGAGGCATCACAACAGGCCTGGCTCCTTCAACTAGATCTATACGAAACTCGATCTCTCTATGCGGCGGCAACCCTTTGACTTCGTCAAAGACATCCTCGAATCCATTAGCGATCGGCACTGATGACAGTCCATCCCGTGTTACAACTAGCGAATACATGAAGCTCATGAAGACGCCTTCTTCATGCTTACATCGTATCACAATCTTTCGCCCCTCCACATTCTCGACTGTCACTTCCAACCTTTCGCAATCAACCTTTGCCGCATACTTCCTAAGCCAGTCCATACCCAAAATAATTCCGAACCCCGCAAAGTTCAAAACAAAGCAATCATAAACAAAAGAGCAACCATGACTCGACACAACTAGACCACGGCATAACATACACAAACAAGACGAACCCCCAACTGGATTAGTCACAACCAATGGCCTATCAACAATATCCGGTTCCAAACCTAACCGGCCTACTAGTTCATTACAAACAAACGAATGCGATGCTCCAGTATCAAACAGAACTCTAACTAGAACACCACATAGGAAAAGAGTACCTTGAACAACCACACTCTTTCCCTTCTCTTCAGCAGTAGGAGCTTTCGAAGACGACGGAACAGCTCCTAAAGCATAGGCTTGCACAATCTGCCTGTCATTCCTTGGTTCTGGACAATTCTTCCTGAAATGCCCCGGCTTGTCATAGTTATGACACTTCATCGGCACCTTAGGATTCTTACAATCCTTCGAGAAATGGCCCTTCTGCTGACAGTTGTAGCAAGTCACCTCGCCTTTCGGCTTCTTCTGGCCATCCTTACCCTTCTGCTGCTGCTGCTTCCTCTTCTGGTTTCCACCCTGCTGTGGTTTAGACTCTCCCTTGGCAATAGCAACAACAGGTCCTTCCTTAGGAAACAGACTCTCATGCCTAAGAGCTTTCTCCACAAGCTTCTCAAATGAATCATCCAAATGATCCACCAACTGTCTCCCAAGATAACTATCCAAGCCGGTCACAAACTTCTCATTCTTCTGATAAGCAGACTCAATATATGACCGGGCATACTTGGACAAAGCTTCAAACTCAGAAACATACTCAAGAACAGACCTTCCACCTTGCTTGAGCTCTACAAACTTCCTGAACAGAACAGACTTCTGAGCTGTAGAAATGAACTTAGCTTCAAATCTGACTTGGAATTGCTCCCAAGTAATCTCTTCTTCCGGAGTAGTGATGGTAATAGAGTTCCACCAATCAGAAGCTCTCCCTTGAAGCTGCCTTGATGCCAACTTCCTCTTAGTTGCATCATCAATTCCCAAATCACCAAAGATCCTTCTACAAGCGTCTATCCATCTCTGGACTTCGATAGTTGATTCTGTTCCCAAGAAAACCTTTCCTCCAAGAGCAGTATAATCCTTGCACAACTTAGCAAAATCCACTGGTTTAGGAGTTTGGACTTGAACTCCAACATCAACTGCTGCCCCCGGAACTGGTATCCTTCTCATGATCGAAGTCATCACAGCTTCGAACATGGCTGCATAATCAGCAGTCTCTTCAGTAGCACGGCCTTCCCTAGCAGCTGGTCTCCCTCTTCGACTCATTCTCAATATCTATAAAAAGGAATGATTAGAACATCTAGAGAAACAACTGCATAAAGGACTCAAACTCAACTAAACTACTATATTATATATAGTATGCATCCATCAAAATACAATTACGTCTCTCATACGTAGTTACGACGGCGAGCGTTGGGTAAAATCGATTAACCAATGCTCTGATACCAAATGTGACGACCGCCCATGACCCCTGCACCGAATCTAGAGATAGTGCGCTGTAAAGTGTGCCAGGCGACCATGGACGATTGTCAGGGTAGATTAAAGCAACAGAATCTATCGTATTACTCACAGCGCATGGACAAAATACAATAGAACATATGTATAGTGAAGCTTTACAGAACAAAATGACATCATATAAAACTCCATAATAGTTGAATACAAGCATTCACATAGTCAATACATCCAGCCTCACTACATATCTCTCAGAGAATACAAAACAGCGGAATATCCAGTACATATAAGAAGATAATATGCAACCCTCCAGCTCGTCTTCGGTATCAGCATCGTGAGAAGAGAACAACACCTGTCACCTGCTACCTAGTCTGCCCGTCCCAAAATGGACGAACAGCCCAAGGCAATAAGAATTAAAAACATAAAGCCTTGAGTCAGACAACAGTCTTAGTGAGCAGTAAATTAACTAACAACATACCAAAAGAGCATAAAGGAAAAGGAATAGGAATACAACCCTCCCACTCCAACCTCATTCTACAGTGATAGCCCCCAGACACACACTAAGCAGAAGCAAACATAGCAGAGCATACAATTTAAAATAAAGCTACTGTCACTCGAGTCAAGGGCGATGTTTTCCAAGTACCAAGGCCTAAATCAGATAAGCACCCAGAAAATACCGCTCTTGAGTCCGAATGACGATACAACCAAACATCCATGACTCTGGCTATCACTGTTATCATTGCTTCGATATCACCGTTAATTGAATGACCGGCACATTCTTTCAACCGTCCGTCAAGGGCTAATGAAAACCCCGGTTCTAGACATAACTCCCGCACGTCGTCGTAGCCCGTGCCTAGGACTATCGAATCTGCCCAGAGTACTCGACCATCAACAGTTAGCCGTTGGGACTATCGAATCTGCCCAAACGTACTCTTGCTTAGAGCATGCTAGAACCTTCAACAACGATGCTATCCAAGCCTCCTAGTCATCCTCCTCGACGACTATTCTCATATCCATTCATTATCCTCAACTCGAATCATATCACCGAGTTATCATCATGCTTGGAATGATCCCGTCTGGATTAGACCAAGTCTTCATCACATGATTGCCTCGCTTCATTACATCCTCGCAAAGCCTCATCTCATCATCACATCATCAAATCTATGCATAAGAGCTTCATCATCCCGCTACATATGCCACGAGCAGCTTTTCCAATTCAAGAGCCTTGCCCTTAGCTTTTGAATCATCTTCGATCTAAATCTAATCATCAATCATCTAGTTCATAACAAGCAATCAAATCAAACATCAATCCAAGCAATCAAGCATTCAAATATGATCTAAGTAGACAATTATAACAAAAATGGCATTTTCGTAATTAAAGAGTTGAAAGTCCAATAAGCATGAAAACATGGATTATATCTCTACAAACTTGATGAATGAACTTGCATAGGTTAACATATGATAAAATGGATGCAACATCATCATGAATAATGGATCTATATGGATCTACACTTTGGATGAAGAAAATGCATGGAAATCTCTATTTTAACACCAAATCGAGCCAACAATCCGATATACTCCTTTGGATCCGTGTGAGAGATAATCACCACTCACCAAATCACCTAAACAATCCAAAAGATAACAACTTCAGATCTGGACAGCGAAGAACTAAGCTAGATCTATCACAAATTCGCCTCAAATGAAGAAATCTCTCTTGAAAAGATGAAGATCTTTAATCTAAGCTCTTGAATCTTCAATCTTGATCTTCGATTTGGATGGATGGAAGCACTAGATTAGAGTGGAGAAAAGAAGGGAAGAAGTGTAGAAGTCGAGCTCTCAAAATGGCAGCACTTCGTCGCTTCAAAAACCGGTGCCAAAAAGTGAGCCAAACCCTTCTATTTATAGGCAGATTTTTAAGTCGTCCGCCCCTATAAGTCGTTGCCGACCTAACCCTCTGCCGACTTACGACCTACCGACTCACAACTCAACACACGCTGCCGACTCAACTACCTACCGACTCACAACTCAACACACGCTGCCGACTCAACTACCTACCGACTCACAACTCAACACACGCTGCCGACTCAACTACCTACCGACTCATAACAGGGTCCCACGACCTAACCATACTTAAGTTGCTTACGACTTAAGTCCTAGCACTAAGTCATTCACTACTAACCCGCTAACTCGTCCCAGTCCTTAAGTCATAATCTCTTAAGTCGGTCATTCCACTGAGTCGCCCCACTGACCTAAACCCACACAAGCTAACTCTAGGTCGTCCCTTCCTATGAGTCATCAACTCTTAAGTCGGCTGACTACTTTAACTCGGCCACACTGTTAAGTCGGTCTTCCCTTAACACGCTCACCTTTTTAGGTCGGTCACCCCACTAGGTCGCTTACCCCGGTAAACCGCTAACTACAATAAGTCGGAGAAACTCTTAGGTCGTCTAAATCTTAGGTCGGTCCATCCTATGAGTCGTTAACTCGGTACAACCTTTAAGTCGCCCCAAACTGTCAACCGACCTAAACCACTCCCCTATCTACCTTAGGTCGTCACCGACCTACACCTTAGTCATTAACTCGCCCAGACTTGTTGCTTAACTCGTCCAAAACTCCTAAGTCGGCTACGACTTAGGACTTAAGCAAAATCCTGCCGAAACCTGAAATGACTTAACAACAATACAACCAAGGGTCAATCATTTTAGAATGTTTTGATCCGTAAAAATACGGGTCGTTACATAATTCGATAAGCGGTATAAGAACAACGCTTATCGTTCATTCACAGATCATAGATATATAAAGGTCACAGATAAGTAAACTACAGATCACAACATAAATCAGGATGTATCACAAAGCATCATATATCAGGTATATCAAACCATCAAGTCATCCAATAGAATTCAAATATCCATAAGTAGGATAAATTTAATTATCTGATTAATTAAATCAGATTTATTACTTATGAATCAGTTAACTTCTAATCATTTAATAAATCTTAGTTAATCACATTCATTAATTAATCCTTTGATTATTACCAAATAATTATACTCTAGTTACTAATCATCATTCAGTTAATTACATCCAATAATCATTTATTAATTACTTTTCTAAGTAATTATACTTTTATAATGATTGTTCTAGATTAATTTTCTCAAGTAATTAACTTAAACTAACCCGATTAACTCACTTATTTACAATGAATAATTAATTCCTTAATTACTTCCATTAAGTAATTATACTTTTACAATTCCATAAATGATTGTTATTAAATTAATTATTCTATTTTTTATTGTTAAATTGATCACATTGATTTTTTTTATTGAAACAATCTTAGTTAATGATCTTTATTAACTATTAAATTTCTGTAATCACTTTTCTAAAGAAATTTACTTATATCAATTATTATAAATTATAAATTGATTAACCGTTAAAAACTCATTAGTTAATGAATTACAAATCATTCATCTTCATTTATTAAAGTAAACTCATCCATATTTTATAATTTGATTTTCTTTTCTCATTTACCATATAATTGAAATCAAATTTCTTTTTAGGTTTAACACGCTTAAACTTATTTTTAACCCTTAAGTTTTAAAACTAATTTAGATTTCGAATTCTGGAAATCTGGTTTTAAAATTTATTTCAGTTTTAAACTTTTAGATTTCAGCTTGTTTAAATCTTTCATCCACAATTTCAAATCTATTTTCTTTACAATTTCTTCAACATTTAGTTACTTTTAAGTTGTTTTAGAAATTTGAATTTAAACTTTGTTTGTGTTCAATACTAAATTCTTAATTTAAATTGGAATTATATTTATATATTGATTTAAATTTAGTTCAAAACCTTTCTTTATAAGTTAAAATTTTAATTTAAAATTCCAACCCAGAAAACAGGTTCAGGTTTGAAAACCTGGTCACAAAATTTACTCGAGAAAACCTTAAATTTCTCCGAGTCCTGTCCCTGTTCGCTTCGAGAAATTTACTCGAATAACCCGAGTCCAAAATCCAACAACTCCCAAACTTCACCAGACACACCATTGTACCGTGCATATGCACATCGTCGCCTTCCACCTCTGGTCGACATCACTACGTCGAACAAGTCGACAACCATCCACAGACCTTTTTCCGACCTTCGAAACTTCATCATCGCCTCGAGTTTAAAATCGAGCAAGAAGAATCGAAACCTGGAAGTAACGAAGCCCATCACCATTGATACCTGTCAACGCCAAGTTCTTCGAGCTCCTCCCACCGTTACGTCTAAAACTTCGGCCATCCACTCCCTGATACTCGCTCCTCCAGCCCTCCAAATCTCGTAGCACTCGACGCATCATGGAAAGAGAACGAGAAGAAATTGCGACCCCCTATTAAACTAGGGTTAAAAATTTTAAATGTACGCCGCCTCATCCACGATGAACTTCATGTCATCACGCTATTTTTGTACTGAACGAACAGGGAATGAATATGGATGGTATGTACATATAGGCCATACTTGTTGACTAAAGATATTTATTTCCATTTGTTTACTAATATAATAATACCCCATTTCGGCTGAGATGATATCAAGTCATGGTAGAGGAGATTGTTTTGTGCTTGGTATTAAATGCAATGTCCTCTTCGTTTGCAACCCATGCTTTATATATTTGTTATTATGTAGTATGTACAGTTTTCTTTTGCTTTGTATAAGCATGAACACTTTGTTTGTTTTGTACTTTATTTACTTTGTACATAAATGTTCATAAGAGGGCTGATATGTTAATGTCATATGCATGTATTATTTTGTTTACAGCAAATGAATTTGTGCTCCTTTGTTTTGTTTATTCATACTTGAATCATTGTCTTCTTTTGCTCTGTACATAGATTTTGGTTTTGTTTCATTCTCATCTTATTTTCTTTTGTTCATTTACTAGCTAATGTGTTGATTTTATAATTCAATTCAATTGAAAACATTTATTTCTAGAATTTCCATATCTTTATTTTGTTGTTAAATTATTTTACTTTACCACTAACTATTTTGTATTTCTTTATAAACTCAATTATTTATTTTACTTTAAAATTTATTACCTTATATTTAATTTATAAATTCAAATTAGTATTATCACTCTATTTTAATATTTATTATTATCATTTATTATTATTAAACCATTCATTTACAATTTTAAATTCAAATCAAATGTATATACATATATATTATTTAAAATCTCAAATTTACTTGTATATGCTTAAATACATACATATTCACATATATATACAATATTTACAATATTTTTAAATTTAAATGATTTATACCAAATTTATTTTAGTTTCAGGGAAACTCGCTTCCATTTATAATTTATTTTACAATTTTTATTCAAAAATTCAATAAATTATTAATTTAAATTAAATAAAAATCTAGGGTCGTTACAAACTTCCCCCCTTAAAAGAATTTCGTCCTCGAAATTCGCAGGCACGAAACAACACGGAGATAGACAGATTCAATCTCCTATAATTACTCGAACACAAGATACGGATTCCGAATTCAAGTCGGAATATCTCATAATACATACCAATTGTCCCTCTTCGGACTTTGGTTTTCAAAAGAAGTTTCAATAGAATTTCAAAATTTCGGTTTCAAACGAAATCGTTTTAATTGATACAATTCAATTTAGCCTTCATATTCTATTAATCAATTTATCTCAATTTAAAATTTTCAATTTCAAACTCATTAAGGTTTAAATCAAAAAGCTGATAAGAAACCGATGAAGATACGAAGTAAGAATTTTCTACAACGATTCGTAGGCCATCATCACATCGAAACTTCTTCTTGTAGCTGATGCGAAGGAATCAAAAGAATTTGGAAACGAATCAAAGAAAATTGATAGAGAAAGATTGTTTCCACTGTTGCAGGGTATTGACCATTTATAGTCGTATTTCCCTGTCCCCTATCTCGTCTTCTTCTAGCACTCATATCTACTATCAGTGGATAGTAAGAGAATTTACTGAGACGTTCAGACGGATATCTGAGAATTACTCATTCTAGAGTTTACTTCACTCTATCTCTAATGAGCTACTTAACGTGTTATACTCCTGAGCTAAAGTTCAACCTTAGCTCTGATACCAAATGTAACGTCCCAGATTTTCGCGCTCGAAAATCGACATCCATACTTTACATCGTACTCGAATGTCGTAGATTCGAGCGTTCAAATCCGTGTCGCCGGAGCTTATAACACAGTTAAGTAAATATCACAACGGAAATAAAAGAATATAGATATACAATATCTGATGCAAAATCCAGATACAATGATGATACAATGAATATCTATATACATCAGAGATATGATACAACAAATAGCAGCGGAAAAGAAAAATAGATAACATCAGCAGCGGATAATCTTCATCTCCAAAGCACGATCCAGAAATAGCTCGAACTCCCAATAACGAGGCACAAAGATAAGCAAGTGCAGTCTGATCCAAAGACTGAACCAACTCCAGAAAATCTACTAAACCTAAATATCTGAAAACCCCAACTCTAGACTGCTCGTGTAGGAAATTATGAGCACCCAGAGTTTAGGAAAGGAACAATAAACTCCGGATCAGTCATGGGACTGGTGTGAGCAACAAAACAGTTTATCTTTAAAACAAATAGCAAGAGAATTTAAAGTAAATTCGCAATGCTTTTGGAAAATGAAACTACCATAAGACCTCCCACCACACACACAATGCAAACACAAAATTGGAGGAGATTTCTTCTTATGATAGTCAAAGATGTTTACTACGCAAAAATCAAATCATTTGATATTATTACTAGTGCATAGTGCAGAAAACAATTTCGAAAGTAGAATATAAATCTTAGCCAGCATAGACATTTCGCACTTATGCCTACTATAGCTACCATGTTCAATAGCAGGTTACCACCACATTCCATGGCAGGTAATACAACTAAAACCGTACAGGGCTCGTATTGTTTTGTTTGGATTTCCAACAAATGGTCAGGCTAAGGAACTTCCTATTCCACGAAAGAAACGCCTCTGGCGGGACGTTCCGAGAACCAACTGTTCTCTGCCAAACAAGGCCGGCAACCCCTTTTCCCAAGGGATAAAAGAAACCTCAGATATGCCACCCCCGGTCCTTTGGGACCTTTAACCGAGGTACCTCTAATCCAACATCACACGTCATAAATAAAGTGTGTCCACATGAGTAAGTATCTGGGCTCCATACCATGATACTACCCTTTTCCAGAAGGAATGGTCATACCCTAGGGGAGCTACCCCTGAAAACCTTGCCGCACAATTCCTGTTTCGACCATTACCAGGTTGTGAGGCTCGACGAAGTCTCGTCCACAAAGCTACGCTTTTTCAAAAAGCCACGCTTTGGGTCAACAAATAATCAACCTATGATCACAAAGATAAATGATCAAACAAATGATCATATAACAAATGATCAAACACTGATCATTTCACAGCAGCACTCAGCATGCCACATTACCAAATTGGGATATATCGCTGATAAATTTCAACTACATAACCTCTGAGCTCGTATGTCTCAGAGAAGGGTGTTAAGCTAAGAGAATAAATTCTCCGCCACCAACAGAAATGTATTTGAAAGAAATCAGCTTTATATCTCAAAGTGTAATGTCAGACATGTATCCATACAAGTCTGTTCCGGGATCGAACAGAACCGAAGGCACTTCTCACGAAGCCCTTGCAAATCCGGATAATTTCCAATCACGTCCGGACTTCCTGTCACAAAAAGAGTGATATAAATCTCTATACCGGAGCAACTCAGTGCAGAGACATTCGACAGGTTGTCCTTTCATTTTCGAAAATATCCGCTCTTCATCACCGGTCTTCAAATGCGATCCATATACAACGTATCACTATTAGGAATGGGTTATACGACCCAAAGGTCCTTTCCCGGCTAACCCGAATAGTGAGAGCAATATTTAAAAATATATGGATATTGGGATTTCAATTAAGTCACAACTTATTACCCAAAATCTTTCTTCTCAAATGGTTTAACAAATTACCATTTTAATCTTTTAAATAAAAAGATTCATTTTAAACAACATTCAATGGTTTAAACAATTTCCACATTTTTATCTTTTAAACAAAAGATTCATTCACAGATTTTCCAAATCAATTTCCATTTCAATTTGATTAACTTGTTAAATCTTTAAAACAAAGATTCAACTTATATCTTTCAAAACAATTTCATTTCGAATGGTTTAAACAAATCATCACTTTAAATCTGTTAAAAATAAACAGATTCAATTCATAGCTTTCAAAAAGAATTCATTCATAACTTGGAAAATCATTTTTCAATTTAATCTTGAAATTCCTTTACCTAAATTGGAATTTCATTTTTTTTTTCTGAAAGCTTTTATTCTTTGAAAACAAACAGTTTTCATTTTGGAAATCTGATTCATTTATACGAGTTAAAATCCTTGGTTTAAATTCAAATTCCCAACTTATACTTTTAAAATGGTTTAATTCATACAAACACATTTATATCATCTTTAATCCCTAGTTTCAATCATAGGATTCAATTTCAAACTTGAATTCAAATTTAAATCTAATTATTTAAATTTTCAAAACTCGATTAAGTTATTCAAAATAACTTTTATCCTTGAAAACTCATTTCAAAAGCTTTTCACTTTAAACCGAAATTTCTAATTTCAAAATCAATTGAAATTAAAATTTCCATTTCAAAAACATCAAATTTAAATTATCTGTGACTTAACCGATTTCCACGTGAAATCCATATTGTGTGTGTAAAGGTGTGGTCCAGGGGTTTAACACAATAGTGCAACATAATGAATCATCACATATCATAATACAGAAATATAATTCGATAAGCGGTATAAGAACAACGCTTATCGTTCATTCACAGATCATAGATATATAAAGGTCACAGATAAGTAAACTACAGATCACAACATAAATCAGGATGTATCACAAAGCATCATATATCAGGTATATCAAACCATCAAGTCATCCAATAGAATTCAAATATCCATAAGTAGGATAAATTTAATTATCTGATTAATTAAATCAGATTTATTACTTATGAATCAGTTAACTTCTAATCATTTAATAAATCTTAGTTAATCACATTCATTAATTAATCCTTTGATTATTACCAAATAATTATACTCTAGTTACTAATCATCATTCAGTTAATTACATCCAATAATCATTTATTAATTACTTTTCTAAGTAATTATACTTTTATAATGATTGTTCTAGATTAATTTTCTCAAGTAATTAACTTAAACTAACCCGATTAACTCACTTATTTACAATGAATAATCAATTCCTTAATTACTTCCATTAAGTAATTATACTTTTACAATTCCATAAATGATTGTATTATTCTAATTTTTATTGTTAAATTGATCACATTGATTTTTTTTATTGAAACAGTCTTAGTTAATGATCTTTATTAACTATTAAATTTCTGTAATCACTTTTCTAAAGAAATTTACTTATATCAATTATTATAAATTATAAATTGATTAACCGTTAAAAACTCATTAGTTAATGAATTACAAATCATTCATCTTCATTTATTAAAGTAAACTCATCCATATTTTATGATTTGATTTTCTTTTCTCATTTACCATATAATTGAAATCAAATTTCTTTTTAGGTTTAACACGCTTAAACTTATTTTTAACCCTTAAGTTTTAAAACTAATTTAGATTTCGAATTCTGGAAATCTGGTTTTAAAATTTATTTCAGTTTTAAACTTTTAGATTTCAGCTTGTTTAAATCTTTCATCCACAATTTCAAATCTATTTTCTTTACAATTTCTTCAACATTTAGTTACTTTTAAGTTGTTTTAGAAATTTGAATTTAAACTTTGTTTGTGTTCAATACTAAATTCTTAATTTAAATTGGAATTATATTTATATATTGATTTAAACTTAGTTCAAAACCTTTCTTTATAAGTTAAAATTTTAATTTAAAATTCCAACCCAGAAAACAGGTTCAGGTTTGAAAACCTGGTCACAAAATTTACTCGAGAAAACCTTAAATTGCTCCGAGTCCTGTCCCTGTTCGCTTCGAGAAATTTACTCGAATAACCCGAGTCCAAAATCCAACAACTCCCAAACTTCACCTGACACACCATTGTACCGTGCATATGCACATCGTCGCCTTCCACCTCTGGTCGACATCACTACGTCGAACAAGTCGACAACCATCCACAGACCTTTTTCCGACCTTCGAAACTTCATCATCGCCTCGAGTTTAAAATCGAGCAAGAAGAATCGAAACCTGGAAGTAACGAAGCCCATCACCATTGATACCTGTCAACGCCAAGTTCTTCGAGCTCCTCCCACCGTTACGTCTAAAACTTCGGCCATCCACTCCCTGATACTCGCTCCTCCAGCCCTCCAAATCTCGTAGCACTCGACGCATCATGGAAAGAGAACGAGAAGAAATTGCGACCCCCTATTAAACTAGGGTTAAAAATTTTAAATGTACGCCGCCTCATCCACGATGAACTTCATGTCATCACGCTATTTTTTTCTAGCTTCCCTGAACTCTCCTCTACCCACTGGAAGAAACACGACGCCTCCGAACCTCTAGATCAATCGAGACAACTCGAAATGCTCAAAACAAACAACCTCAAACCGCTCTCTTATCTTTGATTTAAAAATTAAGATTTTTGCTTTAAAATTCATGTTAAGGTATGAAAATTCAATTTATATACTTGAATTCGTAAATTAAAATGTTTTAAATTCGACCAGTTTTTAAGGTTTGCTCAGATTCTTTAATTTCCAGGGATATCTACAAATTATTTTAACTCAAATAAAATTTTAAGCTTAAACAAAAGCTATAACAAACAGTTTTTGTTTACATTCCAAGTGCTAATAGTTGTTAGATCGAGAGGAATGAATTTATGGGCATAACTGGGTCCAAAGAAAAAAAAACAGAGATGCCTCTCATTGTACAGGCATAAATACATACATATACTCACATACATTCACAAAACAAAACTCAACATACCTGATTCCAAACTTAAACTTGTGAAATTTCAGATACCTAGAGTTGTTAAAAGAAATGAAGTTACTCACCTTGAAATGTTTTAAAACAGAGAATCCCTTTGTTTATGAAAACTGCAGTCTTCCTTTCTTCTTCTTTTCTTTTATTTTGTTATTTGCTTTCAGATTTTTTTTGATGATAATGTTTGTATTTTCCTTTTTCTGGTTTGTTTAAACTTTCTTACTGAACGAACAGGGAATGAATATGGATGGTATGTACATATAGGCCATACTTGTTGACTAAAGATATTTATTTCCATTTGTTTACTAATATAATAATACCCCATTTCGGCTGAGATGATATCAAGTCATGGTAGAGGAGATTGTTTTGTGCTTGGTATTAAATGCAATGTCCTCTTCGTTTGCAACCCATGCTTTATATATTTGTTATTATGTAGTATGTACAGTTTTCTTTTGCTTTGTATAAGCATGAACACTTTGTTTGTTTTGTACTTTATTTACTTTGTACATAAATGTTCATAAGAGGGCTGATATGTTAATGTCATATGCATGTATTATTTTGTTTACAGCAAATGAATTTGTGCTCCTTTGTTTTGTTTATTCATACTTGAATCATTGTCTTCTTTTGCTCTGTACATAGATTTTGGTTTTGTTTCATTCTCATCTTATTTTCTTTTGTTCATTTACTAGCTAATGTGTTGATTTTATAATTCAATTCAATTGAAAACATTTATTTCTAGAATTTCCATATCTTTATTTTGTTGTTAAATTATTTTACTTTACCACTAACTATTTTGTATTTCTTTATAAACTCAATTATTTATTTTACTTTAATATTTATTACCTTATATTTAATTTATAAATTCAAATTAGTATTATCACTCTATTTTAATATTTATTATTATCATTTATTATTATTAAACCATTCATTTACAATTTTAAATTCAAATCAAATGTATATACATATATATTATTTAAAATCTCAAATTTACTCGTATATGCTTAAATACATACATATTCACATATATATACAATATTTACAATATTTTTAAATTTAAATGATTTATACCAAATTTATTTTAGTTTCAGGGAAACTCGCTTCCATTCATAATTTATTTTACAATTTTTATTCAAAAATTCAATAAATTATTAATTTAAATTAAATAAAAATCTAGGGTCGTTACAGTTATGTGATTCTGTTCTGTGATGTTTTTATCATTTATTATTATGCTTTGTTCTGATAGATCTTTAGCCATTTGTAATTTCGTTATAAGTATTTACCGAATATGTCGAACCACCTGATTGAGAAAAATTTAAATAGATTCCACCTTTCGACGTATTCGGTAGATAGTTATAGCTTGATTATAGATGGTCGCTTCCACTATACTCTATTCTCCGCTTTAACAGACAGTATTACTCCCGTAATACTCTTTGTTACAGTGGGTCTCAGAGTGGGGCGTTACAGCTGCTGTATATGATATCTATGTGGTGGTGATGTATAAGTATGTTTGTTTAGATATATCAAACTTGAATATAGTTGAATTAGGCTATGGATATGTAGGCATGCTGGTATACAGGTATATGTATATACCTCTGTTAAACAACAAGCCCAAACTCAAAAACAAATCCAGATCCTCTGAATGAATCAATTTTTGACCTCGATTCTTAAAGAGAAAATAATTGAAAGAATGTAAGTCTAATTCTAAAAATTATTTCAAGAAAATTTATTTAAGCAATTAATTGGAAGATGAAATATACAGTGAAATCTCAACATATCAAAGAATTCAACTTTCATGATTTAATGTTTTATGTATATAATTTGATTTATCTCCCAAAAATATGAATTTTAAAAATGGAATCATGATTTTTAGTTGGGTAAACCAAGAGAAATTGAAGGATGAACAGATTTGAGTTTTTTTGAGATTTCTGGTGATCACGGCAACATTGAACCTCGGGGTTGATGTCGAGGGTGGCTGGTAGTTTGAAGATCACTAGAAAAATAGTTCGAGAATTTTCTGATGATTGGAGTTGCGTGGAGCGGCTAAACTAGGGTTTTCGAAGTGTTTTTCGTCGTGGTTACTGTCGAGGTAATGGCGTAGGCTAGGGGGATCGGAGTTGATCGCTCCGGTGAGGATAATGGCACGTGATCAAGGCGAAGCTTCAGTTGAATTTTGGTGGCCTCTGATGGCCAGAGGGTGGGGGACGAGTCAATTTTCTGGTGGTGTTTTCTTGTTCATGTTCCAGGTTTTGGGTAGCAAACTCGAATTCGAGTTCGAGACGAACTGAAGGGAGCTGGTGGTTGGGATCGGAGATGGGGATGACATTCGACTTGCTCGAAGTATTGGTGGTGACCGGAGGTGGCGAACGAGGGCGTACACGTGCACCGTGCATTTGTGTAGCACTGAGGATTTGGGTTGTGGCAGGGAATTGGCACGCGAGTTCTCGAGTAATTGAAGAAGAGGCCCGAAGTTTTCTTTGTTCGACTCGAAGCATGTTTGGGTAGCCTCGGGTCATGGTAGTGATGCCAGTTTTAAAAGCCTGGCAGTTTTTAAAGTTTAAAATTTAAAAACTGGGATGTAAAAACAAGTTTAAAACCAAATTTTAAAGATGGATTCAAATTATTTTTGTCTCCATAGTTTTAAATAAATATAAGCTTTATAAAAATTAAATGTGTTGACAATTTTTTAATGTTTAAAATAGATTTTAGAGTGTGTTAAATTTTGTTAAGGTAAATTTGGATTTATCTTGAATATAAGGTGAAATGAAAACTTGATCATTTATAAGAAATATTTTATCCTTAAATAAATGAAACTTAAGGATTTGAAAATATTAAGTAAATGAATAATTAACTATTTTTTATTAATTAATGATTGGATTAATTAATTTAGTAATTAAAGGTTAAATTGGTTAATTAAGGTTTAAGAAAATAAATTGGTAATAAATGAATGATTAAGAATCATTAATTAAATAAGAGTTGAATTTTAATTTATGATTATTAATTAAGTAAGTAAGAATAAATTAAGTTATATTGAATACTTAGTTAACTAAATAACTGAGGATTAATTAATGAGTATTAAAGATCAAATTTAAGTGTAGTTAATAATAAATCTTAATTAATTACTTTAGAAAAGTAATTTAAGAAGTGTAAATAATTAATGAAGGTTATTAACTAGGATGATTGAATAATAAATTAATGTGGTTCATTAATTAAGATAATCAAATTAAGAACAATTAATTAAACGTTAATTAACTTATGAAAGAAATTAAAGGATGTTTATTAATTAATTAATAATTAATAAATTAAAGTTAATAAATTAAATGATGAATTAAATAATCAAGGCAATTATTTAATAATTAAAAGTTGATGAAATAATAATTAAAGGTTAATTAATTTATTATTAATGGTTAATTAATAAATGATTAAAGAATCATTAATCAAAATAATTTGTAATTTATCGATGTTAATTAACCAGGATTAGTAGTTCATAAGTAATTAATCTAATTTGAATAAATTAGATATTGATTGATCTACTTATGAATATTTGGATTCTATTGGATGGTTTGAATTGTTTGATATCCCTGATTGTGATGCTTTGTGATACATCCTGATTTATGTTGTGATTTGTAATTTACTTATCTGTGATATATATCTGTGATCTGTGAATTAAGATGAGCGTTATAGTTATATCGCTTATCAACTATATCCTGTATTTTGATCTGTGATGATTGATTTATGTTGCACTATTGTGTTAAACCCCTGGACTACACCTTTACACACACAAATATGGATTTCACGTGGAAATCGGTTAGGTCATAGATAATTTAAATTTGATGTTTTTGAAATTGAAATTTTAATTTCAATTGATTTTGAAAATTAGAAATTCGGGTTTAAAGTGAAAAGCTTTTGAAATGGAATTTCAAAGATAAAAGTTATTTTGAATAACTTAACCGAGTTTTGAAAATTTAAATAATTTGATTTAAATTTGAATTCAAGTTTGGAATTGAATCCTATGATTTGAAACTAGGGATTAAAGATGATATAAATGTGTTTATATGAAGTTAAACCATTTAAAGTATAATTTTGGAGAATTTGGATTTAACCCAAGGATTTCCACTCGTATGAATGAATCAGATTTTCTGAAATGAAACTGTTTGTTTTTAAATGATAAAAGCTTTCATATAAGAAATGAAATTCCAATTTAGTTAAAGGGATTTCAAGATTGAATTGAAAAATGGTTTTCCAAGTTATAAATGAATTCTTCTTTTTGAAAGCTATGAATTAAATCTGTTTATTTTTAACAGATTTAAAATGATGATTTGTTTAAACTATTTGAAATGGAATTGTTTGAAAGCTATAAGTTAAATCTTTGTTTTAAAGATTTAACGAGTTAATCAAATTGAAATGGGAATTAATTTGGAAAATCTGTGAATGAATCTTTTGTTTAAAATATTAAAGTGTGAAAATTGTTTAAACCGTTGAGGGTTGTTAAAATGAATCATTTTGTTTAAAAAGATGTAAATGGTGATTTGTTTAAACCATTTGAAAAGAAAGTTTTGGGTTTTAAGCTGTGACTTAATTGAAATCCCATATCCATATGATTTTTAATTGCGCTCACTATTCGGGTTAGCCGGGAAAGGACCTTTGGGTCGTATAACCCATTCCGAATATGTGATACGTCGTATATGGATCGCATTTGATGACCCGTGTTGAAGACCAGATATTTTTGAAAACGGAAGGATTACCGTCGAGTTACTCTGCATCGGCTGATCCCCGATATAGAGGTTTTATCACCCTTAGTGACGGGAAGTCCGGATGTCACGTCCCGACTTTCTAGCCACAGAAAGACGTATCATGAATTAAGAAAGAAAGGGATAGAAAAGAGATAAGATAGAGAAGAAAGAAAAAAAACACATCAGAATCTAAACAGCGGAACGAATAAATTATATTAATCAAATAAGATATTACATTGTATCATATACATCAGAGATACACAGCTTATACAACACATACTAGACAGTTATAAACATCTGTCTAGTCATTACAACCCAAATACAACTCAACAAATGACTCATACAGACTAACACAGCGGAACACTACATCTACGAACGCTGAAGCCTCCTGCTCCATTGCTCCTCCAAAGATTCGTCAAAGCAAACCTGAATCCCTTGGCTACTCGTAAAAATTTGAGTACCCAAGGTTTAATAAAACAGAAAATAAACACTTGGGTCAGACATGGGTCTGGTGTGAGTAAACGGTTTAAATTGCTTAACTTCAAAACCTTTTGAAAACAAAGGTATCACGTAAGACTCCCCACAAATAAACATGGGTAAGTTTTTACCTTACGCTAACCAAAACATTTGATAGGAAATCCAGTTATATTATAATAGGGTCTAGGGTTTTCAAGTAAAATACAGAAATAGCTGGAATGCTTACATCTCACGTTCCAACATAGTTGGGCACAACTAAATCGTACGGCACTTATTGGAGATTGGATTCCATACAATGGCAGGGCTACTGGGGTACCGCCCGTCACAGTACGTGGCCTAGATCACCGTACCGAGGAGTACGCCCGCTCCCCTGCAACACAAGGCCGGAACATCCCTTACTGGATAATTCCCGCATAAGAAACCCCGCGGTTGTAGCTAGCAACCGCCCACACAGCCGAAATAAAAAGAAGGGACCTCTAGACAGAGGAATCTTATACTACTTGGGTGCTACCCACTAACCTTGCTGCACCTCCCCTGTTTTAGCCATTCCCGGTTGATGAGGCTTGAGGTCACGATTACCTTTAATCAGGACACATCACTTAGAATGCTCATCGTCCGCCTGACGATGTGCTGAAAGCATTCAATCCATACAAGTTCGTTCCGGGTTCGAACGAAACCGAAGGCATAATCTCGTTACACTCATTTTGGAATCACCCTCAGAGTTAACGACAATAACCCTTGCACTCTCAATCTTCATCTTCACTTGATTCACGACCTATCGTTAATTTGGATCGATGTGGTATTCGGGTCTCCAGACCTGGAAATCCGGTATACGGAAACCCGATCCCGGTCTCATCGAAATCCAAAGCGTATCTTTTAAGGCCAAGTTGTTTTAAAGGTTAAAACAAATTCAATTCATTATCTTTATACACAAAGAAAGATAATTTACAACAGATAATCAACATTATCAGATAATCCATACAATTCAACTAACATCCATATCATACAACATATATCTCATCAGAGATATCAATCAATGCCAAGTATTCAATACTATCACCCATTCATAAGTAATGATTTATATTATCTTTTAATTAATTTAAAGAATTAAATTAATTACTTCATTTTATAAATCCTTCTTACTTAACCATTAATTAATTATAATTTAATTAATTAATCATCTTTTAATGATCTTCTTAATTAATCTTCCTTGATTAATTATACTTTAATTACATTCAAGTAATTATCCTTAACCATATACAGTAATTAACTTTTAATTACTATCATTAATTACAATAATTAATGAACCTTCATTAATTAATTAAGCATATAATTAAGCATACTTTAATTAATTACTTTCATTAATCAACCTTGATTAATTCATTAATTAAATAATCCTTACTAATTAATTAACCTTTTAATTAATTAAACAATTAATTTTAATCAACCACTTCATTAATTAGTCTTAATTAATCATAAACGGTAATTAACAATTTGTAATTGCTTATCTTAATTAATTACTTCTTAATTAATTATATTAACCTTGATTAATCAATCTAATTAATTAATCTTCAATTATTTCATTAAGTAATTATTAATCAATTTAAATTAACAAATAATCCTTAATTAATTACTTTATTAATTAATTACTCTTAGTAATTAATCTTAAATTAAACACATTTAATTAATCACATTTATTAATTAACTAAACTAAAATTAAGTAATTAATTCTTAATTACTTACATAAGTAATTATCTTCTAATTACTTGCATTAAAAATCTTGATTACTTTCTTAATTAATTACTTAACCAAAATTAATTCCATCATTAAATAATTCTTAATACTTAAATTAATTAATTACTTCATAATTAATTTACTTTAAAATAATTATATTAATTAATTCCTTAATTGATAATATTAAGTGATTACCCATTAATTACTTCAGCTAATTACTCCATGAGTAATTTACTCCTCCTAATTACTTTAAGTAATTATCCATTAATTACTTTATTAAGGAATTTACTCATTTAATCATAAATTGATTTCTTAAATTAATTAGGCTAATTAATTAATCTAAAATTAATTACATTAATTAATTAACTAATTAATCATCTCTTAATCTCTAATTAATTCATTAACTATTCACTAATTACTTTATTAAGTAATTTATTATTAATTACAAATAGTAATTAAGCTCAAATTTATTTTATTAATTAATTGTTCTTAATTAATCTCTACTTAACTAATTAAGAATAAACTTTACATTTATTAAACATTTACTCAAATCATTTACTTTATTAAAAGTAAATTAAAAATCAATTTTGAAATAAAATTTACTTTAACAAAATAATACAAACATTAAATTTTTATATACTTAAATTTTTGAAACCCAGTTTCAACATGTTTAATCAAATTAAACAATATTCATTTTTGAAACAATTATCATATCCTTTAAACTTATTTGTTTAAAAATATATTTGAAATCAAATCAAAACATTACTTAATAATTTCTTTAAAGTTTTAAACTTGTTTAAACACTTTTCTTTTAATTTAAACTTGATTAAAAACTTGTTCAAGCTTTAAACTTAAAACTTGGTAATGATTTCTTTAAGATTTTTAAACCTGGAATACTATTTTAAATTTGAAACCCAGATTTAAAAACAAAACAACTCGGCCAGCTTATAATATCTTCCCGAGCCAACTTCGAGTCGTCCCAATCAAAAACTCGAGCCTGCCTCGCGTTTCCCTAAATTCATCTGCTTCGAGTCGTAACCCCCAAATGCTCGAACCATCACCGAGACGAACTCGTCTTCCCCAAACGCGAAAAACCCAGTCACCCCAATGTGCACACGTGCACGTGCACGTACACCGGTGTCTCCGACCACCATAGTTCATCGTAGCGACCCTCGACAGTCACACAAACCCACGTGATCCCGAAACCAAACCCAGATCGATGATAACTCAATCGAAACGAAATCGAGCTAATCTTCGCCAAAAACTGGAACTCATATCACGATCAGAAATCAATCCAATGTTGACGAACTCTGCCTCGAGAAGCCTCGCCATTCACATCGTAGCTCCGCCTCGATCTCCTGCGTCTCCAGTAATCCATGCGATCGACTCCGATCAACCATAGCCATCGCGAGAGCCCTTTAAACATCATCGTTCCACACTTCCTCTAGAACCCTAGTTCATCGTCCTCCGACCACCACAGTTCTCTAAAAATTACCTCACTATTTTTCCTGTGATCATCAACTCATCGGCCACCTCCATGCCAAAATTCGACAAACATTACCACTCCGATTACCAGAAATCGGCAGAGAACAATTTCCCGTTCAACTCAAACCTTTTCAATAATTGTTTACTTAAAAATTATGAAACCAATATCAAAATTCATTATTTTCTAATTCGAATACGATTGTGAAATCAAATCATGAAATTATGAACATTGATTTTTCGACTTGAATTCATTCTTACTGACATTCCTACTTTCCAGCCCTCCTATTCATTTATTCTACTCAATAATATTTTTAAAAATGATATTATAATGGTACAAACATATCTCCTTTACAAATTATAGCTTGAATTCAATTAGATGGGAAGATATGAAATTTTTGTGTGAAAATCTTGGGTCTGCCATTAAACAGAGAAGTATATACAGGCATGCATGTTTAAATATCTACATAATCATCTACATACAAACATATTTTCATCATGCAAACAATTTTCACAAGATCATTACAAATATTTATCACAAACATCAGATTTAAACAGATTCAAGTCTTTAATAGGGAAATTTGCTCATCTTAAAAAATAACAGAGAACAGGTATACAATAATATTCATGCATTCTCATCAGCTTCATATAATCATTTTAATCTTATGTAACAGCAATCATTTATCATTGATATAAAATTTAGCATCAGATTTTAAAACTGTTTTTAAAATAAAATAAAATTTACTCACCTTTTTTTTTTCTTTCCAAAGAACAAAACAGAGCAGTGTTTCCAGGCTTGAATATTTTTGATTTCCTGAAACTTGCAAACTTGAAATCCTTGCATGCTTGTACTAGTTGAATCTTTAACTTGATTGTTGTTGATACTTTGCATGCTTGTTTAATGTTGAGTTAATTCCCTTGCTCAGGTTAAATTAGTTGAATAGAATGCTTTCAGATTTGATTTTTGTTTCTGTTTTGATTTTGTTTTTAGTTTCAGAAAAGAGGAGAAAAAGAATTGAGAAAGTATGTTTGAACGATTTTGAACTGAAGAAAAAGATGAAGATCAGCTCTTCTTCTATATTTACTTAAAATTAAATTTCAAAAGAAACTAAGTATGCCACTTGTATTATTATAAATTAGACAAATGTCCATGCAATTTTATTTAGCTTACAAGTGTTAAAATCCTTGCATAATTTTGTTTAAACCCTCTTTAATAAAGGTAATTATGTTTTTAAAACCTTATTTACAAAAGTATTTATGTTATATTAATTATGTAAATATAGTTTTATATAAATTCATGTTTTATTTATTTATTTACAAACTATTTAGTTTAAGTATCTATATCATATTATTTATGAAATGTGAATTTAATTTACTTATGCTATATTATTTAAATTTTTACAAACCTTCTAAATCCAAAAGATATTTAAAAAGAAAGTTTATTCTAAACCATATATACATACTTATAACCATTTTAGTTTAATACTTATTAAAAGAAAACAAGATAAAAATTAAAACCTTTATTAAATTTTAAACACCTTAAAGAATACAAAATAAAACTTTATTTAAACTATCATATTTAAAATAAACAATTATCTTATATTTTGAAAACAATTGAATAAATCTTAACTAACCTTTGAAAAATATTAATTTTAAAACAAAACTTTAAATCACAATTCATACATATATAAATTATCAATAGATTGAAATTAAATTCATAACAATACAAATTATAACATATACATACATATATATTACAATTTGAAAATTTATCTTTAATTTAAAACAAAAGATATTTCTATTCACAATATATATCAAATATATATATATTATAAATAGAATAAAATTTTATTAATTTTAACAAACAAATCTCATCAATATTAAATTATTAGAAAAGATAAGTATTACCAAATTAAATTAAAATTATAAAGAAAATTATCAATCCAATTAAATTATCAATACAGATTATTAAATTTATATTGTCCAAAATCCCGGGATATCACATTCCTCCCCCCTTAAAATAATTTCGTCCCCGAAATTAAAAACAAAGTTAATTTTAATAATCCAGCAAAGATTTAATTTTAAACAGCAACCACGTACATATCATCCAATTCCTAACAACCAAAGCAACCAATCAAATAATCAAACAAACCATCTAACTATCCTAATACAAATCAGGATAGATCTCATACTACTATCTCGAGTTTCCCCGAGTATAAATCACCTGGAGACTCGCTCTACATAAGCTAAACAAACTACACCACCATGATCTAAAGCTCCTCACTTCTCTAGATCCACCAATCAGAACAGAATATTAGATCACACTCAAGTCCAGCTCAACTTCCAAATTCAACTGAACTGCAGATTCCATACCAGCAATGCATCATACACGTACTCCCTCAGAGATACGTGAAATATAATGAATTCCAGCTATCCAAACTGGCCATTCAATCCTATAGACAAAAGAACTTTCGAGAATACAGGAAAATCCAAAATACCTCGGAGTTAACTTTCTAGACTTACCAAAACTCATAGCTCTATAATCGGAGAAAAACTTAAACAATTTCCAATTTCCAACTCCGAATTCCAAACTCCGACTCATATCTACATAACTCACCAGACAATCTTGGACTACCCCATCTCTTCGTGATCAGCTCAACCTTTGCTGATGCTCCTGAAACAAATCTGAATTAAGGACAAAATGATCCCCAGATCCTATTCAACAATATGATCCTTCCAAAATCTATTAATATCCAAACTTGAAAACTAGATCTGACCAATCCATTTCCAAAAATTTCTGAGCTGCTACACCAACTCTTCTTTCTCTAAGAACCATCCTACTACCAGACTAACCACCGGTATCGCTTCTGGAATCAAGTCGATACGGAACTCAAACTCTAGATGCAGACAAACTTCTACTACCTCGAAAACATCCAGAAAAATCTCTAACTACTTCAGTAGCTCCTACTTCCATATGATAAATCTCAATCTCAAACAAAAGATTGCCCAAGATAAATTCCCAAACTAATCGCAAGTCACTTTTGCGATCCTACCTAGTTCGGATTCCAAAGAAACTGTTCTCTCTTTACTAATTAAAAAGAGTCTTAAGCTTTTCCAAACAAGGTTAACCCTTCAAGAAAGCCTTCACCATCTTCCCGGACTGCTGATAGAAGAACCACAAAGATTCTTGAACCATCGGAGAAACGAGCCACACTACTGCTTCCAAACTCTATCTCAGGGACACTGCTAAGCCAGAAAATCTTCTTGTCGGCACACAAACACTTCCGAGCTGAAACTGCTATCACAGCTAATCAAAGACTTCTAATCCATAGGCTCCTCGAGAAACTCGGACCCCAAACCAAACGCCAATAACTTACTCTTCTCAATCTTGCTCCAAAAAGAACATCTACTTCGGGAACATCCATAGATACTGCGTTTCATCACACATCTGCTCCTTCCTGAAGTCGCCAAGCTACCGTTACTTACTTCTGCACAACCGACAGATCCAAGTCTAGAAAATCTGCTCACCCGAGCTCAACAAAACTTATACTCCAATAATGGACTCCGAATCTTGAAAAAGATTTCCTTCAGAGATCCAAGAAATTCTTACACCATACTGCCAAACTTACTCGAGACGGTATTGAGTTTACAGTCTCGATAGATACACTTCCAACCTCAACATATAAACTTCAACCAATGGTAGTCGTGTTACACTCACCACCACCCTATCTACCTTTATAACTCATATTGGAAAACCCGAACAGATAATCCAACACATTAGGTAGATATATATATATATATATATATATATAGTTTTTAAAAATTACAAATACGCTCTCTCAAGATAGACTCCACTCCAGAGCTAAGGTATTCACTCAACCTAATGCTCTGATACCAACTGTCACGTCCCGACTTTCTAGCCACAGAAAGACGTATCATGAATTAAGAAAGAAAGGGATAGAAAAGAGATAAGATAGAGAAGAAAGAAAAAAAACACATCAGAATCTAAACAGCGGAACGAATAAATTATATTAATCAAATAAGATATTACATTGTATCATATACATCAGAGATACACAGCTTATACAACACATACTAGACAGTTATAAACATCTGTCTAGTCATTACAACCCAAATACAACTCAACAAATGACTCATACAGACTAACACAGCGGAACACTACATCTACGAACGCTGAAGCCTCCTGCTCCATTGCTCCTCCAAAGATTCGTCAAAGCAAACCTGAATCCCTTGGCTACTCGTAAAAATTTGAGTACCCAAGGTTTAATAAAACAGAAAATAAACACTTGGGTCAGACATGGGTCTGGTGTGAGTAAACGGTTTAAATTGCTTAACTTCAAAACCTTTTGAAAACAAAGGTATCACGTAAGACTCCCCACAAATAAACATGGGTAAGTTTTTACCTTACGCTAACCAAAACATTTGATAGGAAATCCAGTTATATTATAATAGGGTCTAGGGTTTTCAAGTAAAATACAGAAATAGCTGGAATGCTTACATCTCACGTTCCAACATAGTTGGGCACAACTAAATCGTACGGCACTTATTGGAGATTGGATTCCATACAATGGCAGGGCTACTGGGGTACCGCCCGTCACAGTACGTGGCCTAGATCACCGTACCGAGGAGTACGCCCGCTCCCCTGCAACACAAGGCCGGAACATCCCTTACTGGATAATTCCCGCATAAGAAACCCCGCGGTTGTAGCTAGCAACCGCCCACACAGCCGAAATAAAAAGAAGGGACCTCTAGACAGAGGAATCTTATACTACTTGGGTGCTACCCACTAACCTTGCTGCACCTCCCCTGTTTTAGCCATTCCCGGTTGATGAGGCTTGAGGTCACGATTACCTTTAATCAGGACACATCACTTAGAATGCTCATCGTCCGCCTGACGATGTGCTGAAAGCATTCAATCCATACAAGTTCGTTCCGGGTTCGAACGAAACCGAAGGCATAATCTCGTTACACTCATTTTGGAATCACCCTCAGAGTTAACGACAATAACCCTTGCACTCTCAATCTTCATCTTCACTTGATTCACGACCTATCGTTAATTTGGATCGATGTGGTATTCGGGTCTCCAGACCTGGAAATCCGGTATACGGAAACCCGATCCCGGTCTCATCGAAATCCAAAGCGTATCTTTTAAGGCCAAGTTGTTTTAAAGGTTAAAACAAATTCAATTCATTATCTTTATACACAAAGAAAGATAATTTACAACAGATAATCAACATTATCAGATAATCCATACAATTCAACTAACATCCATATCATACAACATATATCTCATCAGAGATATCAATCAATGCCAAGTATTCAATACTATCACCCATTCATAAGTAATGATTTATATTATCTTTTAATTAATTTAAAGAATTAAATTAATTACTTCATTTTATAAATCCTTCTTACTTAACCATTAATTAATTATAATTTAATTAATTAATCATCTTTTAATGATCTTCTTAATTAATCTTCCTTGATTAATTATACTTTAATTACATTCAAGTAATTATCCTTAACCATATACAGTAATTAACTTTTAATTACTATCATTAATTACAATAATTAATGAACCTTCATTAATTAATTAAGCATATAATTAAGCATACTTTAATTAATTACTTTCATTAATCAACCTTGATTAATTCATTAATTAAATAATCCTTACTAATTAATTAACCTTTTAATTAATTAAACAATTAATTTTAATCAACCACTTCATTAATTAGTCTTAATTAATCATAAACGGTAATTAACAATTTGTAATTGCTTATCTTAATTAATTACTTCTTAATTAATTATATTAACCTTGATTAATCAATCTAATTAATTAATCTTCAATTATTTCATTAAGTAATTATTAATCAATTTAAATTAACAAATAATCCTTAATTAATTACTTTATTAATTAATTACTCTTAGTAATTAATCTTAAATTAAACACATTTAATTAATCACATTTATTAATTAACTAAACTAAAATTAAGTAATTAATTCTTAATTACTTACATAAGTAATTATCTTCTAATTACTTGCATTAAAAATCTTGATTACTTTCTTAATTAATTACTTAACCAAAATTAATTCCATCATTAAATAATTCTTAATACTTAAATTAATTAATTACTTCATAATTAATTTACTTTAAAATAATTATATTAATTAATTCCTTAATTGATAATATTAAGTGATTACCCATTAATTACTTCAGCTAATTACTCCATGAGTAATTTACTCCTCCTAATTACTTTAAGTAATTATCCATTAATTACTTTATTAAGGAATTTACTCATTTAATCATAAATTGATTTCTTAAATTAATTAGGCTAATTAATTAATCTAAAATTAATTACATTAATTAATTAACTAATTAATCATCTCTTAATCTCTAATTAATTCATTAACTATTCACTAATTACTTTATTAAGTAATTTATTATTAATTACAAATAGTAATTAAGCTCAAATTTATTTTATTAATTAATTGTTCTTAATTAATCTCTACTTAACTAATTAAGAATAAACTTTACATTTATTAAACATTTACTCAAATCATTTACTTTATTAAAAGTAAATTAAAAATCAATTTTGAAATAAAATTTACTTTAACAAAATAATACAAACATTAAATTTTTATATACTTAAA
Source organism: Allium fistulosum (assembly GCA_030737815.1). Classification (NCBI taxonomy): domain Eukaryota; kingdom Viridiplantae; phylum Streptophyta; class Magnoliopsida; order Asparagales; family Amaryllidaceae; genus Allium; species Allium fistulosum. The sequence goes on from CM060905.1 coordinate 99,065,476, forward strand.
TTTTTGAAACCCAGTTTCAACATGTTTAATCAAATTAAACAATATTCATTTTTGAAACAATTATCATATCCTTTAAACTTATTTGTTTAAAAATATATTTGAAATCAAATCAAAACATTACTTAATAATTTCTTTAAAGTTTTAAACTTGTTTAAACACTTTTCTTTTAATTTAAACTTGATTAAAAACTTGTTCAAGCTTTAAACTTAAAACTTGGTAATGATTTCTTTAAGATTTTTAAACCTGGAATACTATTTTAAATTTGAAACCCAGATTTAAAAACAAAACAACTCGGCCAGCTTATAATATCTTCCCGAGCCAACTTCGAGTCGTCCCAATCAAAAACTCGAGCCTGCCTCGCGTTTCCCTAAATTCATCTGCTTCGAGTCGTAACCCCCAAATGCTCGAACCATCACCGAGACGAACTCGTCTTCCCCAAACGCGAAAAACCCAGTCACCCCAATGTGCACACGTGCACGTGCACGTACACCGGTGTCTCCGACCACCATAGTTCATCGTAGCGACCCTCGACAGTCACACAAACCCACGTGATCCCGAAACCAAACCCAGATCGATGATAACTCAATCGAAACGAAATCGAGCTAATCTTCGCCAAAAACTGGAACTCATATCACGATCAGAAATCAATCCAATGTTGACGAACTCTGCCTCGAGAAGCCTCGCCATTCACATCGTAGCTCCGCCTCGATCTCCTGCGTCTCCAGTAATCCATGCGATCGACTCCGATCAACCATAGCCATCGCGAGAGCCCTTTAAACATCATCGTTCCACACTTCCTCTAGAACCCTAGTTCATCGTCCTCCGACCACCACAGTTCTCTAAAAATTACCTCACTATTTTTCCTGTGATCATCAACTCATCGGCCACCTCCATGCCAAAATTCGACAAACATTACCACTCCGATTACCAGAAATCGGCAGAGAACAATTTCCCGTTCAACTCAAACCTTTTCAATAATTGTTTACTTAAAAATTATGAAACCAATATCAAAATTCATTATTTTCTAATTCGAATACGATTGTGAAATCAAATCATGAAATTATGAACATTGATTTTTCGACTTGAATTCATTCTTACTGACATTCCTACTTTCCAGCCCTCCTATTCATTTATTCTACTCAATAATATTTTTAAAAATGATATTATAATGGTACAAACATATCTCCTTTACAAATTATAGCTTGAATTCAATTAGATGGGAAGATATGAAATTTTTGTGTGAAAATCTTGGGTCTGCCATTAAACAGAGAAGTATATACAGGCATGCATGTTTAAATATCTACATAATCATCTACATACAAACATATTTTCATCATGCAAACAATTTTCACAAGATCATTACAAATATTTATCACAAACATCAGATTTAAACAGATTCAAGTCTTTAATAGGGAAATTTGCTCATCTTAAAAAATAACAGAGAACAGGTATACAATAATATTCATGCATTCTCATCAGCTTCATATAATCATTTTAATCTTATGTAACAGCAATCATTTATCATTGATATAAAATTTAGCATCAGATTTTAAAACTGTTTTTAAAATAAAATAAAATTTACTCACCTTTTTTTTTTCTTTCCAAAGAACAAAACAGAGCAGTGTTTCCAGGCTTGAATATTTTTGATTTCCTGAAACTTGCAAACTTGAAATCCTTGCATGCTTGTACTAGTTGAATCTTTAACTTGATTGTTGTTGATACTTTGCATGCTTGTTTAATGTTGAGTTAATTCCCTTGCTCAGGTTAAATTAGTTGAATAGAATGCTTTCAGATTTGATTTTTGTTTCTGTTTTGATTTTGTTTTTAGTTTCAGAAAAGAGGAGAAAAAGAATTGAGAAAGTATGTTTGAACGATTTTGAACTGAAGAAAAAGATGAAGATCAGCTCTTCTTCTATATTTACTTAAAATTAAATTTCAAAAGAAACTAAGTATGCCACTTGTATTATTATAAATTAGACAAATGTCCATGCAATTTTATTTAGCTTACAAGTGTTAAAATCCTTGCATAATTTTGTTTAAACCCTCTTTAATAAAGGTAATTATGTTTTTAAAACCTTATTTACAAAAGTATTTATGTTATATTAATTATGTAAATATAGTTTTATATAAATTCATGTTTTATTTATTTATTTACAAACTATTTAGTTTAAGTATCTATATCATATTATTTATGAAATGTGAATTTAATTTACTTATGCTATATTATTTAAATTTTTACAAACCTTCTAAATCCAAAAGATATTTAAAAAGAAAGTTTATTCTAAACCATATATACATACTTATAACCATTTTAGTTTAATACTTATTAAAAGAAAACAAGATAAAAATTAAAACCTTTATTAAATTTTAAACACCTTAAAGAATACAAAATAAAACTTTATTTAAACTATCATATTTAAAATAAACAATTATCTTATATTTTGAAAACAATTGAATAAATCTTAACTAACCTTTGAAAAATATTAATTTTAAAACAAAACTTTAAATCACAATTCATACATATATAAATTATCAATAGATTGAAATTAAATTCATAACAATACAAATTATAACATATACATACATATATATTACAATTTGAAAATTTATCTTTAATTTAAAACAAAAGATATTTCTATTCACAATATATATCAAATATATATATATTATAAATAGAATAAAATTTTATTAATTTTAACAAACAAATCTCATCAATATTAAATTATTAGAAAAGATAAGTATTACCAAATTAAATTAAAATTATAAAGAAAATTATCAATCCAATTAAATTATCAATACAGATTATTAAATTTATATTGTCCAAAATCCCGGGATATCACACCGGACGTGATTGGAAATTATCCGGATTTGCAAGGGCTTCGTGAGAAGTGCCTTCGGTTCTGTACGAACCCGGAACAGACTTGTATGGTTACATGTTTGACATTACAAATTGAGATATAAAGCCGATTTTTTTCAAATACATTTCTGTTGGTGGCGGAGAATTTATTCTCTTAGCTTAACACCCTTCTCTGAGACGTACGAGCTCAGAGGTTATGTAGTTGAAATTTATCAGCGATATATTCCCAATTTGGTAATGTGACATGCTGAGTGTTGCTGTGAAATGATCATTGTTTGATCATTTGTGATATGATCATTCGTTTGATCTTATATCTTTGTGATCATTTCTTTGATCATTTGTTTGACCCGAAGCACGGCTTTGTGACAAAGCGTAGCTTTGTGGACGAGACTTCGTCGGACCTCACACCCCGGAAATGGTCAAAACAGGAAGGATGCAGCAAGGTTCTAGGGAGTAGCGCCCCTTAGTGTATGTCATTCCTTCTGGATAGAGGTGGTATCATGGTATGGAGCCCAGATACTTAACCTATGTTGATACTGCTTATTATGTGGTTGTTGGAAATCGGGGATCCTCGGGAAGATCGGTTACGATCGGGGGATGGCATACGCGTGTCAGTAGTTACCTATTTTTGCAGAGGTAACCCGGCATTGTGTAGGCAGAGATCCGGTTAGGTTCTCGGGACGTCATTCCAGAGGCGTTCCTTTGTGGCATAGGAAGTTCCTTAGCCTGACCATTTGTTGGAAATCCATCTTCCAATACGAACTTTGTACGGTATTAGTTGTAGAACCTGCCATCTACTTATGGTGGAGCCCCACTGTTTGGATGGTAGCTATAGTAGGCATAGTTCGAAATGTCTATGCTGGCTAAGATTGATATTATACTTTCGAAATGTTTTCTGCACTATGCACTAGTAATAATAATCCAATGATTTTGCGTAGGAGGCATGTTTGACTATCATAAGGAGAAATCTCCTCCAATTCTGCGATTGCGTTGTGTGTGTGGCGGGAGGCCTTATGGTAGTTTCATTTTCGAAAAGCATTGCGGGTTTCAAATGTTTAAAAGCCTTTGTTGCTTGTTTTAAAGATAAACTGTTTTTGTTGCTCACACCAGTCCCATGACTGATCCGGAGTTTATTGTTCCCTTCCTAAACTCTGGGTGCCCACTATTTTCCACACGGGCAGTCTAGAGTTGGGTTTTCTCAGATATTCAGGTTGAGTGGATTAGCTGGAGCTAGTTATGGATTAGAGCATTCTATTGGAGATTTTCTATCCGCTACTGATGTTATCTTTTCTTTCCGCTGCTATTGTCATTGTATCATATCTCTAATATTGTTGTATCATATTGATATCATTGTTGTATATCATTCTGGATATTGTATTCATTGGAGTTGTATATGATATCATTGATTTCTTTATTCCGCTGTGTTGTTATACTTAATGTTGTTATAAGCTCCGGCGACTCGGATTTGAACGGTCGAATCTACAGCATTCGAGTACGATGTAAAGTATGGATGTCGATTTTCGAGCGCGAAAATCTGGGACGTTACATTTGGTATCAGAGCTAAGGTTGAACTTTAGCTCAGGAGTATAACACGTTAAGTAACTCATTAGAGATAGAGTGAAGTAAACTCTAGAATGAGTAATCTCTAAGATATCCGTCTGAATGTCTCAGTAAATTCTCTTACTATCCACTGATAGTGAGTATGCGTGCGAGAAGAGGACGAGATAGGGGACAAGGGAATACGACTATCAATGGTCAATACCCTGCAACAGTGGAAACATCTTTCTTATCAATTTCCTTTGATTCGTCTTTCCAAATTCTTTTGATTGCTTCGTATCAGCTACAAGAAGATGTTTCGGTGTGATGATGCCCTACGAATCGTTGTAGAAATTTTTTACTTCGTATCTTTATCAGTTCTTATCAGCTTTTGATTTAAACTTTAATGAATATGAATTTGAAATTTGGAATTGAAATTTTAAATAAATTGGAAAATTTTAAATTGAGTTAAATCGATTAATAGAATATGAGGCTAAATTTGAATTAAATCAATAAAACGATTTCGTTTAAAACCAAATTTGAAATTTTATTGAAATTTCTTGTGAATACCAAAGTCTGAAGAGGGACAAATTGGTATGTATTCTGAGATATTCCGACTTGAGTTTGGAATTCGTATCGTTAGTTTGAGGAATTATAGGAGATCGAATATGTCTATCTCTGTGTTTTTTGGTGCCTACGAATTTCGAGGACGAAATTCTTTTAAGGGCGGAAGTTTGTAACGACCTCAGATTTTAATTTAATTTAAATTAATAATTTGTTGAATTTTTGAATAAAAATTGTAAATTTAATCGATTAAAGTGAAGCGAGTTTCCCCGGATCTCAATAAATTTTGTATAAATCATTTAAATTTAAAATTATTGTAAATATTTGTATATATGTATATAGAATGATAACAAAGAAAAGTAAAACAAAATCATCCCAACACAATCAAATAAAAGTAAGAATTGTTACATTGTAAAGTAAATAGAACTTGAACAATTTTAACAACATATTAAAATAGAATATCAATTTTATTACAAAGCCATAAGATAAGATAGTAATCAGACTAAAGCAAATAAAGATAAGTGTAAACACATACAAATATGGGTTAGCTTCCAAAAGCATAACAACAAACCAGACCACACATTTTAAACATATATTTAGTAAACATACAAAACTAAGTACCTATGTACACACATAATTTAATAGTATAGGCTGTAAACAATAAAGGGAACAAGGCATTGAATGCCCTTGCCTCTAGTACACTATATGGTATGTATCAGCCGAGTAAAACAAATAAAAGCAAGATCTTAAGTACACAATATTATACTTATCAGCCACCAACAAAAATCTGCATAGCCCCCAAACAAAAAAATATCACTGATCAAAACTAGTACAAATCTATTCCCTATAAGCTTTCTTTTATATCAGCCTGTACACTTCTTTTCTCATATATCTACTTATCTCCATTTCATTTCGTTTATTCAAAGCCAAGTAAAACTGAAGTTAACATCATTTTTACACTAAAAAAAAATTTCAATTTAAAACAATCATACAACTCAAACTAGAGAAGTGAATCAAAGAATCAAGAAAAGACTTCAGATTTGCAAATTTCAAAGCCTGTTCAACATAAATGATGAACTCTGTTCTTCCATTCACTGTGAGCAAACTCTCAACCTTTAAATCTTTTGATACTGCTGTATATGATATCTATGTGGTGGTGATGTATAAGTATGTTTGTTTAGATATATCAAACTTGAATATAGTTGAATTAGGCTATGGATATGTAGGCATGCTGGTATACAGGTATATGTATATACCTCTGTTAAACAACAAGCCCAAACTCAAAAACAAATCCAGATCCTCTGAATGAATCAATTTTTGACCTCGATTCTTAAAGAGAAAATAATTGAAAGAATGTAAGTCTAATTCTAAAAATTATTTCAAGAAAATTTATTTAAGCAATTAACTGGAAGATGAAATATATAGTGAAATCTCAACATATCAAAGAATTCAACTTTCATGATTTAATGTTTTATGTATATAATTTGATTTATCTCCCAAAAATATGAATTTTAAAAATGGAATCATGATTTTTAGTTGGGTAAACCAAGAGAAATTGAAGGATGAACAGATTTGAGTTTTTTTGAGATTTCTGGTGATCACGGCAACATTGAACCTCGGGGTTGATGTCGAGGGTGGCTGGTGGTTTGACGATCACTAGAAAAATAGTTCGAGAATTTTCTAATGATTGGAGTTGCGTGGAGCGGCTAAACTAGGGTTTTCGAAGTGTTTTTCGTCGTGGTTACTGTCGAGGTAATGGCGTAGGCTAGGGGGGATCAGTGTTGATCGCTCCGGTGGGGATAGTTGCACGTGATCAAGGCGAAGCTTCAGTTGAATTTTGGTGGCCTCTGATGGCCAGAGGGTGGGGGACGAGTCAATTTTCTGGTGGTGTTTTCTTGTTCGCGTTCCAGGTTTTGGGTTGCGAACTCGAATTCGAGTTCGAGACGAACTGAAGGGGGCTGGTCGTTGGGATCGGAGATGGGGATGACATTCGACTTGCTCGAAGTATTGGTGGTGACCGGAGGTGGCGAACGGGGGCGTACACTTGCACCGTGCATTTGTGTAGCACTGAGGATTTGGGTTGTGGCAGGGAATTGGCACGCGAGTTCTCTAGTAATTGAAGAAGAGGCCCAAAGTTTTCTTTGTTCTACTCGAAGCATGTTTGGGTAGCCTCGGGTCATGATGGTGATGCCAGTTTTAAAAGCCTGGCAGTTTTTAAAGTTTAAAATTTAAAAACTGGGATGTAAAAACAAGTTTAAAACCAAATTTTAAAGATGGATTCAAATTATTTTTGTCTCCATAGTTTTAAATAAATATAAGCTTTATAAAAATTAAATGTGTTGGCAACTTTTTAATGTTTAAAATAGATTTTAGAGTGTGTTAAATTTTGTTAAGGTAAATTTGGATTTATCTTGAATATAAGGTGAAATGAAAAGTTGATCATTTATAAGAAATATTTTATCCTTAAATAAATGAAACTTAAGGATTTGAAAATATTAAGTAAATGAGTAATTAACTATTTTTGATTAATTAATGATTGGATTAATTAATTTAGTAATTAAAGGTTAAATTGGTTAATTAAGGTTTAAGAAAATAAATTGGTAATAAATGAATGATTAAGAATCATTAATTAAATAAGAGTTGAATTTTAATTTATGATTATTAATTAAGTAAGTAAGAATAAATTAAGTTATATTGAATACTTAGTTAACTAAATAACCGAGGATTAATTAATGAGTATTAAAGATGAAATTTAAGTGTAGTTAATAATAAATCTTAATTAATTACTTTAGAAAAGTAATTTAAGAAGTGTAAATAATTAATGAAGGTTATTAACTAGGATGATTGAATAATAAATTAATGTGGTTCATTAATTAAGATAATCAAATTAAGAAAAATTAATTAAAGGTTAATTAACTTATGAAAGAAATTAAAGGATGTTTATTAATTAATTAATAATTAATAAATTAAAGTTAATAAATTAAATGATGAATTAAATAATCAAGGCAATTATTTAATAATTAAAAGTTGATGAAATAATAATTAAAGGTTAATTAATTTATTATTAATGGTTAATTAATAAATGATTAAAGAATCATTAATCAAAATAATTTGTAATTTATCGATGTTAATTAACCAGGATTAGTAGTTCATAAGTAATTAATCTAATTTGAATAAATTAGATATTGATTGATCTACTTATGAATATTTGGATTCTATTGGATGCTTTGAATTGTTTGATATCCCTGATTGTGATGCTTTGTGATACATCCTGATTTATGTTGTGATTTGTAATTTACTTATCTGTGATATATATCTGGAATCTGTGAATTAAGATGAGCGTTATAGTTATATCGCTTATCAACTATATCCTGTATTTTGATCTGTGATGATTGATTTATGTTGCACTATTGTGTTAAACCCCTGGACTACACCTTTACACACACAAATATGGATTTCACGTGGAAATCAGTTAGGTCACAGATAATTTAAATTTGATGTTTTTGAAACCGAAATTTTAATTTCAATTGCTTTTGAAAATAAGAAATTCGGGTTTAAAGTGAAAAGCTTTTGAAATGGAATTTCAAAGATAAAAGTTATTTTGAATAACTTAATCGAGTTTTGAAAATTTAAATAATTTGATTTAAATTTGAATTCAAGTTTGGAATTGAATCCTATGATTTGAAACTAGGGATTAAAGATGATATAAATGTGTTTATATGAAGTTAAACCATTTAAAGTATAATTTTGGAGAATTTGGATTTAACCCAAGGATTTCCACTCGTATGAATGAATCAGATTTTCTGAACTGAAACTGTTTGTTTTTAAATGATAAAAGCTTTCATATAAGAAATGAAATTCCAATTTAGTTAAAGGAATTTCAAGATTGAATTGAAAAATGGTTTTCCAAGTTATGAATGAATTCTTCTTTTTGAAAGCTATGAATTAAATCTGTTTATTTTTAACAGATTTAAAATGATGATTTGTTTAAACTATTTGAAATGGAATTGTTTGAAAGCTATAAGTTAAATCTTTGTTTTAAAGATTTAACGAGTTAATCAAATTGAAATGGGAATTAAATTGGAAAATCTGTGAATGAATCTTTTGTTTAAAAGATTAAAGTGTGAAAATTGTTTAAACCGTTGAGGGTTGTTAAAATGAATCTTTTTGTTTAAAAAGATGTAAATGGTGATTTGTTTAAACCATTTGAAAAGAAAGTTTTGGGTTTTAAGCTGTGACTTAATTGAAATCTGTAATGACCCAAGATTTTAGGAATTTATCTTGGAAAAAAAAATACAAATAAGATTAAAATAATTTTTAAGCAGTTTATAAAATCATGTTTAAGGGAAAGATGAGATAGCTTGATGTGGTATAATAAAATGATGTGCCTTTGTGCATAGAAAATACACATGAGAAAAGCTAGATCCCTGTATACTATGAATGAGTACATGATGCTATGCATGGAAAATGTATATATATATGTATATATATTTACTGATAAATAAAGAAAACCCTCAAATGTGCTATATGCAGAAATATAACTAAGTATACATGTGCATATATGTATCAGTATAAAATAATATAGATGTATATATATAGATATAAGTTATTGTCTGTAAAACATATATGTAAGTATACTAACTAAGTATTAGAATTTAAACTAGTAATAGGAAACACACAAATATGTTTTTCTCTGGTGGGTAAATAAGAAGAAAAACACCAGATAATAAAGTAAAGGCTAAAAATAGAAAATGGGAGGAAAACAAAAATGTATTTTGTATGGGCTGAATTAAGAAAGAAAGAAATATGTATATGATATTGCTGGAAATCAGATCACACATTTAGCATGCAAATAGACAAGAGAAAAAGCATTTTATGGAAAAGCAAGATTTCTGAAAATAACCAAAGTAGATAACCACTTTTCTCTTCACCAAATTAAGCCGGGGAGGGTAGAATCTTGGGTTCAAATAAAATGCAGATAACATAATTTTCTGGTGGGCAAAAATGGCTTTAGCCAATACCCAAAACCCTAAGGAGAACTCTGTATATTTATAAGCAGCAGCCTCCTCTCCTTCTCAAAAAGAACTTTGAAAAAAAAACACCATATAAAAACATAAGGCAAGTGAAGGAAAAGAGCTTGAGGCTAAAGCTGAAGTTATCAATTAATTAAGGAAGCAAAGGAGAGAGCTAGGTGAGAAAACTCACTCAACAACTTAAGGCACTAAGTCCTAATGAAGGCAGCCAGTTATAAATTAATTTTTCTTAAAAGTGTATGTGATTGTTTTTCAGAAGTTAAGGATGCTTTAATGCCAAATGGTTGTTCTGGTTGTTTTATTTTGTGAATATTCTAAATATGATCGGTATGCATGCATAAGTATCTTTAAAACCCAGATCTCTTTTTAATATGATACTGGTTAGAAATATAAATAAATACCTAGAAAATAAAATGTGGAATATAAGCAAGTAGTGTTGGTTTTGGCTCAACCCAGAAGAATTGATGAGCATATGGGCTGCAATATACATATGTATATGTGCTGAGGCTTAAGATAAAAAGGAATTAGGAGTGCAATAGGCTTGCCTATGTGCTGATACTCCTGATTCAAAGAAAATATACAATAACCACCTAGCAAATAGATTTTGTGATTTAGGAAGCTTGGTCAATCTGAGTTAACTAAAGCACAGATGTTTGCAATAAAATCTTCCCATAGAGCCATAAACCAATGTTAGTTGTCTATATCTCCTTAAAATTGCAAGAACATGTTTTAGCAAGTACCAATACTTAAATTGTTTGATTACCTCTGTTTGTTTATGAGAATGATGAGGAATGCTATGAGATGAATGCTTGTTTTTGTAAAAATGACTCACTGATTGGGTTTGCCCTGAAAAATTTAAAAAGAGAAAGTACCTAAGAACTTGATTAGGAAATGGGGTCAAGATTACTGCAGGAATGACTTGTGTTCTTGAGTAATACAAGTTGACACATGGCTTGTTCAAGTCCTGAGATCTTTGTGTAATGGAGTGAATTAGATCATTACAGTGTGTCCATTGATTCATAAAATTGCAGATGAGACCAGGGTAGATAAATATATCAAGGGGAGAATATTTGATATGATTATAAACTAGAGTTTTCCCAGAAATAAAATATGAGGGGGAAATAAATGATTTAACTCATATTGGTTATTTTCTGTTTGGTGTGAATGATTATTTGATTTATGACTGAATTGTATGTCTGAGTGTATGTGCAATATCTCTACAAAGTCAGATTAAAGTGTGCACATGTACAATGATACAGAACATGCACACAAGTATTACTTGTTTTCAAAGGGCAGAACTTTATGTATATGTACTTAATTCAATTTTAACTTAATTAATTAATTGCTTTTGTGAATTTTCTAATACCAAACATGTGTCTGACCCTAGTGTGCTAATGGCATCTGGGGTGTCTCATTTAAAATGAGGCAGCTTCAAATGCTTTTTCAGGAACAGCAGCCTCTAGGTAGGAGTAGAAGCAAAGCATTGAGAAGAAGATTATAGCATGCTAGAATTAGATAGATAAGAGCTTAAAAGATGAAATTTGCATGTATTGATATTTTAAAAATTTCCATTGTAGTAAGTACAGAGTGATGTTGGATATTTGGTTAAGTATTTGGCTTGTAACTGGAATCTAAAATATCTGAGTTTTATTATCTGGAATGTTGAAAAGTTTTAGCTATAATTTTGTAAGTTAGATCCACAATAGGGATTTTATAGGATGGTGAAGTTAGATCCATATTAGTAAATTTTATACATGTTCAGACATGATTTGCTCAGATATTGTCACACCAGTACCTTAGTAATTTTAACATAAAATCTGAATTTCTTTTTACTAAAGCTTTGGACAAAATGCTTTTAGGACCCTCTGAAATATGCCTGAGCAGAGAGTCTGTTTAACCCATGTTTTTCTTTGCTAAGTATCCATTTGTCCCAGGAAACTCACCCCGGACTGCATTTCATTTAGTCTAGTACCTTGGTATCAAGGAATCAAGCTTCTGGAATATGATAATTCACTTAAGAATATCCCAGATATGAGTTTGCATATAAGGTAGATTTTATAGGAAAGCAAACATAGAAAATGATAGAAGCTTATATCACTTTCAGAGCACAAACACTACACTATTGATTTTTATAGATAATCATACCATAATTATCTGTTTTTTTATGGATCATGTTTCATAGAGGATCCAGCAAGCTATCAAGGATTAAAAATCATACTGTTACCTATATGAATAAGATTTTTATTACATAAATAATAGAAATTAAGCTATGTGGGGATTGATTAAATTTAATCAATCAATGTAACCTCTTGTTTGCCATAACCTGATTAAGCAAGAGGGGCACATGCATCTTCATATGTGTGCATATCCTTGTGGTTGCACTGATATATATCTATATTGGTAAAACTTTTGATCCTGGATAAAGTTTGTTTATTGGAAAAAGAAAAATGACCCTGGGGAAAAGATGTTTGTTAATATATGATATATATATATATCACTTTGTAAAAAAAAATCCTTACAAAATGAAGGTAGAAAAGAGAGGGTCATTGCATTTGGTATCAGAGCTATGTTATTAAACATAGCAGAAATAAAGATCAAGTTCTCTGATAGAAATAAAATTTAAAGAGACTAAATATATATAAAAATGTTTTCAGTGTAAATAAAACCACTGAAATAATAAAATTAACAATCAAACTAACCAGCTACGTAAATTATTATTAGCAAACTATGGTAGGAAGACCACCAAATCAGGGAGCAGGATCTTCCAATACACCACCAATGGTCAATCTGCAAGACTTGGTGAAAGCATTTAGGGATGGGGCAGGACAAAGGCAAGAAAATCCCTATGAAGAACTCTCAAAATTACTTAAGACATATACTCATTTAGGAGGCAAAAGCTTTGAAGGGACAGAGAGTATTATGGAAATTCAAGCATGGTTGAGAACATTGGATAGAATTTTCAATGACATGCAACTTGATGATCAAAGAAAGAGGCAAGTGGCTTCGAGACAGCTAAAAGGAGTAGCTTTAAGCTGGTGGGAAGTAATCATTGCAGGAAGAAATGAGAATGAAATCACTTGGAATCAATTCAAAGAGATGTTGGGAGCAAGGTTTGTACCAGCATCAGCTACGACTACCTTGCTAGAAGAATTTATTAGGCTTAGGCAAGGAACTATGACTGTCGCAGAATACACTCAAAAGTTTGAAGGGCTTTCCACATATGGAGCAATGCTTGTAGCAGATGAAGCATCCAAAAATGATAGGTACATAAAAGGTTTGAACCCAGGACTTAGCAGAGCCATGTTACCCTATGCTGACAGGACCTTTGACCATGTGATAGACTTAGCCTTGAGGTTGGAGCAGCATGACAAGGAAAGGGAAAAATTCAGAAATTTCAAGAACAATAACAGTAAGAAGGGTAAGGGGAGATATCATCCTTATGATAAGAAGAAAGAAGAGGCCAGTACTAAGTCTACTGGGGATATTAAAGCTAAGGAAACCAAGAAGATTGTGTGCCATCAATGTGGAAAAGAAGGACATATCAAACCAAGATGTCCAGAATTGAAAGGCGGAGCTTTCAAGTGTTATTTATGTGGGAAAGAAGGGCACATGAAAAGAAATTGTCCTGAGAATAAGAAGCAAGGAAAATTAGAAAACATGGAAGAAAAAGCCAGAATAGTGGAGATCAATGCTGAGAAGCACAGTCAAGTGGAAGGTACACTATTTATTTGTAATGTACCCATAGTAGTAGTATATGATACTGGAGCAACTCATTCCTTAATTTCCTATGAATTAGTTAAAATGCTGAAATTAAGTTGCATATTGGTTGAAACCCCTTTACATATACAAAGTCCACTGGGAAGTTCTAGTGTTTTAAACATGATCTGTGTGGATGTGGGATTAAACATAGGAGGAGATACTTTTATTTCCAATTTATATGTTTTAAATTACCCAAATATAGGTGTTATTTTGGGAGTAGACTGGTTAAGGCAATTCAAGGCCATAATTAACTTAGACTCATCCACCATATCATTGCAAAACCATGGAAGCCAGAGGATCACAATTTTGTGTGAAGTGTCCAAGGGAAGAAAATTGTGTCATTTGATTGATTTGGGAAAAGATTTCAGTGAAAATATTATTAAGGAAATTCCCATAGTCAATAAATACTTGGATGTTTTTGAGGAGGTTAATGGTGTTCCAAACCATAGGCCAGTGGAATTCCAAATTCATTTAGTTCCAGGAGCAAGCCCAGTGATTAAAAAGCCAACAAGAATTGGGCTAAATGAACTAAAAGAATTAAAGCAACAATTAGAGGAATTAGAAAATAAGGGTTTTATAAGACCCAGTAATTCTTGCTGGGGGGCACCAGTGGTGTTTGTTAAGAAACAAGATGGTACTTTGAGACTCTGCATAGATTATAGGGAATCAAACAAAGTAACCATTAAAAATAAATACCCACTGCCAAGAATAGATGATCTTTTTGATCAATTGGCTGGAGCAAGAGTATTCTCTAGGCTAGATTTAGCATCTGGTTTTCATCAAATGAAGGTGGAAGAATCAAGCATCAAGTACATTGCCTTTAACACTAGATATGGGTTGTATGAATTTTTGGTTATACCATTTGGCTTGACCAATGCACCATCATACTTTGTAGATTTAATGAACAGAACCTTTAGAGATTATTTAGACAAGTTTGTGCTTATTTTTATAGATGACATTTTAATTTATTCCAAAACAATGGAAGAGCATGAAAGTCATCTGCACATGGTTTTGTCTAGACTAAGGGAAAAAGACTTAAAGGCAAAATACTCAAAATGTGAATTTTGGAAAGAAGAAGTGCATTTTCTTGGCCATGTTATATCTGCCCAAGGAATTTCTGTGAACCCCAATAAAGTAGTGGCTATTCAAGCATGGAAGAGGCCAAGCACTGTGAGTGAAGTGAGGTCATTTATGGGGATGGCAGGATATTATAGGAGGTTTATAAAAGATTTTTCAAAAATTTCTACACCACTTACTAACCTAACCAGAAAGAACCAAGCTTTTGTTTGGTCAGAAAAATGTGAAAAGTCTTTTGAACAGTTGAAGGAGGCATTGGTGAATGCTCCAATTTTAAAGGCACCTCATGGAAATGAAGAATTAGTTGTATACACTGATGCTAGTGGATTTGGCTTGGGTGCAGTGTTGATGCAACAAGGCCAAGTCATTACATATGCATCCAGACAACTTAAACCCCATGAAGTTAGGTATGCCACCCATGATCTTGAATTAGCAGCTGTGATCTATGCTTTGAAACTTTGGAGACATTATTTGTTAGGCACTAAGTTTGAACTTTACACTGACCACAAGTCTCTAAAATATTTATTTTCACAAAAAGATTTGAACATGAGGCAACATAGATGGGTAGAGTTCTTAGCTGCCTATGACTTTGACATACTCTATACACCAGGCAAAGCAAACAAAGTTGCAGATGCTCTAAGTAGACAGCATGCTAAATTGGCTATGATGACGATAGAAGAATTTAAGGACTTGTCTTTGCTAACTGAGTTAGAAATTGGGGAGAATGGTTGTGTGCACATTGATGAGCAGATGCATGGTGCACAAGAAAATAAAGGGAAGTTAAGCTTAATGACACTTCAACCAGATTTAATTCTGAAGGTAGAAAAAATGCAAGAACAGGATGCAAACTTATTAGAGAAGAAAATTCTCCTCTCAAAAGGGGAGGAAGTGATGAATTACCATATTGATAAAAATGGTTATCTGAGATAACAAAATAGGATGTGTGTGCCAGAGGACACCAAATTGAAGAAAGAGATATTGAATGAATATCACAAAAGTAAATACTCCATACACCCAGGCAACACAAAAATGTACCAAAATTTGAAAAGAGACTTCTGGTGGAAGGGGATGAAATCTGATGTAGCTAAATACATTGCCAAATGTATGACTTGCCAACAAGTCAAGGTTGAAACCCAAAGGCCATCAGGGTTGATGCAGCCTCTTAGTGTACCACAGTGGAAGTGGGAAGATATATCTATGGATTTCATAGATGGGCTGCCTAGATCTAAGAGAGGAAATACAAGTATATGGGTAATAGTTGATAGGCTAACCAAAGTAGCACACTTCATCCCAGTCAAGTCAGAAAGGACAGCACCAAAATTAGCTCAAATTTTTATGAAGGAAGTGGTAAAATTGCATGGCATTCCCAAAACCATTGTGAGTGATAGGGATACCATCTTCACTTCAAAGTTCTGGAGAAGCTTTCAAGAAGCAATGGGAAGTGAACTATGTTTAAGTACTGCCTACCATCCTCAGTCAGATGGGCAGACTGAGGTAGTAAACTAGGTTTTGGAGGAAATGTTGAGAGCATGTGTATTGGATTTTGGGGGCAACTGGGAAGATTATCTTCCTCTAGTTGAATTTACATACAACAACAACTATCAAAGCACCATAGGAATGGCTCCATTTGAAGCCTTATATGGTAACCTTGTTTGTCACCTGTTTGTTGGGTGGAAGCAGGAGAAAGGGTCATTTTAGGGCCTGAGTACATACAAGAAACTAAGGAGAAAATTGAGTTGATAAGGAGAAGAATGGCAGCAGCACAAGATAGGCAAAAGAAATTTGCAGACAAGAAAAGGAGGCAGGTAGAATATGAAGTGGGAAATTTTGTTTTCATCAAAATCTCACCCATGAAAAATGTGCTGAGATTTGGGAAACAAGGCAAGTTAACCCCAAGATATATAGGACCATACAAAATTCTGGAAAGAATTGGTCCCTTGGCATATAAGTTGGAATTGCCAGAAAACATGCAAGGCATACATGATGTTTTTCATGTATCACAACTGAGAAGGTGGGTACATGACAAGGCAGAAATTCTGGAGACCCCAACCCAAGTGCAAGTAAATCCTAATAAGATATATGAAAAAGATCCAGTAGGGATTTCGCAAAGGATGTGAAGAAATTAAGAAATAAATCACTGAAACTTGTAAAATTACAGTGGAGTCTTGATCCTAGTGATTGCACATGGGAACTAGAGGACAAGGTTAGGATGAGCTACCCTAAGCTATTTTCAGATTAGAGGTAAATCTTTTTTTTATTTTGCTTCTCATTTGGATGCATGTATTTTTTATCATAGAACTAGAAATCTAAGTGGTTGAGGAGTACTTGTTCTCTGGTTTAAGCTTGGAAAAATTGTGGGACACAATTCCTAAAAGGTGGGGTGTATGTAATGACCCAAGATTTTAGGAATTTATCTTGGAAAAAAAATAATAATACAAATAAGATTAAAATAATTTTTAAGTAGTTTATAAAATCATGTTTAAGGGAAAGATGAGATAGCTTGATGTGGTATAATAAAATGATGTGCCTTTGTGCACAGAAAATACACATGAGAAAAGCTAGATCCCTGTATACTATGAATGAGTACATGATGCTATGCATGGAAAATGTATATATATATGTATATATATTTACTGATAAATAAAGAAAACCCTCAAATGTGCTATATGCAGAAATATAACTAAGTATACATGTGCATATATGTATCAGTATAAAATAATATAGATGTATATATATAGATATAAGTTATTGTCTGTAAAACATATATGTAAGTATACTAACTAAGTATTAGAATTTAAACTAGTAATAGGAAACACACAAATATGTTTTTCTCTGGTGGGTAAATAAGAAGAAAAACACCAGATAATAAAGTAAAGGCTAAAAATAGAAAATGGGAGGAAAACAAAAATGTATTTTGTATGGGCTGAATTAAGAAAGAAAGAAATATGTATATAATATTGCTGGAAATCAGATCACACATTTAGCATGCAAATAGACAAGAGAAAAAGCATTTTATGGAAAAGCAAGATTTCTGAAAATAACCAAAGTAGATAACCACTTTTCTCTTCACCAAATTAAGCCGGGGAGGGTAGAATCTTGGGTTCAAATAAAATGCAGATAACATAATTTTCTGGTGGGCAAAAATGGCTTTAGCCAATACCCAAAACCCTAAGGAGAACTCTGTATATTTATAAGCAGCAGCCTCCTCTCCTTCTCAAAAAGAACTTTGAAAAAAAAACACCATATAAAAACATAAGGCAAGTGAAGGAAAAGAGCTTGAGGCTAAAGCTGAAGTTATCAATTAATTAAGGAAGCAAAGGAGAGAGCTAGGTGAGAAAACTCACTCAACAACTTAAGGCACTAAGTCCTAATGAAGGCAGCCAGTTATAAATTAATTTTTCTTAAAAGTGTATGTGATTGTTTTTCAGAAGTTAAGGATGCTTTAATGCCAAATGGTTGTTCTGGTTGTTTTATTTTGTGAATATTCTAAATATGATCGGTATGCATGCATAAGTATCTTTAAAACCCAGATCTCTTTTTAATATGATACTGGTTAGAAATATAAATAAATACCTAGAAAATAAAATGTGGAATATAAGCAAGTAGTGTTGGTTTTGGCTCAACCCAGAAGAATTGATGAGCATATGGGCTGCAATATACATATGTATATGTGCTGAGGCTTAAGATAAAAAGGAATTAGGAGTGCAATAGGCTTGCCTATGTGCTGATACTCCTGATTCAAAGAAAATATACAATAACCACCTAGCAAATAGATTTTGTGATTTAGGAAGCTTGGTCAATCTGAGTTAACTAAAGCACAGATGTTTGCAATAAAATCTTCCCATAGAGCCATAAACCAATGTTAGTTGTCTATATCTCCTTAAAATTGCAAGAACATGTTTTAGCAAGTACCAATACTTAAATTGTTTGATTACCTCTGTTTGTTTATGAGAATGATGAGGAATGCTATGAGATGAATGCTTGTTTTTGTAAAAATGACTCACTGATTAGGTTTGCCCTGAAAAATTTAAAAAGAGAAAGTACCTAAGAACTTGATTAGGAAATGGGGTCAAGATTACTGCAGGAATGACTTGTGTTCTTGAGTAATACAAGTTGACACATGGCTTGTTCAAGTCCTGAGATCTTTGTGTAATGGAGTGAATTAGATCATTACAGTGTGTCCATTGATTCATAAAATTGCAGATGAGACCAGGGTAGATAAATATATCAAGGGGAGAATATTTGATATGATGATAAACTAGAGTTTTCCCAGAAATGAAATATGAGGGGGAAATAAATGATTTAACTCATATTGGTTATTTTCTGTTATGTGTGAATGATTATTTGATTTATGACTGAATTGTATGTCTGAGTGTATGTGCCATATCTGTACAAAGTCTCTGGAAAGAAAGATTAAAGTGTGCACATGTACAATGATACAGAACATGCACACAAGTATTACTTGTTTTCAAAGGGCAGAACTTTATGTATATGTACTTAATCCAATTTTAACTTAATTAATTAATTGCTTTTGTGAATTTTCTCATACCAGACATGTGTCTGACCCTAGTGTGCTAATGGCATCTGAGGTGTCTCATTTAAAATGAGGCAGCTTCAAATGCTTTTTTAGGAACAGCAGCCTCTAGGTAGGAGTAGAAGCAAAGCATTGAGAAGAAGATTATAGCATGCTAGAATTAGATAGATAAGAGCTTAAAAGATGAAATTTGCATGTATTGATATTTTAAAATTTTCCATTGTAGTAAGTACAGAGTGATGTTGGATATTTGGTTAAGTATTTGGCTTGTAACTGAAATCTAAAATATCTGAGTTTTATTATCTGGAATGTTGAAAAGTTTTAGCTATAATTTTGTAAGTTAGATCCACAATAGGGATTTTATAGGATGGTGAAGTTAGATCCATATTAGTAAATTTTATACATGTTCAGACATGATTTGCTCAGATATTGTCACACCAGTACCTTAGTAATTTTAACATAAAATCTGAATTTCTTTTTACTAAAGTTTTGGACAAAATGCTTTTAGGACCCTCTGAAATATGCCTGAGTAGAGAGTCTCTTTAACCCATTTTTTTCTTTGCTAAGTATCCATATGTCCCAGGAAACTCACCCCGGACTGCATTTCATTTAGTCTAGTACCTTGGTATCAAGGAATCAAGCTTCTGGAATATGATAATTCACTTAAGAATATCCCAAATATGAGTTTTCATATAAGGTAGATTTTATAGGAAAGCAAACATAGAAAATGATAGAAGCTTATATCATTTTCAGAGCACAGACACTACACTATTGATTTTTATAGATAATCATACCATAATTATCTGTTTTTTTATGGATCATGTTTCATAGAGGATCCAGCAAGCTATCAAGGATTAAAAATCATACTGTTACCTATATGAATAAGATTTTTATTACATAAATAATAGAAATTAAGCTATGTGGGGATTGATTAAATTTAATCAATCAATGTAACCTCTTGTTTGCCATAACCTGATTAAGCAAGAGGGGCACATGCATCTTCATATGTGTGTGCATATCCTTGTGGTTGCACTGATATATCTATATTGGTAAAACTTTTGATCCTGGATAAAGTTTGTTTATTGGAAAAAGAAAAATGACCCTGGGGAAAAGATGTTTGTTAATATATGATATATATATATATATCACTTTGTAAAAAAAAATCCTTACAAAATGAAGGTAGAAAAGAGAGGGTCATTGCAAAATCCCATATCCATATGATTTTTAATTGCGCTCACTATTCGGGTTAGCCGGGAAAGGACCTTTGGGTCGTATAACCCATTCCGAATATGTGATACGTCGTATATGGATCTCATTTGATGACCGGTGTTGAAGACCAGATATTTTTGAAAACGGAAGGATTACCGTCGAGTTACTCTGCATCGGCTGATCCCCGATATAGAGGTTTTATCACCATTAGTGACGGGAAGTCCGGACGTGATTGGAAATTATCTGTATTTGCAAGGGCTTCGTGAGAAGTGCCTTCGGTTCTGTTCGAACCCAGAACAGACTTGTATGGTTACATGTCTGACATTAAAAATTGAGATATAAAGCCGATTTTTTTCAAATACATTTCTGTTGGTAGCGGAGAATTTATTCTCTTAGCTTAACACCCTTCTCTGAGACGTACGAGCTCAGAGGTTATGTGGTTGAAATTTATCAGCGATATATTCCCAATTTGGTAATGTGACATGCTGAGTGTTGCTGTGAAATGATCATTGTTTGATCATTTGTTTTATGATCATTCGTTTGATCTTATATCTTTGTGATCATTTGTTTGACCCGAAGCATGGCTTTGTGACAAAGCGTAGCTTTGTGGACGAGACTTTGTCGGACCTCACACCCCGGAAATGGTCAAAACAGGAAGGATGCAGCGAGGTTCTAGGGAGTAGCGCCCCTTAGTGTATGTCATTCCTTCTGGATAGAGGTGGTATCATGGTATGGAGCCCAGATACTTAACCTATGTTGATACTGCTTATTATGTGGTTGTTGGAAATCGGGGATCCTCGGGAAGATCGGTTACGATCGGGGGATGGCATACGCGTGTCAGTAGTTACCTATTTTTGCAGAGGTAACCCGGCCTTGTGTTGGCAGAGATCCGATTAGGTTCTCGGGACGTCATTCCAGAGGCGTTCCTTCGTGGCATAGGAAGTTCCTTAGCCTGGCCATTTGTTGGAAATCCATCTTCCAATACGAACTTTGTACGGTATTAGTTGTAGAACCTGCCATCTACTTATGGTGGCGCCCCACTGTTTGGATGGTAGCTATAGTAGGCATAGTTCGAAATGTCTATGCTGGCTAAGATTGATATTATACTTTCGAAATGTTTTCTGCACTATGCACTAGTAATAATAATCCAATGATTTTGCGTAGTAAGCATGTTTGACTATCATAAGGAGAAATTCCTCCAATTCTGCGATTGCATTGTGTGTGTGGCGGGAGGCCTTATGGTAGTTTCATTTTCGAAAAGCATTGCGGGTTTCAAATGTTTAAAAGCCTTTGTTGATTGTTTTAAAGATAAACTGTTTTTGTTGCTCACACCAGTCCCATAACTGATCCGGAGTTTATTGTTCCCTTCCTAAACTCTGGGTGTCCACTATTTTCCACACGGGCAGTCTAGAGTTGGGTTTTCTCAGATATTCAGGTTGAGTGGATTAGCTGGAGCTAGCTATGGATTAGAGCATTCTATTGGAGATTTTCTATCTGCTGCTGATGTTATCTTTTCTTTCCGCTGCTATTGTCATTGTATCATATCTCTGATATTGTTGTATCATATTGATATCATTGTTGTATATCATTTTGGATATTGTATTCATTGGAGTTGTATATGATATCATTGATTTCTTTATTCCGCTGTGTTGTTATACTTAATGTTGTTATAAGCTCCGGCGACTCGGATTTGAACGGTCGAATCTACGGCATTCGAGTACGATGTAAAGTATGGATGTCGATTTTCGAGCGCGAAAATCTGGGACGTTACACTTTTGGATTATGTAAGCAAAATACAGGTTATGGAAGCAATAGTTGTTGCTTTTGGTTTCATAAATAAAGTTTTGTTTGTCCGACAAATTGGTACGTTTTCGAATTACGGTTTTTGTAGCGGTATTTTATTATTTTTCATGGTGCTTTTTAATTGAAATAAGAAATATACAATGTAATTATTGATATTGTTATTTTTCCGGGTCTAACCGTGTAAAGGAGATGTTGCCGAAATTTTCCATAAATTTAGGACTTAGAAATTTTTGGGGAAGTTGAGTTTTTTTCGAATTTATATTAAACTTAAATATGTAAGTTAAAATGTTTATAAATTGATTATTTTGAATAAAATATTTCAGATTTCTTGATTTTTTCTTGTTCATTTTCAAGGACGAAAAGTTTTGAATGGGGGAGATTGTAACGACCCTTATTTTTAACCATTTAAAAATATTTAATCAGATAAGATTTTTGAATAAAATTGTTAGGAATAAAAAAAATTATTTAGATTTTGTTGATACAAATTAAATTATAATACAAGTTATAAGCTTAATTAAAATTTATATTAATTACATTTATTTGCAATAAGGTAAGAGTGATAACATATGTTAGTGTGTATTTTAGTGACATAGGTTTGAATGAAATTAAAAACTGTCTGAATGTAAATTTCCAATTGATTGGAATAATAAATGTTAATAAAGAATAATAAATGTTTCTTTATTAAAGAAGAAATGGTAGGTTATTTATTTGGAATGTTTGGTAGCTGAAAGATTGATTGCAGAGGTGAGAAACTATTATCTAGTAAGAAATGTATAATTCCTGTTTGTATCCAATAGTGTATATATATGTTTAAATTAATATTAGATAGGAAATAATTGTTCCATTTCTCATTTCATTTATTTAGTTCATTTTGAAATTCACCTTTGTAATCAATTAATAATTGAATAATTTCAATTAATAAGAGAGAGAACATTAAATTGTAAATTAATAGGTGTAACTAAACGTAGCTTATGTTTTATGAAAATATAAGGAAAATTTGATTTAATGAAAAGAACATTTATATGAAATAAAATGAATGTTTCATTTGTGAATGTAGGTTTAATTTCATTAAAATAAAGAATAGAATGATTGATTTAAAGGAAGAAATATATGTTTATTTGAACTGTGTTTTAGCATACAGATTGATTACAAGAATAGGAAAATAATTTATTTAAGTGAGTTATTTATTACTCTGGTGTATAAACAAGAAATTTATAAACGTGTCTAAATGACTAAAGGAAACAATTGTTCTATTTTCCATTCATTTTAGTTTGTCTATTTTGAAATTTAACTTTGTAATTAATTGCAACTAATGTAATTGAACTATTTCAATTAAAAGGAAAGAAAATGTTGATTGCAATTAATAGATTTAACCAAGAAACGCATGTTTTGTGTTAAACAGAAAAGGACGTTTTAATGGAAATAAAAGATCATTTTCATAAAACCAAATTGAATGTTTTTATTTTTTAAGGTAAGTATAATTTTATTTATTATGTGTTGATAAAAAAATTAAATGTGTATAAATTGAGTATTATACGAGTTAATGAAATTAATTTGGTTACGTTTCAAAAATTAAATTTCAAAAGGTTATGCGATGTACTTGGTCCTTCATTTCTTTTGTTATTAATTGTTACCTGTACATTTAAAAATAGTTACCTCATTATTAATACTTGATCCGTTCATTTCTCCTTTTGTTTAATACCTGAGCCTAGACATTTAGGCTATATTTAATTCTTGCAATCTCATTTTTAGTTGTAAAAAATTTCATTTCCTTCGGTTTGCAAACTTTCTCATTCCTACGTACATTTCCTTATGCATTATTAATGCTTGAAACTTTAAAAACAAAACGTGACATTCATTTTTTTCCCTCTACCTTCATTTCCTTATTATTAAATAACCTACAAGTTTATTTCTTCATCTGCGTTTTGTTTCTCCTGACACCTCATATTCATTTATTTCAAATTGTTCTTTGCTGAAGGTATATTCTTATCATAAAATTGTTCACGTTTTAAACTTGTCCCTTCATTTTTTTGTCACTGCCACATTTCCTATGTTCAGATCTCCATTTCAAATCTTCCTTTCCCCGAATCATTTTAATGTGAGCTTGCAAATTCAAAAGCTCTCATTTTTGCAAATTCAAAAGCTTTCTTTTATGAAACATGAGTTTCATTTTTTTCATTTTTCCTACATGTCCTGCACTCATTTTAGTTTGTTCTTCCATCTTTGCCTGAAGCCTCATCTTGGGAAAATGTAAGTATTAAACTTTGTTTATTTTTTTATTAAACGTGTACCAATTATTATTTTAATAATATTTCTTATAACATGAATATCATTTGCATAAACTTTGATTCATGCGTGATTTCTTCTGTTGGATTCATATTTAAATTCCAAACAACATGAAACTGATGTGGTTGAATTTGGAGACTATTGGAATTTTGGGCTTTGATGGATTTTTAATCGACTAAAACTAAAGGTGAGTGATCTAACCCACTCATGCAATACTAAATCTTCTTATGTTAGTAAATAAATAATCACAGATCATAGACACAGAGAAATAAATGCAGCGAAAACAAAAGATAGTAGTTCATGAAGCTACTATATACATATCAGAGTTAAATATGGTACAACAGATGTCTCGAATACAATAGTCAAATACAAGAATCAGAATACAATCATTGGAATCAACTGGATATCTGAAAGCTGGATAGATAGCTGGATCTCCAAGCGAAGCTCCAACTCCAAAGGTGAGTCTCGAATACTGGTACACTCAGTCTGACCCGAGCGTAAAGCAAAACACAAAACACTCGAGTCAGTATTAACATTCTTATATCAATAAATCCAACTCAAGTGAAATAGCAACTGAAATACAAGTAACTCAAAGGATGTTGGAATAACCATCCTTTAAGGATCCGTTAAACTATCTACTATGTAGTAATGTATGATAAGTAGATAATGCCTATCAGTAATATAAAGTATCAAAATAGTGTTAAGGCGTTACCATTATCCCCCTTAACACATTTTATACAAGCGTCATAGTCTATACAGCACTGTAAACTCCACCGTAAACTAGTGGGCTATTAGGGAGTACTCCATAGGTATAACACAAAAAAAATCATAGTGGTCGCGTATATAGGGATACAAGTATGACAAAGCACATGAGGCAATACCCAAGGTAGTGAAACTACAGTTTGCCTGATTCGGACTGGTGAGAACGTATCGCCGCAGCGATCGCAACACCGCGAAACAACACTCCCAAAATCAAGGGTGCACCAATCGATAACAAGTAATGAGTAGTTTTCGAAGAAGTGTGTTCGCTCGAGGTAGCTGACCCCATTTGGCCCGGCACGGCTCCTATTTTAGTCATTTCCAATTTGACACAAGTGTCAAGGCTATCCATTATCGTTCTCTTTCTTCAGTCAT
This sequence comes from Allium fistulosum, assembly GCA_030737815.1. Taxonomy (NCBI): domain Eukaryota; kingdom Viridiplantae; phylum Streptophyta; class Magnoliopsida; order Asparagales; family Amaryllidaceae; genus Allium; species Allium fistulosum. The sequence goes on from CM060905.1 coordinate 99,091,268, forward strand.
CATGTACATCATTCCAACCACTTCATTCTGGATCACACTCCACGTGTAGTTATTAAAGTGGTTTTCGGTTTAGACAGTGAGTATGTCCCTAACCGATTCCGGTCTCTTTAATAACCTTCGAAATTATTTCACCGATTGGTCGTTTATTTTTCAAAACCAAATCAATTTCAATTTCAATTAGAATTCGTAAACCAACATTCCATTTGTCTTTCTAAACTAATTTCCAAAAATTTACGTTTCAAAACATTCAAATTACATTTCAAAATCTTATAATACAATTTCAATTTTTATTTAAAACCATTCCAATATTCATTTAAATTCGTATATAAGTTTCATTTCTGAATCGTTTAAAATGATTTAATTTACATTCAAATCAATTTAAATTCATTGATCGATTTCATTCAATATTCGTTAAATAAATTTATCATTTAAAACAATTTCCATTTAATTTCCAATTCATTAAATCAATTACTTACGTTCAACTTCATTATATCAAAGCTTACAAATTTAATTAAGTTAAATTCGTCAAATCAAATTCTTCAAATTAGAAGTCTTACATTTGTTTCAATAAAACGCATTTTATTTCTTGTTAAAGAAATTCAATTTTATTTATTTACCTACTTAGTTACAAATTTCAAAATTCAGTTAATAAAGAAACTTAGTTTCACTTATTCAAGAAGTTCAATTTCACTTAATAAAGAATTCAATTTTATTTAATTATTAAATAATTTCAAAACTTAATTATCAAATAATTACAAAACTTAATTCAATCATTTCTTAATATAAACAACGTTCTTTCATCAATTTCATTGTTAATATTTTGTTCAGATTTTTAAATTTAACAATTTCCTTTCGTAAAAATCTAAATTCCAATTTTATCTCAAAACCTTATTATTTATCCAAATAAAATCTTTATTTTATTTTTAAATCAAATTATTGACCAATTGGGTTTTATTTAATTATCTATTCTAGGTCAAAGTTTAATTTGGGGTATTTATCATTTCAACCCGATTCCATTTCAATTCACAAATCAGAGCATAACAAAAGGGAACTTGCAGTGTGATAACTGGGATGGTGTCAAAGTAAATAAACAAGCAATAACAATAATCAATAACAATCCAATAATTAATTCAAATAATCCCGAAATAATCGTATTAATTTACATTGTTGTTTGTGCAAATTAATATAATTATTTCTACAATCTACACTATCATTTCATGTAGATTAAAGATTATTGCACTAATATTCTATGCGGTTCTTCACTTGGTAATCTTTTATTCAATTCAATACTACCTAAATTTTTCAACATAAATTAAATGGTTCAAGGTGCACTTAACCAAATTTCTACGTGTCAACTAGTTTAACGTTTAAAGGGGATCATATTATACAAATTTTAACTAATCAAATTCAACATATAGATTCAATTTAAATGGTTAACTGTCATATATTAATTCAATTGCATATTATTTATCACTTTAACATTAACAGTTTAACGTCCAACATAAACATCAACAATCAATCAATTATCAACCAAACTGTATTATCATCGCATAAATGACAGATAATGGTATCAGATGTCATAGGTGAACAGATACAGGTAATAGCATATATAACAGTGTAAATAACTAATAGCAGCATTTTAATTGTCGTTTCAATTGAAATTAAATTTAATAAATAAAAGAACATTAATCGTGAGTGATTGCTCACCTTCCAAGGCTAGAGAAATTTGACACAGAAATGAGTCACGAATCCAGAGCAAGGTGAGATGGGCACGAATTCGATGTAGAAAACGGGCACGACGAACCCAAAAGCTGATACAATGGGAATCGATAAAATGAATCAGAATCAGTTTCGATATAAACTTAAACTAATATCTATATTATATACATATGTTTACCAAAAATAAATTTTAGAGACATATACTTAAAGTAAAATCCATGTATAAAATTTCAAATTAACACATATTTTAAAATAACATATCATATTAACAAAATTTATACATATTAACCGTAAGATATTCCGTAATAGTATATATATGCTGTAGACATATTAATATAACTAACCCATGCAATTTTATTTTGAAATCTTTATACATTAACATAAACTTACTATGTAAATTCACTATGTATATGCATATATAATTTATACAACTTCTATATAATAAAAAAAATGCAATCTGCGGCAAACCTGCTTTATACATACGATATATAGTATAAAAAAACGTAAGCCATAAACATTATGGCTCAACTCACACACAAGCAAATATATATAGACTCAATACACATATATATACCATATAACTCACGCATATTGCAGATTTATATATAATCCTATAGACATACACATACAATACTTATTTTAAAATCACTATGCAAACTTTACTAATATATATGAATAAAATAGGACACAGCCACTTATGCGACATGCTTTTGAAATTATGAAATTATGCAATCAACAATACTCAAGAGAAGATTATGAAATTATCAGACGCCATTAATTTCTATTATTATGATTTCATCTTCTTCGTATCATACAAAAGAGGGAAAGTATCTAATTTAAATAGATATGGCCTTGTATACTTTATTTTGGGCCGAATACAATAGTGGGCTTAGGAATTAGATTAGTAAAGCATAAAGCATAATAGTGAGAATAGATATTCTCAATAACACTCCCCCTCAAGTTGGAGAATACAGATTTGTCATTCCCAACTTGTTACATAAGTATTCCATTCTTGCTCCATTCAACGCTTTGGTAAACACATCTGCAATTTGTTCTCCAGTTCGAATATACTTTGTTTCAATGATTCCTTCTTCAAGTTTTTCTCTGATGAAATGACAGTCGACTTCTATATGCTTCGTTCGTTCATGAAATACCGGATTTGCGGCTATATGCATTGCTGCCTGATTATCACACCACAACTTCACTGGTCGTTCTATTTGTAGCTGTACTTCTTCCATCAAATGTACTATCCACATACTCTCACAAACAGCATTTGCCATTGCACGATACTCTGATTCTGCACTCGATCGTGACACGACGTTTTGTTTCTTACTTTTCCAGGAGACTAAATTACCCCCAACAAATACACAAAATCCAGAAGTAGATCGTCTGTCAATCTTCGATCCAGCCCAATCCGCGTCACTAAAACTTTCAATACACATATGACCATTATCAGTATATACAATCCCTTTTCCAGCAGTTCCTTTGAGATAACTCAATATTTGATTCAGCAGTGTCCAATGGTGACACCTTGGTTTGGCCATAAATTGACTAAATATGCTAACAGAGTAGGCTATATCAGGTCGAGTAACACATAAATAGTTTAACTTACCTACTAATCTTCTGTATTGCTCTGGATCTTCAAGTGGTTCACCTTCCTCAGTAGCATTGTAGTTCGGTATTAAGGGAGTACTGCTTGGTTTAGCACCCAATTTTCCAGTTTCAGCTAAGAGATCCAATGTATACTTTCTTTGAGTCAAGCAAATTTCTCCATTGTTTCTCACTATTTCAACACCTAAAAAATAACTTAGTTCTCCAAGTTCCTTCGTTGGAAACTGGGCATGAATAAACTGTTTAAGTGCATGAATACCAGTTTCATCTCCTCCTGTAATAATGATATCATCTACATAGACTATCACTAGAATCAAGCCTTTGTTCGAGTAGTTATAGAAGACAGAATGATCAACCTTGCTTCTTTTAATTCCAAACTTCTCCATTGCAAGACTAAATTTGGAAAACCAAGCACGTGGACTTTGCTTGAGTCCATATAGTGATTTGTTGAGCTTACAGACTAAGTCTGACTCCCCCTGAGCAACAAATCCAGGGGGTTGTGTCATATACACCTCTTCCAAGAGCTCTCCGTGCAGGAACGCATTTTTGATATCAAGTTGATGCAGTTTCCACTTGTACCGCGCAGCCATAGATATAAAGAGTCGTATAGAGGTCATTTTTGCAACTGGTGAGAAAGTTTCTGAGTAGTCGATGCCATAAGTTTGAGCGTATCCTTTGGCAACTAGACGGGCTTTGAGTCTTGCCACTGTGCCATCTGCATTCATTTTCACAGAAAACACCCATTTACATCCTATTACTTTCTTTTCTGGAGGTAACTTTACTAAGCTCCACGTTTTGTTTGTCTCTAGAGCATCCATTTCCTCTAACATTGCTGTACGCCATTCAGATGAAGCAACAGCTTCCCCAATATTTTTTGGTAAAGTTACAGAGTCTAATGTGGCACTAAAAGTATGTGATAATTGTGGCACCTTGTTGTAGGACACGTAAGAAGCAATGGGATATGTACACTTTCGTTTTTCCTTCCTTAACGCAATAGGCAACTCCAGACTAGGATCACTACTGGGTTGAGAGATGTCTTCATCTTGCAAACCACTTGAATTATCATCATTACTGGAACTCTTGCTGGATATTTCACTTGGTATGGTTGTATACACCAAAAATTCTTCTTCAGTACTTGCCTCTTGTGAAGTGTTATTTTGATAAAATGATATATCCTCCATAAATGTCACATCTATTGAGACAATATATTTTTGCAAGCTTGGACAGTAGCACCTATACCCCTTTTGATGCCTTGCATATCCCACAAATATACATTTCAAAGATTTCTTATCAAGTTTACTCAGCTGCTGGCTCACATCCCTTACAAAACAAATACATCCAAACATACGTGGTTTAATTGGGAACATGTTCTTCTCTGGTTGCAAGACTTGATATGGAATATCATTATTCAGAACAGAAGATGGCATACGATTAATCAGGAAGCAAGCAGTTGAGACTGCATCAGCCCAAAATACTTTGGGTACATTCATTTGAAATAACAAGGTTCTAGCAGTTTCTAGCAAGTGGCGATTTTTTCTTTCAGCTACCCCGTTTTGCGATGGTGTATCCACACATGAAGTTTCATGTACAATGCCATGTTGGGTTAAGTAATTATTGAATTCAGCAGACGTATATTCTTTTGCATTATCACTGCGAAGAATCTTTATAGATGTGCTAAACTGATTTTGTACTTCAGTGTGAAATTTGCAAAATATATGAAATAATTCACTTCGAGATTTCATCAAAAACAGCCATGTAAAACGAGTATAATCATCAACAAAAGTTACAAAGTATCTATATCCTGGTTTAGATACAATAGATGGAGGTCCCCAAATATCAGAATGTATTATAGCAAATGGACAATCAGCACGTTTATTAATTCTAGGTTGTAGACTAGTTCTGTGATGTTTTGCATATTGACAGGCCTCACAATTTAATGCAGAAATATTGCTAAATTGAGGACATAATTTCTTAAAAGAATAGAGAGAGGGATGACCCAGTTGACAGTGTAGTTTGAGAGCTGAATTCATAACTGTGCTGCAAGCAACAGATCCAGAAAGGGTATTAAGCAAGTATAAACCACCAGTTTGAATTCCCCTACCAATAATCTTCTTTGTCACACAATCCTGAAATACGCAATGATCAGGGTAGAAGATAATGCTACAGTTGAGATTCCTTGTGAGTTGACTTACAGATAGTAAGTTGAATGATAGGGATGGTAAATATAGAACAGAGTTCATGGAAATAGCTGAATTAGGTGTTACCTTACCTATCCCCTTTACTAAAGACTGAGAACCATCAGCCAATGTAACCTTATGTGATGTATTAGATTCTTGCAAATTTTCAAACAAATATGGATTACCTGTCATATGATCAGAAGCCCCTGAGTCAATAATCCATTGTGATGTAGCAGGGCCAGTACTGGTGTTGGCAACAGATGTCATTGCTGAAGTAGTAGAAGAGTCTGATGGTGTATTCTGTAATTTTGAGTACTTGTCATATTCGTCAGCAGTCATCAACACTGTTTTGATGTTAGATGGACTTGTGTGTCGTTGATTCCACTGAAGGCTCCTGCATTCAGAGATAACATGACCAATACGTTTGTAGTAGTTACATATCTTATTCTGGTTCACTGATGGTCTCCATTGTGATCTCTGTCCTCTTCCATGTGCACGGGGTGGTCTCCAACTTTGAGAATTGGATGGTTGTTGTGGTCTCCAGCCTTGTGTACGTTGCTGTGCACTTCCTTTACTAGCATCAGTTTGACTATGAGACACCACATTTGCACTTCCAACAAATGCACTGTCCACATTGTTTCCACTTGAATCACTGCCATGTGATCCAGTTCCTGATCTCAACACTCGACTGTACACATCACTGAGGGTAGTTATCTCAGTATTTGCAAGAATCTGTGATTTAACTCCTTCAAATTCAGATGGTAATCCAGCTAGGAAACTCATTATAGCCATTTGTTCACGCTGCTTCTGTTGCACCTTAATGTCTGTGCTCATTTGCAACAAGAGGTTAAGATCTTCATAAGTTTGTTTAAATGCCATAAAATAACTCATGAGACTCATATCTTTCTTCTCAGCTCTATAGAATGATCGGCATACATCATACATCCTTGTTAGATTACCCTTCCCTGAATACAAAAATTCCAAGTACTCCATTAATTCCTTCACTGTTTCACAGTGATTAACTAATCCAATCACTTCGTTTTCAATCGAATTTCTGATTTGCAGAAATAAGCGAGCATCATCACGAAGCCACTCCAGATCCGCTTTGGCTTTTGAATCTGGTTGAGGTGAATCATTAATCAGATGATCTGTCTTATCAATACTCCTTATATAGAGTCTAATCGTTTTACTCCACTCACTGTAATTCATGCTATTCAATTTCCGATCAGTAATTTTAGGCATTAGCGCCATTACATCTACTCCCTTGGATTCAGTCATGGTTTGCTAGCTTGACGATGAAGAAACTGGGTATGAAGAAAACAAATTACTGAAGAAAATAACACGCGCGAGTAATTAAAAAAACGTCCACCCTTATCTCGAGGAATATCAGATCTGAGGCTCTGATACCATGCAATCAACAATACTCAAGAGAAGATTATGAAATTATCAGACGCCATTAATTTCTATTATTATGATTTCATCTTCTTCGTATCATACAAAAGAGGGAAAGTATCTAATTTAAATAGATATGGCCTTGTATACTTTATTTTGGGCCGAATACAATAGTGGGCTTAGGAATTAGATTAGTAAAGCATAAAGCATAATAGTGAGAATAGATATTCTCAATAACAAATCCTATAGACATACACATACAATACTTATTTTAAAATCACTATGCAAACTTTACTAATATATATGAATAAAATAGGACACAACCACTTATGCGACATGCTTTTGAAAACAAAGAAAAAACAAAACACACGTATATAACTTACATAACATATTATTATAAGTTGCTATTAAAAACGTGTATATATATATAATATAAATTCTACATACAACCTATTCGGTGACACATATATCCTTTAAACATTACCAAAACGAATCTTGAACACATATGTGTAAACAGTTTTGAACCAAATGTTATATCTGAATATATATATATATACACATTAGTAAACGATATATATAAAACATACTAATATATATAAAACATTGTATATACTCTAATCAAACTGTTTCAAACATAAAACTATAGCTTCAGTATATATGAGCTACGGGCAAAAACTATATATATATATATATATATATAAACTAACCTTATAAACCAAATATTATAACCCAAAGCAAAACCTCCCAGTCAAAGGTGCAATAGTATATATTACTAACATATAACTTACCTCACCTATAACAAATCTGTTATAAACTCTCATATATAAAATAATGTACAGCTACGAATATATACTTACATGCATATCAATACATCAAGTCAATATATATATATACTAATATAGACTCAAACTTATTATAAACTGCCAAATCCATGTATGCTAATATAAATTCATGTCAATAGATAATATAAAATACTAATATATATATATATATATATTATTTATGCAGACTCACAGTAGCTACCATTATTTATAAAACGGTATGTAACGTGTATATATTATAATATATATATGCAAACTTGAATCACCGGAACAACTTTAATAGCTAACAAGTATAACCTATGCTATATAACGTTATAAACTTTTATATACAAACTAATATATATAAATATATATACACACCTAAATAAATGCACGTAAGAGAAAAACAGGCGGTTGGCAGGCTGCTACCTGAGCGCGCGAGGAGGAAGAAGTGGGGTGGAGATGATGAGCGGTGACGGCTCGGATGATGTGGCTATGTTGCATGAGCTGGTGGTAGGCTGTCGACGTGGTTCGGGTAGCGGAGCTGTAGAGGTGGAGGCTCGGTAGGCTAATGGGCAATGAACAAGTTGTGTGGTCAGCCGATGGCAGCTATGGGCAAGGTCGGAGGGAAGAAAAATAGTGGGAAGGCACGGCCGTAGATCTGGGGTTGCTGACGGTTGTGGAGGAAGGTCGATCAAGGGCGGATGGCTTGGGTGAGGTCGGCTACGCATGTTGCTAGTGACGGTGGTGCAGTTGAGTGGAACAGAGGCGGGAAAGCAATGGTGAAGAGGCGAGTTTGAGGAAGGAAGAGTAACATGGTGGAGGGCTAACATGAGTTTTAACAGTTGCAAATTCAAGTGAAAAAAATATATGAGGGTGGCCAGGGAAAACTAAATAAGAATATGAGTGGTTTTCATGTGGGGAGGGGAAGAATAATGAGCTGGCTGAAGTGCAGAAGGCGTTTTTGGCTTTCGGGAAGAGGAAATGTGTGTTTGGAAATAAGCAGCTATAAAAGCTTCTCTCATTTTTATTTTATTATATTGAAGGGACAACCGATAATAAATAAAATGAATCTTGAAAGGCCATACGTTTTGGAATTCAAAGAAAATGAAATGATTGTTGGGTTTATACACGGTGGAATATAGAAGGACGGATGGAAATCAAAAGTTTGAATTTGGTACCGGTACAGTTAGTGTCTCACAGATTCCGCCGTGTACCGGATGCCGAAATAAACAAACGAATATACCACAGCGATCAGCAAGACGAGACGATCAAAACGGTATAAAGATATCAGTGGTTTGATTGAATTATAAAAATTCGAATTTTCTACTATCGAAAATGCAAGAAAAACGCAGAGAAATAAGATCGACGGAGCTAAAGATGTCCGAATTTGGAAAAACGAAAAATGACGTCTTGCTCAGAAGATGTTTTAGAATTTTTCTATATAAAAATATTTAGATTTCGAAAACGTTTTATTTTCATCGATTACTAACTGATTAAATTGAAGTAAATTTATGCGTGAAATAAACTTTCATATTTTCGAACGAAAATTTACCAGTTGCTATGTTTAACTAGACGCATTCCAAATATCAAATTTATATTTCAAAATTTTATCGTTTTAAAATTTCGCAAAATTTCAATTAATAACGTTATTAAAACCAGTTAAATTTACGGGTCGTTACACTCTCCCCCACTCAAAACTTTTCGTCCCCGAAAAGGAAGGAGGTAGGAGAATAGAAACAACCAGAAAGAAAATAGATTGAAATACAAGTAAAAAAATTAATTTAAACCATATAAATTTCAATTTAAATTAATTAATATTTAACAATTTGGTTAAATCCCTTTGAGTTCACTTAAGTTAAATCAATCAATCTATTTCTAAATTCATTATCTTATTATCTAGTCATCCTCAATTAACAATTTCTAACTCATTAATTTGTATAATCATTTGTTGTACTCATACTATATTCAACAAATTTAATTCTTTTATTTCAAATTATTATTAAGTTTATTCCACTTGATATATCTTATTACATATATTTAAACCATATAAATTAATTTAAACCATATAAATTTTAATTTAAATTAATTTATATTCAATAATTGGTTTAAATTTAAGGTATTTCCATAAGTTGATCTAATTTCAATTTGTTAATTCTTTCAGAACAAAATTTATTATATTCATCTCATTCAATTAACTTATTATTCTATCATCTCTATTAGCATTTTTTTATATAATTAAAATCTAAGTGTATAACATTTATTATAAACACTAAAATTTTATTTATAAAATCATTTTATATTGTATATTATCCAATTACATTTTAACTTCTGAATAATTTAGGTAATTATATTGAAATGCAATTTAGTACTATACAGATAAAATTTTCAAATTCAATTATTTCAAGTTTAAATATTTATCCAAAATTTTGACTTCAGTTTATAATTGACTTTAAATCATAAACTTAAGAATTTAAATCTCCGATTTACTTTAAACAATTTTGAGATAAATATATATAGTATATATCAGATCAAAATTAAATCTTTATATATATAATAAATCAGGTCATACCATAGAAATTCGAATCAAATTTAATTTCCTAACAAAGTGTAGCAAAGCTACTGAATGGTATTTTCACTTCGAAACTCGAAAATGAACGTCGATGATGCAGCCGTCATCACCAAAATTATTTTCCAGCGACAAAGAGAAGAGCACTTGATTAAACATCTAAAATTTCTATGAAATGATTTTTATTTGAAAATATTTTAAATACTATACACTTTAAAACTTTCAAATCAAAGTTTGAAATCACCGGAAATTTAAACTCTCAGTTTCTTAATTTAAATTCATTACAATTTTCAAATAAATTATAAACCATGTTTTTATTTCAATTATTTATATATGAGACAAAAGCCAATGGTTTAGGTGACATATTTAAAATCCAATATTATTTATTAACAAACAATTCAATTAACTATCAAAATTCAAAAAATCATACTTATATATATAATATAATTATTCAAAATTTATTTCATTTACCAAATTTAAAAATAATATTATGTCAGTTTGCTCTGTTTAAGCGTTTTGGAAATTCTATCGATAGCGTTGATCAGACGAATCGATCGAAAACCCAAATCAACAATAACAACTCAAACAACACAATATCTAAAACATTTAAATATAGATTTACAAATACTCTATACAAGAATAAATTTTCAAAGCAAGGACAGAGATTCAAATTTGATTAATTCAATCAAGAAATGTTTGATTTGAGAATAAGTTGGGACGAAAGATAAGATGATTATTTAACCGAATAAGGAAATAGATAATCTTATATAAATCACGGGCAACCATAATCGGGTCGACCGTGACTTCAAGAATAAGATCGAATTGGAATTCCAAAGTAAATCGACATTCGATCTCAAGAAATATAATTCATGTATAGCAAGAGATAGATAGCAACGTAAACCGAGGATACAGAAATCTCCAGTAAATCAATGCCTATTGAAAAGGAGTTTCACCCCTTTACAAATCATTCGAAGTTTGGCGAGACCGCCGATTCATTATAAGGGTCATTCGAAGTGGAGTTATGTGATGCTCCAGAATTGAAAGAAGACGAATAGTGAGGGACACGAATGAATTTTTGGAACCGCAGGGAACGTTCCAAAATTCAAAGGAATCGAGTCAAAAGGAAGAGATTCAAACTTGAATGAAGTGATTCTGTAAATACATTTACCCTATATGCTGAGTTTTGCCTAGAGCTACCAAAGCTCTGATACCAATTGTAACGACCCGCTATTTTGGACCATTCGTATCCACACATGTCGGACTTGAATAATTCAAAATACCGAATTGTTAATTTAAATTTGGCAAAACTGAGCATATACAGTAAATAAATAATCAAAGATCATAGACACAGAGAAATAAATGCAGCGGAAACAAAAGATAGTAGTTCATGAAGCTACTATATACATATCAGAGTTAAAAAAGGTACAACAGATGTCTCGAATACAATAGTCAAATACAAGAATCAGAATACAATCACTGGAATCAACTGGATATCTGAAAGCTGGATAGATAGCTGGATCTCCAAGCGAAGCTCCAACTCCAAAGGTGAGTCTCGAATACTGGTACACTCAGTCTAACCCGAGCGTAAAGCAAAACACAAAACACTCGAGTCAGGATTAACATTCTTATATCAATAAATCCAACTCAAGTGAAATAGCAACTGAAATACAAGTAACTCAAAGGATGTTGGAATAACCATCCTTTAAGGATCCGTTAAACTATCTACTATGTAGTAATGTATGATAAGTAGATAATGCCTATCAGTAATATAAAGTATCAAAATAGCGTTAAGGCGTTACCATTATCCCCCTTAACACATTTTATACAAGCGTCATAGTCTATACAGCACTGTAAACTCCACCGTAAACTAGTAGGCTATCAGGGAGTACTCCATAGGTATAACACAAAACAAATAGTAGTGGTCGCGTATATAGGGATACAAGTATGACAAGGCACATGAGGCAATACCCAAGGTAGTGAAACTACCGTTTTCCTGATCCGGACTGGTGAGAACGCATCGCCGCAGCGATCACAACACCGCGAAACAACACTCCCAAAATCAAGGGTGCACCAATCGATAACAAGTAATGAGTAGTTTTCGAAGAAGTGTGTTCGCTCGAGGTAGCTGACCCCATTTGGCCCGGCACGGCTCCTGTTTTAGTCATTTCCAATTTGACACAAGTGTCAAGGCTATCCATTATCGTTCTCTTTCTTCAGTCATCACGTACATCATTCCAACCACTTCATTCTGGATCACACTCCGCGTGTAGTTATTAAAGTGGTTTTCGGTTTAGACAGTGAGTATCTCCCTAACCGATTCCGATCTCTTTAATAACCTTCGAAATTATTTCACCGATTGGTCGTTTATTTTTCAAAACCAAATCAATTTCAATTTGAATTCGTAAACCAACATTCCATTTGTCTTTCTAAACCAATTTCCAAAAATTTACGTTTCAAAACATCCAAATTACATTTCAAAATCTTATAATACATTTCAATTTTTATTTAAAACCATTCCAATATTCATTTAAATTCGTATATAAGTTTCATTTCTGAATCATTTAAAATGATTTAATTTACATTCAAATCAATTTAAATTCATTGATCGATTTCATTCAATATTCGTTAAATAAATTTATCATTTAAAACAATTTCCATTTAATTTCCAATTCATTAAATCAATTACTTACGTTCAACTTCATTATATCAAAGCTTACAAATTTAATTAAGTTAAATTCGTCAAATCAAATTCTTTAAATTACAAGTCTTACATTTGTTTCAATAAAACGCATTTTATTTCTTGTTAAAGAAATTCAATTTTATTTATTTACCTACTTAGTTACAAATTTCAAAATTCAGTTAATAAAGAAACTTAGTTTCACTTATTCAAGAAGTTCAATTTCACTTAATAAAGAATTCAATTTTTTTTAATTATTAAATAATTTCAAAACTTAATTATCAAATAATTCCAAAACTTAATTCAATCATTTCTTAATTTAAACAACGTTCTTTCATCAATTTCATTGTTAATATTTTGTTCAGATTTTTAATGTGACGACCGCCCATGACCCCTGCACTGAACATAGAAATGGTGCGCTGTAAAGTGTGCCAGGCAGCCATGGACGATCACCGAGGTTAAGTTAAAACAGCAAAATCTATCGTTTTACTCACAGCGCATGGATAAAATACAATAGAGAATATATATAGTGAAGCTTCACAAAATAGAATCTCATCAATTAAGCTTCATAATAGTTGAATACAAACATCTGAATAGTCTTTACATCAAGCCTCACTACATATCACTCAGAGAATTATACAAGCTGCGGAACATCCAGTACATATAGTAAGAAAGTAATATGCAAGCCTCCAGCTCGTCTTCGTCATCAGCATCGTCGGAAACTAAGAACAGCACCTGTCACCTGCTACCTAGTCTGCCCATCCCAAAATGGATGAACAGCCCAAGGTAATAAGAGTTGAACATAAAACCTTGAGTCAGACAACAGTCTTAGTGAGCGGTAAATTAACTAACAACATACCAAAAGAGCATAAAGGTAAAAGGAATAGGAATCCAACCCTCCCACTCCACCTCTTTCTACAGTGATAGCCCCCAGATACACTAAGCAGAAGTAAACATAGAAATCAGACAATTAAAGTAAAGCAATTATCACTCGAGTCAAGGTCGGTGTTCTCCAAGTACAAACCCCAAAGGCCTAAACCAAAATCAGATAAGCACCCAGAAAACATCGCTCTTGAGACCAAATGACGATACAACCAAAACATCCAAACATCCACGACTCTGGCTATCACTGTTATCATTGCTTCGATACCACCGTTAATTGAATGACCGGCACATTCTTTCAGCCGTCCGTCAAGGGCCAATAGTAACCCCGGTTCTAGACAGAACTCCGCACGTCGTCGCAGCCCGTGCCTAGGACTATCGAATCTGCCCAGAGTACTCGACTACCAACCATAGTCTTTTGGGACAATCAAATCTGCCCAATGTACTCTTGCTTTGAGCCTGCTAGAACCTTCAACAACGATGAAATCTCAGCCTTCTAGTCATCCTCCTCGACGACTATTCTCATACTAGCTCAAGCGCCTCTCGTGCCAACCATTATCCTCACACTTGAACCCTTTCAACGAGTCATCAACATGCTTGGAGTGATCCTGTCTGGATTAAACCAAGGCTATCTCACATCATCATCAAATCTATCCATATGAGCTTCATCATCCGCCACATATGCCACGAGCAGCTTTTCCAATTCAAGAGCCTTTCCCTTAGCTTTTGAATCATCTTCGAACATCTTGTCTAAGTCCAACAACTAATCAACTAGTTTATAACAATCAATCAAATCAATCATTAATCCAAGTAATCAATCATGCAAACAAGATCTAAAAGCAATTATAACTAAAAATGGCAATTTTGTAAATAAAGAGTCCAAATCTAACAAGCATGAATCATGAGCAATATCTCTACAACTTGATGAATGAACTTGCATAGATTAACATGTAGTAAAATGGATATCAAATCATCATGAACAATGGATATATGCTTAAGTTTACGAAAATGCATGGAAATCACTATTTTAACACAAAATCAAGCCATCGATCTGATATACTCCTTTGGATCCGTGTGAGAGGTAACTACCACTCACCGAATCTCCTAAACACTTCAAAAGCAACACACTTCAGATCTGGACAGCGAAGGATCTAACTTGATCCGTCAAAATTCCGCTTTAAACGATGGAATCTCTCTTCGATGGTTGAAAATCTTCAATCTAAGCTCTTGGATCTTCGATTTGATCTTCGATTTGGATGGAAGGAATCACAAGATTAGAGTGGATAAAAGAAGTGAAGAAGTGCAGCACTCGAGCTCTCAAAATGGCAGGACTTCGTCGCTTCAAAATCTGGATCCCAAAAAGTGAAGAAAAACCCCGTATTTATAGGCTGGAAATTCCTTAAGTCGTCCGCCCCCTTAAGTCGTCCCCGACTTATCTCCTCCGACTTACAACCTAACAAACCCAACGACTTATCCATCCCCTTTGACCTACGACTTATCAGGTCCTACGACTTAAGCCATAACACATGCGCGCGCGAACCAGGACTCAACGACTCAACAACTCAACAAATCCTACGACTTAACCTTGCGCGACTTAACACATATGTGCGACTTATCGACCATGCGACTTAACGCTATACGACTTAACTCTAACGCAAGTGCGCGACTCAACGACCCAACGACCTAAGCCTTAACACCAATGCGCGACTTACGAACTAACACTCTTAGGTCGTCTAACGACCTAACTACACCCAGCATACTAACATAGGTCGTCTACGACCTAACAAAACACGCCATAGCAACTCAACGACCTAACACCTTAACTCGTCCACAACTTAACATCCTTAGGTCGTTAACTCACTCAACCCCTAGGTCGCTAACTGCTACCACCATCTTCCTTAGGTCGTTGCCGACCTATCCTCCTTAAGTCGTTAGCTCACCCAGTCTCCTAGGTTGCTACTCTTATGCCGCTAACCCTTAGGTCGCCGATAAGTTGCCAACTTTCTTATAGGTCGTCTAAACCCCTAAGTCGTCTACTCCTTAGGTCATTCCAATCTCTTAAGTCGTCCCAAGCTACTGTACGACCTAAGCTACTACACGACCTAACTATCACACGACCTAAGCTTCGAACGACTTAAACTCTGGACGAATTATCAATACTAACGACCTAATAGCAACAGTTTCACGATCTTTAGATCCGTAAAAATACGGGTCGTTACATTCTCTCCCCCTTAGGAATTTCGCCCCCGAAATTCCAAACAAACAAGAGCAATCAAAAACTATTCTGCACGCCTACCATCCATAGCAATCAACAAAACATGCATCCAATTCTAGCCTAGCATGCAAAATTCTAAAACTAGAACAAGTTACAATGTCGTGAGATGACACGACACCTTATGGCCATACCTCGAAGAGTTCAGGATGAGCTGCCTTCATCCTCTCTTCCACCTCCCATGTACAGTCGTTAACATCATCACTCCATTGTATCTTGAGCAACCTAACTACCTTCCTCCTAAGCTGTTTCGTGTCAGTTTCCACAACACGAAGCGGCTTACGAGGTCTCTTATCGACTGGATCAACCTCAAAATCTTCACAGCTATCAGTAGAAACTACTGTATTCGAGTCGTGCACATACTTCCGTAGATACGATACATGAAAAACATTGTGCACACCCGACTTCTTTTCTGGTAACTCCAATTTATAGGCGAGCTTTCCAATTCGCTCGATAATCGGGAATGGTCCAACAAATCTTGGAGTCAATTTTCCTTTCTTCCCGAATCGAATAACATTCTTCAATGGAGAAATCTTCACAAAAACCATATCACCTACGTCGAATTCCAAATCCTTAAGACGCTTATCGGCATAACTTTTCTGTCGGTCTTGGGCTGCCTTCATTCGTTGTCGAATGATCTCTATGTAATCCAAAGTCCGTCGAATCATTTCTGGCCCAAGTATCTGCTTTTCTCCTGTTTCTAACCAACATGTCGGAGAGTTACACGGTCTTGCATACAATGCTTCATACGGTGCCATACCAATGCTTGACTAGTAACTGTTATTATACGAAAATTCCACCAAATGAAGGTGATCTTCCCATGATCCTCTGAAATCTAAAATGCATGCTCTGAGAAGATCTTCCAAAATTCGATTGACTCTCTCAGTCTGACCATCTGTTTGGGGATGATAAGCTGTACTCAAACACAACTCGGTTCCCAAAACTTCCTGGAAGCTCTTCCAAAATCTACTAGTGAACAATGGGTCTCGATCGCTCACTATAATCTTCGGAATACCATGGAATCAAACTATCCACTTAACATACAGCTCAGCCAACTTTGATGCAGTCCTGGTTGATCGAACAGGAATGAATCTTGCACTCTTGGTCAAACGATCTACGATGACCCAAATCCCTTCATTTCCCGTTCTTGTTCTAGGTAGTCCATCGATAAAATCCATCGATATTTGCTCCCACTTCCATGTAGGGACTTCTAATGGCTGAAGCAATCCACTTGGCTTCTTCTGTTCGGCTTTTACCAACTGGCAGTTCATGCACTTGGAAATAAAATTTCCAACATCCTTCTTCATACCTTCCCAGTAATAGGTTCTCTTCATATCCCGATACATCTTATTTCCACCTGGATGAATTGTCAATTTCGAGTGATGACTTTTCTTCAGAACTTCATTTCTAAATTCATCTATAACGGGAACAACTAGTCGTCCTTGCTTCCGAAGCCAACCCTCCCGATCGACCTCGAATCCTTTATCCTTCTCTGGGTCCAATCCAGATTCCAAATCACGGATAATCTTGACAAGCTTATCGTCTCGCTTTTGGCTCTCGCCAATCCTTTCCACAAGAGTAGGTCTTATAGATAAGTTTGCCAACATCTCAGGTTCCAATTAACATCTGGGCCTGAAGTCAAATCTAGCCAAACACTCTAGACTCATCCATTCAGAAAACATGGCTCCCAATCCTGCATGTCTTCGACTTAACGCATCTGCCACTGCGTTACCCTTTCCCGGAGTATAGGCTATACCAAAATCATATGATGCTAAAAACTCTAGCCATCGTTGCTGCCTAAGATTCAAATCCTTTTGGGAGAAAAGATACTTCAACGACTTATGATCTGTAAACAACTCGAATCGAACTCCCAATAGGTAATGTCTCCACATCTTTAAAGCAAAAACAATTGCCGCTAACTCCAAATCATGAGTCGGATAATTCCTTTCATGCGGCTTCAGTTGTCGACTTGCATACGCAACAACTTTACCCTTCAGCATTAGCACTGCTCCAAGTCCAGTACCACATGCGTCGGTGTAAACCACCATCTCATCATTTCCACTTGGAATAGTCAAAACAGGAGCACTTGTCAGTCGCTCTTTCAGGATTCTGAAAGCTTGCTCACACTTAGCATCCCATCTGAATACTTGATTCTTTTTCATCAATCCTGTTAATGGTGCAACTACCTTGGAAAAGTCTTTGATAAATCGACGATAGTATCCTGTTAATCTAAGAAAACTTCTCACATCAGATGCATTCTTAGGTCTAACCCAATCCTGGATTGCTGCCACTTTAGCGGGATCAACCGCTATTCCATTTCCAGAGATAATATGGCCTAAGAACCTCACTTCACTCTTCCAGAAGTGACACTTCAAAAACTTAGCCTTCAGCTGATGTTTCCGTAAGATTTCCAAAACAATATGCAAGTGCGTCTTGTGCTCTTCTTCAGTTCTGGAATAAATCAAAATATCATCCACGAACACTAGTACGAACTTGTTCAACTGATCTCTGAACACTCTATTCATAAGATCCACAAATATGCTGGCGCACTAGTCAATCCAAACGGCATCACTAGCCACTCAAAGAAACCGGATGGTGTCCTAAAAGTAGTCTTCGGCACACTATCCTTAGCCACTCTTAACTGGTGAAATCCCGTTGCCAAATCCATCTGAGAAAACACCTTAGCTTCGTGAAGCTGATCAAACAAGTCATCTATTCTCGGCAATGGATACTTGTTTTTCTTAGTCACCTTATTCAGCTCACGATAATCAACACACAACCTCAACGATCCATCCGCTTTGGTTGCGAACACAGCTGGTGCACCCCATTCGGACACACTACGTCGAATGAATCCTTTCTACAAAAGATCATCAACATGCACCCTCAACTCCTGCTGTTCCCTAGGCGCCATCCGCCTAAGAGGCATCACAACAGGTCTGGCTCCTTCAACTAAATCGATACGAAACTCGATCTCTCTATGTGGCGGTAACCCTTTGACCTCATCAAAAACATCCTCAAATCCATTAGCGATTGGCACAGATGACAGTCCATCCCGTGGAACAACCAGCGAATACATGAAGCTCATGAAGACGCCTTCCTCATGCTTACATCGTATCACAACCTTTCACCCTTCCACATTCTCGACTGTCACCTCCAACCTTTCACAATCAACCTTTGCCGCATACTTCCTAAGCCAGTCAATACCCAAAATAATTCCGAACCCCGCAAAGTTCAGAACAAAACAATCACAAACAAAAGAGCAATCATGACTCAATACAATCAGACCATGGCATAGCATACACAGACAACGAACCCCCAACTGGATTAGTCACAACCAATGGCCTATCAACGATATCCGGTTCTAAACCCAACCGGCCTACAAGTTCATTACAAACAAAAGAATGTGACGCCCCAGTATCGAATAACACTCTAACTGGAACACCACATATGGAAAGAGTACCTTGAACCACCACACTCTTTCCTTTCTCTTCAGCGGTAGGAGCTTTTGAAGAAGATGTGTGAAGACCGCCCAAGACCCCTGCACTGAACCTAGAGAAAGTGCGCTGTAAAGTGTGCCAGGCAGCCATGGACGATTGCCAGAGTAAATTAAAACATCAGAATCTATCGTATTACTCACAGCGCATGGACAAAATACAATAGAATATATATATAGTGAAGCTTCACAGAATAGAATTTCATCAATAAAACTTCATAATAGTTGAATACAACATCTGAATAGTCAATACATCAAGCCTCACTACATATCACTCAGAGAATATACAAGCAGCGGAACATCCAGTACATATAGTAAGAAGATAATATGCAAGCCTCCAGCTCGTCTTCGATATTAGCATCGTGGGGAGCAAGAACAGCACCTGTCACTTGCTACCTAGTCTGCCCGTCCCAAAATGGACGAACAGCCCAAGGCAATAAGAGTTAAAACATAAAGCCTTGAGTCAGACAACAGTCTTAGTGAGCGGTAAATTAACTAACAACATACCAAAAGAGCATAAAGGAAAAAGGAATAGGAATACAACCCTCCCACTCCACCTCTTTCTACAGTGATAGCCCCAGACACACATTAAGCATAAGCAAACATAGCAGAGCATACAATTTAAAGTAAAGCAATTATCACTCGAGTCAAGGGCGATGTTTTCCAAGTACAAACCCCCAAGGCCTAAACCAAGATCAGATAAGCACCCAGTAAATACCGCTCTTGAGACCGAATGACGATACAACCAAACATCCATGACTCTGGTTATCACTGTTATCATTGCTTCGATATCATCGTTAATTGAATGACCGGCTCATTCTTTCATCCGTCCGTCAAGGGCTAATGGAAACCCCGGTTCTAGACATTACTCCCGCACGTCGTCGTGACCCGTGCCTAGGACTATCGAATCTGCCCAGAGTACTCGACTACTAATCAATAGCCTTCAGGGACTATCGAATCTGCCCAACGTACTCTTGCTTTGAGCATGCTAGAACCTTCAACAACGATGAAACCTCAGCCTTCTAGTCATCCTCCTCGACGACTATTTCCGTACTAGCTCAAGCGCCTCTCGAGCCAACCATTATCCTCAAACTCGAACCATTTCACTGAGTTGTCAACATGCTTGGAATGATCCCGTTTGGATTAGACCAAGACTATCTCATATCATGCTTCGCCTCATCATCATAATAGCAAAGCTTCATCTCAACATCATCATCAAATCTATCCATATGAGCTTCACCATCCGCTACATATGCCACAAGCAGCTTTCCCAATTCAAGAGCCTTTCCCTTAGCTTTTGAATCATGTTCGGTCTAAATCAAATCATCAATCATCTAATTCATAGCAATCAATCAAGTCAAACATTAATCCAAGTAAACAAGCATTCAAATATGATCTAAATAGACAATTATAACAATAATGGCAGTTTCGTAATTAAAGAGTCAAAAGTCTAACAAGCATGAAAACATGAGAAATATCTCTATAATCTTGATGAATGAACTTGCATAGGTTAACATGTAGTAAAATGGATGCCAAATCATTATGAACAATGAATCTATATGGATCTATACTTAGGATTAGGAAAATGCATGGAAATCACTATTTTAACATCAAATCAAGCCAACGATCCGATATACTCCTTTGGATCCGTGTGAGAGATAATCACCACTCACCAAATCACCCAAACAACCCCAAATCAACACACTTCAGAACTGGACAGCGAAGGATCTAACTTGATTTATCACAAATCCGCTTCAAACGATGAAATCTTTCTTCAATGGATGTAGATCTTCAATCTAAGCTCTTGGATCTTCGATTTGATCTTCGATTTGGATGGAAGGAATCACAAGATTAGAGTGGAGAAAAGAAGTGAAGAAGTGAAGAAGTGTAGAAGTTGAGATCTCAAAATGGCAGCACTTCGTCGCTTCAAAATCCGGATCCCAAAAATGGAGAAGAACCTTCCTATTTATAGGCTGAAAAACCCTTAGGTTGTCCACCTTTAGGTCGTCCACGACCTATAGAGCCCTGCGACCTACGACCTATCGAAACCCCACAACCTACGACCTAACAACCTAAGCTTATGCGCACTCACGACCTACCAGTCTACGACTTACGACCTAGCGCAAGCGCGAGACCTATAGATCCAACGACCTAACATCCTGCGACTTAGCACACACTCGACTCAACAACTACTCCTAGGTCGCTCACGACCTAACACTTAGCCAAAACCCAGCGACTTAACACTCCGCGACTTAACTATGCACGACTTACGACCTAACACACCTGCGACCTAACAACTCTAACACGCTCACCACTAGGTCGCAAACTTCCTGCTGCTTCATTCCTTAGGTTGCTAACACTCCTTAAGTCGCTCCAACCTTAGGTCGCTAACATCCTATAGGTCGCTCCAAACTAACACACGACCTAAACCACTACGCGACCTAACTGCTATACAACCTAAGTCCTTACCTTGTCCAGACTACTAGGTCGCTTACTGCTATAAGTCGCCAACTTCTATAAGTTGCTCCTCCGACCTAATTCTATCCCACGACCTAAGCCACCATACGACTTATCCCAATCCTTAGGTCGCCTACGACATAACTTCCTTCACGACCTAAGCTATCATACGTCCTAACTCTTAAGTCGCTCATTCCACTAGGTCGTTTACTCCTTAGCTCGCATCTTTCTTAGGTCGCCAACTATGACCTAACTACTACACGACCTAAGACTTAGACTCAGGATGACTTATCAACAATGCGACTCAATGACGACTGTTTTACGATGTTTCGATCCATAAAAATACGGGTCGTTACATTCTCTCCCCCTTAGGAATTTCGCCCCCGAAATTCCAAACAAACAGAGCAATCAGAGACTATTCTGCATGCCTACCATCCATAGCAATCAACAAACCATGCATCCAATTCTAGCTTAGCATGCAGAATTCTAAAACTTAGAACAAGTTACAATGTTGTTAGATGACACGACACCTTTGGGCCATACCTTGTAGAGTTCAGGATGAGCTGCTTTCATCCTCTCTTCCACCTCCCATGTACAGTCGTTATCATCATCACTCCATTGTATCTTGAGCAACTTAACTACCTTCCTCCTAAGCTGTTTCGTGTCGGTTTACACAACACGAAGCGGCTTACGAGGTCTCCTATCGACTGGATCAACTTCGAAATCTTCACAGCTATCAGTAGAAACCATTGTATTCGAGTCGTGCACATACTTCCGTAGATATGATACATGAAAAACATTGTGCACACCCGACATCTTCTCTGGTAACTCAAACCTATAAGCGAGCTTTCCAATTCGCTCGATGATCGGGAATGGTCCAACAAATCTCGGAGTCAGTTTTCCTTTCTTCCCGAATCGAATAACATTCTTCAGTGGAGAAATCTTCACAAAAGCCATATCACCTACGTCGAATTCCAAATCCTTACGACGCTTATCGGCATAACTTTTCTGTCGGTCTTGGGCTGCCTTCATTCGTTGCCGAATGATCTCTATACAATCCGAAGTCTGTCGAATTATTTCTGGCCCAAGCATCAGCTTTTCTCCGGTCTCTAACCAACATGTCGGAGAGTTACACGGTCTCCCATACAATGCCTCATACGGTGCCATACCAATGCTTGACTGGTAACTGTTGTTATATGAAAATTCCACCAAATGAAGGTGATCTTCCCATGATCCTCCGAAATCCAAAACACAAGCTCTGAGGAGATCTTCCAAAACTCGGTTGACTCTCTCGGTCTGACCATCTGTTTGAGGGTGATAAGCTGTACTCAAACACAACTCGGTTCCCAAAACTTCCTGGAAGCTCTTCCAAAATCCACTAGTGAACAATGGGTCTCGATCGCTCACTATACTCTTCGGAATACCATGGAATCGAACTATCCACTTAACATACAACTCTGCCAACTTTGATGCAGTCCTAGTCGATCGAACAGGAATGAATCTTGCACTCTAAGTCAGATGATCTATGATGACCCAAATCCCTTCATTTCCCGTTCTTGTTCTAGCTAACCCATCAATAAAATCCATCGATATTTGCTCCCACTTCCATGTAGGAACTTCTAATGGCTCTAGCAATCCACTTGGCTTCTTCTGTTCGGCTTTTACCAACTGGCAGTTCATGCATTTGGAAATAAAATTTCCAACATCCTTCTTCATGCCTTCCCAGTAATAGGTTCTCTTCATATCCTGATACATCTTATTTCCACGTGGATGAATTGTCAGCTTTGAGTGATGACTTTCCTTCAGAACTTCACTTCTCAATTCATCTATATCTGGAACAACTAGTCGTCCTTGCTTCCGAAGCCAACCCTCTCGATCGACTTCGAATCCTTTATCCTTTTCTGGTTCCAATCCAGATTCCAAATCACGGATAATCTTGATAAGCTTACCGTTTCGCTTTTGGCTCTCGCCAATCCTTTCCACAAGAGTAGGTCTTATCGATAAGTTTGCCAACATCTCAGGTTCCAATTCACATCTGGGCCTAAAGTCAAATCCAGCTAGATACTCGAGATTCTTCCATTCTGAAAACATGGCTCCCAATCCTGCATGTCTTCGACTTAACGCATCTGCCACTGCGTTACCTTTTCCCAGAGTATAAGCTATACCAAAATCATATGATGCCAAAAACTCTAGCCATCGTTGCTGCCAAAGATTCAAATCTTTTTGGGAGAAAAGATACTTCAACGACTTATGATCTGTAAACAACTCGAATCGAACTCCCAATAGATAATGTCTCCACATCTTCAGAGCAAAAACAATCGCCGCTAATTCCAAATCATGAGTCGGATAATTCCTTTCATGCGGCTTCAGTTGTCGACTTGCATACGCAACAACTTTATCCCTCTGCATCAGCACTGCTCCAAGTCCAGTACCACATGCGTCGGTGTAAACCACCATCTCATCATTCCCACTCGGAATAGTCAAAACAGGAGCACTCGTCAATCGCTCTTTCAGGATTCCGAAAGCTTGCTCACACTTAGCATCCCATCTGAACACTTGGTTCTTCTTCGTCAATCCTGTTAACGGTGCAGCCACCTTGGAGAAGTCGTTGATAAATCGACGATAATATCCTGCTAATCCAAGAAAACTTCTCACATCCGATGCATTCTTAGGTCTACCCCAATCCTGGATTGCTGCCACCTTAGCGGGATCAACCGCTATCCCATTTCCAGAGATAACATGGCCTAAGAACCTCACTTCACTCTTCCAGAAGTGACACTTCGAAAACTTAGCCTTCAGCTTATGTTTTCGTAAGATTTCCAAAACAATACGCAAGTGCGTCTTGTGCTCTTCTTCAGTTCTGGATTAAATCAGAATATCATCCACGAACACTAGCACGAACTTACTCAACTGATCTCTGAACACTCTATTCATAAGATCCACAAAATGTGCTGGCGCATTAGTCAACCCAAACGGCATTACCAGCCACTCAAAGAAACCGGATGGTGTCCTAAAAGTAGTCTTCGGCACACTATCCTTAGCCACTCTTAACTGGTGAAATCCCGTTGCCAAATCCATCTGAGAAAACACCTTAGCTTCGTGAAGCTGATCAAACAAGTCATCTATTCTCGGCAATGGATACTTGTTTTTCTTAGTCACCTTATTCAGCTCACGATAATCAACACACAACCTCAACGATCCATCCGCTTTGGTTGCGAACACAGCTGGTGCACCCCATTCGGACACACTACGCCGAATGAATCCTTTCTACAAAAGATCATCAACATGCACCCTCAACTCCTGCTGTTCCCTAGGCGCCATCCGCCTAAGAGGCATCACAACAGGTCTGGCTCCTTCAACTAGATCTATACGAAACTTGATCTCTCTATGCGGCGGTAACCCTTTGACCTCGTCAAAAACATCCTCGAATCCATTCGCGATTGGCATCGATGACAGTCCATCCGGTGGAACAACCAGCGAATACATGAAGCTCATGAAGACGCCTTCTTTATGCTTATATCGTATCACAATCTTTCGCCCCTCCACATTCTCGACTGTCACCTCCAACCTTTCACAATCAACCTTTGCCGCATACTTCCTAAGCCAGTCCATACCCAAAATAATTCCGAACCCCGCAAAGTTCAGAAAAAAACAATCACAAACAAAAGAGCAATCATGACTCGATACAATCAGACCATGGCATAACATACACAAACAAGACGAACCCCCAACTGGATTAGTCACAACCAATGGCCTATCAACAATATCCGGTTCTAAACCCAACCGGCCCACAAGTTCATTAGAAACAAATGAATGCGACGCCCCAGTATCAAACAACACTCTAACTGGAACACCACATATGGAAAGAGTACCTTGAACCACCACACTCTTTCCTTTCTCTTCAGCGGTAGGAGCTTTCGAAGATGATGGAACAGCTCCCAAAGCATAAGCTTGCATAATCTGCTTGTCCCTCCTCAGTTCTGGACAATTCCTCTTAACATGCCCCGTCTTGTCACAGTTGTGACACTTCACGGCACCTTCGGATTCTTGCAATCCTTGGAGAAATGGCCCTTCTGCTGACAATTATAGCAGGTCACTTCGCCCTTCAACTTCTTCTGGCCATCCTTACCCTTCTGCTGCTGCTGCTTCCTCTTCTTGTTTCCACCTTGCTGTGGTCTAGACTCTTCCTTGGTCACAACAACAACAGATCCTTCCTTAGGAAATAGATTCTCATGCCTGAGAGCCTTCTCCACAAGCTTCTCAAATGAATCGTCCAAATGATCCACCAACTGCCTCCCAAAATAACTGTCCAAGCCTGTCACAAACTTCTCATTCTTCTGATACGAAGATTCGATATACGACCGGGCATACTTGGACAAAGCTTCAAACTCAGAAACATACTCAAGAACTGGTCTTCCACCCTGCTTGAGCTCCACAAATTTCTTGAACAGAACATACTTCTAAGCTATAGAAATGAACTTAGCTTCAAATCTGACTTGGAATTGCTCCCAAGTAATCTCTTCCTTCGGAGTATCAATGGTGATAGAATTCCACTAATCAGAAGCTCTTCCTTGAAGCTGTCTTGATGCTAACTTCCTCTTAGTCGCATCCTCAATTCCCAAATCACTAAAGATCCTTCTACAAGCATCTATCCACCTCTGGACTTCAATGGTTGATTCTGTTCCAAAGAAAACCTTCCCTCCAAGAGCAGTATAATCCTTACACAGCTTAGCAAAATCCACCGGTCTTGGAGTTTGAACTTGAACTCCAACATCCACCGATGGCCCCGGAGCTGGCATCCTTCTCATGATCGAAGTCATCATAGCTTCGAACATAGCAGCATAATCAGCAGCCCCTTCAGCAGCACGGCCTTCCCTAGCAGCTGGTCTCCCTCTTCGACTCATTCTCAATATCTATAAAAAGGAATGATCATCACATCTTGAGAAACAACTGCATAAGGAATTCAAACTCTACTAAGCTACTATATTATATGGTAATCATCCATCAAAATACAATTACGTCTCTCATACGTAGTTACGTCAACGAGCGTTGGGTAAAATCGATTAACCAAAGCTCTGATACCAAATGTGACGACCGCCCAAGACCCCTGCACTGAACCTAGAGAAAGTGCGATGTAAAGTGTACCAGGCAGCCATGGAAGATTGCCAGAGTAAATTAAAACATCAGAATCTATCGTATTACTCACAACGCATGGACAAAATACAATAGAATATATATATAGTGAAGCTTCACAGAATAGAATTTCATCAATAAAACTTCATAATAGTTGAATACAACATCTGAATAGTCAATACATCAAGCCTCACTACATATCACTCAAAGAATATACAAGCAGCGGAACATCCAATACATATAGTAAGAAGATAATATGCAAGCCTCCAGCTCGTCTTCGATATTAGCATCGTGGGGAGCAAGAACAGCACCTGTCACCTGCTACCTAGTCTACCCGTCCCAAAATGGACGAACAACCCAAGGCAATAAGAGTTAAAACATAAAGCCTTGAGTCAGACAACAGTCTTAGTGAGCGGTAAATTAACTAACAACATACCAAAAGAGCATAAAGGAAAAAGGAATAGGAATACAACCCTCCCACTCCACCTCTTTCTACAGTGATAGCTCCAGACACACACTAAGCATAAGCAAACATAGCAGAGCATACAATTTAAAGTAAAGCAATTATCACTCGAGTCAAGGGCAATGTTTTCCAAGTACAAACCCCCAAGGCCTAAACCAAGATCAGATAAGCACCCAGTAAATACCGCTCTTGAGACCGAATGACGATACAACCAAACATCCATGACTCTGGCTATCACTGTTATCATTGCTTCGATATCATCGTTAATTGAATGACCGGCTCATTCTTTCATCCGTCCGTCAAGGGCTAATGGAAACCCCGGTTCTAGACATTACTCCCGCACGTCGTCGTGACCCGTGCCTAGGACTATCGAATCTGCCCAGAGTACTCGACTACCAATCAGTAGCCTTCAGGGACTATCGAATCTGCCCAACGTACTCTTGCTTTGAGCATGCTAGAACCTTCAACAACGATGAAACCTCAGCCTTCTAGTCATCCTCCTCGACGACTATTTCCGTACTAGCTCAAGCGCCTCTCGAGCCAACCATTATCCTCAAACTCAAACCATTTCACCGAGTTGTCAACATGCTTGGAATGATCCCGTCTGGATTAGACCAAGGCTATCTCATATCATGCTTCGCCTCATCATCATAATAGCAAAGCTTCATCTCAACATCATCATCAAATCTATCCATATGAGCTTCACCATCCGCTACATATGCCACAAGCAGCTTTCCCAATTCAAGAGCCTTTCCCTTAGCTTTTGAATCATCTTCGGTCTAAATCAAATCATCAATCATCTAATTCATAGCAATCAATCAAGTCAAACATTAATCCAAGTAAACAAGCATTCAAATATGATCTAAATAGACAATTATAACAATAATGGCAGTTTCGTAATTAAAGAGTCAAAAGTCTAACAAGCATGAAAACATGAGCAATATCTCTATAATCTTGATGAATGAACTTGCACAGGTTAACATGTAGTAAAATGGATGCCAAATCATTATGAACAATGAATCTATATGGATCTATACTTAGGATTAGGAAAATGCATGGAAATCACTATTTTAACATCAAATCAAGCCAACGATCCGATATACTCATTTGGATCCGTGTGAGAGATAATCACCACTCACCAAATCACCCAAACAACCCAAATCAACACACTTCAGATCTGGACAGCGAAGGATCTAACTTGATCTATCACAAATCCGCTTCAAACGATGAAATCTTTCTTCAATGGATGTAGATCTTCAATCTAAGCTCTTGGATCTTCGATTTGATCTTCGATTTGGATGGAAGGAATCACAAGATTAGAGTGGAGAAAAGAAGTGAAGAAGTGTAGAAGTCGAGCTCTCAAAATGGCAGCACTTCGTCGCTTCGAAATCCGGATCCCAAAAATGGAGAAGAACCTTCCTATTTATAGGCTGAAAAACCCTTAGGTCGTCCACCTTTAGGTCGTCCACGACCTATAGAGCCCTGCGACCTACGACCTATCGATACCCCACAACCTACGACCTAACGAACTAAGCTTATGCGCACTCACGACCTACTAGTCTACGACTTACGACCTAGCGCAAGCGCGCGACCTATAGATCCAACGACCTAACATCCTGTGACTTAGCACACACTCTACTCAACAACTACTCCTAGGTCGCTCACGATCTAACACTCAGCCAAAACCCAACGACTTAACACTCCGCGACTTAACTATGCGCGACGTACGACCTAACACACCTGCGACCTAACAACTCTGACACGCTCACCACTAGGTCGCAAACTTCCTGCTGCTTCATTCCTTAGGTCGCTAACACTCCTTAAGTCGCTCCAACCTTAGGTCGCTAACATCCTATAGGTCGCTCCAAACTAACACACGACCTAAACCACTACGCGACCTAACTGCCATACAACCTAAGTCCTTACCTCGTCCAGACTACTAGGTCGCTTACTGCTATAAGTCGCCAACTTCTATAAGTTGCTCCTCCGACCTAATTCTATCCCACGACCTAAGCCACCATATGACTTATCCCAATCCTTAGGTCGCCTACGACATAACTTCCTTCACGACCTAAGCTATCATACGTCCTAACTCTTAAGTCGCTCATTCCCCTAGGTCATTTACTCCTTAGCTCGCATCTTTCTTAGGTCGCCAACTACGACCTAACTACTACACGACCTAAGACTTAGACTCAGGACGACTTATCAACAATGCGACTCAATGACGACTGTTTTACGATGTTTCGATCCGTAAAAATACGGGTCGTTACAAGATGGAACAGCCCCCAAAGCATAAGCTTGCACAATCTGCTTGTCCTTCCGCGGTTCTGGACAATTCTTCTTAATATGCCCCGGCTTGTCACAGTTGTGGCACTTCACCGGCACCTTTGGATTCTTGCAATCTCTGGAGAAATGGCCCTTCTGCTGACAGTTGTAGCAGGTCACTTCGCCCTTCGGCTTCTTCTGGCCATCCTTACCCTTTTGCTGCTGTTGCTTCCTCTTCTTGTTTCCACCTTGCCGTGGTTTAGACTCCTCCTTGGTCACCGCAACAACAGATCCTTCTTTAGGAAATAGATTCTCATGCCTGAGAGCTTTCTCCACAAGCTTCTCAAATGGATCGTCCAAATGATCCACCAACTGCCTCCCAAGATAACTGTCCAAGCCTGTCACAAACTTCTCGTTCTTCTGATAAGGAGATTCAATATACGACCGGGCATACTTGGACAAAGCTTCAAACTCAGAAAAATACTTAGGAACTGGTCTTCCACGTTGCTTGAGCTCCACAAACTTCTTAAACAGAATAGATTTATGAGCTGTAGAAATGAACTTAGCTTCAAATCTGGCTTGGAATTGCTCCCAAGTAATTTCTTCCTCCGGAGTATCAATGGTGATAGAGTTCCACCAATCAGAAGCTCTCCCTTGAAGCTGTCTTGATGCGAGCTTCCTTCTAATTGCATCCTCGATTCCCAAGTCACCAAAGATTATTCTACAAGCATCTATCCATCTCTGGACTTCAATGGTTGACTCTGCTCCCATGAAAACCTTTCCTCCAAGAGCAGTATAGTCTTTACACAGCTTAGCAAAATCCACCGGTCTTGGAGCTTGAACTTGAATTCCAACATCAACTGCTGATCCCATAGCTGGCATCCTTCTCATGATCGAAGTCATCATAGCCTCGAACATAGCAACATAATCAGCTGCCCCCTCAGTAGCACGGCCTTCCCTAGCAGCTGGTCTCGCTCTTCGACTCATCCTTAATATCTATAAAAAGGAATGATTAATACACCTTGAGAAACAACTGCATAAAGGACTCAAATCCTTCTAAGCTACTATATTATATATAGTAATCATCCATCAAAATACAATTACGTCTCTCATACATAGTTACGTCAGCGAGCGTTGGCTAAAATCGATTAACCAAAGCTCTGATACCAAATGTGACGACCGCCCATGACCCCTGCACTGAACATAGAAATGGTGCATTGTAAAGTGTGCCAGGCAGCCATGGACGATCACCAAGGTTAAGTTAAAACAGCAGAATCTATCGTATTACTCACAGCGCATGGATAAAATACAATAGAGAATATATATAGTGAAGCTTCACAAAATAGAATCTCATCAATTAAGCTTCATAATAGTTGAATACAAACATCTGAATAGTTAATACATCAAGCCTCACTACATATCACTCAGAGAATTATACAAGCAGCGGAACATCCAGTACATATAGTAAGAAAATAATATGCAAGCCTCCAGCTCGTCTTCGTCATCAGCATCGTCGGAAACTAAGAACAGCACCTGTCACCTGCTACCTAGTCTGCCCATCCCAAAATGGATGAACAGCCCAAGGTAATAAGAGTTGAACATAAAACCTTGAGTCAGACAATAGTCTTAGTGAGCGGTAAATTAACTAACAACATACCAAAAGAGCATAAAGGTAAAAGCAATAGGAATCGAACCCTCCCACTCCACCTCTTTCTACAGTGATAGCCCCCAGACACACTAAGCAGAAGTAAACATAGCAATCAGACAATTAAAGTAAAGCAATTATCACTTGAGTCAAGGTCGGTGTTTTCCAAGTACAAACCCCCAAGGCCTAAACCAAGATCAGATAAGCACCCAGAAAACATCGCTCTTGAGACCGAATGACGATACAACCAAAACATCCAAACATCCACGACTCTGGCTATCATTGTTATCATTGCTTCGATACCACCGTTAATTGAATGACCGGCACATTCTTTCAGCTGTCCGTCAACCCCGGTTATAGACAGAACTCCGCACGTCGTCGCAGCCCGTGCCTAGGACTATCGAATTTGCCCAGAGTACTCGACTACCAACTGCAGTCTTTTGGGACTATCGAATCTGCCCAGCGTACTCTTGCTTTGAGCCTGCTAGAACCTTCAACAACGATGAAATCTCAGCCTTCTAGTCATCCTCCTCGACGACTATTCTCATACTAGCTCAAGCGCCTCTCGAGCCAACCATTATCCTCACACTCGAACCCTTTCACCGAGTCATCAACATGCTTGGAATGATCCCGTCTGGATTAAACCAAGGCTATCTCACATCATCATCAAATCTATCCATATGAGCTTCATCATCCGCCACATATGCCACGAGCAGCTTTTCCAATTCAAGAGCCTTTCCCTTAGCTTTTGAATCATCTTCGACCATCTTGTCTAAGTCCAACAACTAATCAACTAGTTTATAACAATCAATCAAATCAATCATTAATCCAAGTAATCAATCATGCAAACAAGATCTAAAAGCAATTATAACTAAAAATGGCAATTTTGTAAATAAAGAGTCCAAATCTAACAAGCATGAATCATGAGCAATATCTCTACAACTTGATGAATGAACTTGCATAGATTAACATGTAGTAAAATGGATATCAAATCATCATGAACAATGGATCTATGCTTAAGTTTACGAAAATGCATGGAAATCACTATTTTAACACAAAATCAAGCCATCGATCCGATATACTCCTTTGGATCCGTGTGAGAGGTAACTACCACTCACCGAATCTCCTAAACACTTCAAAAGCAACACACTTCAGATCTGGACAGCGAAGGATCTAACTTGATACGTCAAAATTCTGCTTCAAACGATGGAATCTCTCTTCGATGGTTGAAGATCTTAAATCTAAGCTCTTGGATCTTCGATTTGATCTTTGATTTGGATGGAAGGAATCACAAGATTAGAGTGGAGAAAAGAAGTGAAGAAGTGCAGCACTCGAGCTCTCAAAATGGCAGGACTTCGTCGCTTCAAAATTCGTATCCCAAAAAGTGAAGAAAAACCCCGTATTTATATGCTGGAAATTCCTTAAGTCGTCCGCCCCGTTAAGTCGTCCACGACTTATCTCCTCCGACTTACGACCTAACAAACCCTACGACTTATCCATCCCCTTTGACCTACGACTTATCAGGTCCTACGACTTAAGCCATAACACATGCGCGCGCGAACCAGGACTCAACGACTCAACAACTCAACGACTCAACAAATCCTACGACTTAACCTTGCACGACTTAACACATATGTGCGACTTAGCGATTTTGCGACTTAACGCTATACGACTTAACTCTAACGCAAGTGCGCGACTCAACGACCCAACGACCTAAGCCTTAACACTAATGCGCGACTTACGACCTAACACTCTTAGGTCGTCTAACGACCTAACTACACCCAGCATACTAACATAGGTCGTCTACGACCTAACTAAACACGCCATAGCAACTCAACGACCTAACACCTTAACTCGTCCACGACTTAACTTCCTTAGGTCGTTAACTCACTCAACCCCTAGGTCGCTAACTGCTACCACCATCTTCCTTAGGTCGTTGCCGACCTATCCTCCTTAAGTCGTTAGCTCGCCCAGTCTCCTAGGTTGCTACTCTTATGCCGCTAACCCTTAAGTCGCCGACTCCTTAAGTCGCCTACTTCCTTAAGTCGCCAACTTTCTTATAGGTCGTCTAAACCCCTAAGTCGTCTACTCCTTAGGTCATTCCAATCTCTTAAGTCATCCCAAGCTACTGTACGACCTAAGCTACTACACGACCTAACTATCACACGACCTAAGCTTCGAACGACTTAAACTCTGGACGACTTATCAATACTAACGACCTAATAGCAACAGTTTCACGATCTTTAGATCCGTAAAAATATGGGTCGTTACATTTAAATTAACAATTTCCTTTCGTAAAAATCTAAATTCTAATTTTATCTCAAAACCTTATTATTTATCCAAATAAAATCTTTATTTTATTTTTAAATCAAATTATTGACCAATCGGGTTTTATTTAATTCTCTATCCTAGGTCAAAGTTTAATTTGGGGTATTTTTCATTTCAACCCGATTCCATTTCAATTCACAAATTAGAGCATAACAAAAGGGAACTTGCAGTGTGATAACTGGGATTGTGTCAAAGTAAATAAACAAGCAATAACAACAATCAATAACAATCCAATAATTAATTCAGATAATCCCGAAATAATAGTATTAATTTACATTGTTGTTTGTGCAAATTAATATAATTATTTCTAGGATATACACTATCATTTCATGTAGATTAAAGATTATTGCACTAATATTCTATGTGGTTCTTCACTTGGTAACCTTTTATTCAATTCAATACTACATAAATTTTTCAACATACATTAAATGGTTCAAGGTGTACTTAACCTAATTTCTACGTGTCAACTAGTTTAACATTTAAAGGGGGTCATATTATACAAATTTTAACTAATCAAATTCAACATATAGATTCAATATAAATGGTTAACTATCATATATCAATTCAATTGCATATTATTTATCACTTTAACATTAACAGTTTAACGTCCAACATAAACATCAACAAACAATCAATTATCAACCAAACTGTATTATCATCGCATAAATGACAGATAATGGTGTCAGATGTCATAGGTGAACAGATACAGGTAATAGCATATATAACAGTGTAAATAACTAATAGCAGCATTTCAATTGTCGTTTCAATTGAAATTAAATTTAATAAATAAAAGAATATTAATCGTGAGTGATTGCTCACCTTCCGAGGCTAGAGAAATTTGACATAGAAATGAGTCACGAATCCAGAGCAAGGTGAGATGGGCACGAATTCGATGAAGAAAACGGGCACGACGAACCCAAAAGCTGATAAAATGGGAATCGATAAAATGAATCAGAATCGGTTTCGATATAAACTTAAACTAATATCTATATTATATACATATGTTTACCAAAAATAAATTTTAGAGACATATACTTAAAGTAAAATCAATGTATAAAATTTCAAATTAACACATATTTTAAAATAACATATCATATTAACAAAATTTATACATACTAACCGTAAAATATTCCGTAATAGTATATATATATGCTGTAGACATATTAATATAACTAACCCATGCAATTTTATTTTGAAATCTTTATACATTAACATAAACTTACTATGTAAATTCACTATGTATATGCATATATAATTTATACAACTTCTATATAATAAAAAAAATGCAATCAGCGGCAAACCTGCTTTATACATACGATATATAGTATAAAAAAACGTAAGCCATAAACATTATGGCTCAACTCACACACAAGCAAATATATATAGACTCAATACACATATATATACCATATAACTCACGCATATTGCAGATTTATATATAATCCTATAGACATACACATACAATACTTATTTTAAAATCACTATGCAAACTTTACTAATATATATAAATAAAATAGGACACAGCCACTTATGCGACATGCTTTTGAAAACAAAGAAAAAACAAAACACACGTATAAAACTTACATAACATATTATTATAAGTTGCTTTTAAAAATGTGTGTATATATAATATAAATTCTACATACAACCTATTCGGTGACACCTATATCCTTTAAACGTTACAAAAACGAAACTTGAACACATATGTGTAAACAGTTTTGAACCAAATGTTATATCTGAATATATATATATATATACACACATTAGTAAACGATATATATAAAAC
The DNA here is from genome assembly GCA_030737815.1 of Allium fistulosum. Taxonomy (NCBI): domain Eukaryota; kingdom Viridiplantae; phylum Streptophyta; class Magnoliopsida; order Asparagales; family Amaryllidaceae; genus Allium; species Allium fistulosum. The sequence goes on from CM060905.1 coordinate 99,126,937, forward strand.
ATACTAATATATATAAAACATTGTATATACTCTAATCAAACTGTTTCAAACATAAAACTATAGCTTCCGTATATATAAGCTACGGGCAAAAACTATATATATATATAGACTAACCTTATAAACCAAATATTATAACCCAAAGCAAAACCTCCCAGTCAAAGGTGCAATAGTATATATTACTAACATATAACTTACCTCACCTATAACAAATCTGTTATAAACTCTCATATATAAAATAATGTACAGCTACGAATATATACTTACATGCATATCAATACATCAAGTCAAAATATATATATATATACTAATATAGACTCAAACTTATTATAAACTGCCAAATCCATGTATGCAAATATAAATTCATGTCAATAGATAATATAAAATACTAATATATATATATATTATTTATGCAGACTCATAGTAGCTACCATTGTTTATAAAACGGTATGTAACGTGTATATATTATAATATATATGCAAACTTGAATCACCGGAACAACTTTAATAGCTAACAAGTATAACCTATGCTATATAACATTATAAACTTTTATATACAAACTAATATATATAAATATATATACACATCTAAATAAATGCACGTAAGAGAAAAACAGGCGGTTGGCAGGCTGCTACCTGAGCGCACGAGGAGGAAGAAGTGGGGTGGAGATGATGAGCGGTGACGACTCGGATGACGTGGCTATGTTGCATGAGCTAGTGGTAGGCTGTCGACGTGGTTCGGGTAGTAGAGCTGTAGAGGTGGAGGCTTGGTAGGCTAATGGGCAATGAACAAGTTGTGTGGTCAGCCGACGGCAGCTATGGGCGAGGTCGGAGGGAAGAAAAATAGTGGGAAGGCACGACCGTAGATCTCGGGTTGCTGACGGTTGTGGAGGAAGGTCGATTAAGGGCAGATGGCCTGGGTGAGGTCGGCTACGCATGTTGCTAGGGACGGTGGTGCAGTTGAGTGGAACGGAGGCGGGAAAGCAATGGTGAAGAGGCGAGTTTGAGGAAGGAAGAGTAACATGGTGGAGGGCTAACATGAGTTTTAACAGTTGCAAATTCAAGTGAAAAAAATATATGAGGGTGGCCAGGGAAAAATAAATAAGAATATGAGTGGTTTTCAAGTGGGGAGGGGAAGAATAATGAGCTGGCTGAAGTGCAGAAGGCGTTTGTGGCTTTCGGGAAAAGGAAATGTGGGTTTGGAAATAAGCAGCCATAAAAGCTTCTCTCATTTTTATTTTATTATATTAAAGGGACAACCGATAATAAATAAAATGAATCTTGAAAGGCCATACGTTTTGGAATTCAAAGAAAATGAAATGATTGTTGGGTTTATACACGGTGGAATATAGAAGGACGAATGGAAATCAAAAGTTTGAATTTGGTACCGGTACGGTTAGTGTCTCGCAGATTTCGCCGTGTACCGGATGCCGAAATAAACAAACGAATATACCGCAGCGATCAGCAAGACGAGACGATCAAAACGGTATAAAGATATCAGTGGTTTGATTGAATTATAAAAATTCGAATTTTCTACTTTCGAAAATGCAAGAAAAACGCAGAGAAATAAGATCGACGGAGCTAAAGATGTCCGAATTTGGAAAAACGAAAAATGACGTCTTGCTCAGAAGATGATTTAGAATTTTTCTATATAAAAATATTTAGATTTCGAAAACGTTTTATTTTCATCGATTACTAACTGATTAAATTGAAGTAAATTTACGCGTGAAATAAACTTTCATATTTTCGGACGAAAATTTACCAGTTGCTATGTCTAACTAGACGCATTCCAAATATCAAATTTATATTTCAAAATTTTATCGTTTTAAAATTTCGTAAAATTTCAATTAATAACGTTATTAAAACCAGTTAATTTTACGGGTCATTACACTGCCATTAGGATGGAAAAGCAAGAGAATTGTACATACAGAATAAGAAAATGACTGCTAGAGTTTGAGAGAAAAACTATTAATATAACCAAGGCCCGATAAGAAAGGATGAACATCCGAATAGATTTGAATTGACGATAACGACCCGAAAAGCCCGTTCTGTCTCCGAAACGAAAATGGGTCATCTCATATATCAAAATAGATGTTTTCGAAGTTTTTAAACTCAATGGAACATGTTTCAAGTCCTAATTCCATCGTATAAAGAAGTTAGCTTAAAATCAGCTTATTTCAAATTGATTTCAATTAGATTGATTTCTAAGCGTTTCGAGTCTGTATGATCGAATGACAAGTCCGATCGCTACGAACCTTGAAATCCTACCATAATTCACCGTTATGGATCCGATGAAATTAGTTTCATCGAAATCCGAGACAGTGGCCAAAATGACTATTTTCACATTAATTAAATAAATTATTATTAAATTGATTAAATCACTTTTTAATTCCACTTTTAATAACTAACAAATTTTATCATTTTTGATTACTTAAACATTTACAATAATTTAAAACAAATTCGCATATCAATTCAGTGTTAATTATTACACAAGTTACAGTGTTCAGTTTCAACTGAAATTAAATCCAAATAAATATAATTTAATTCCAGTAAATTGATTTAATTTGATTTCAATCTTTTATTCAATCAATTATTACCCTATAGACATAGTTAACATTTATTTATCTTATTATACTAATATTCTACAATTATCATCTTTTACCATTTTAGTCGCAATATTTCAATTATTTTGAATTTTTGTCAATCTTATTATAATTTAAAATCACAAAGAGAATTGAATATGAGGCAGCAAAGGTGGATTGAACTCCTAGCCTCATACGACTTTGAAATATTATATACCCCTGGTAAGGCTAATAAAGTAGCAGATGCCCTAAGTAGACAACATGCTAAAGTGGCTAGATTAATGATAGAAGAGTTTAACACTTTATCATTGTTAACTGATTTAGAGATAGAAAGTGATAATGTAGAAAACATGAGCCTATGCAGTGAACATGTAGAAATGGGAAAGTTAAGCTTTATCACTCTGGAGTTAGAATTTAAAAACAAAGTTGTAAAGTTACAAGACCAAGATCCATTTTTATTTGAAAAGAGAACTCAAATATTAAATGGTGAAGCAGTGGAAGGTTTTCAGTTGAATGATCAAGGCCATTTGAAGAAAGGAGAAAGAATATGTGTTTCAGCAATTGATGAGTTGAAACAAGAAATCTTGGATACTTACCACAAAAGCAAATACACTATACACCCAGGAAGCACAAGAATGTATCACAACCTCAAGAGGGATTATTGGTGGAGTGGTATGAAGAGTGCAATGGCAACCTATGTATCTAAATGTATGGTTTGCCAACAAGTGAAGGCTGAGTATCAAAAGCCCTCAGGGATGCTTCAACCTATGCAAATACCATAGTGGAAATGGGAGGATATATCAATGGATTTCATTGATGGTTTGCCTAGAACTAGGAGGGCAAATGATAGCATTTGGGTAGTGGTTGATAGGTTAACCAAGTCAGCCCACTTTATACCAGTAAAGTCAGAGAGAAATGCATGTACACTAGCCCAGTTGTTTATCAAGGAAGTGGTTAGACTACATGGTATACCAAAGACCATAGTAAGTGATAGAGATACCATCTTCACTTCAAAATTTTGGCAGAGTTTTCACAAGGCAATGGGGACTGATTTATGCTTAAGCACAACATACCATCCTCAATCTGATGGTCAAACAGAAATTGGGAACAAATTGCTTGAAGACATGTTGAGAGCTTGTGTATTGGATTGGGGAGGAAGTTGGGAGGATCATATCTTTTTAGCTGAATTTGCATACAATAATAGCCATCATAGTAGCATAGGCATGGCACCCTTTGAAGCTCTCTATGGGAGACCATGTTTATCACCCTCAAGTTGGCTTGAATTTGGGGAAAAAGTGGTCTTAGGGCTAGAGAGTGTGAAGGAAACTTCAGAGAAAATAGCTTTGATCAGAAAAAGAATTGCTTCTGCCCAGAATAGGCAAAAGAAATATGCAGATCAAAGAAGGAAGGCAGTACAATATGGTGTTGGGGATTATGTATTTATCAAAATATCACCCATGAAGAAGGTTCTAAGGTTTGGGAAACAAGGAAAGTTGATTCCTAGGTACATAGGGCCATATAAAATTCTAGAGAGAATAGGAACTATAGCCTATAAGCTGGAGTTGCCTGAAGAAATGAGAGCAATGCATGATGTTTTTCATGTGTCACTACTACAAAACAGGCCATTTGCATCGGTTGTTTACCCCTCTTTTGCATCAGTTCAGCAACCGATGCATATGCAACTGATGCAACAGGCTTAACACTTTTGCATCAGTTCTAAAACAGATGCAAAAAGGTCCTTTTTGCATCAGTTGTTGCTAACAACTGATGCAAACTAGTCCCTCTATTGCATCAGTTTTTTATAACAACCGATGCAAACTAATCCTTCTATTGCATCAGCTATTTATACCTGATGCAAAAAAGTCATTCTGAGAAACCATTATTACAGTACTCAAATAGACTATATATATATATTATTGATTATAACAAACAATTATTGCATGCAATATTACAATCATTCAAAATTAAATTTGATGACAAATACAAACTGAATAACATAATACCAAAATAAACATATATCATCAATTATAGTGTTAATAATCTATACAAAATAATGGTTCATACATTCATTTTAGCAGCATAATTTAGATTTTTAGTACAACAGCTGCCACTTCTACAACTCCTACCACACCGCACCATTTTGATCACCATCCTCTGCCAATATTCGATCACAACTGCTCTTACCATATCCACCTACTGCTGCACTGTCCTGTACCTCATCACACACTGTCAAGTTTCTCCACAAACCAAAGTTCACCACTTCTATTACCAATCAGACCATCAACTCCACTGCAGCAGTTCATCAACCAATACAGCAGTTAATCACAATCACAATACCACAATCACAATCACAATACCACAACCACAATCACAATCAACTCCACTGCAGCAGTTCATATGGAATCCAAGTATTACATCAGTTCACTTAGTAAATTTGACAAATGCAAATCAATTTGGAAAATTTGTTATAAAAAATGTTTAAAAGCTCCTTAGTACTTGCCAAATTATTCTGTTTTGCAAATTTATTGTGAAAAAATGGTTCTATAGACATTGTAAAAAGGTTATTATGTAGCAATACAATGAAATGATTATTTTTTGTGCATTTTGTGCATGGATGATCATAAGATAATGGACCAATATTACTAATAAAATATTGTTTACTAACTGCTTACAGTGTCTAAAGTTATAAAAGTAGATTGTTTATGTTTAAACGTCTCAACTATCAGATGCATCTCTGTATATTTTTCCCATGTGACGATACTACCAAATATCAGTTGTGTTAGTTTTCGGATAGTTTGAAATAAATTATGTTTCAAGACAAAATGTTTAAATAATCAGATACGGGTTTTATATGAGTATATACAATTTTTATAAAAGAAAATGCAGAGAATATGAGTCGAACTGTATTTGCCTTATGCCTTATAAACACCAATTAAGCCTTATAAAGTAGCATGGTTGGGTACTGTATTTGCCTTATGCTAATGAACAGGCATACCTGTAATGCTAAATGTAAAAGCAGGTTTCCACCAAGATTTAAATGCTAAAGCTATCGAAGAGCTGCATGGAACAATTTCCCCTGCAGATAAAAGAAAAATATAGATTGACAGAAAGAAGCTCGACTATAATAATCCATATAAAATTGAACTCTAAACCTCACCTTTAACAGAAAGTTCTTGTTGGCTTGCCGTGCTGCAACTATTTGAAAAGAAGAATCATCAACTTCCAGGAAGGTATGAAACGACGATAAGATCAATGCATGTTTTATGCATACATGCATTCATTCTAGTCTTTCCAGTTTGCAGAAATAAAAACTGCTACTTAATGAAAATCTTCAAGTGAAAATTAATATCGAAAAAAAGCATTCATGACGACCGGTTATAGTGATAAGAATGAATGCAACCAATATTTTCATTTGAAATTCAATTCTTTTTTGCATTACCATTGAGAGTGAACATGAAGATGATCCAGTCTTTTTTCGAAGGCTGAAAGTGGAAGAACAAGACATCCTAGAATTTCGTCTTTGTTATTACTCATTTTGTCTTCGACGGCAAGAAAAGGTTGCTCTTCAAACGGTTCAGCAACTACAAATACAAGGTCCTCATTCCTTAGAGGGTTTAGACCTCTCGTGTTAGGCACACCTTTAATTTCAGAATTTGGTTCCCTACCTAGAAAATAAGTCATCGACTATAATGAAAAATAATAGGAAAATATGTGTTATATGTATATATGTATGCATGTACACACACCTAAATATACTAATCTTTCTATTCAATCAAACTCCCAGGTCATCTAAAGAATAGAAACTTGACTCACGTGTTTGTCAAGTTAAACATAGTTTTGTTAAGCTAAGTATAATTCTCTGTGTAAGTGTTAATTGTTACATTATAGTGTCAGAGTCTATTTTAATCAAACTGCTGCACTATAGACGATTAAGCGTAGACAGGAGAGGAGTACACACTAGTCCATAACCTATCATACTGACGTCAGATGAATTATGAACACGACACCTGTAACTCTGTAAGGAATATGTCATGTATCCTAATCATGAAACGTAACACTAGAATAAACATATAATTAGTATTCAGACATCAACTCTCTATTAAACTATATGTAAATCATGCATACATAAAAAAGAAAATCTTAGATTATTTCGTACCGTTAGCATACATATATGAAATCTGATATTTCTTTTTTATTAGAACAAGTAATGGCAGCGTCAGCAGCAACAACAACAACTATATCATGGAGGCATGGAAGAGATTCTAGTCTCCTATTTACAAAGAAAATAACAATCTTGATTAAAATGGTGAGAAAGCTTGGATCTGAACTAGTAATAGAGTCAGAAAAAAAATACCCAAAGACATTTTCACACTCCAACAGTGATACTATTGCAAGTTCACTGCCATTAACCTGGACAAGTAACATAGAAAACACTTTACATGCGAACCATCATATAATATGAAATAATTATTTTACGCACTAATTATGCAACAAGTATGTTGTTAAGTTCAAGTATACAAATGAAAAAGGCCATATATATTTGGTAGATGCCAAGAAAGCCATGATATTATTTATTACAATAGTGATAAGCCTAACAGAGCATCCTAATTTAACCAGTGTTATCAATGCTATTTTATGTTCAAGCATCCTAATTTAACCAGTGTTATCAATGCTATTTTATGTTCATATTAGAACCAATCAACAAGCTAAGAAAACATTATTAAATAAAAAGAAGCAGTTACGAGAAAAAATATTACCAATGTAATCAACCCGTTAGCATAAGAGATCATAGTTTTTTCCATGCTGGTTTTAAAGCTCCATCTTAAAATTGACATCAGGAAATTTTCTGCTAAAACTTCCCAGTCAGGAAGTAACTCATAGGATGAAAAAATAATTATACATTGAAGTTGCATTAGGAATTGTGCAGAACTGGAAAACCAGTGTTATCAATGCTCTACTGGTTTTCCATTTAATTCACAGTTCAAGTCTTTTATCATCGACCAAAAGGATATAAAACTGATCAACGCTCAAATTTAAGCAAGACTTTGGATACAAATCTTAGCATAATAGTAAAAGGTGACAATTAGCAAAATCAGAAACATTTTCATCATTTACTTACAAAGAATTTGCAGAAACAAATAAAATGGTGTTCTACGGTGAACTGAGTTGCTTATTTCTGCTTATATTGCATTGAATTATGTGAATCGGACAATTCAGCATTCACTAAAAGATAATATTTTTTAAAACCTCTATCATTTGAATCAAAAAACAAAAATAGACTATCAGCAAAAAATGAAATAAAATAAATTAGATGACTGATAAAAGGGTAATGCTCACCTCTGTTTTTATTCCTAATATCAGGAAAACAGTAGCAGCTACCATAAGAATGATAGGGTTAGTTCTTTACAAGCTTCCCATAAGAAAAACCTATAAAGCATTACAAATAATGTTAAAGATAGAATGTCATTACTCATCCTATATTAGGAAAAAAGAATTCATGTCAAGGCTAACACCATATTAGGTAAAAAGAATTCTAAGTGAACATAAAACGATCATACCAAAAATGTTTTTCCTTTCTTTTGCGGGTACGTGTTAGACCAAATTCATTTTTTCTATGCAAAAAATCAACTTAATCCACTAATCCCATTATCAGCATCCGTCTTCAGTATCTTCGTTATTCCATAAGGTGTGGATGGAGTACATAAGGTTGACAGCAACAGTTCCTGTTCCGGTTCGTAATCCAGCAAATTCGCCCAGCGAACTCGAAACTCCAAATCAATCAGCAAAATCGAAACTCGACACTCGAATTATTTGAAGCACGCGAAATATTTGAAGCACGCGATTTATTTGAAGCACTCCAAATCAATCCAGTAGTAGGGTTTTTTTTTCTTTGAAAACACGAATTATTTGGGGAATAGAATGGGACGGTGGAAAAATAACTGGGAACGTGGGATGTAACCAAATTTTGAAATTGCATCGCGTACGAGAGGGAACCGACGCCAAAAGTATTATGTTGGACGTAGTTGCATCGGTTAACTTTAAAACCGATGCGACTAAAACTATTTGAACCGACGTATTTGCATCAGTTGTTGGTGATAACTGATGCAAATTTGACTTTTTTACTATCTACTGCTTTCCGCGTACCAATTGCATCGGATATTAAGACAGAACTGATGCAAATAGTTCTATTTGCATCAGATTTTACTTAAACCGATTCAAATGAGGCGATGCAAATGGACTGTTTTGTAGTAGTGTGTCTTAACTAAGAAGGTGGGTTTATGATAAGGAGGCAATCCTAGAATCCCCTAGGGATGTGCAGATTGACCCCAGGATGATCTATGAAAAGGAGCCAGTGGGCATAGTTGCTAGAGAGATCAAGAAATTGAGAAACAAAGAAATTAAATTAGTAAAAGTGCAATGGAGTCTTGACCAAATGATTGCACATGGGAAGTGGAGGATAAAATTAGAAATGATTATCCACAACTGTTTGATTGAATGAAAGGTAAATTTATATATACTAATGAATGTTTTGATTGAATATGCATTGTGATTTTTGTTTTAATATGCATAGAGTTTAATCAAGTGATTGGATTGAGAATGGTTTGAGATCAGAAAAGTTGATTTTCTGGATTGATGATACTTAAGTTAAGTATGAGAGAATTATGGGACACAATTCCTAAAAGGAGGGGTATATGTGATAACCCTGACTTTTTTGTGAGTAATTTCATGATTTAAATTAGTTTATGTTTGTTTAAAAATTACATTGAGAAAGATAGGAATGGAAACTGATTGCAAATGTATGGTTTAAACATGTACATGTGCACAAGACAGTGCACACACATGAACACATTTTTCTGTATAATGAAATAGGCAGAAATCAATTTATAAATTAGAATAAATAATTTAGAAATAGATATGTATGAAGAAATGATTATGTCTTTGTTTCCTGGAGATTTGACCAGGCAACTAGTAAGGTGTTTCCTGGAGATTTGACCAGGCAACTAGTACTCGAAGATAGTACTCGGCATCCATAGTGCTCGGCGTCCGTAGTGCTCGGCATCCAGAAGACTCGGCGTCAAGTAGTGTTCGGCGTTCGGCGTAATACTCGGCATCCAGAGGGACTCGGCGTCAGAGAGTGTTCGGCATCTAGGAGTACTCGGCGAAGTACTCGGCATCCAGAGGGACTCGGCGTCAGAGAGTGTTCGGCATCTAGGAGTACTCGGCGAAGTACTCGGCATCCAGCGTACCCGGCATCCATGACACTCGGCATCAGATAGTACTCAGCGAAGTACTCGGCATACCAGGCTACTCGGCGTCAACTAGCACTCGGCGTCAACCAATGCTCGGCGTCAGCTAGCGCTCGGCATCGATAGAACTCGGCAACAGGAGTGCTCGGCATCCGGAAGACGTTCGGTGGACATAACTACTCAACATGACACTATCGTTCGGCCAGCATGCATCATTCGATGTAGAGCTTCAGATAGAGTTACGATCGGCTTCAACTGCAACCATCCTGTACTTCCCACACATCAAACGAACCATTCAGCATAGGAAGGAATGTTCGGCATGGAAGGGACCGTTCGGCATGGAAAGGACTGTTCGGCGTCAAAGCGTTCGGCATACCTGGTTCGGCATGCAGCGAACACTACACCTGGGCTAGAGCGTTCGGCTACCAAGCCCACTTGGGAAGTCCAGCCCATTTTTGTCTATAAATAGAGGGGCAGGGTCACAGTGAAGAGGATCCTTTTTTGGGAGAGAATACTGGGGAGACTCTGCCATTTTCAAGACTCATCTTCTCTACTTAACAACTTCATTCAAGTATTGGATTCACGAATTGTATTTGTAATCATCTATTAAGAAGATCAATAAAGTTTAACCTCAAAGTGGATGTAGGCAATTACGCTGAACCACTATAAATTTGGTGTTCTTACTTTCTGCATTTAAATTAGCATTGTCTTCTCTGTTTAATTTATATTCATCACTTATATCTCTACACAATCTTTCTCTACGAGGTTAGTGACCAATTTTGGTGCTAACACTTTGGTGCTTTCATTGAGAGTTGAATTCTCAGACCTCAAGGATCTGCTTTGAAGCTACTGGATTGAACAAATCCCCCAAAGAAGATCCGACTCACTAATAGGGCATCCATTGATCCTACTCAGAGTTCATACCAATAACTCTACAATGGCGAGACCACGTACCAGGTCGGCTTCCCATAATGCAGATGCCCATGAGACTGCTAGCGTGCAACAAGCAGGACCTAGCAATCAACCAACAATTCCGGATGTAGGAATTGCTGCTCAGGACCAAGCTCCGGTTGTCACCAGGATAGAGTTCAACGACTTGATGAGAGAACTCAGAGAAAGCAGGAGACAACTAGGAGAGCAGATGCAAGCTAACGCCAACCTGATGGCACAGCTCACTCAACAGTAGCAACAGAATGCTGGGGGCAATCCCGCTCCTTATTCCTCATCCGATAGCTCAACTTCTTCTGACGAACCTCCCAGGCGTAGACGCCGTAAGACTGAAGCTGCGCGGGCAGAAGCTGCTGTTCAACCAGCTGGAGATCGTGACCGAGCAAGAGCTGCAAACTTCAGGACCGGAGTGCAAATGGAGGATGGAGGCCCAGACCATCAAAACGCTAACGATGTCGAACCTCAAGATGCACGATTGGCAGATCGCTAGGAGAGGAGGCATCAGCACGGACAGTCGCGTAGAACAGACTCTAACCTTCCCCCTTCCATTCAAACGCCAGATCTGACAGCCATGGTCAGGCAATTGATGAAAGAAAATCAGGGTTTATCAAATGATGATTGGGGAGTATCAAGAAGTCATACTCCATTCACAGATGTTGTGTTGCAGGCGGCGTACCCAAGAAAGTTTAGTATGCCAACTATCCCTGCGTACGAGGGAAAGACTGACCCCAGACAGCATGTCATGAGGTACGAATGGATGATGGATTCAGCTAGAGCAAATGATGCCACCAAGTGTAGATGCTTTCCAATTACTCTATCTGGGATCTCTACTATGTGGTTTACCCGGCTTCCTCCACGGTCTGTATCCAATTTCGAGGAGTTGGCAAAAAAGTTTATTGAGCAGTTCAGGATACACACTACTCGTCCGAAGGACGTAATGTCTCTGTCAAGTGTAATCCAAAGTCTCGGGGAGTCATTGAAGGAATATTTACAAAGGTTCCATGTCGCGGCAACTGAAGTCAGTAATCCCAATGATCATGCAATTCTAATGGCTGTGATGAGAGGTGTGGATCCAGAGTCTGAATTTGGAGACTGGTTGGCAGGAAAGCCTCCGACCACGCTAGAGCGTTTCTACTCAAAGGCACACCAGTTCATAAGAAGAGAGGAAGCTAGGTGGGTATGACGAGATAAGGCACCAGGACCTGTCTAGGAGTCTATGAAGAGCAACATTGCTGTGAAGCAGTCCAGAGACAGCTCGGGAAAGGTCCAAGTCAATGTCCAAAACAAGCCTGGACAGCCTAAGGAGTCTGGAGGAAGAAATCAAGGGAAGAAGAGAGAAGCGGGGAAGTGGAAGTCGAGGATTCCAAGCTACAGCAAATATACTCTGCTGAACGCGCTGCTTGAGAACATCTACCTATCCACCTGCAATACCTTTCAGTACAGAAAGCCACGTCCAAAAGAATCAACCGAGGAACAGAAGCGGACCGGGAAATATTGTCGCTTCCATGAGACTTATGGGCACAATACGGAAGAATGCAGACACCTGCACGACACTATCGAGAATTTGATCAGGCAAAAGAAGTTGCAAGAATTTGTGAAGGATCCACAGGAAGGAGGACAGGGAACGTCCAACCCAGGTCGTGCACCAGCTTCGCGTCATCCTGAGGAGCCTGCCCGGACCGTAGGCAGACTGGTCATAAATACAATTATCGGCGGACCTCACCCCGCAGATAAGAATTGGCAAGAGATGGAACGATATGCAAGTTCCCTGAAGCATGCAGATTTTGAGTGCTGTTCGAATGTGGAGGATGGGACCCCTGCTAAGCAGCAGCGCGTAATGACGGACGATATAGTATTCAGAAACAGAGATGCTGATCAAGTAGAGGCCCTAACCATCGACCTGATGGTCATATCTGCGACGATCGGACCAGCATATGTGAAAAGAATTCTGATTGATTGCGGAAGTTCAGTCAACATCATCTTCAAGAAGGCTTATGACCAAATGAAACTGGAAACAAAAGACCTGAAACCGTCCAAGGCTCATATAAACGGCTTTAACGGCGCAACGACCGACGCCGTGGGGTACGTTGAGTTACCAGTTGAACTGGGACAAGGCGAGCGTTTGAGAGTGCGAATTCTACCCTTCGTAGTTTTGGATGTGGATTCTCCATACAATGTTTTCTTGGGCCGGCCGGCCCTGGCTGAGTTTAGGGCAGCGTTAGCCCCGTGATGTTTAACTTTGAAGTTCCCAACTGACAAAGGAGTAGGTATTGTTCATGGCGACCAAGCAGCTGGTCGTTCCTGTTATGTGGCTGAGCTCCGAGAGGCCCATCGGAGGGAGAAGGGAAAGGTTGTGGACAATCCCGTCCGCATCCTTAATACGGATGATTGACAAGTAGTGCCCGAGCCCTGGCTCGGGCATAGTTCTCGGATCTTCAGAGATATAGATCCGAGAGACAACGATGAGAAACCCAGGGAAGAGAAGGCAGCGCCGGCTGAATTAACGATTGACATTTCAGTTAGCCGTGACGACCCTTCGCGAATACTGAAGATCGGATCACAGCTTGGCCCCGCGATGACTGAAGACCTTAGCGACTTCCTCCGGGCGAATCTTGATGTTTTCGCCTGGATGCATTCTGATATGTGTGGGATTTCTCCCGCCATCACGAGTCATATGTTGAACATAGACCCGAAATATGTCCCGGTTAAAAAAAAGGAGAGGAATGGACCCGAAGAGGTCCGCTGCTCTCGGAGAGGAGGTGGATAAACTCAAAGCAAATGGGTTCATCCGCGACGCCCTCTACCCTGAATGGGTATCCAACCTCGTGCTGGTAAAAAAGGCGAATGGGAAGTGGAGGACTTGCGTAGATTATTCCGACTTGAACAAAGCATGTCCAAAGGACAGTTTCCCGTTGCCTAGGATCGATCAGTTGGTCGAATCCACCACAGGACACGAGCTATTATCATTCATGGATGCATACTCCGGGTACAACCAAATCCCAATGCATATTCCAGACCAAGAACACACCAGCTTCGTTACGAATGTCGGGCTTTATTGCTATGTAGTGATGCCCTTTGGATTGAAGAACGCAGGAGCGACTTACCAGCGTTTAGTGAATCGAATGTTCAAGGACCAACTGGGTAGAACGATGGAAGTCTATGTGGATGACATGCTCGTGAAGTCACGACGGTCAAACGACCACATTCGAGACTTGGCTGAAATGTTCGACATACTCAGGTTTTATGGGATGAAGATCAACCCTCCGAAGTGTTCCGTCGGCGTTGCATCGGGGAAGTTTTTGGGATTCACCGTCAATGCTAGAGGAATCGAAGCTAACCCAGAAAAGATCCAAGCTATCCGAGATGTGCAAGTGCCCAGGACTATAAAGCAAGTGCAGAGCTTAAATGGAAAAGTAGCTGCGTTAAGTCGATTCATATCCAGGGCAACTGACAAGGGCATCCCATTCTTTGACATAATAAAGAAAGGAAAGAGGAATTTTGAGTGGACGCCCAGTTGTGAGGAAGCCTTCCGGGATCTGGTGAGGCATCTGGAGAGTCCACCAATGCTGTCAAAACCAGTAAACCACGAGATGCTATACGTATACTTGGCTGTATCCCCGCATGCGATAAGTGCAGCTTTAGTTCGTGAGGAGGATCGAGTCCAGAGGCCGGTGTATTATGTTAGCAAGCGTTTAACGGGGGCGGAGAGGAATTACCCTAAAATCGAGAAATTGGCTTATTGCTTGGTGATTGCATCACGTAAGCTGCGCCCATACTTTCAAGCACACTCAATCAGTGTTTTACCGATCAACCCCTGAGGCAGGTATTCCAACGGCCGGAAACTTCTGGAAGATTGCTAAAATGGAACATCGAATTGAGCCAATTCGATATCGCCTACTTACCACGAAGAGCCATCCAAGGGCAAGCATTAGCAGATTTCATCGCTGAGTTTACCATTCCCGTCGAACCGGATAATCACGACGTCATTCCCCACGTCCGATGGAAATTATACACTGATGGGACATCAAACGACCGTTGCTCCGGTGCAGGCGTAGTCCTTATAACCCCGGAAAACCGATCAATCTGTTATGCTTTGAAGCTCGATTTCCCAGCTACAAATAACGAAGCAGAATATGAAGCACTGATTGCAGGCTTGAAGCTCATCGGAGAACTCGGGATTAAATCAGTTGAAATCTCTTGTGACTCACAGTTGGTGGTTTATCAAGTGCGGGGAGACTACCAAGCAAAGGGACGAAAGCTTGCTCCGTACCTTGTTCGGGTCCAAGAACTACTATCAAATCTTGAGCGTTATGACATTTCGCATGTCCCGCGCGAACTGAACAAAGAAGCCGACTTATTGGCTAAGTTTGCGAGTACTGGCGATGCACAGCAAATGGGATTGTATCCCGTTGAAGTCATGCATGCCCCGAGCATAGACGAGATGAAAGTCGATTGCGTGTTGGAAACAAAAATCGAGAAGGAATCGTGGATAACCCCATTCAAACTGTACCTGATGACCGGGGCTTTACCAGAAAAAAGAAGCGAAAGACGGCAGGTCCTTCGAAAGGCCGCGCGATACGTAATGCAGGATGGATCAATGTATCGAAAAGGATTCTCAGTCCCATTATTACGATGCATCGCTCATGATGAGATAAAGCGGGTCTTAAGAGAGGTTCACGAAGGGGAATGTGGCGACCATACTGGGGGGCAAACGCTAGCAAAAAAGATCCTCCGCTATGGATATTACTGGCCAACCGTAAACCGGGACGCCGCAGACTATGCAAGAAAGTGTGACAAGTGTCAAAGATATGCGAAAATACCGAGGACTCCAGCAACAGAACTCACACAAATGGTTAGTCCCTGACCATTTGCAATCTGGGGAATCGACATAATCGGCTCTTTGCCTATATCCAGAGGTGGCGCGAGATACGCGATAGTTGTAGTCGACTATTTCACAAAATGGGCGGAGGCAGAACCTTTGGCCATAATCACCTCTAAGAAGGTCATTAACTTCGTTGTACGAAACATTATATGCCGCTTTGGCCTTCCTCGCACCATCATTACGGACAACGGGACGCAATTTGAAAGTAGAGAGTTCAAAGAGTTCTATTTAAAGTACGGCATCGAGAAAAAGTTCGCCGCCGTTGCACACCCGAAAGCTAACGGACAAGTCGAGGCCGTTAACAAAATAATCAAGTCCATACTGAAGAAGCGTCTGGAGAAGGTTGGAGGCAAGTGGGTAGATGAACTCCCGATAGCATTATGGGTATATAGAACTACCCACAAGTCCACGACCGGCCACACTCCATTCGCCTTGGCATACGGCTCCGAAGCCGTTATACCCGTGGAACTTGAAGTTCCATCACACCAAGTGACATACTATGATCCCAAGACAAACCCTCTTGTGGGAATCACTGGACTGCATCGATGAAAAGCATGAAGAAGCCGAATTAAGGGCGGCAGCGCATAGGCACCGAGTCAAGCGCTACTACGACGGCAGAGTCCGCCCAAGGATCTTTGATGTGGGTGATCTCATTCTGAAACGAGTTTTCCCAGTACCATCACGTATGAATCCCAGCTGGGAAGGTCCGTACGCCATTGAACGGAAGCTTGGAGAGGGAACAATCAAGCTAGCGACCATTGATGGCACGACACTCCCCTGAGCATGGAATAGTGAACATTTGCGGCACTATTACATTTAGCATGTTTTCTTTCTTGTTTTAGGCACTTTTATTTCCTGCATGTTTCCATTCAGTCATAACTTAGTTTCTTTTTAAAGTTGTAATCGAGCAGTTTAGTTGATTTTCATTAATAAAGGCTTGAAGCCGTATTTTCCACAGATCACTAATGTTTCTATATCCCATGACCGGATGACGAATTACATTATCCTATACAAAGTACGGACTCGTGTAAGCGATTTCAAATCTCCGAATCCCCAGAGCGCGGATCGGAGTACTCTATGTCCCCGGAGCACGGACTAGAGTATAAACGATTTCGAATTTCCGAATCCCCAGAGCGTGGATCGGAGTACTCTAAGTCCCCGGAGCGTGGACTACAGTATAAACGATTTCGAATCTCCGAATCCCCAGAGCACGGATCGGAGTACTCTAAGTCCCCGGAGCGCGGACTAGAGTATAAACGATTTCGAATCTCCGAATCCCCAGAGCACGGATCGGAGTACTCTAAGTCCCCGGAGCGCGGACTAGAGTATAAACGATTTCGAATCTCCGAATCCCCAGAGCGTGGATCGTAATACTCTAAGTCCCCGGAGCGTGGACTAGAGTATAAACGATTTCAAATCTCCGAATCCCCAGAGCGCGGATCGGAGTACTCTAAGTCCCTGGAGCGCGGACTAGAGTATAAACGATTTCAAATATCTGAATCCCCAGAGCGCGGATCGGAGTACTCTAAGTCCCCAGAGCGCGGACTAGGGTATAAACGATTTTGAATCTTTGAGTCCCCAGAGCGCGGATCGCAGTACCCTAAGTCCCTAGAATGCGGACTAGAGTATAAACGATTTCGAATCTTCGAATCCCCAGAGCGCGGATCGGAGTACTCTAAGTCCCCGGAGCGCGGACTAGAGTATAAACGATTTCGAATCTCCGAATCCCCAGAGCGCGGATCGGAGTACTCTAAGTCCCCGGAGCGCGGACTAGAGTATAAACGATTTCAAATCTCCGAATCCCCAGAGCGCGGATCGGAGTACTCTAAGTCCCCGGAGCGCGGACTAGAGTATAAACGATTGCAAATCTTCGAGTCCCCAGAGCGCGGATCGCAGTACCCTAAGTCCCTAGAATGCGGACTAGAGTATAAACGATGCGAACCTCCAAATCCCCTGAACGCGGATCAACTTACTCTAAATCCCCGGAGCGCTGATTTAGAAAAAAGTCCAAGTACTCGAGAGATGTAGAATAAAAAATATGCCACGTCCGGAGATGTTTGAACAACACGAAAATGGACTGGGAGATAATGCGACTACAGTTAATCAGCAAACAAAAGAAAAGCAAGAGAATCATTCAAAAAAAAAGAAACTAAACTTCATTCAAATAGTTCAAAATGGGGTTACACAGTTACTCCTACAAAACTCAGAGTTGAGAACTTATCTATACAAGCTACAAGACTTAAGCAAGATGCTCGTTGAACGAGTGTATCGATTATTTCTTTGGCTTCTTCTTCTTGTCTTCCTTTGTTTTTTACGACGACTCCTCTCCTTCACGCTTTTTCTTGGATTTCTTGCTTGCTAAAGAAGCGGAGTCAGGAGTAGGAGACAGAACATCTAGTGGTTTGGACCTGCCCGGGAGAATGATTCTCAAAGGTCTGTTCCGCGGGTCGGTAAGTTCCAGGATTCCAGGTTCAACTTTGACCTTGGCCTTTTTCTTCTCCTCTGCGGTGAGGCGGTCCTTCATGCTCATCTGTGAAGTATGCTCAGAGGCGCCAGTGATTTCAATTTCATCACTACCCTCGGCAGGAGATGAAGTGTCAAGCTTATCATCATCTAGCGCCCCAATCACTTGAGCATCGGGACCAGGAAGTACTCCCGCATGGACAGCGTCGCTAGTTTTCTCTGCCTCCTCCTTGGCATCATCGCTCCTTGGAGTCGGCTCGGCGTCAGAATAGCCTACATGAAAACATAAAGAATGAGCGTTAGAACAAATAACCACTGCTGAAAAATGACGGGATCTTTCAACTTCTAGAAAAGAAGAGTTTCCTACCGGGTTCTGGTTGCCTATCGGTTGCGCGTGGGGTTTCACCCTCCAGAATAGGAGATAGCACATGAACACCAAGCCTGGGATATTCAGGGTCGTAGCCGGCGTGCTGCTCGAACGGGTCAAGTGTCGGCCGACCGGCCGGTTGAGCAGCGGGAGGAGCAGCATTGTGAGGAGCCATAGTCTCAGCCCCGGACGGGCCAGCTTCATCATTTTTCTCTTTTGGAAGGGGAGAGCCTTTGCTATAAAGCGTCAAAGCTGCGGATAAATCCGCTGGCTCATTCCCCCTAAGGAACTCCTTCACCAAGGCATCCTCATCGACCTCTTTGGAGCCCGACTCGATCTTCCTGATCCTTATCAAAGTTTCCCAGGCCTCAGCTAGGGACTCGAGGTAGCCGTCACCCAAGAATGTTAAGTCGCGGTGCATAAGGACGCGGGCTCCATATTCAGCAATCAACGGGTCAAACATGCTTTTGACCTCTTCCCTACCGGCCTCTGCGGCTGCCTCAAGGCGAAGTCAATCTCCTCCGCAGCCTTTCTTTTGCCCTCCTCACGGGCCTCATCCTTCATTTTCTCAACCCCAGCAAGTTCATCATCGAGCTTCGTTTTCAGGAGACGAGTAGCAACGATTTCATCACAATATCGTTGTGATTCTTCTTGAGCAGCTACCTTGTCCTCCTTCTCCTTGGAGAGTAATTCTTTTAGCTCTCTGACTTGCACAACGAGCGCGTCCCTCTCTTTTTGGACAGAGTCTTTTTCTAGGGCGAGGGCACCGCTGCGCTGGACTGCCTCATCAAGCTCCTTCTTGTGAGCCATCTCTAAGCGAGTAACCGCCTCAGCAGTATCTTTTGCGCTTTGTTCAGTGGCTTCCAGCTTCGACTTGTACGTAGCGAGCTCTACGTCTTGGTGCTCGATGATGTTTTTGTCGCAGGCAGCCTCCAGTTTCAGGCGATCAATCTCATGTTGGCGCTCAAGGGACACCTCCGAGATCTTCTCCACCAAGTGCACAAACGTGTCATGTTGAACATAGACGTCGTTATTGCAGGCAATGGCACTCTGCTTCACGTGCCTAGGAATATGGTGAATAGCCGGGAGGAACTTCAAACCGTCGAAGCAAATTTTCGGAAACTTGGCCCTAAGATCGACCATCTTTTCCGCGACAGTTGGATCAACCGCGGGAGTAGGGAGAGGAGGCTTTGGAAGTTCTGCCCTATTTCGTTGTTCCCGAACTTGCCTCGTACTCGATGAACCGGAGTGTTGTTCTCGAGGAGCATCAGATTGGTAACCCTTCTGTGAAGATTTCTCTTTATCCGGCACAGTTGGAGGAAGAGGATCACGGGACTGCGAAGATTGAGAATATGCCTTCTTGCGGTGAGACGACTCACGGGGACGATTGTCTCTATCTTCATAATCGTCTCTGTCCCTGCGTTTGCCTGAACCAGAGTCCCGTCCAGAGTGATGAAATATGGAAGAGCCATGAAGGCGATCGAGTCTGTGAGAACGCCCCATATCACCTGCAAAGAATGGAGATAGCAACGGGTTAAGAAAAATCCGTGAGATAAGAAAAAACTTGAAGTGTATGATGGAATGCGTATGTGCGTGTGTGTCCCAGTGTCTCCCCCGACGGACCAGTTCTTTTGTCTTTGCTAATTGGAGTATTGTCTCCTTGGGTTGGGAGTTGAACTCCCGCGCCGCCTTTAGCGGGCGAAGAAAACTTGAAGGCTTCAGGATCGTCAAACCCATAATTGAGAATATCTTCGGGAATAGACAGGTTCGACAGGCCCCTCAGGGAACTTTCCAGGTGCTGCGAGGAAGCCTCTTTCTCAGGCGGGATAGGCATGACTTTTGAAGTGCCACCAACTTTCTCCTTCTGAACTTTATATTTTAACTTCTTCTTTCCCTTCGAAGGGGAGGATTACGTTTCAATGTCTTGGACTTCGACTACCGGATTCCAAGCGGGACCCACATTCTCGCCTTGAGTCTTGAGAGCTTCGTCCTCTTTGCGCTCACCTTCTTCATGTGTATCGGGAGTGCGGCGCGACGACGATCCGACCTGTTTTTTCCCTTTACCGGACGGAGGTTTGGGAATGGTGACACCTTCTGGAAGGCTGATCCGACGACCAGGGGCTAGCAAGCCAAACCCCGACAATGATTCATTTGAGACGATAGTTCGGATGTCTCGTTCCTCGGCAGGAAGAGCTCTAATGGCTTTAACAGCCTCAGAATATCCTCGGCCTTCTGGACGAGGGTTGATACCTGAAAGGATGAAACAAAGAGTTAGGAAAAACATGACTCCAGTTCAATGTGAATAGTAACTCAGCAGAGAGACTTACTGCCTTCAACCCATCTCCTCGCAAAACCAGGAGGGCAGCGCACGTAGAACCATTCCTGTTTGTACAGGGCGAATTTACTGCATGCTCCTGTCAAGATTTGGCATTTGTGGTACGGCTCAAGGAACATAAAGGAAGGACTATCTTTCCATCTCTTGATCATATAGATGTATCTGATATCGCCAGCGGTAGGAGGTCTGGAGAAGACGGCCATGAAAAGTAAATAGGTCCCGTATAGAAACGCATGGTCGTTCGGGTGCAGCTGCGATGGAGCTACGTCGATATACTGTAATACATCCCGAAGAAATAAATTGAACGGAGGCACGCTGCCCATCCAACACATGAACTTGTTACAGGCAGTATACCCGACTAGGGGTAGATGAGGACGATCGTGTCGCGAAGGGACTAACACGTCGGCGAAAGGGATCCCATGAATGGAGCATATCCATCGCAGAGCGGCTTCATTGATCTTCGAAGCTTGTGAATCGATCGGATTGTCTAGTAGGATTGTTGCCTCCAGGGCATCAGGTGCCAAGTTATGAACAGGAGAAGTCGACGGATTAGAAGTATCAGCAGCTTCTGGCCTTGATGACGTCCCAGGCCTGTCGGATATAGTGGCAGAGCTAGACTTTCTTGACATCCTCAATAAATAACGAACCTAGCAAAGTGCTTGAGAAAACTATACTTGAAAAATGTTGAACGTTATAATTGGCAACATGAGTTTTCCCCCCCACGTGGTGTGTGAACTAGTGCAAGCAATTGTGTACAAGAAATAAAAATCTAAAGATTTGAAAGATATAAAAATGTGCTTCGAATCGTCGCCTTCGAAGACCATCATTGCTGACCGTCTCAAAAAGCCCATTAAGTCTACTAAAAGCTAGGGAGTTAATGATTCGGGTCAGTTCCACATGTTGGTCTGCTTAGATCTTTGTCCTTGTATTGATTAGGCAAGGCAATTGTTCGTTCGGCATTTTACAGTGTTCGACCTAGTATGTTTGTTCGGCAGGTCGGTTATTCAAAACGAATACTGTTCGGCATTTAAATGGTATTCGGCAATTGTATCGTTCGGTCTAAGTTCTATTCGGCATGTGCGTCTGTTCGGCAATTGTACTGTTCGGGCTAAGTTCTATTCGGCATGTGCATCTGTTCGGCAATTGTACTGTTCGGGCTAAGTTCTATTCGGCATGTGCGTCTGTTCGGCAATTGTACTGTTCGGGCTAAGTTCTATTCGGCACGTGTGTCTGTTCGGCATGTCAGTTGTCCGGCACAAATACTGTTCAGCATTTGAGTGTTGTTTGGCCTTAGTACGTTCGACTAAGTCATAGTGGCATTTTAATAAGCGCTAGGCCTGGGTTCGTTCGGCCAAGGTAGTGCTCGGCAACTTCCCATTCCACCGTCCGGCGCTTGACGACATACGCCGGAGCAGCGCTAAGCCGACCAACACCTTTACCTCCTCCAACACCTTCTTTCTTTTTTCTTCCCTTTAACTTTGGTTTGACACGAGGAAGCTAAGCCCATAGGTGAACCTGATCATTCCTCCTTGCATCATCGTTCGGCAGTGAAGACGCGGTAAAGACGACCTACTCAAAAGCCTTCTACGTGACACACTCGGCCATCTCGTTTGAAATCTACTTGAATCGTACGAGAAAAGATACCTAGTTTGCAGATTGGAGATTGGGATGGAGTAGTTAAGTTTTAAATCCGGACGACTGAATAGAATCGAAAGTCTTCGAGGAACGGCAGAAGTAAAAAAGTAAAAGGGAGAAGAAGGAAAAGACCTTGTTTTATAGAGAAGGGAGGTGGAAGTCGAAGGGGCTATACCCGGTAGAACCGGTCAATACCACAGTGTTCGGCATCAGAGCAAAGTGTCGTTCGGCACATGAGGATTGTTCGGCTTTGAACGTATCGTTCGGCGTCCAGGCCACGCTCGTCACACACCTCCGTCACAGGCATTTTCGAGAAGGCATCACCAAGGAAAGTTGAACTAGATTTAAAGAGCATCACGTTCGGCCACGCGATACACTTTGGGGGGCAAGTGTTTCCTGGAGATTTGACCAGACAACTAGTAAGGTGTTTCCTGGAGATTTGACCAGGCAACTAGTACTCGGAGATAGTACTCGGCATCCATAGTGCTCGGCGTCCGTATCGCTCGGCATCCAGAAGACTCGGCGTCAAGTAGTGTTCGGCGTTCGGCGTAATACTCGGCATCCAGAGGGACTCGGCGTCAGAGAGTGTTCGGCATCTAGGAGTACTCGACGAAGTACTCGGCATCCAGAGGGACTCGGCGTCAGAGAGTGTTCGGCATCTAGGAGTACTCGGCAAAGTACTCGGCATCCAGCGTACCCGGCATCCATGACACTTGGCATCAGATAGTACTCAGCGAAGTACTCGGCATACCAGGCTACTCGGCGTCAACTAGCACTCGGCGTCAACCAATGCTCGGCGTCAGCTAGCGCTCGACATCGATAGAACTCGGCAACAGGAGTGCTCGGCATCCGGAAGACGTTCGGTGGACATAACTACTCAACATGACACTATCGTTCGGCCAGCATGCATCATTCGATCAAGAGCTTCAGATAGAGTTACGATCGGCTTCAACTGCAACCATCCTGCACTTCCCACACATCAAACGAACCATTTAGCATAGGAAGGACTGTTCGGCATGGAAGGGATCGTTCGGCATGGAAAGGACTGTTCGGCGTCAAAGCATTCGGCATACCTGGTTCGGCATGCAGCGAACACTACACCTGGGCTAGAGCGTTCGGCTACCAAGCCCACTTGGGAAGTCCAGCCCATTTTTGTCTATAAATAGTGGGGCTGGGTCACAGTGAAGAGGATCCTTTTTTGGGAGAGAATACTGGGGAGACTCTGCCATTTTCAAGACTCATCTTCTCTACTTAACAACTTCATTCAAGTATTGGATTCACGAATTGTATTTGTAATCATCTTTTAAGAAGATCAATAAAGTTTAACCTCAAAGTGGACGTAGGCAATTACGCTGAACCACTATAAATTTGGTGTTCATACTTTGTGCATTTAAATTAGCATTGTCTTCTCTGTTTAATTTATCTTCATCACTTATATCTCTACACAATCTTTCTCTATGAGGTTAGTGACAAATTTTGGTGCTAACAGTCTTTAATAAGTTTGGCACAAAGAAAATAAATGTTAGGCAGGAATGCAAGAAAAAAATATTTAAAGAAAGAAAATAAGGACTTAGGCAAAATAGGCATATATATATTATATATGTGCACAAGCAAACACTTGTTGGAAGAAAACAAAAATTGCATGGAAATGGCATGAACCCTCAAGCAAGTATTTATCCATTTCCAGCAATTCTTTTATTCTGGAAAATAGGAATCATGCATATAACATGACCGGAGTAAGATTAAAGAGATAAGGATTATTTCTGAAAATAAAAACAAGGACTACATACCCTTTTTCTCTTGAATCAAATGAGAGGCAGACCATGTTTTGTATAGAGTAAAAATGACATTGGGTAATTTTGTTAAACCCTAGTAGCAGCCAGGGTTTTGTATAAGGAGGCTTGGTGTAGTGAGACCTTACACATTTACTCTTCATCATTTCATAAGCCAGAAAAAAAAATAAGGAACACCGGCCATTAGAATTAGAAGAAGGAAGAAGACTGAAAGGGTTCAAAAAGCTTAGGAAAAAGAAGGATTAAGGTGAGTAACCTCACTGAAAACTTTGGCAATAAGTCCTGAATATTGAGGCAGCCTAATTAAATTTATATTTCACTCTTGCAAGCTATGTTCATTTTATGATTTGATAACTTTGGCTTGCCAATGATCTGCTCAAGTGTAAAACCCTTTATAGTGACATTATCCAGTATAAAAGAGTCATGGATTTCATGTTTGAATATGGTTATCTGTGTTGTGGTTTAACTTTGAGATGAAGTAGATTTTATGGGTTTTCTTTATACATTTATTTACTTAAAAACCCAGGATCTATGTTGGAGATATATGGTCTAAAAATGAAAGAAAATGTGGGGCTGTAAGATTGTGTTGTTGCTTATGTCTCATATCAACTAAAATAAAGATAAATGTAGAGGTGCAATGTTATACATGTGCTGAGCTTCTATGTTTTATGAACTCTCCAAATCAAAGCATATACTTATGGTTTAGCCAGATCTTAAAGAGTAACAAAGGTCTGATTGAACCAGAGGTAAAAGGAGACAACCAGAAAACTATCTATGACCATATGTTTGTAACTTGATCCATTGAAACCCATAGACAAAATAATATGCGTAGAAATCACATCTGTTTGCATGATTAAAATGCTTGCTTATGAGAACATGACTTACCAATCTCTGGATGAATACATGTTGGCTGAATGTTTATTTCTCTGATTAAAATATGATATGCAGAAGGGATTAGCATAGGAATGAAAAAGGGAAAGTAACACTTAGAAACTTAACTAAGACTTTTGGATCTTAGGGCTATAAAATATGGCTTGGCAAGGTGAACATTGCAAGCTCACACATGGTATGCTTATACCCAGGGGCCTGAGTGTGCTGGGTTAACAGTGATATGTCCCAGGCAGTGTGTGGTTTAACAAGAGAAAGTAGCTAAAGACCATAATATACTTGATAGTGAATAATAGAAATAGGTTCATGAGAGGGCTTGGGTAAAATCCCTGATGGCCAGTAATCTGGTAGAAAAGGCTGGATGATTGAATTGATGAATGTGTTGATTGGTTTATGATGTTTTATGGATGGATCCTATGATTGTTATCACTGAACTAAACCATTGAATCATATATAATTTGTTGTGCACTAATGTATATACACATGTATCACAGAAACATGCACAAGAGTGGTATTGAGTTCCTTTATCCATTTTGAAGTTATTTGAATATGAATAAGTGTCATATAAATCATGTTTTTAGTTAGATTACTCATACCAGACTTTAGTCTGACCCTTGTGTGTTTTGTGCACCATTGGGTGTCTCATGTTTATATGGGGCAGTTCATGGTGATTTTGCAGGAAAATAGGAATTTCTTTGATCAGGGTTTGGTTGTTTAGCTGCTTAAGGAATTGGATGATATATTTAAAGATTTGCTGAAGTCAAAATAGATGTTTATGCTGAATTATGTTAAGCTATTTTGTTTAAATTTTCTTAGAAAACTAATGTATGGTTAGAACTACTGTTTTACAAGTGTTGAGCCTATATGTGTATCAGCTGAAACTTATGTATTTTGTTTTGCAAAATGTTTGCTAAGAAATGGAATTTTAAGCTTTAAGAACAGTTAGTTTATAATGGTAGAAAATCTGAGATTAAAAGGATTTATGGATTGAATGTACAATCAAGTATTTGACATAGGAAAATCCATGTTTAAGTTGATATAAAATCTGACAGAAAAGGTTTTGAATTGCTTTGAAAAGAAAACAAAATGACATGTATTTTGCTTAAGAATAAGAGCAAGTTGAATATGGCTAACATGACCATTTTATTGAGCCTGGGTTAAGCCAGCACTAAAGAGTTTAAGCTCAATTTTCAGTAAAGTTTTACAACCCAAATGTATGGGAGACTCAGTCATTTTTGATAACAAGAAGAAGAAAAAAAATTAAGCACTTAAATCTTCCTCTGACACACACATGCACAAGAACATGCACACACATGCACATGCAAGAGCACAGTTCATACAGTAATAAAATTATGGAACTACATGCAAATTGCTATGCCTTGAGACATGAAACCAATAGTTATGCAATAATCTAAGTATGCTTGGAAAACCTGGTTTTTAGAAACACTATTGCTATGTTGGAATTATTTCTTTTAATGATTCCTAAACAGTTTTCTACTTCCAAACTTTTGTACTCTGATTCAAGTAGAAAGTAACTTATATATCTTCACATATGTAAGTTTAAGATGATTTGAGCAAACCAATATTTTTATATTGGCATAAAGATCCTAGATAGAAGAAAATTAGAATGTAATATTTTCTTGATTAAATGACCACTGTATATATATATATATATATATATATATATGTAAAAAAAACTTTAGGAACAGAAGGTGGGTCATTTCATTTGGTATCAGAGCTATGTTGTTAAATAACATAGAAAAATTTTGTATGAAATTGTTTGCATTGGATGTATGGAGGTGTTGACTGTCTTGGAAGCTTTGTTTTGTTAGTGCTTATACCACTAATATCTATTATAACTGAATAGGGATAGATTGAAATGAATTAATCTATAGAGTATTAGACAAAACGGACTAACCTAAGTGTTGGGCGTATTCTCACCCAGGCGATCTCAAGACCAAGAAGCACCAGGTTCGCCCAGGCTTGCCTAAGCTTCATTCGGCATCCCTACCACTGCCGAACCAGACTCACAACCACAGAACCACCGAACCAACTCCAAAGCAGCCTTCGCCGAATCAACTCTACCTCCTATGCTTGCCAAACCAACTTACTCCACTACTATCCAACCATCTATCACCGGACCGGCTACCTCCATCCACTGCCGAACCAGAGGCAGGGGAAGCCACCACTGGACCAAAGCCACCACCGGACCAAAGTCCCACCGGACCATCTCCCATCTACTACCGGACCGGAGCACTACCGAACCAAGGCGTTGCTGAGCCAACGTTGCCAGGCCAGATCGCATCAGCCCAAGCCCACCAGCAGCTACATACATCCAGGACCCCTACCCCCAGCCTCACTCTATAAATAGAGGGGTAGGGGTACAGCAATGGGGACGAGTTTGAGAGCTCAAGCACGGAGAGAACTTTCAAACAACTTTCTTTTACTTGTATCAAAGCTTTGTACTTGTAATCTAAACAAGAGAAGAGAAATAACATATAAAGTGGACGTAGGCACATTCTGGCTGAACCACTATAAATCTGCGTGTTTTTTTACAGTTTAGCCCCTGCTTTTCATATATTTGCATAAATCACACAAATCACTAAGAACAACATAAGATCTACTAAATCATACGACTTTGAGGTGTTTGTCCATTTTTTGTGCAAACATTTTTGGTGCTTTCACTGAGAGCTCGAAGCTTCAGCTTCTTCCACTTAATCTTCTTCCTAACAGCATTGTCCATTGCTTGGAAAACATGCCTCCCAAACAGAAAAAAGAAGTTAACAAAGGGAAAAACATCGCAACCAGCAGTCTTCCAGATCCAGCGGTCACAGATCAAGTAAATCCTTCTCCTCCAGCGGCAGTACCAAATGAAGGACAGGCTAATCCGACTACTCCTGCCGCAGAACAGCCTGCGGCGATTACTAGGGCAGATCTAGACAGGGTTGTGGCTGAAGTAACTAACCGCTTCACGTCCCAGCAGGAAGCCTTGGTGGACCATCTCATGTCACGCTTAAGGGATGCTGAAGAGTCCAATCGCAACACTGAGTCATGGGGTGAATCCCAGTCTGGAGGATCTCGGAGACAACAAAGATCTTCCTTCTTCGAAGGAGCTAACGGCAGAAGCAGCCATGGTAGGAGCCGAGATTGAGCACAGCCCGAAGTTAGGCCTGAGGAAACGCTTGGAACCGAACCCAACGGGGGAGGTACCGGGCGGAGGTCAACTGTAGCTGAGCCGGTCGTACTGCCTAACCACGGAAACGCCAATGAACGGGGCCGAGCTAGAATCCAGCCCGAAGTTGGACCCGAGGAAGTGCTTAGATCAGAACCCAGCAGGGGAAGATCAAGGCAAGGGCCAACTGTAGCTGACCCTAGCATGCTCCCAGAAGACCAAAGGCAGCCACTGGAAAATATGAGGAATGATAGACGGTACCATCCCTACAGGTCATCTAGATGGAATCAATCCCACAGAACAGAACCGAACTCGTTTCTATCTGCTCCAAATTCTGATGAAAGGATGGCACGCTTGTTCAGAGAGTGCGTCCAACGGGATCAAAGAGATCGAGGGATAGGTGCTAGGGTAACCAGCCCTTTCGCCAGCAATATCGAAATTGCTATCACCCCCCGAAAATGGAAGATGCCAACAATGGAACCTTACAAAGGAATCTCCGATCCCGTTGTACACTTACAGAGATACACACAGCATATGCTCATGAGTGGAGCAACAGAGGGAGTACTATGCAAATGCTTTCCACTATTCTTAGCAGATCTAGCTACCTCTTGGTTCTGCCATCTACCCCAAGGATCCATTAGCTCGTGGGAGATGTTGAAAGAAAAGTTTATCAGCCAGTTCCGCATTCATATGGAACAACCCAAGGACGCTTATTCCTTATCCAATATCAAACAGAAACCTGGAGAGAAGCTGCAGCAATATTTAACCCGATTCAATGCCGCAGCGGCCGCAGTTCAAGATGCCGATGAGAAGCTTGTCTTAATGGCCCTCTGTAGTGGTGTGCATCCAGATACTAAATTCGCTAGAAGATTGACAAAAGAAAAACCAGCTACTTTACCCAATTTCTTCCATGAAGCCGGGAAATATATGAGGCTTGAAGACGCTGCCACTAAGGGGCAGTCAGGGCAACAAAATAAGGCAACTCACAGCAACGTGCCCGCTGAAGCAAAGGACGTTCGAAGAAATGATTTTAGAGACAATGCTAGGGGCAAGAAGGGAGAAAAGCGCCTATATCAGCCAGGACCGAGATTCGACACTCACACTCCTTTGAATGAAACCGTCGAAAAACATCTTCCTTGCCACCCAAGGCGAAGTTAGATACGAACGCCCACCGTACAAGAAGGAATCAGATAACATACAGAAGTCTGGAAAGTTCTGCCGCTTCCACGAATCTCATGGGCATGATACCAATGAATGCCATCATTTCCGGGACTTGATTGAAGAACACATCAGAAGGAAGAAACTACAACGCTTTCTTGGGAAGGCCAGCCCTGTCCGACTTCCAATTTGTCCTGGCCCCATAATGCCTAAAGATGAAATTTCCAACGGACAATGGAGTACGGGAAGTAGAGGGAGACCAGGACGTTGCTCGAGACTGCTATGTAACTGAACTTCGCAACAACCACAGGAAGGATAAAGGGAAGAGTGTAGAGGTTGCCCTCTACACAAAAAGTTTGGAAGCATAGCAACTAAAGAAAGCCCCTCCTCTTCGATATACCAGCAATCCCTTCAATGAATTAGGCACCAGGGACAGGGAGGAGGAGGCCACCGCCGAGCCTGCAGAGGCTATGGAATTTGTATCTATAAACAAACATGACTCGAGTAGACTATTGAAAATCGGGTCCCAACTAAAAACAGAGTTGAAGGAACAAATCATTGACTTTCTCTGCCACAACTTGGATGTATTTGCATTGTCACATGCTGACATGACCGGAATCTCCCCTGACATAGCATGCCACATACTAAACTTGAGAAGCTAGCATGCTCTTTACTAATCACATCACTGAAACTGCGTCACGACTTCCAGTCCCATTCCATCAAAGTTCTGACCAACCAACCACTGAGGCAGGTACTCCATCGTCCCGACACTTCTAGGCGACTACTTAAATGGTGCATTGAACTAAGTCGGTATGATATCACCTATCACCCTCGCACCGCTATCAAGGGACACGCCATGGCCGATTTCATTGCAGAATTCACTACCAATGAAAGTAAGGAGCAATCGAAAATAGCAGAAGACATCAAGTGGAATCTCTTCGTGGATGGTGCGTCAAACGAAAAAGGCTCGGGGGCAGGTGTGGTAATAATCACTCCTAGGGGAAATAAGCTGCACTATGCTATAAGGTTGGAGTTCGCTGCCACCAACAACGATGCAGAGTATGAAGCCGTGATAGCTGGATTAGAACTTGCCTTGGAAATCGGAGCCAATTCTTTGTGTCTTCATAGCGATTCTCAACTTATTGTTAATCAAATAGTAGGAGAATTCCAGGCTCGAGAAGAACGACTCATAGCATATTTAAAGAAGACCAAGTTACTTCTCAGTCGATTGGACCACTACTTAGTCAAACACATCCCTCGGGAAGAGAACCGAGAGGCCGACGAATTGGCGAAGCAAGCAAGCGTGAGAGACGGCGATATTTCCGGAGCAATAGCCATCTCGAAGCAACTGACCCCAAGTTTTGAGCAAGTAAATCTGATAGCTGCAACCGCAGAAGCAACTTGGATGACTCCCATCCGAGACTACTTACAAAGTGGCACACTACCCAACGGGCGCAACGAAATCAAGAAAATCTTGAGGAAAGCTTCCCGCTACACAATACAGGAGGACACCCTCTATCGGCGCGGATTCTCTAACCCCCTATTAAGGTGTGTCGCTGGAAGGGAAGCCAAGGAAATCTTATCCAACATTCATCAAGGGAGCTGCGGAGATCACACCGGAGGGCAGACTTTGGCAAAAAAGATACTCCGATATGGATATTTCTGGCCCACCTTAAGCAAGGACGCCTTAGATTTCATCAGAAAATGTGACAGATGCCAGAAGTTTGCTAAGATTCCGTGACTACCAACAACTGAGATTACTCAAATGACCAGCCCATGGCCCTTTGCAGTATGGGGAATTGACTTAATCGGCAAACTACCAATGGGCCGAGGCGGGGCCAAATATGCTATAGTGGCAGTCGACTATTTCACCAAATGGGTGGAAGCAGAACCCCTGAATAAAGTATCTTCTACAAAAGTTATTAATTTCTTGATCAAAAATATTCTGTGCAGGTACGGAGTCCTATTCAAAATCATATCAGACAATGGACTTCAATTTGACAGCGAGGAATTCGCCAACTGGTGCCAAGACCACGGAATTCACAAAAGCTTCTCATCCGTAGCGTATCCCTAGGCAAACGGATAAGTCGAAGCCGTCAACAAAATTCTGAAAACTCTAATCAAAAAGAAACTCGAAAAGTCAAAGGGCGCTTGGGTGGATGAACTCCCTACGGCACTGTGGGCTTATCGCACATCTTTCAGAACATCAACAGGGCATACTCCTTTCTCTTTGGCATACGGATCGGAGGCTATGCTCCCAGTTGAAACCATCGTGCCTTCCCACCGTAGGATCCACTATAACCCAGAAGAGAACGAAGAACTTCTTCACGTGTCTTTGGATCTAATTGAGGAGAGAAGAAATGATGCAGTCCTCAAAGCAGCAGCCCACAAGCAAAAAGTTGCAGCACAATACAACTCCAAAGTCAAGCATCGTACCTTACAAGAAGGGGATCTTGTCCTCAAGTGAATCTTCCCTCGCCCAGAGCACTAGATCCAATCTGGGATGGACCATATGTAATTCATAAAGATCTCCACAATGGAGCTTATATTTTGTCAACAGTGGACGAGGAGGTGTTCCAGAGGGCATGGAACATCCAACACCTTCGTCGATACTTTACTTAACTTGCACTGCCCATATGAAGCGAATTAACAAAGAGAATCAGTGGACGTAGGCATTTTCATGCCGAACCACTTTAAAAAACCTTGTCTCTTTTTTAACTTGTTCCTTTATATCTTGGCTGCTTGTTAACTTTATCCTTTTCTGTTGAACAAAATCCTGTGCAAATAGCATTTCCATTCAAGGCGCTCCACAGCGCGACTTCTCCTGGAAAAGACCTAACAGGTACTATACGAATCTATGCCCTCGCCAATGAGACACTTTTGCTCCAGCATCCCTCTGTTGTGGGTTAACTCATTGCTCGCGACGGCCCTCAAAGCCAACTGTAATGAGCCGATTATAAGCCACCGAGAAGGCCGACTATAGCCGAGGCAGCTCATTACGGCGTTCGGCTTGCCGACAACTGTGAACCGACTATAAGCCCCAACATAAGGTGTGGCCAGCCAGGGGCAGTTCACGGTTGACGATCGGCACCCACGCTAGCCGGCCATAGTAAATCGAATAATACCCACGATTATGGGCCATAATGGCCCGGGTAGTTACTGTGCGCGATCTCGGCTCCGATGTGTCTTAAGTGCGGCTGTGGTAAAAAAGAATTAACTCCCCGTGGAGGCGTAAGATGGGTGACAAATGTCTCCAAGACCCACAGCTAGGGAAAGTGACTACAAAGCCCGTTTGCCACGAACTTAAGCACATCGAAGGCCTTCCGTGATTAGAAGTTTTACTATTTCTCATATTTCAATTTTATTTGAAAAACTTTTCTCCTATCCTCTATAACAATCCCTAAAGTACAGGACACGGAATAGGAGGCATTCGCTAATGGGAGTCGGAACCCACAACGGGACACTAGGCCGCTTTCCATACTCAGTCACACAAGACATTCAAAACTGTCGTCTACAATTAGAACATGAGAGGCGGTATTTTCTTCTTTTATGTACAAATACAAGGCTATAATTTATTCATACATCACACTAGCATTGCAAGGCATGAAATTATGTTTTAAGGAAGAACTTGACATCAAACACAACTGAATTACAAGCATATGCATAGCTATATTTCTCATACAACATGGCAAAATAACAAAAGCATTCAAATACGACAGAATCAGCTTAAGTTTAAAAATTACACGCCAAAGATAATGTTGTTTATTACAAGTAACATAATTACGACCTAAAAGTTACGTTACTATTTTGAGACTAACATATACAACAATGTCAAGTCCACAAAAAGATATCCAGGCCAAATCAAGGAGCTGGCTGCGTCGGAGTTTCATCCTTGTCCTGTTGCCCACCTGTCCGGTCAAAGAAAGAATTCATTAATGACAAGCAACCAAGTTAACAAAAAGACTAGAAAGGAAGACTTACCAGCATCTGCTCCTTGATCATCTTGATCATCATCCTCTACTTGCACGCCTACCTCCTCAGCTGCAAGCAACAACATGCCCTCCTTC
Organism: Allium fistulosum; assembly: GCA_030737815.1. Lineage (NCBI taxonomy): Eukaryota > Viridiplantae > Streptophyta > Magnoliopsida > Asparagales > Amaryllidaceae > Allium > Allium fistulosum. The sequence goes on from CM060905.1 coordinate 99,160,470, forward strand.
ACCGCCACCTTCTCCTCCTTGGTAAACTGGGCAGTAACCACATCCATCCTGAGGGCCGTTCCCATCTACTAGTGACCTCGGAGTGGGCCCATGACGTCCCGGTTCTGACTGAGCTGGAGGCACTACGGAAGGATCTTCTCTGTCCTAGGATTTCTTCTTTTCTGATCGGGTTTCAACTCTATGAGACATTATCTGCAACACAAAAGAATACATCGTTAAAAAGGATGTAGAGATATAAACAAGCAAGTGCTTACAATCTAGAATTTCATTTTGTAGTTCAAAACATGAAAGGTTCAAGGTTCGATTGGGCGTTCAAACTCCGGGTCTCGTTCGGTATCACGAGTCATAAAAAGTCATCCGGCAGTTCAAGGCAAAAGCTCATTCGACATTCGAGCTCCCCATATACCGTTCGGTAATCCGGGCCCTAAGGTTCATTTGGCTATCCCACTCCCTAAAAACCCATTCGGCAGAAGGAGGGCTCACCTCATTCGGCAGGCGTAGGCTTGGTCCGGCTCTTTCTAATAGGTGTGGATAACAGGAGCTTGAAGCCCATACTTATAGGCAAACACAGACGACCGGACCAGTTGGTTCGGCGTTTGGGACCGAATAGGAGCATCCAAGCTAACGCCATTAATTTCAAAACAAAGCACGGCATATACCGGCATATGCCCTACTTTGGGGGGCAAATGTTGGGCGTATTCTCACCCAGGCGATCTCAAGACCAAGAAGCACCAGGTTCGCCCAGGCTTGCCTAAGCTTCATTCGGCATCCCTACCACTGCCGAACCAGACTCACAACCACAGAACCACCGAACCAACTCCAAAGCAGCCTTCGCTGAATCAACTCTACCTCCCATGCTTGCCGAACCAACTTACTCCACTACTATCCAACCATCTATCACCGGATCGGCTACCTCCATCCACTGCCGAACCAGAGGCAGGTGAAGCCACCACCGGACCAAAGCCACCACCGGACCAAAGTCCCACCGGACCATCTCCCACCTACTACCGGACCGGAGCACTACCGAACCAAGGCGTTGCTGAGCCAATGTTGCCAGGCCAGATCGCATCACCCCAGGCCCACCAGCAGCTACATACATCCAGGACCCCTACCCCCAGCCTCACTCTATAAATAGAGGGGTAGGGGTACAGCAATGGGGACGAGTTTGAGAGCTCAAGCACGGAGAGAACTTTCAAACAACTTTCTTTTACTTGTATCAAAGCTTTGTACTTGTAATCTAAACAAGAGAAGAGAAATAACATATAAAGTGGACGTAGGCACATTCTGGATGAACCACTATAAATCTACGTGTCTTTTTACAGTTTAGCCCCTGCTTTTCATATATTTGCATAAATCACCCAAATCACAAAGAACAACATAAGATCTACTAAATCATACGACTTTGAGGTGTTTGTCCATTTTTTGTGCAAACACTAAGTGCCATATCCATAGAGCTATGGTAGGACCCAGACGTCAAAATGTAGGAACAAGTGAACCACCCATGGTGAATGTGCAAGAATTCATGAGAGCCATAAGGGATGGAGTAGGCAATAGGCAGGAAAATCCACATGAGGAGCTTTCCAAACTACTCAAGACTTTTACCAACCTTGGAGGCAAAACTTTTGATGGCACAGAAGGAGTTATGGGAGTTCAAAATTGGCTCAGGATTTTGGAAAGAATCTTTGCAGACATGCAAATTGACGACCAAAGGAAGAGGCAAATCGCATCCGAACAATTGAGAGGAGCAGTTTTGGATTGGTGGTAGGTTATCATAGCTGGAAGACCTAAAGGAGAAGTGACATGGGATCAATTTAAAGCAATGTTGGAAGGTAGGTTTGTCCCTGCATCAGCCAAGGAGTCTTTGCTAGAGGAATTCATCAAATTAAGGCAAGGGACTATGAATGTCACTGAGTACACTCAGAGGTTTGAATCATTGGCAAAGTATGGTGTAGTACTCATCACCACTGAGGAGGCTAAGAATGGCAGATATATTCAAGGGCTAAACCCTAGCCTTAGTAGAGCCATGCTACCATACAAGGGCAGGACTTTTTATCAAGTTTTGGACTTGACTTTGAGCATTGAACAACATGATAAGGCTAGAGAGAATTTCATGGCATTCAAGAATAGCCAAAACAAGAAAGGAAAGGGCAAATTTCACCCTTATGATAAGAAGAAAGTAGACACAACTTCCACCAAGAAACCAGAAGAAGCCAGTGCTGCTGAAATTAAGAAGAAGATTACTTGTTATAACTGTGGCCAAGAGGGGCATATGAAGAACAGGTGCACAAATGTTAGGCCAGCATCCTTCAAATGTCACCATTGTGGGAAGGAAGGTCATATAAAGAGGAATTGTCCAGGTTTTAAGCAAGGAAAATTAGGGGCTTTGGAAGGAAAAGGCAAGGCAACTAAGGGGTCAAATGTTGAGAATCATGGCCAAGCTGAAGGTACTTTGTTTATTTACTCAATACCTTTTGCAGTAGTGTATGATACTGGGGCTACACACTCATTGATCTCCCATGATATTGCACAACAATTAAAATTGAATTGTATGATTGTTGATAAGCCACTGTTTATTAGAAGCCCTATAGGTAGTTCATGTATTTTGGGTATGATGTGTATGCAACTGGGGTTAGATATAGGGGGACATGTGTTTAACTCAGACCTGTACGTGTTGCAATATCCGGGCATAGGGGTTATTCTAGGAGTTGATTGGTTGAGTAAATATAAGGCTATCATAAATATGGAGACATCCACCATATCATTGAAAATTTCTGATGGACAAAGGGTAGTTGTTCTTTGTGAGGCAGACAAGAATAGAAATATAGCCAACCTTTTTGCATTGTCTAGTGAAAAACCCATTCCTGCATTAGAAGAAATCCCCATAGTGAATCAATATATTGATGTGTTTGGTGAAGTTAGGGGAGTTCCAAACCACAGACCAGTTGAGTTTTCAATCAGAATAATTCCAGGAGCTAGCCCAGTGGTTAAAAGACCAACCAGAATGGGGCCTAAGGAGTTGATAGAATTGAAAAAGCAATTGGTTGAATTAGAAGAAAGAGGCTTTATTAGACCCAGTAGCTCATCATGGGGAGCACCAGTAATCTTTGTTAAGAACCAAGATGGATCCCTTAGGTTATGTATTGACTATAGAGAATTAAATAAAGTCACAATTAAAAATAAATATCCTTTACCAAGAATTGATGATCTCTTTGATCAATTGAGTGGTGCAAAAATATTTTCTAGGCTTGATTTAGCTTCAGGCTTTAATCAGATGAAAGTAGAAGAGGAAAGCATTAAGTATACAGCCTTTAACACAAGATATGGACTTTATGAATTTTTAGTAATGCCATTTGGCTTGACAAATGCTCCTTCCTATTTTGTTGATTTGATGAATAGGATTTTTAGAGAATACTGGGATAAATTTGTATTGATATTTATTGATGACATACTAATTTATTCTAAGTCTATTAGAGAGCATGAAAATCATTTGCATATGGTATTTGAGGAATTGAGGCAGGAAGACTTGAAAGCAAAGTTTTCAAAATGCACTTTTTGGCAAAATGAAGTGAATTTTCTAGGCCACATTATATCAGAAAAAGGAATATCTGTGGATCCCAATAAGGTCATTGCAGTGCAAGCCTGGAAAAGGCCTACCAATGTCACTGAGGTCAGGTCATTCATGGGGAAGGCTGGTTACTATAGAAGGTTTATAAAAGATTTTGCAAAAATTTCAATCCCATTAACCAGATTGACTAGGAAAAATCAAGTGTTTACTTGGACTGAAGAGTGTGAGAAAGCCTTTGGGAAATTAAAGGAAGCACTAGTGCAAGCTCCAATCCTCAAAGTACCTGAAGGGAATGAAAACTTGGTGGTGTATACTGATGCAAGTGGACAAGGGCTTGGGGCAGTATTGATCCAACAACAACAAGTGATAGCTTATGCTTCTAGGCAATTGAAACCAAGTGAGGTAAGATATGCTACTCATGACCTTGAATTAGCTGCTGTAGTGTATGCTCTTAAGCTATGGAGACACTACTTGTTAGGGGCAAGGTTTGAAGTTTACACAGACCATAAGTCACTTAAATATTTATTTTCACAAAGAGAATTGAATATGAGGCAGCAAAGGTGGATTGAACTCCTAGCCTCATATGACTTTGAAATATTATATACCCCTAGTAAGGCTAATAAAGTAGCAGATGCCCTAAGTAGACAACATGCTAAATTGGCTAGATTAATGATAGAAGAGTTTAACACTTTATCATTGTTAACTGATTTAGAGATAGAAAGTGATAATGTAGAAAACATGAGCCTATGCAGTGAACATGTAGAAATGGGAAAGTTAAGCTTTATCACTCTGGAGTTAGAATTGAAAAACAAAGTTGTAAAGTTACAAGACCAAGATCCATTTTTATTTGAAAAGAGAACTCATATATTAAATGGTGAAGTAGTGGAAGGTTTTCAGTTGAATGATCGGGTCCATTTTAAGAAAGGAGAAAGATTATGTGTTCCAGCAATTGATGAGTTGAAACAAGAAATCTTGGATACTTACCACAAAAGCAAATACACTATACACCCAGGAAGCACAAGAATGTATCACAACCTCAAGAGGGATTATGTAATACCCCAAAATTTTGTGAAAAATCATTTTTGTAAAATGATTTAATTTTTGGAATATTTAGATTTAAATATGGTGAAATTTTTGGAATAAATAGTGTGCAAGTATATGTGTGCACATGTACATTGAAAATAGCACAAGGAAGAGATTTAAAAATCTCTGAAATATATATATATATATATATATATATATATATATGAAAGTAAATTCCTTATTTAAAGCATTGGATTGTAATTTAAGCATAAAGTTAAAAATGAAGTATATGCTTAAATGTATTTTCTGTGAAACAAGGGGGAGATTAAATAAATAAATATTTTTAGTTTTCTTTTCACATGTATATTCTGTGAGCAGAAAAATGTCAAGCTAAGCAAAAGAGTAACATTAAATAGGTATAAAGCATAAAACAGGTATGTATGTTATGCATAGACAGAAATAGAAAGAAGGGGGATTTCAAAAAAAAATGAGCAAATGAATAACTATAAAATATGGTAGTCACACTTTTTACATGGCTGGGTGAGTGGCTATTTTTCTGAAAAAGTATAGGGAAGAAAATACTGCCTCCAACTAATTATTATGGCCGGGGTATTAAGGGGGAAAATGAATGAAAAATGCATGAAGATGGTTAGGTCAGAAATGGAATTTTGTTTTAACAAACCCTAGTGGAAAAATGCATATAAATAGGCAGTTTCAGCCAGTAAAATTATCTTTACCCCGAGCTGCACAAAAATAAGAAAGGAAGAAAAATATTGGAAGGAAGGAGAAAACACTCATACAAGGATTTTTCTGGATTAATAAGAAGAAATATTTAGGTGAGTAACCTCACTGAGTTCATGGCATTAAGACCTGAGATGAGGCAGCCACTTTTTATATTACCATTTATATATTGCTGGTCTTGATGTATATGATTTCATCAATGCCTTTGGATGTCTTATTTTAAATCTGATATGATTTGATATGGATGTTTTTGGTGATCTTTGCTTTGTTGAGACATTTGTCTTTGGATGTGTATCATTATTGTTTTATTTTTACTCAAAAATGTTAAAGTCCAGAATCTTAAAATTATATAGAGAATACTCTCAACTGTTATAGATCTATGGCATGGAAACTTTACAAAAAATGTTTGGGAGCTGCATTATACTTGGTATAAGTGCTGAGGCTTGAGAAGAAAAATGTTAAGGGTGCAATAGAAATTTTCTAAGTGCTGAGCCCTTAATCAAATCAAAAAAAAAAAAACTCACAAGCTAAAATTATGATTGAACCAGATCCTGAATCTGAATCAATCATAAAGGCTTGCAGATCAATATAATAAGAACATGCCATGCCTCCTTTACAGTTGCAAATATTCTTATATTTTACTGAGATCAAGACATATTGACCCCATTTAGGAAATAACTGTCTGCTTATTTCTGAGGAGAATTATGCTAGGAAAAATTATGGATGTTTCCATGTTTGCAGTGACATGTTCACTCAGCATATTTGATAATAGGATTTAAGTCAATACACTAGTAAATAAACTAGGGAAGGGAAGGCCAAGAAGGCTGCTGGAATGCTTGTCATATTTGAAGTATGCAAGTTGGCACATGGTTTGTTTAAGCCCTGAGATCTTTGTGCAATGATGTGAATTAGTTCATTGCAATGTGTCCCTGTGATTCCTTAATAGCAGATGAGGCAGGAATTTAAATTGAATTATACAACCTGTAAATGAAGAAATAGGAATATGAATATTTCTTAGGATTGATTGGTATGGAACCATGATGGTTCCAGTGAATGCAAATGTTGCAAATAGATAATTATGTTTGCATGGTTATGTATGCAAGTGTAAGAGTGATAGATGAATATATCATACCAGAATCAACTTATTTATACCATGTTAAAGTAATTGGATGCAGAAATTTGTTTAAATAACTAGTTGGTACTCTTACATTCTCTGTTGCTTAATATCATGAATGTATTGATGTTACTCATACCAGATCTTAGATCCGACCCTTGTTTTCTCATGGCATATGGGGTGTCTCATTTTAAAATGAGGCAGCCACTCATGCTCTTTCAGGGAACGCAGGCACTAAGTAGAAAATGAAGTTATGGCTATTATGGAGGAGTGAATGAACATGCTAGCTAGTTTCAATAAGAGCTTAAATTGATTATATCTGCATGTATTCAGGAAAAATTATGTTTCTAAGATTTCCAGTCATGTAATGAATATTTTATGGCTAGTGATCAAGTTACTCTTATGTTCTGTAAAGTGTTAGATTAAATTAGTTGTTCTGTCGAAATCATTGCGTGTTAAGGTTTGATTTGTTTTTGAAGTAGTGTCTGGAATATAAACAAGAAAAATATGCTCAAGCATTAGCTATGAAAATCTGGTAAAGAAATATACAATTATGTGAGCAATTTCTTTGTAATTATATTATGTATTAGACAATCTTAAGTTATTTTAAAAACACTGTGTTTTGGAGTAAATTTAGAATTTACCTTGAAAAATACCTTTAAGTATCTAATTGTTTTTCCTCTGAATTATGTCTACAAATGGTTCAAGTCTACTTTTTAAATTGTTTTGAGAGAAGTAATTGTATGGGAAGGCTTCAGGTATGATGCAAATGACTGGCATTTCAATTGCCATGATCAGGTACCTGGCATGACACTAGGCACATGAGTTAACCAGCTTCAAATAAGTGAAGTTTTGGTTGATTACGTTTGGTTGTGTTTTGACAGTAAAATGTCTTTCAAAAGCTTTAGGTCATTTAGCAAATGTTTTACCATAACCAATTTTCAAGGTCATAACAGATATACCATCTGGACAGGCTTGCACCAGCAAACCTGGAATTAATGAATATTTTTAAGCTCAAATTCTTGACATAGCAAATCTTATGCAAATACACAACTCACTATTTGTCATGTGGGCTAAGATTAAGGCAAACAAGTCACATAGATTGAATCTTGAATAAGGAAGTTTTTTTTATAAAATACATAAGTGGAAAATGATAAGTGAATATATCATTTCTGGTCTTAGCCAAATACCAATACCTTGGATCCATGATCTGAAATACAAATTTCAAGAATCTTGAAATTTAACTGACATGGTAAAATTGATATTAAAACTATCAATTAGAATGAGCAAGTTCATATGAATTAAATACGCATAGGATTTACTGACTTATTACAAATATTCAAAAGTATATAGTAATAAACTTTAGGCAGAATTGCTAAAATCTAAATCAAACAGAATGCTCTTGTACAACAAATAAAAATAAAGTATATACTCTGAATTTAAACAAGAGGAACACATACATCTTCATATGTATGTGTATGTTATTAGAAATACACTGATATATTTATATTGGTAAATTATTTTGATCCTGGATATATTTTGTTTATTGGAGAAAGAAAATGACCTTGGGAAATATATTTGTAATGAATGATATATCTATATATCATCTCTTAAAAAAAAAATCCTTATGAAACTAGGGTAGAAATAGGAGGGTCATTTCAGTTGGTATCAGAGCACCAGGTTGCATTGATTGCTAGGTAATATAGAAATGTATTATGTCTGTTTGTTTTGGATGAAATAATTTAGATAAGAAAATAGAAATTATAGAAGTACTCATAATATACTAATACCATTTGCCCAGAATTTAGTTAGCAGACCATGGTAGGAAGAGGATCTCATCACAATGCAGGACCCAGTGCATCTCAAATGCTTGATATGCAAGAATTTGTGAGGGTTTTAAGAGAAGGGATTGGGCATAGGCCTGAGAACCCACATGAAGAGCTTTCAAAACTACTAAAGACTTATTCCAATTTGGGAGGCAGGAGTTTTGAAGGAACTGAGAGTGTGATGGAAATCCAAGCATGGAAAAGGCCTAGTACCATCAGTGAGATCAGATCATTTATGGGGATGGCAGGATATTATAGGAGATTTATAAAAGATTTCTCAAAAATATCATCACCACTTACCAATTTAACTAGAAAGAACCAAGCTTTTGTATGGACAGAAAAATGTGAGCAAGCTTTTATCAAAATAAAGGAAGCTCTGATTAATGCACCAGTATTGAGAGTGCCAGAAGGAAATGAAAATTTAGTTGTGTACACTGATGCAAGTGGCTCTGGGTTAGGGGCTGTGTTGATGCAACAAGACCAGGTGGTAGCCTATGCATCTAGGCAATTAAAGCCACATGAAACAAGATATGCAACCCATGATCTTGAACTAGCAGCAGTTGTGTATGCTTTGAAACTTTGGAGACATTATTTGTTAGGTGCCAAATTCATTTTGTACACTGATCATAAGGCACTGAAATATTTATTCTCACAAAAAGATTTGAACATGAGGCAACATAGATGGGTAGAGTTCCTAGCTGCCTATGATCTAGATATACTGTATACACCAGGCAAGGAAAATAAAGTTGCAGATGCCTTGAGTAGACAACATGCCAAGGTAGCCATGTTGATGATGGAAGAGTTTAGGGATTTGTCTATACTTACTGATTTGGAAATTGAGGAAAACAGTGAGGTACAAATGATGCCCATTGAAGAAGATGAAGGTAAAGGAAAATTAAGTATGATATCTCTGCAATCAGATTTACTTCTTAAGAATGGGAAAATGCAGGAACAAGACCTAAACATGGTGGAAAAGAAAATGCTCATATCAAAAAGGGGAGGAAGTAATAAATTATCAAGTTGATAAAAATGGTTATTTAAGGAATAAAAATAGGATATGTGTTCCAGAAAATATAGAATTGAAAGAGGAAATATTAAATGAATACCATAGGAGTAAGTACTCCATACACCCAGGTAGCACCAAGATGTATCAAAATTTGAAAAGAAATCTTTGGTGGAAGGGGATGAAGTCACATGTGGCCAGACATGTTACAAGGTGCATGACTTGCCAACAAGTCAAGGCAGAGACACAAAGGCCATCAGGACTAATGCAACCCCTTAGTATACCACAGTGGAAGTGGGAGGACATATCTATGGATTTCATAGATGGTCTGCCTAGATCTAAGAAGGGAAACACAAGTATATGGGTAATAGTGGATAGGCTAACTAAGGTAGCACATTTTATCCCAGTTAGAACCGAAAGAAATGCTCCAAAATTGGCTCAAATATTCATGAAAGAGGTAGTAAGGTTGCATGGCATACCCAAAACCATTGTGAGTGATAGGGATACCATCTTCACCTCAAGATTTTGGAAAAGTTTTCAAGAGGCAATGGGGAGTAAATTGTGCTTAAGCACTGCCTACCATCCACAATCAGATGGTCAAACTGAGGTGGTGAACAAAGTCTTAGAAGATTTGTTGAGAGCATGTACACTGGACCTTGGAGGCAACTGGGAAGACCACCTCCATCTAGCTGAATTCACATACAATAACAGTTACCAAAGCACCATAGGGATGGCACCATTTGAAGCCTTATATGGCAAGCCATGTTTATCACCTATATGCTGGGTAGAGACTGGAGAAAGGGCTGTTCTAGGACCTGAATATGTTAAAGAAACTACAGAGAAAATTGGGTTAATAAGAAAAAGAATAGCAGCAGCTCAAGATAGGCAAAAGAAATTTGCAGATAGGAAAAGAAAGCAAGTGGAATATGAAGTGGGAAACTTTGTTTTCATCAAGATTTCACCTATGAAGAAAGTCTTGAGATTTGGCAAGCAAGGTAAGCTCACACCAAGGTATGTTGGACCCTATAAAATTCTGGAAAGAATTGGTTCATTGGCTTACAAATTAGAACTACCAGAGGAAATGAAAGCAATGCATAATGTTTTTCATGTGTCCCAACTTAGAAGATGGGTACATGATAAAGAAGACATTTTGGAAGAGCCTACCAAAATTCAAATAAATCCTGACTTGGTTTATGAAAAAGAGCCAGTGGGGATTGTAGCCAAGGAAGAAAAGAAATTAAGGAGCAAAACCTTGAAACTAGTTAAGATCCAGTGGAGTAGTGATCCTAATGACTGCACATGGGAGTTAGAGGATAAGATTAGAATGGATTATCCTAAGCTTTTTGCAAATTAAAAGGTAATTTTTTTTTCTGGAAAAATTTGTTATGCATGGTTGATATGGTTGAATTTGTTTGCTTATGCATATGTTTGATAAGTTTTCAGAAAAGAAAATGATGCTTGTTATAAATGCTAGAAAAATTGTGAGGACACAATTCCTAAAAGGAGGGGTGAATGTAATACCCCAAAATTTTGTGAAAAATCATTTTTGTAAAATGATTTAATTTTTGGAATATTTAGATTTAAATATGGTGAAATTTTTGGAATAAATAGTGTGCAAGTATATGTGTGCACATGTACATTGAAAATAGCACAAGGAAGAGATTTAAAAATCTCTGAAATATATATATATATATATATATATATATATATAGGAAAGTAAATTCCTTATTTAAAGCATTGGATTGTAATTTAAGCATAAAGTTAAAAATGAAGTATATGCTTAAATGTATTTTCTGTGAAACAAGGGGGAGATTAAATAAATAAATATTTTTAGTTTTCTTTTCACATGTATATTCTGTGAGCAGAAAAATGTCAAGCTAAGCAAAAGAGTAACATTAAATAGGTATAAAGCATAAAACAGGTATGTATGTTATGCATAGGCAGAAATAGAAAGAAGGGGGATTTCAAAAAAAAATGAGCAAATGAATAAATATAAAATATGGTCGTCACACTTTTAACATGACTGGGTGAGTGGCCATTTTTCTGAAAAAGTAAAGGGAAGAAAATATTGCCTCCAACTAATTATTATGGCCGGGGTATTAAGGGGGAAAATGAATGAAAAATGCATGAAGATGGTTAGGTCAGAAATGGAATTTTGTTTTAACAAACCCTAGTGGAAAAATGCATATAAATAGGCAGTTTCAGCTAGTAAAATTATCTTTACCCCGAGCTGCACAAAAATAAGAAAGGAAGAAAAATATTGGAAGGAAGGAGAAAACACTCATACAAGGATTTTTCTGGATTAATAAGAAGAAATATTTAGGTGAGTAACCTCACTGAGTTCATGGCATTAAGACCTGAGATGAGGCAGCCACTTTTTATATTACCATTTATATATTGCTGGTCTTGATGTATATGATTTCATCAATGCCTTTGGATGTCTTATTTTAAATCTGATATGATTTGATATGGATGTTTTTGGTGATCTTTGCTTTGTTGAGACATTTGTCTTTGGATGTGTATCATTACTGTTTTATTTTTACTCAAAAATGTTAAAGTCCAGAATCTTAAAATTATATAGAGAATACTCTCAACTGTTATAGATCTATGGCATGGAAACTTTACAAAAAATGTTTGGGAGCTGCATTATACTTGGTATAAGTGCTGAGGCTTGAGAAGAAAAATGTTAAGGGTGCAATAGAAATTTTCTAAGTGCTGAGCCCTTAATCAAATCAAAAAAAAAAGAAACTCACAATCTAAAATTATGATTGAACCAGATCCTGAATCTGAATCAATCATAAAGGCTTGCAGATCAATATAATAAGAACATGCCATGCCTCCTTTACAGTTGCAAATATTCTTATATTTTACTGAGATCAAGACATATTGACCCCATTTAGGAAATAACTGTCTGCTTATTTCTGAGGAGAATTATGCTAGGAAAAATTATGGATGTTTCCATGTTTGCAGTGACATGTTCACTCAGCATATTTGATAATAGGATTTAAGTCAATACACTAGTAAATAAACTAGGGAAGGGAAGGCCAAGAAGGCTGCTGGAATGCTTGTCATATTTGAAGTATGCAAGTTGGCACATGGTTTGTTTAAGCCCTGAGATCTTTGTGCAATGATGTGAATTAGTTCATTGCAATGTGTCCCTGTGATTCCTTAATAGCAGATGAGGCAGGAATTTAAATTGAATTATACAACCTGTAAATGAAGAAATAGGAATATGAATATTTCTTAGGATTGATTGGTATGGAACCATGATGGTTCCAATGAATGCAAATGTTGCAAATAGATAATTATGTTTGCATGGTTATGTATGCAAGTGTAAGAGTGATAGATGAATATATCATACCAGAATCAACTTATTTATACCATGTTAAAGTAATTGGATGCAGAAATTTGCTTAAATAACTAGTTGGTACTCTTACATTCTCTGTTGCTTAATATCATGAATGTATTGATGTTACTCATACTAGATCTTAGATCTGACCCTTGTTTGCTCATGGCATATGGGGTGTCTCATTTTAAAATGAGGCAGCCACTCATGCTCTTTCAGGGAACGCAGGCACTAAGTAGAAAATGAAGTTATGGCTATTATGGAGGAGTGAATGAACATGCTAGCTAGTTTCAATAAGAGCTTAAATTGATTATATTTGCATGTATTCAGGAAAAATTATGTTTCTAAGATTTCCAGTCATGTAATGAATATTTTATGGCTAGTGATCAAGTTACTCTTATGTTCTGTAAAGTGTTAGATTAAATTAGTTGTTCTGTCGAAATCATTGCGTGTTAAGGTTTGATTTGTTTTTGAAGTAGTGTCTGGAATATAAACAAGAAAAATATGCTCAAGCATTAGCTATGAAAATCTGGTAAAGAAATATAAAATTATGTGAGCAATTTCTTTGTAATTATATTATGTATTAGACAATCTTAAGTTATTTTAAAAACACTGTGTTTTGGAGTAAATTTAGAATTTACCTTGAAAAATACCTTTAAGTATCTAATTGTTTTTCCTCTGAATTATGTCTACAAATGGTTCAAGTCTACTTTTTAAATTGTTTTGAGAGAAGTAATTGTATGGGAAGGCTTCAGGTATGATGCAAATGACTGGCATTTCAATTGCCATGATCAGGTACCTGGCATGACACTAGGCACATGAGTTAACCAGCTTCAAATAAGTGAAGTTTTGGTTGATTACGTTTGGTTGTGTTTTGACAGTAAAATGTCTTTCAAAAGCTTTAGGTCATTTAGCAAATGTTTTACCATAACCAATTTTCAAGGTCATACCAGATATACCATCTGGACAGGCTTGCACCAGCAAACCTGGAATTAATGAATATTTTTAAGTTCAAATTCTTGACATAGCAAATCTTATGCAAATACACAACTCACTATTTGTCATGTGGGCTAAGATTAAGGCAAACAAGTCACATAGATTGAATCTTGAATAAGGAAGTTTTTTTTAGAAAATACATAAGTGGAAAATGATAAGTGAATATATCATTTCTGGTCTTAGCCAAATACCAATACCTTGGATCCCTGATCTGAAATACAAATTTCAAGAATCTTGAAATTTAACTGACATGGTAAAATTGATATTAAAACTATCAATTAGAATGAGCAAGTTCATATGAATTAAATATGCATAGGATTTACTGACTTATTACAAATATTCAAAAGTATATAGTAATAAACTTTAGGCAGAATTGCTAAAATCTAAATCAAACAGAATGCTCTTGTACAACAAATAAAAATAAAGTATATACTCTGAATTTAAATAAGAGGAACACATACATCTTCATATGTATGTGTATGTTATTAGAAATACACTGATATATTTATATTGGTAAATTATTTTGATCCTGGATATATTTTGTTTATTGGAGAAAGAAAATGACCTTGGGAAATATATTTGTAATGAATGATATATCTATATATCATCTCTTAAAAAAAAATCCTTATGAAACTAGGGTAGAAATAGGAGGGTCATTTCAGATTATTGGTGGAGTGGTATGAAGAGTGCAGTGGCAACCTATGTATCTAAATGTATGGTTTGCTAACAAGTGAAGGCTGAGTATCAAAAGCCCTCAGGGATGCTTCAACCTTTGCAAATACCACAGTGGAAATGGGAGTACATATCAATGGATTTCATTGATGGTTTTCCTAGAAATAGGAGGGTAAATGATAGCATTTGGGTAGTGGTTGATAGGTTAACCAATTCAGCCCACTTTATACCAGTAAAGTCAGAGAGAAATGCATGTACACTAGCCCAGTTGTTTATCAAGGAAGTGGTTAGACTACATGGTATACCAAAGACCGTAGTAAGTGATAGAGATACCATCTTCACTTCAAAATTTTGGCAGATTTGTCACAAGGCAATGGGGACTGATTTATGCTTAAGCACAACATACCATCCTTAATCTGATGGTCAAATAGAAATTGTGAACAAATTGCTTGAAGACATGTTGAGAGCTTGTGTATTGGATTGGGGAGGAAGTTAGGAGGATTATATCTTTTTAGCTGAATTTGCATACAACAATAGCCATCATAGTAGCATAGGCATGGCACCCTTTGAAGCTCTCTATGGGAGACCATGTTTATCACCCTCAAGTTGGCTTGAATCTGGGGAAAAAGTGGTCTTAGGGCCAGAGAGTGTGAAGGAAACTTCAGAGAAAATAGCTTTGATCAGAAAAAGAATTGCTTCTGCCCAGGATAGGCAAAAGAAATATGCAGATCAAAGAAGGAAGGCAGTACAATATGGTGTTGGGGATTATGTATTTATCAAAATATCACCCATGAAGAAGGTTCTAAGGTTTGGGAAACAAGGAAAGTTGATTCCTAGGTACATAGGGCCATATAAAATTCTAGAGAGAATAGGAACTATAGCCTATAAGCTGGAGTTTCCAGAAGAAAAGAGAGCAATGCATGATGTTTTTCATGTGTCTCAACTAAGAAGGTGGGTTTATGATAAGGAGGCAATCCTAGAATCCCCTAGGGATGTGCAGATTGACCCCAGGATGATCTATGAAAAGGAGCCAGTGGGCATAGTTGCTAGAGAGATCAAGAAATTGAGAAACAAAGAAATTAAATTAGTAAAAGTGCAATGGAGTCTTGACCCAAATGATTGCACATGGGAAGTGGAGGATAAAATCAGAAATGATTATCCACAACTGTTTGATTGAATGAAAGGTAAATTTATATATACTAATGAATGTTTTGATTGAATATGCATTGTGATTTTTGTTTTAATATGCATAGAGTTTAATCAAGTGATTGGCTTGAGAATGGTTTGAGATCAGAAAAGTTGATTTTCTGGATTGATGATAGTTAAGTTAAGTATGAGAGAATTGTGGGACACAATTCCTAAAAGGAGGGGTATATGTGATAACCCTGATTTTTTTGTGAGTAATTTCATGATTTAAATTAGTTTATGTTTGTTTAAAAATTGCATTGAGAAAGATAGGAATGGAAACTGATTGCAAATGTATGGTTTAAACATGTACATGTGCACAAGACAGTGCACACACATGCACACATTTTTCTGTATAATGAAATAGGCAGAAATCAATTTATAAATTAGAATAAATAATTTAGAAATACATATGTATGAAGATATGATTTTGTCTTTAATAAGTTTGGCACAAAGAAAATAAATGTTAGGCAGGAATGCAAGAAAAAAATATTTAGGTACTTAAAAATTATTTAAAGAAAGAAAATAAGGACTTAGGCAAAATAGGCATATATATATTATATGTGTGCACAAGCAAACACTTGCTGGAAGAAAACAAAAATTGCATGGAAATGGCATGAACCCTCAAGCAAGTACTTTATCCATTTCTAGCAATTCTTTTATTCTGGAAAATAGGAATCATGCATATAACATGACCGGAGTAAGATTAAAGAGATAAGGATTATTTCTGAAAATAAAAACAAGGACCATATACCCTTTTTCTCTTGAATCAAATGAGAGGCAGACCATGTTTTGTATAGGGTAAAAATGACATTGGGTAATTTTGTTAAACCCTAGTAGCAGCTAGGGTTTTGTATAAGGAGGCTTGGTGTAGTGAGACCTTACACATTTACTCTTCATCATTTCATAAGCCAGAAAAAAAAAATAAGGAGCACCGGCCATTAGAATTAGAAGAAGGAAGAAGACTAAAAGGGTTCAAAAAGCTTAGGAAAAAGAAGGATTAAGGTGAGTAACCTCACTAGAAACTTTGACAATAAGTCCTGAATATTGAGGCAGCCTAATTAAATTTATATTTCACTCTTGCAAGCTATGTTCATTTTATGATTTGATAACTTTGGCTTGCCAATGATCTGCTCAAGTGTAAAACCCTTTATAGTGACACTATCCAGTATAAAAGAGTCTTGAATTTCATGTTTGAATATGGTTATCTGTGTTGTGGTTTAACTTTGAGATGAAGTAGATTTTATGGGTTTTCTTTATACATTTATTTACTTAAAAACCCAGGATCTATGTTGGAGATATATGGTCTAAAAATGAAAGAAAATGTGGGGCTGCAACATTGTGTTGTTGCTTATGTCTCATATCAACTAAAATAAAGATAAATGTAGAGGTGCAATGTTATACATGTGCTGAGCTTCTATGTTTTATGAACTCTCCAAATCAAAGCATATACTTATGGTTTAGCCAGATCTTAAAGAGTAACAAAGGTCTGATTGAACCAGAGGTAAAAGGAGACAACCAGAAAACTATCTATGACCATATGTTTGTAACTTGATCCATTGAAACCCATAGATAAAATAATATGCTTAGAAATCACATCTGTTTGCATGATTAAAATGCTTGCTTATGAGAACATGACCTACCAATCTCTGGATGAATACATGTTGGCTGAATGTTTATTTCTCTGATTAAAATATGATATGCAGAAGGGATTAGCATAGGAATGAAAAAGGGAAAGTAACACTTAGAAACTTAACTAAGACTTTTGGATCTTAGGGCTATAAAATATGGCTTGGCAAGGTGAACATTGCAAGCTCACACATGGTATGCTTATACCCAGGGGCCTGAGTGTGCTGGGTTAACAGTGATATGTCCCAGGCAGTGTGTGGTTTAACAAGAGAAAGTAGCTAAAGACCATAATATACTTGATAGTGAATAATAGAAATAGGTTCATGAGAGGGCTTGGGTAAAATCCCTGATGGCCAGTAATCTGGTAGAAAAGGCTGGATGATTGAATTGATGAATGTGTTGATTGGTTTATGATGTTTTATGGATGGATCCTATGATTGTTATCACTGAACTAAACCATTGAATCATATATAATTTGTTGTGCACTAATGTATATACACTTGTATCACAGAAACATGCACACGAGTGGTATTGAGTTCCTTTATCCATTTTGAAGTTATTTGAATATGAATAAGTGTCATATAAATCATGTTTTCAGTTAGATTACTCATACCAGACTTTAGTCTGACCCTTGTGTGTTTTGTGCACCATTGGGTGTCTCATGTTTATATGGGGCAGTTCATGGTGATTTTGCAGGAAAGTAGGAATTTCTTTAATCAGGCTTTGGATGTTTAGCTGCTTAAGGAATTGGATGATATATTTAAAGATTTGCTGAAGTCAAAATAGATGTTTATGCTGAATTATGTTAAGCTATTTTGTTTAAATTTTCTTAGAAAACTAATGTATGGTTAGAACTACTGTTTTACAAGTGTTGAGCCTATATGTGTATCAGCTGAAACTTATGTATTTTGTTTTGCAAAATGATTGCTAAGAAATGGAATTTTAAGCTTTAAGAACAGTTAGTTTATAATGGTAGAAAATATGAGATTAAAAGGATTTATGGATTGAATGTACAATCAAGTATTTGACATAGGAAAATCCATGTTTAAGTTGATATAAAATCTGGCAGAAAAGGTTTTGAATTGCTTTGAAAAGATAACAAAATGACATGTATTTTGCTTAAGAATAAGAGCAAGTTGAATATGGCTAACATGACCATTTTATTGAGCCTGGGTTAAGCCAGCACTAAAGAGTTTAAGCTCAATTTTCAGTAAAGTTTTACAACCCAAATGTATGGGAAACTCAGTCATTTTTGCTAACAAGAAGAAGAAAAAAAAATTAAGCACTTAAATCTTCCTCTGACACACACATGCACAGGAACATGCACACACATGCACATGCAAGAGCACAGTTCATACAGTAATAAAATTATGGAAATACATGCAAATTGCTAAGCCTTGATACATGAAACCAATAGTTATGCAATAATCTAAGTATGCTTGGAAAACCTGGTTTTTAGAAACGCTATTGCTATGTTGGAATTATTTCTTTTAATGATTCCTAAACAGTTTTCTACTTCCAAACTTTTGTACTCTGATTCAAGTAGAAAGTAACTTATATATCTTCACATAAGTAAGTTTAAGATGATTTGAGCAAACCAATATTTTTATATTGCCATAAAGATCCTGGATAGAAGAAAATTAGAATGTAAAATTTTCTTGATTAAATGACCACTGTATATATATATATATATGTAAAAAAAACTTTAGGAATAGAAGGTGGGTCATTTCACGTCCGGACCCGTATCCGAAAAAATGGATATTATCCAATATCCGAAAAGCGGACGCGGATCCGATATCCGAAAAGAAAATCGGATGCGGATGCGGATATGGGCATATCTGTATCCGAAAAACATCTGTAACAACCCGCATATTTTACGATTGTATATTTAAATGTTTTATTTAAATATAGCATCATTAATCGGATTAAAGTTCGAAAAGCTACTTTTTGTAAACGCCATTTTGGACTCAATGGAAGTAGTCTTGAGTCCCAATTCGACTGTACAAAAAGTACCTTTTCGGACTTTAATCCGATTAACGATTCTATATTTAAATAAAACATTTAAATATACAATCGTAAAATATGCGGGTTGTTAATGACTCCCCTCCTTAAAGAAATTGCGTCCTCGCAATAATTAAGAGGAAACTAAAGAGTAATAACCATAAAAGCATATCAACACAAAAGAAAATTTAAAATGAGAAGTTCACCATAAAGAGCACGAAAGAGTAAGTCCGGATGTGTTTGCTCGATGAATTCTCAAGATTTCCAAGAGAAATCCTTAGGATTTGAGGACCATTGAACTTTCATAAGATGATCATCTTTATTTCGAAGGCGTTTAACCTTCGAAGCAATGACACGAATAGAATGTTGCTCATAAGTCAAATTTGGTGAAACCTCAATTTCTTCAAAAACACCGGACTCAAGAATAGAATCGGAATCCCTAAGGAATTTCCGTAGTTGAGAGACGTGGAAAACGTCAGGAACAGCAGAAAATTGAGCCGGTAACAAAAGGCGACAAGCCACGGAACCAATACGTTCGGTGATGGGAAATGGACCAATATATCGAGGTTCTAATTTTCTCGATCGATTGAAACGCACAACACCTTTAATATGTGAAACACGAATGAACACCAATAAAGTCTGGACCTAAAACCAAATTCTCAGTGGCTTTAAGCCAAAACGAAGGAGATCGGCACGGACTTCCATAGAATGCCTCGAAAGGTGCCATACCAATACGAGATTGGAAGCTATTATAGGAAAAAAACTCAACAAGAGACATATGATCTTCCCGCTTCCACCAAAATCAAGAACACATGCACGGAAGAGATCTACAAGAGTTTGATTCACACGCTTGGTTTGTCCATCGGATTGAGGACGATAAGCGGTGCTAAAACTAAGCTTTGTTCCCAAAGCTTTTGAAGACCTTACAAAAATCCACTAGAAAAGTAATGGATCACGATTGCTAACAATAGAAGTAGGAACTCCATGCAATATAACAGCACATAGAGTTCAGCCAAAAGAGGTATAGTCCAAAAGAGAAGGACGAGCCTTAAGGCTACACAAAACAAGAGATGAACATGAATTGGATTCACACTCTCGAATCTCACAAGTGGGTAAAGTCTTGAGATCACTCCGTTCGAATATCAACAAAGAAACATCCGCTTGTTGTAGACGATTAAGGGCATCGGCAACTCGATTGCCATTTTCGGAAGTATAGAATAACAAGATCATAAGAAGCAAGGAACTCGAGCCAACGTTGTTGACGCAAATTGAGTTCCTTTTTGAGAAAACAAATATTTCAAAGATTTATGATCGGAGTGGAGAACAAATTTCTCTCCCAAAAGATAATGAACCAAATTCTAAGAGCGACAACAATAGCCGCGAGCACCAGATCATGAATGGCACATCTAGTCTCGACAAGCTTTATTTGTCAAGAATCAAATGCGATAGCACATTCCCCTTTGCAAAAGAATGACACCAAAACCAATACGACTAGTATCGGTACAAACAATAAAGTCTTGGTTCCCTTCGGGAACCGCAAGAATAAAAGCATCGAAAAAGAGTTCCTTTCATCGATTCTCTTTCCCGAAAAGCTAAGACTTTCAAAATTATAATTAACTTTATATATATCTTTTTAGAAAAATACTTTTTACAAGAATTTACTGTGTTTGACTGTCTCATCATAGCGTTTAGGAGATTCATATCAATAACGTTGATCAAGCGCATCGACCAGAATTCTTAAAGCACTCAATGGGCAAAACAACACAAAATTATCTTATATATATGATAACCATGTCTCTTATAAAATTTACAAATACTCTTTGCTCGTTTTAAGAACAAAATCCAATCATACTTATAAATATCTTATTAAAAAGATTTGGAAAATTTCAAATTGTTGTTTTCATCCATAATCAATAAATACATGGATAAACTCATCGAGATATTCGTAGAATACTCGATTCATAAGATGGATGAGATAAGGTAGAAGGTTCGTCAAACCGAATGACATAACGAACAACTCACAAGAATCATAACGAGTGCGGAATGCGGTAAGTGGAATGCTACCCTCCGCAACTCGTAGCTGATGAAAACCGGTGGCAAGGTCGAGCTGAAAAGACCTTAGCACCATTCAATAGATTGCTTAGGTGGTAATCCTAAGACAAGCTCAAATATACCGGAAAATTCACAAACTACTTGAATGAGAGAAACAACACTTTCCTCTATAAGTGGGTTTAAAGAATAAAATGATGCAACTGAACCTGGAAATCAAAATCATTAAAAACAATAGAAATCTGCTTAATAGATTGAGAATGTTGAAGATAAATAGTCCACATTGGACATAGGATATGGGCTTCATAATAATTAAGCCAATCCTTTCCCAAAAATCAATTTCGAGGCCTAAGTAACGCATAACATGAAAATCGGCTCGAAAAGAATAATCAAATAAAATAATCTCGACATTTTTCACAAAGTAAACTGAGGGTTGCGAATCCACCAATCGGATTCGCAATTCTCAGTGAAGTCATCAAGTCCATAATATTTAAAGAAAAAGAATCAACTAGTTCTTTTGATTTAAAATAATGAGATGAACCCAAATCAACAAGAACTCGAATAAGATAATCACAAAACAAATGTCATCAAGGATAGAATGATAAATACCTTGACCAAGAGAAGTGCTAGTAGAGGCTTGTACAACCTTTAGCTTTCCCTCTTTCTTGTTTGGAAGTTTGGGGCATGAAGATAAAAGATGACCCAAACCTTTGCAATAGCGACAAGTGAGAGGTTTTAGACACTTATTTGCATAGTGGTCCGTAGAACCACAATTGTAGCATCATCCACGATTAGGGATTGGAGTCTTTGCTACTGAAGATGCCAGCTTCCCTTTCTTGTTGGGATTAGGGCTTTTGAACTTAATATGCCTCTTCTTGTTGATGTTGAAGTTTTGTTTGGCATCCATAACTTCAACATCACTTTCTTTATCGGCCTCTTCAATTCGAAGAGTGATATCTACAAGCTGTTCGAAAGGAACTTCTAGTTTCAGAGGCAAAACCATTTCGGGGTCCTTACTCAAAGCACATATAAACTTTTGATTCTTTACAAGATCCAAAAGTTGTTGGGCAGACATGAATGCGCCATCCAAAGAAGGACTACTGGATTGACCAGCGCTAGGACTGCCAGATCTAACCATTTCTCTTCTTTAAGAAAGAAAGAAGAGGAAAAAGGTTATTCACAAAAATGAATATCAAACAAACTTGATTGATAAAACAAGGCATCATAAAAAGAAATAGGATAGAATGGTACGAAGGCTCGAATTAAATCCTATGGCATGATTCCTAAGAAAGGCTTAGGACAATGATCCTTGCTAGATTATTCTACATTGTTCCGAAGTTTGGCTCTAATACCATGCTGTGATGCCCCACCTCTATACTCACACTAGCCAAGGACACTACGAGGTAATGCCGTCAACTAGCATGAAGAATAAGGCTGTTGAGGAGCGACCATCTGTGTAATTGCTTTGTGCGAGTACCGATATGTCAGGTAATATAACTTATATTTCATTTCAAGAGGAAATCCGACATATCAAATACAAACTCAAAGCTACCACACAGTGGCTAAGTAGACTTCGGAAATAAATATAGAAATAAACATAACACAAATCAGTCCCAGATATTCATATCACAAAGGCGGAAACAGATATGAATATAACACATAGAAGTGTACATCAAAGTAGTGGTCAAACTAGATCCACTTCATCACAACAGAATAGATACAAGTGCTAGACAAAAGAATAATTATACATCAAGGAGTCTATATCTCAAATGTATACTAAAAAAAACTACTATGCTAAAGTAGTTAGCCAAAAAGTCAGGTGACGGACCCTGATAAGAAGTCAAGCAGAAGCACCTGAAATATCTCAGTCTGACCCAAGTATTATTTAGGAAGAAAATAATAAACGGATCAGTCTAGCTATATATATCAGATAAAATGATATAGGATAAGAGATGTGACCAAAAACGTACGATAACAAAAATGTCATACTATGTCAAGTATACATCATATAACAACAAAAATCATACAATATCTCATGAATCTCAAAACACCAAAAAGAATCACATTCTTTAAATTATTCACCAAAACACAAATATTGATAGAGCTTATCAATGCAAACCACGAAAACTGGTGAAACACAAATTCTATAAATCACAACCAGAAATCACAAAAGGGGGAGGTCTGTCACAAACGGGAGCATGAAAACTCACCAACACGTGCATCATAAACGGGTCGCTAACCCATGGTCGCTAACCATAGAGCCGATGCCACGACGTAGTACAGCGAACGCCCGAGGAACCAAAAATCAAATAATCCAGAACATCGACGTAGTACAGCGTTGCGCCCGATGAACCAAACTCAAATAATCAGGCACAACGACGTAGTACAGCGAACGCCCGATGAACCTGAACACAAATAATACGGAATAACGACGTAGTACAGCGAACGCCCGATGAACCAAACTCAAATAATGCGGAACAACGACGTAGTACAGCGAACGCCCGATGAACCGAACTCCACAAAACCATAGGTCGCTAGCCTATAAAAATGAGACGAAGCTCCATAAATCGGGGTACAGTCCCCCACGTGGACAAAGAGACATCGCAAATCGCTAGTCTAAACCATAAAATGATCATCATCAATCATTAAGAAGTGTCGATTACACTAAGCTAGTAAATATAAGAGTTTAGCTTCATGTCCCATAACCACTAGCTTAACTTAAATATTTACGAACAAATTGTAGATTTCCACTCGAAAATTGTCACAAGAGTTTCAATCGAACAAGTCCAAGAATTAACTGACGAAGTAAACGCAAGCGTTTCATACCACTTGTTTTACTAAGCCGTTTAATTAGATTTCTAATACGAATGAGGTAAAGGTTTGTATATACTAATAGATTGGAAACGGTTTTAAAAGCGAGCTTTATATTTAAAATAGTGTCAAAATCGTTTTGACGAAAGAGTTTGAGTATTTACTACTAGTATAGAAACCTTTGTATTTAGAAGTGACAAATCACAAAAATGATTGTAGAAACAATCAATCAGCAAAGATTCACATACGAAGACGTGAATTAAATCCAAAGAAATCGATACCAAACCCATCAAAATGGATATTCCCAAAAATCCCGAAAAAGAAGTCATCAAGGTCGATAAAAGTGATAACAACTATCCGGATCAACAAAAATCGATTAAACAATGGAAATTAAATCAAAACAGCCCAAAATAGGCAAAATGAAGAGTTCTAGACGTCTGGGGGTCAATCCAGACGTCTGGATTTAGATTCTGGAAATTCAGAAACCATCCAGACATTTGAAAGATGGCCTCAGACGTCTTATGGGGTGTTTCAGACGCCTGAAAGGTGGTATCAGACGTCTGACAAGGTGTTTCAGACGTCTGATTCTGTTTTATGCAATTTTTATTTTCTACCGTATATTCTTTTCTCCAGAAGGCCTATCCAGACGTCTGGAATTGATATCTAGACGTGTGGAATTGATATCCAGACGTCTGAACACCTGGGATGGGCAACAATTTGCCTAGGCCATGATGGCCAAAATGATTCGGGAGTGATCGAGCGAGCAACGACGACTAGGGATTTACGCCAAGCGATATAGGCTCTTCGATACGCCCCAAATAACATGTCCAAATATCCATAGAAGGATTTTCATAAAATTGGACCAAAACACCAAAATTTGGAAAATTCACCAAATCAATTCAAATCAAAAGCAAATGAATATGCACAAATGTTAGGAATTCATACCTAACAACAATGATATCTATAGACCTAGATGTGAGTTAAAGAACTCACCATTAAACCCAAAAACAACGAATGAGAAGCTCTACAGCAAAGGAAAGATCAACTACTCTTCAACTTCAACTCTAAAAGCTCCAATCTAAGATTGTAAGCAAATATTTCCTAAGTTAGAGTTTAGGAATTTCTGAAATTGAAGAGAGATAGAGATGGAGAAGATGAAGAGGATGCTTACCTAAGCTTCTCTTTTATTTTGGAGCAAGAACTTGTGTTTCCAAATCAAACTAGGGTTTGGAATTTCTATTTCCAATCTTTTTCCCCCATTTCTCTTGAGCTAGAGTGTTAGGAAAAGGAATGAGTGAATGAAGAGGAGTTGAGTGGAGTGTTAGGGTATTAGATGGGTTGGTGGGCTGAAACCCAAACCCAAAGCCCAAAATAGCAAAATTCTACTCAACTCCAAACATATCGATGCTTAAACTCAAAAAGGGAAAAGATTGGAAATAGAAATTTCAAACCCTAGTTTGATTTGGAAACACAAGTTCTTGCTCCAAAATCAAAGAGAAGCTTAGGTAAGCATCCTCTTCATCTTCTCCATCTCTATCTGTCTTCAATTTCAGAAATTCCTAAACTCTTACTTAGGAAATATTTGCTTATAATCTTAGATTGGAGCTTCAAGAGTTGAAGTTGAAGAGTAGTTGATCTTTCCTCTGCTTTAGAGCTTCTCATTCGTTGTTTTTGGGTTTAAAGGTGAGTTCTTTAACTCGCATCAACGTCTATAACTATCATTGTTGTTAGGAATGAATTCCTAACATTTGTGCATATTTATTTGCTTTTGATTTGATTGATTTGGTGAATTTTCCAAATTTTGGTGTTTTGGTCCAATTTTATGAAAATCCTTCTATGGATATTTGGACATGTTATTTGGGGCGTATCGAAGTGCCTATAAGGCTGGGTTGTCGCTTGGCGTAAATCCCTAGTCGTCGTTGCACGCTCGATCGCTCCCGAATTGTTTTGGCCATCATGGCCTAGGCAAATTGTTGCCCATCCCAGGTGTTCAGACGTCTGGATATCAATTCCAGACGTCTGGATAGGCCTTCTGGAGAAAAGAATATACGACCGAAAATAAAAATTGCAAAAAACAGAATCAGACGTCTGAAACAACCTTTCAGACGTTTGAAACACCTTGTCAGACGTCTGATACCACCTTTCAAACGTCTGAAACACCCTATTAGACGTCTGAAGCCATCTTTCAAACGTCTGGATGGTTTCTGAATTTCCAAAATCTAAATCCAGACGTCTGGATTGACCCCCAGACGTCTGGAACTGTTCATTTTGCCTATTTTGGGCCGTTTTGATTTGATTTCCATTGTTTAATCGATTTTTGTTGATCTGGATAGTTGTTATCACTTTTATCGACCTTGATGACTTCTTTTTCGGGATTTTTGGGAATATCCATTTTGATGGATTTGGTATCGATTTCTTTGGATTTAATTCACGTCTTCGTATGTGAATCTTTGGTGATTGATTGTTTCTACAATCAATTTTGTGATTTGTCACTTCTAAATACAAAGGTTTCTATACTAGTAGTAAATACTCAAACTCTTTCGTCAAAACGATTTTGACACTATTTTAAATATTAAGCTCTCTTTTAAAACCGTTTCCAATATATTAGTATATACAAACCTTTACCTCATTCGTATGAGAAATCTAATTAAACAGCTTAGTAAAACAAGTGGTATGAAAGGCTTGCGTTTACTTCATCAGTTAATTCTTGGACTTGTTCGATTGAAACTCTTGTGACAATTTTCGAGTGGAAATCTACAATTTGTTCGTAAATATTTAAGTTAAGCTAGTGGTTATGGGATATGAAGCTAAACTCTTGTATTTACTAGCTTAGTGTAATCGACACTTCTTGATGATCGATGATGATCATTTTATGGTTTAGACTAGCGATTTGCGATGTCTCTTTGGTCCACGTGGGGGACTGTACCCTGATTTATGGAGCTTCGTCTCATTTTTATAGGCTAGCGACCTATGGTTTTATGGAGTTCGACTCATCGGGCGTTCGCTGTACTATGTCGTTGTTCCGCATTATTTGAGTTTGGTTCATCAGGCGTTCGTTGTACTACGTCGTTGTTCCGTATTATTTGTGTTCAGGTTCATCGGGCGTTCGCTGTTATACATCGTTGTGCCTGATTATTTGAGTTTGGTTCATCGGGCGTAATGCTGTACTACGTCGATGTTCTGGATTATTTGAGTTTGGTTCTTCGGGCGTTCGCTGTACTACGTCGTGGCAACGACTCTATGGTTAGCGACTATGGGTTAGCGACCTGTAACGACCCGGAATTTCGGTCTTTAGATTTTGAACATTTAATTCATTTTAAATGTTGAATGTGAATTATAATTAGATTTGAAATAAGAAATCTTTGGTTTAAATCAATAAGATTTGTTATAATTGCAAATATGGCAATTTAATTGGATTTGAATAATAATAATTAAATATTTGATATTGGGATAATTTGTGAATCTGGATGTAAATAGGTATGAAAATGGTTTCTAAGATTTATTTTAAGTCTATTTGAATTTAAATAATGTTGTTGGACTTTTGGATGGAATCAAAGGTCGATAAATTAAATTTGGAATTTTATATTAATTTAAAAATGGAATTTAATAATATAATAATGTAAAT
This sequence comes from Allium fistulosum, assembly GCA_030737815.1. Classification (NCBI taxonomy): domain Eukaryota; kingdom Viridiplantae; phylum Streptophyta; class Magnoliopsida; order Asparagales; family Amaryllidaceae; genus Allium; species Allium fistulosum. The sequence continues at coordinate 99,188,056 of CM060905.1, forward strand.
AATCAGATATTGATTCGAGATTGACTAGAATGATTTCTAATGTGAATATAAATTCTATTTGATTTATAATAAAGTTAGTAAAATTTTAAAAGTGAAATTTCAAATGATTTCGACGATTTTGAAAATCGCTCGAATTAATCGACGAGTTAAAATAGCCTTCCGGGGCACAGTTTCGGAATTCGACGAGACCAGTTCCATTGGATCCGTAATAGTTAATTATTATCGGATTTCAAATTTTGTAGCTTTTTGCGTTACTGTTTGTTCGTACGGTTGAGAAACGCGTTGAAATTAAAATCGAAGATTTAATATTTTAAATCGATTCAATATGCTATCTTCCACATATGATTGAATTAGCTTCCGAAACACGTTCTATTGTGTTCGGAAGGTGGGTAAAACCTTATAAACGCCTGGCAGCACGTGTGATTTGGAGATTGTTTGAAAAAGTTGTTTTAAAATGGATTTAATATTAAAATAATATATTATTAAATTGTATATATATAACCCTACATCGCAAAACCCTAATCCTCTTTGCTAGCCGCCGTTCAATGAAACCAATAGCCAAAAATGAATCACTTTCCCCCTCAAATCTCTCTTCATTCATTAATTTTTAGCCAAAGCTTCCAACTAGAGATACGGGGAGGTCGACGAGAGCTTTCCATCCATATGGTCGTGATCGAGATTAGTGGAGCGTAGAAGGCAGGAGGCTTTCGCGTTCACCGCGCATATGAGGGGATGCCGCATCACATGGAGGAGACCGAGCGCGATGATGCTCTGGACGGTGGTGCAGTTCGAGACGCTCGACGCGTTGGTGGCGCCTGATTGAGCTCGAAGGGACTGTGGAAGGGGCGGTTAGCTCGAGTTAAACGACAACATTGGGTTCATTTTGGCCTGAGCGCGTGAGAGAAGAAGGAGCATCGAGCGGTTTTGATTTTATTTTGGAAATCTAACGGCTGATGGTATAATAATGTAAAATAAAGGAAATTTTGTTTTGAATTTTATATACAAACTTATAAATTTGATATCTCATGCATCCGTTATCAGATTTCGACGAAACCAGAAGCACCGGAATCGCAGCGATGCGATTTACGCGCTGCAGCAGTTCCGAAGACGTTTGGAGAAAGTGAAAATTTTGGATTAAATCGAACGGTTCGATTTAATTTAAAATTTAAATGCTCGACGAACTCAAGGTGAGTTAATCTCACTCACATATGGAATTTCAGCTGATTTAAATAGTTAATATTTAAATAATTGTGTGATTGGTTGAATATGAATATTAATATCAGTCTGGATTGATATTTGCTGTTGCGCTAACATCTGTGGATGCAGGAAAATAAGTTGGAGGGATCCAACTGGATTCCTCACAAATAGAAATTATATATATAATCGGTGATATATTTCATTGATATCCTGTGATAGATTGATTTAGGAATTTTTGTTATGCTGTGTTATGTTGGATAAATAAAATTTGGTATTTTAAATATCAATAAAATAAATTGGAAATCAAAAAGGGAATTGAAAAGAAATTTTGGAGTAATGAATTTAAGGGAATTAAATTCAAGAAATGGGTTTGAAATTTGAAGTGTTTCTGAAACTGGGATTTAATAAGGAAATAAGGAATGGAAATTTTATAAACTGGGTTTATAAACGAAATGAGATATTTATTGGAAAATAAATTTGAAGCATAGATTTCCAATGGGAATTTCTATGAGAAGGTGCAAATTGTTTTTAGAATAATAATGAGATTATTTTTAAAAGGATGGAAAGTGTATTTTTGCCGGGAAATGAAGTATGTTTCGAAAGAGGACTATCAGAGTATAAACTGGAAAGTTTAAAAATGTGTTTTTAGAATATTTTAGAAAAATTATTATCTTTAATTTCTTTAAGTGAAAAATAAGTATTTATTAAATAATTATGGTATTTACTTATTTTAAAGATAAATTGGTATTATGTTTTCTAAGGGAAATTTTATTATAAGTATTGATATAATAACTTTATGTTAAAAAAAAATTTGATTTAAGTTATGCAGGAAACTTTTATAGATTTCAAAATTTTATTTTGAATGGAGAATTTGGTAACTGATTTTAACAATTCAAGTATATATTTTGGAAGTGATTTTCCAGGAATGGAAAATCTGTTAAAAATAAAAGGTGTTTATTTTAAAGTGTTGGAAGAAATTTATGGGATTCAAACGTAAATTTGAATTGAGATAAATCAAGCAGGATTTATAAGGAGAATTCTTTGGTTTATTCTGAAATGGAAGTGAATTTCCCTAAAAAGCCAAGTACGTTTTTAAAAGCAGATTTTTTTAGCAGAAGTTAGAAGTTTTGAAATTGTTTTTAAAAGAATGTTTTAAGAAATTATTTGAGTTGTGAAAATTTTAAAAGTAAATACTTACTAAATTAGTTATAATAGTAATTATTTTAAAGGGTTAATTGGTATTATGTTTAAAAAAGAATATTATTAATATTGATATTTTATAAAATGGATTTATTTAAAGATAGTTTGGTTAAAGTTTTATTTGAAACTTATATAGAAGTTTGTAACTCTTATTTTAAAATTTAGTTTGACTTAACATTTATTTTAAAATTAGTTTTATATTTTATAAAATAGTTTTACCTTAATATTCTTAAAATATATTTTGAATAAAGTGTTTAAGTAGTTTAATTTAAATATTTTAAGGTATATTTTAGAATAAAGTAATTTAATTGTTTTAAAATCTAAAATGTTTGGACTTGGTTATTTTCAGTGGGGAATAGAAAATGTTTGGGAATCTATTCCGTAAAAAGGAAGTTGGTTTAAACTGTTTTCAAAGGGTTGAAAAATGAAAATATATCTCGCGTAGATATTTTGAGGGAAACATAAATTTGAGGAATTATTTATGTTTGATGGATGTTTGTGAATGTTAGTTGATAGTTAAATCACCGACTATCAATATTGGCCAATGCGCTGATAGTTTCGAAGAGACCGGGATCGCGATTATTTTCTTGAAAACCACTTCGATCTGATTTGTACGTTTTCGTGGAAAACGAGTTCGGAGTCGAAGATGGAGCAGTGAAGTGCAAGGACTAGTCGCTACTAATCCTGAGGGTGATTCCAAAATGGATGTAGTAGGAGTAGTGCCTTCGGTTCCGTTCGAACCCAGAACGGACTTGTATGGATGAATGCTTTCAATACATCGTCAGGTGGACGATGAGCATTCTAAGTGATATGTTCTAAATAGGTAACACTTAGCCTCGAACCTCATCAACCGGGAATGACTGAAAATCAGAGGTTATGCAGCAAGGCTATGTGGGTCACGCCCATTAGGGTGAGGTCATCCCTGTCTAGATGTCCCTTTTTATTTCGGCTTAGTGGTGCGGTTGCTGATCCCAACCGTGGGGTGATCTTACTCGAGATTATCCAATAAGGGGTAGTTCCGGTCTTGTGTTGCACGGGATCGGGCGTGGTCCTCTGTAACGACCCGATATTTTCAACCATTCGCATCCATTATAAATGTATAGGTAGACACTCATGCCGGAGTTGAATTGCTCAAAATACCGCGTTGTAATTAAAATTTGGCAAATCTCAGAATATACAGTAAATAAATATAATCACAGATCACAGACACAGAGTAAAATAATGCAGCGGAAGTAAAAGAAATAGTAGTTCATGAAGCTACTATGTAAATATATCAGAGTTACATAAGATACAACAGAAGAAATAGAGTACAACAGAAGTATCAATAAGATAACCAAGTACAAGCTGAACAGAGCAACATAACTGAAGTAGATAGAAGAAGACTAGCAGATAATCTCCAGCGATTCAAATCTCCAGAAGGTGGAAATCCAAATCTGTGAATAACTCAGGCTGACCCGAGCGTAAAGCAAAACACAAAACACTCGAGTCAGGACAATATATACTTATATAATGTAAACCAACTCAAGTGAACTGTAATAAAGGTACAAGTAACTTAGAAGATGCTTGGGACCGCCCATCCTCTAAGGATCCGTTAAAATATCTACTATGTAGTAATATTCGCTATTATAATAGTGTCTAAATAAGTAAAGTATAATCATATCGGAAAATAGCGTTAAGGGGATGGAGAACCTTAACGCGGTCGGATCTTAAAATCATAATCGTAGTAAAGCTCGATATGGTAGGTGACACGGCACAACTAGGCAATGCCAGGGTAGATATACCAATTACGCACACGGACCGATGGATACGCATAGCAGCCACTACCGTTCCACCTCGAACAACACTCCCAAATCGGAGGATGGCCATCTAATCAATCACAAGTAAGAGTATAATATCGAAGAAATGTGTCCGAGAAGAGGTGCTACCTCACTGGTCCGAGATCGCTCCTGTTTTAGCCACCTTATGCCAACTCACGGGAGTTGGGTCCACGTAACATACCTTAAGAACGTCACCACCATCCTACTTCATTCTGGAATCTCCACCGCGTACACGGTTGTCAAAGTGGTTTTCGGTATCGACAGAGAGTATGTCCATATCCGATCCCGGTCTCTTTGCCAACCAATCGTTATTATAACCCGTGGTTATAACTTTTAAAAATAGTTTATGTTTCAAATCAAAATACATCCTTTAAACCATTTCAAAATCATATCATTTATTTCAAACTAATACATACTTTCAAACCCAAAACATATCTATTCAAAACCAATTCAAAAATATATCATTTCCATTTCAAAACCAATTCAATAATATATCATTTCAATAAAACCCAAATTTCAAAATCACTGAATATTTCCTTTAATTTATTAAACTTGAAATCTTCCTTTAAATTATCATAGCATTTTGGTAATGTAACCTTAAGGAATCATAACATTTTTGGAATGTAATACTTCCCAATTTAACATTTTATATAATCAAAGTATTTATATACTTACAAATTTTTTTAACATGGTCATTTTATCATAGCCTTATAGTTAAATAAACTTTGTTACTGTAATATCCAATTTAATGCTAAAATTCTTATGTTAAGTTAAGAGTACCTTATTAACTTACATTATCATTACAATAAAGAAACTTTATTATTTTAGTCATTAAAATATGTCATTTACATTAATTAAAACTTACATATTAAATGTACTTTTTAACTTACATTCCTATTACAGTAAAGAGCATTTATCATTTAATCAATATTACACTAATTAAACTTACATTATCGAATGTACGTTTTAATTTACGTTTTATTACAAAAGGGGCATTTATTATTTTAAATCAATATTACACAAATTAAGACTTACATGTTTCTTTCATTAATTAAGACTTTACATGTTTCTTTCAGTAGGTAAAACTTTACATATTTCTTTCATTAATTAGAACTTTACACGTTTCTTTCATAAATTAAACTTTACATATTTCTTTCATTAATTAGAACTTTACACGTTTCTTTCACAATAAATTTCTTATAATTAAATCCAATTTTCAACAATTTACTTAATAAGTTTAAGTGTAAAAGTTCCAATTCTTCACATTTCAACAAATAGACTTAACACTTCAAATTTAAATTACCATTTCATAATTTAACAAAATTTCCAATTTTATTTAATTAACTTAAACCTTTAATTAAAACCAAATTTCACATTTCCTAGTCAAGTTATATTTTAAAAGATCACTTTTAAACATTCATTTATTTAACCACTTAAATTCATAGAAAAATCAATAATACTTAATAATCACTTAAATTCAAATTTAATCAAATTATCATATTTACCATTTCCAAATAAAATTTAATATCCATTTTATTTATATAACTTAAATATCATTTTTAACCAAAATTCCAAATTTCCAACTTAAGTTATATTTCAAAAATCCAGTTAAACCATTCATTAATTACATTTTTAACACATAGAAAAATCATAATTTCTTTAATTCAAAATATTTCAAAATCTGTTTAAATCAAATTTCATAAATTTATATTTTTAAAATACTTAAAAATATTCAAAACACTTTATAAAATAACCACGGGCCTGTATATAATTTTCTAACCTAGGTCAAGTGATACGGATATGTATCATTTCAATCCGCAGTTAAAAAAGAAAAATCCGGGTTCTATCATTTCAAACCCGCAATCCCAAGTTAAAATAATTTAAATAAAAATCATTCAGGCCTATCATTTTAGCCCATAACGATTTTTCCCTATTCTAAAGTCCGTTCGGGTATGTATCATTTCAACCCATAGTGATTCTAATCTACAGGGAACTTGCAATGGTGATAACAGATATAAATAACAGAATAACATTAAATAATAGTAACATATGATATAATAAGTGTAATAACAGGTGTGAACATCATATGATAATAATATAAACATATATAACATGATGATATACATTACAGATTCAAATGGTGTCGGTTTATCAGTTATATAGGTACATATTGTCTGGTGAGAATAACTCACCTGTTTGTGCTGGAGATATCAAAACCAATGACACAATGGAACAAAAGCACGATGACAAGACTACGGACTTGAGTGGAGAGCAAGATCCAAAGCTACAACTCTTGTATTACAACCCAAAACATACATCAAAACAAACACAATTTCAACGCACTTGAAATGGAATAACTTTTAAACGAAAAGAGATTTGAATATCAAATCTTTTGCCTTGCTTTCTCTATCCTTTTGCATGGCCTAGGGAATGTTTTGGTTCAGGTTTGGACATGGTTTGGGTCTGGTTTGGACCAAGGGATGCACGGCTACAAGCTAGAGATGATGGGGAAGTTACAACATAGGCATGTGAAGAGTTTTATGCAATATGGTGGAGTTTTGGTTCATCTTTGGCTCGGTCTACAAGGTCCTAGGCTTGGCCATGACTTGCTACAGGTCTGGACAGAGGAGATGGTGATGTGTAGTGGTGGTAGCAAGGTGGTGGTGGCGGGTAGAGGTGGTGTCCAAGGTGGTGGGCGAAGGTATGTTGCAACTAGTGGTGGCTATGCATTGTTTTAAGGGATTTGTGCAAGGTTTTGTGTGGTTTTTAGTCAAAAGGAGTGCATGGCCTGTCATGGTCAGAGGAGGAGGGGGTTTGGTCGTGGATGGTGTGGGGAAGGAAGTGGTGGTGGTCGGTGGAGGAGATGGTGGAGGTGTTAGGCCAAGCAAAGCAAGAGAAACATGGCAAAAATCATTGAAAATGAAGAGAAAAGAAGAAAAAGAAGGAGAGGCCATTACCTATTTTTGGATGAAGCCATGAGAAATGAGGAGCTGATTTGTTTTCACGTGAAAAGATGAGAAACAAAAAGTGGCGGCTACACTAGGGTTTTAGATGGCTAGGGCAAAATTTGAGGAGTTAAAGAAAATGAAGGGTTTGGACAAAAAAGGGCTTAAGTTTCAAAGTGTTTTACAACCTTTCATATTTCTTTTCTTTTTAATCTTTATATAAACAAAAATATTCAGAAAAATAATTTACAAACAGAAATCAATTATAAATATGAGAAAACAAATAATAAATTTTGGAAAAATATAAAAAGAATGAAGAAAATTACTTAAAAATACCAAACAGTGTTCAAAAATTATAAATAAATCACTGTCAGTCTTGAAAAACTATACACTTCATTATAAAAATATTATGAAGTGAAAATTTGAATTAAAATAATTTATTTATCATTTTCAAAATAAAATAGATAATTAAATTGGAGAAAATAGAAAAGGATTAAAGAAAAATGTTTAAAATTTACAAACAAGGCATGGAAATTTGCAAGAAAAAATACTACTAACTCTGGAAAAATTCCTACCTTACTTTAAAAATATTTAAAAGCCAAAATATATTTTATATAACATAAATGTACAAATTAGAATAAAATATATCAAATAAAAATGTCATTTATATAATTTTAAAATAAAGAATATTGCTGAATAACCCAATATACACACAATATTGAAAATAGTATAACTTTTGCAATTTAAATCCGTTTGCAACGAAACGAAAAGCAGTATTCAAGTTATTAAATCTATTTTTATAATAAAAGATAAAATTCATAAATTTCAAACTTTTAAATTTTCAAGTTAAAAGTCGAAGTTTGACTATTTGACCAAAATTCACATTTTCTAGAAATATTAAATTTAGTCATATTTGGAATTCAAATCCACATACAAAATCAAAGTTTTTTTTATATTTACAATAACAACATTTATTATTTTCATAAATAAAGCTCTTAAATTTGGAAAAAATCAAATTAAAATTAATTGTAAAATACAGGGTTGTTACATCCTCGGTACGCTGATCTAGACCAGGTACTGTGATAGGTGGTACCCTAGTGCCTAGTCATTAGTTGGAAATCCATTCTCCATACGTGCCTTTACGGTTTTATTTGTATACCTATTAGCTGGAATTTAATAGATGTAACAATTTCGGCTATTTGAATAAGTATTTGTATATAGACACTATTATAATATCAGAGGATTTTGATAAAAAGTGTTTTGGCTATCGTAAAGTAAAAACCCGACATGTTTATTTGTTGCGTGGTCTTACGAGATGCTTTTGATTTTCAAAGGATTTTTGAAACTTTAATAATCAGTTTGGATGTATTTCTCCCGCGCTGGTATTCCAGACTGACTCGGGTGTTATTTATTATAATGCTCGGGTCAGACCGAGTATTATAGATTACAAGATAGGATGCTGTGGAGCTCAGGTGTGGAGCTAGAGTCCAAGACGTATTATTCGTACTTGTTTATTTCGCTGCTATGGTTGTTTGAAATTGCCAGTAGGTTGTGAGGCAGGCCGATATAACTGCCAAGCTGGTAATTGTTCTTTACTGGTGATATACTCTGATGATGTATTGTATATAACAGATATGGTTTCAGTTTGTGTAAAGATCTGTTATTATTTATTATATTTTGTTCTGCTGCGATTGTGAGATTCTGATGTTGTTTAGTTCCTTCTTTCTTCTATCTTCTTTCTTTTTCCTCAACAATCTGTCTTTCCCGGCACTCGATCGTCGGCATATTATACTGTGGTGTATTTTTTGTCGATTTTCACGAGTCGAGAAGGGCGGGTCGTCTCATGACCCGTTTGTGATGCACGTGTTGGTGAGTTTTCATGCTCCCGTTTGTGATAGGCCTCCCCCCTTTGTGATTTCTGGTTGTGATTTCTAGAATTTGTGTTTCACCAATTTTCGTGGTTTGCATTGATAAGCTCTATCAATATTTGTGTTTTGGTGAATAATTTAAGGAATGTGATTCTTTTTGGTGTTTTGAGATTCATGAGATATTGTATGATTTTTGTTGTTATATGATGTATACTTGACACAGTATGACATTTTTGTTATCATACGTTTTTCGTCATATCTCTTATCCTATATCATTTTATCTGATATTTATAGCTAGATTGATCCGTTTATTATTTTCTTCTTAAATAATACTCGGGTCAGACCGAGATATTTCAGGTGCTTCTGCTTGACTTCTTATCAGGATCCGTCACCTGACTTTTTGGCTAACTACTTTAGCATAGTAGTTTTTTTTAGTATACATTTGAGATATAGACTCCTTGATGTATAATTATTCTTTTGTCTAGCGCTTGTATCTATTCTGTTGTGATGTAGTGGATCTAGTTTGACCACTACTTTGATGTACACTTCTATGTGTTATATTCATATCTGTTTTCGCCTTTGTGATATGAATATCTGTGACTGATTTGTGTTATGTTTATTTCTATATTTGTTTCCGAAGTCCACTTAGCCACTGTGTGGTAGCTTTGAGTTTGTATTTGATATGTCGAATTTCCTCTTGAAATGAAATGTAAGTTATATTACCTGACATATCGGTACTCGCACAAAGCAATTACACAGATGGCCGCTCCTCAACAGCCATATTCTTCGTGCTAGTTGACGGCATTACCCCGTAGTGTCCTTGGTTAGTGTGAGTATAGAGGTGGGGCATCACAACATCCGTCCGATCCGAAATTTTATGTGTGTTGTCATTTTGTCATGTATGTTGCTATTTTATCATTTGAATTGATGTAATATCGTGTAAACTTGTTTGATATTATGTGTGTTGCCATTTTGTCATTTGAAAAACTAATTAGTACTGTAGTGTATGTATTGTCATTTGAGAAAGTGATTGTTTTAGTTCAAAAATATTAGTATTATAAAAATCTTATTCAATTTTGGATGCGGATATTTCGGATATTTTCGAATATCCGGAAATAGCCTCTTTTCATTTTCGGATGCGGATATTTTCAAATATCCAAAAAATATCTGCGGATGCAGATACAGATGTTAATTCTCAGATATCCGCGGATATCGGATGCGGATTCGGATGTGGATTTAAATTTTCGAATGCGGATGCGGATACAACCATATCCGCATCCGTTTGCATCCGTTGACAGCCCTGCAGGAGAAGAAGCAACAACAACCTCGATGTTACAATCAGGGTCTTTATGAATCTCGATAGGGACAATATGAGGCAGACCGGGGTCAACCAAACGTGACTTCGGAACCCACATACTATCAGAAGGCCAAGGAAGGGAGATCTTTTCTGGGATGGGAAGGGGAGGGTCACCAGATGGATCGGGAGGAGGGATATGCTTGCATGAGAGCACCACATGACCAAAGGAGTGGCAAATCTCACAGATATCAGGTTTCCATCCATAATGAACACCAATTTCCGCTACTTGACCATCAGACGGGCATACTCTGAGCTTAGTAGGAAGAGGCTTGGAAGGGGTAATTTCGATCAGAGCATTCTCATAAATGATCCTGCCTCTAGCCACTATGTTCGAGTCAAAACACTTTAGATCTCCAACTAAACTAGCAATCCAATTCAATCCTATCAAAGATTGAAGAACAGAGGGAATTGTTGAATATGCTAGTATATGATTTTTGTTTGATGATAATAAACATATATATATATATATATTCATTTAAATGTATTTGTTAATGTACTATTTTATTTTTCACATAATTAAATAAATATTTGCTGAATAAAATAAATAACACAGAATTTAAATTCAAATAGATATTTTATTCAAACAAATATTTTATTACAATTTTGAATAGTACAAATTTGAGCTCTCACTATATATATACACAATTTCCATTACAATACAATTTCAAATTATAATACAATTTTCACTATACATTTGCACCTCACTATATATCACTTGTTCACTCGTATTTGTTCTTCAACCATACTCCAGATTGAATCCAGCATCTGAGTTATCTGCAAAATACACACTGACGCAGTAAAATTGAAAATGAAATATTTTTGCAATGTAAAATAAAATGTGTTTTTAAAATATTATTTGCCTCAATTATTTGGGTTGTTCGTCATCGTTTATTTTTGAATTCATCATACACGAAAAGCTGGTGACATGCACAGTGAATCACTGTACATGAAGGCCGTGCATACCGATATACACTTGATAAAACTGTAAGGATAGGTGAGTACAAGGTCAAACCCAATCAAAAGCTAGGTTCAACTCAGGTGCAATACAAAAACATCACAAAATTGTCGAGTACAAGTTCTCAAGCAACACAGCCTCAACATTCAAATGGGTCACATGTCAGCATACATGAAATAACGACATGAACCTGATCAATCTAACATGAGGCATGTCACTATAACTGAACAATCAGACATGCACATGACACCATATGCAAGAACCAAGAAAGAAGGCAGTAGAGAAAGAGACTACAATTACAAAGCCGCAACCAAACAAGAATGAAGCAAACAACAATATGCATATGGTCAAGCACAAGTCAAGACACAGTGCAGTTCAGGTTCAACTAAACCCAGAAATGAACTCAAGGAAATATACAAACTGCACAAGAAACCAGTAATCATAAGTTCAACAAAACATATGCATATGTGAAAACATGAAGATTATAGCTCCAAAGCAGACTACATGGTGATGCCAGGAAGTGGACAGTGCAACCAAGTAACATATATGCATGCAACTCGAAGCAAGAAGATCAAAGGCATAAATGCATCAGCTTCAATTTGGAATAGTTCAAGAATGAACCAACTACTAGCATTCAATCAGAGACCAAGGCCAAGACCAGATTCAAGTATACATGAGGAACAGAGCAGCACAGACTCGAAGAAAAGGAATTCAAGATGAATGCAAATCATCATTATGGAGTTCAACATGAACTGTATACAAGTGCAGACTTCAAGTAGTATACATATGCAAAAATCATGTAGATACACTAGGCTTAACATATGCAAAAATGTATCAGAGAATACAAGACCACCAGTGATGATACAAGTGCAGTGGAACTCAATAACACATACACACACGCATACATACATATGTATGTATGTACATATATGATGGCACACTTCGAGTGGAACAAGAAAAACAGTACAGCGCAAAAGTGATGAACATCACACAAAGGAGGCAATGTTGAAGACATTAATATACAGAGAAAAAAGCTACAGACTTCAAGTACAATGCAACAACTTCAACCAAACCATACTTATATACAGAGCTGAAGTGACAACAGACCAGTACATATGCATACACACAAGTGTACACAAACTACATGTATCAAAACCTGACATCAAATGAACACACATGTATGCATATATATGCAGTGCACAGTGCAGACTCGATTGAACAGTGGACAGAGCTCAATGCAACCCAGACTAATATCTCACATCAGGTCAAAAATGACACAGGCATGAACACACACGTTGAACAGCAATGAGAAGTCGAGACAAGTCAATACTAACATGAAGTGCAACAATCTCAAGTCAGCAAATTCAAACCAGAGAATGTAACAACAGTCAACATAAATTCAAAGTACCAAGGAATCAAAACCGTGGTGGCCAAGGAGTCGAACAAGTCAAAATCGAAGCCGTGATATTCAAGCAATGCAAATTATATGAATTGAAAATGTCAGAAAACATCATCAACATCCAAGCAAAATCAAACGGTTGAGCCAAAAAGTAACAGATGAATTCAAAAATATATTCGAACGATAATCAAGGGAATTCAACCCTATATAACCCATATCATCATCGGCATGGAAAAATTCATTCGAGTTCAAGCAAAACAGAGAGCAAAAAATCAATAAACACGAATCAAAGGCGAGAATAACCAATAATCAATAAAAGGCATTCACATACCAATTCACGCATCATTCAATCTCGACAATTTGAAGCAGCCGAAGCTAAGCAACGAACAAAGATTGAAGAAGCATCAAATTGAATTGAGGTTCGACAGTAAGATCGATGAATGACCAAGCGGCGGCTTCAAAATCACAAATCCCTAATTTTTCTTTAAAGAGGAACGAACGAGCAAGAAGAACGCAGCCATATTTTCAACGCAAATACAAGGCCGAAGAAATAAAAGGATAAGGGGGATCAGTGTTTTTTACTTCAATATTTTTGGGCCGACTCTTTTATTTGCTTTTGGCTTTTAGTTTTTAAATTAGGGTTTATTGTTTTAGTTATTTTTATTTTGTATTTTACTTTTAAAATTTTGTAAATTCTAGTTGTGTGACTAGGGGATGAACTACGGTGGTGTAGTTCGAGAATTCGCAACTCAATGGCTGAGTTGTGGTAGGGTTTTGAGCGTAGAGTCGGGTTAGTCGATAGTGGGTGTTGTGAGTATACGTGTGCAAGCGTCTGACTACTTAATTTCTAGTAGAAACCTTGGGGGCAACACATAGGTAGGGTTTTGCCGAAGTTGGGTAAATCTGTGTTGTTCTATTTCTGCTTTTAATATTCTGCTATTATCTGTGCTGATATTATTCTGCTATATCTATGCTACAATTATTTTATATATTTCTGCATTAAATTTTTATAATTATTAGTATCACCCTATTCACCCCCCCTCTAGGGTGAAATCGATCCTACAAGAATATGAGAGAAGTGGGCCCAAATAGGTATAGATTAAACCTAATGTCTTGCACTATCAATGGACTTATTCTAAGAAGTAATAATTAGCAGTTTACCCTTAATGAAAGTTGGCTCGGCCTCAAGCACACATTGTCTTTCCTCTTTTTTAGAAAACTTAAAGGAAAACATAGAGCTATCAAACTGAACCTGGGGATCACCCAAAAGTTTCCATCGGTTCTTACAATGAGCCCGAACAATATGGTATAGCGGATTCGAGTCAAGGAAGAACCCAACAAGGTAGTCAGCCTAATAGTCTTCGCCGGCCTGAATGACCTCAATAGGAGGAATCATGACCCCGTCAACCTCCTCAGAAACAAAAGAACAAGGAACATACTCTCCAGCGTTGTGCGACAACGATTTAAATAACGAAGTCCATTTTGGAACTACAGGGGACTTAACAGAGGAACAAGGAGGGGGAGGAGCCAGTTCAGAGGGCTCTACAGGATTGGGCACGGGAAGTGCCAGATCTGGACTAGCAGGAATACAGATATTCAAGTCGACATTATCACGAACAGGTAGAGTGCATAACAATGTTGGGTCACGAACATACCAGACTCAACCTGATTTCATCCAACCACCTCCTCGTCCATTCCAACAGAGGAAATGAACCCATCATTCATGCAACAAACATTTTCATTGTCACAAGGTAATCCAACCACAGTTTCAGACCAACTGGGTACGATAGTAGCAGAAGCAAGAAAGGAAGATAAAACGTTCTCACCAGGGACAGAGCAACCCAAACCAACGGACCTATCTCCGACATCTACGTCAGTCAGCAAAGAAGAAAAAGGATTATCCAATGGAAGCGAAGCTGACTCATGCGATTGAACAATTAAAGCGGCAGCAGAAGACGAATCAGGCTCTCCAAGGGAAGACCCTCAAACACAAGAATTGGCGAAAGGTCGGCCAGAGTGAGTCAGAGAGGCACGACGATCCAGATCTGAAGCTAGGGCGATAGCCAAAACCGACTGCTCAGGCAACGACATCTTTTTCTTCGGTATGAGAAGACGAGGTAGGGCGATGGCGAGATGAGATGGACAGAAGTAGGGAGGTGGAGGTGATACGGAGGGGCGGATCAGATAGAACGCGAATGAAGAGGAGGAGCGGCCATTTTCATTACTTACAACACTAAAAATATGATATTGTGAGAAATTAAAATTTATGATTTATTAATGAGAAAAATAATTAGAATATGATTTAATAATGTTGTTTGAATGTTATTGACAACTATTTTAATGTTATTTCAATCAATTGAAATAATTGTAAAGTTAATTTGGTTATAATTGTAAATAAGGAATAAATTAAATGTTGGATTTAATGTTGAAATTTTATGTTATTAATTGAAATAGGTTTATTATAGAATATGAAATAAATTAATTAGTATGTAAATTTATTAGCTTTGTTTATAAACAATAGACTTGGAAATGTGTTTGAATTACTAATGTGTAATAATTGCTTTAATTATTATTTTATTATTTAATCTGTTTGAAATTAATTTGGAAATCAATGAAACTAATGTAATTAAATATTGCAGTTAATATGAGTTAAGATGATAACTGTAGAATATGAATGTAATAAAATGTAAACTAGTGTTAAATGAATTCATATGGTATTGGATGATTGAATAATAGGAACTTAAATCAAAACAAAAGAAATTTGTTGGAATTTAAATTATAATATGAATTTATTGCAGCTGTAATTTAATGCTGAAATTTATGTAATGTTTAAATCTTGAAATTTACATGGAATATTTAATTTTAAAAGATTAATAATTACTATGTAATCAAGAATGATAAATTTGTTAACTTTTAAATTTGAATTTGAAAGTGATTAAATCAATTTAATAATAATTTATTTCATTGACATGTAAAAATAGCCATGTTAGCCACTATCTCGGATTTCGATGAAACCAGTTTCATCGGATCCATAACAGTGAATTATTATAGAATTTCAAGTTTCGTAGCGATCGGACTTACCGTTTGATCGTGTAGGCTCGAAACGCGTAGAAATCAATTATTGGAATTTAAATGAATATAATCTAATTTTAAAAGTTAACTTCTGTATACAATGGAATTAGGGTTTGAAACCAGTTCCATTGAGTTTAAAAATATCGAAAACCTATATTTTGATACATGGGAAGACCTATTTTCGTTTCGGGGACGAAACGGGCTTTTAAGGTCGTGGTTATCGTTTCGACCCAATTCGATCTGTCCATTCGTTCTTATCCATCTGTCTATATAAATAGATTTTTTTCTCTAACCCTAGCAGCCTTTCGTTTTATTTCTATACGTACCTCTATTTCTCTTATGTTCCTCCTTCTCAAATGTCAGAACATCAAAACCCTAATTTCAATTTTCAAATCAAACTCCAAAATTTAAACTCCTCAAAACCTATCGAATTTTATATCGTTGGAAAGCTCTCGATGAGCGCAACCTGCATCTGCAGTTTGTTTTTGCAATTGAATCTCGGTTTGGCCATAATTTGGTGATCTTTCTTAGTCGTCTGTTGCTATGGTTTTGGATTTAACAACGGATCGTCGACCGATCGACGATCGGGGGGTTGCGTCTGGAAGAGGAGGACAAGCAGGTCTCAGATCTGGTCTTCATTCGTCGCGGAGGCATCGTATTTCACCAGGAAAAATTGATATATGGTGGCGGCGGTGGAGCTCAGGGAAGGGGCCGGGTGGTTGCATGAGTTGGCCAGTGGGGTGGCCTGAGGTGCGTAGTCTGATGGTGGAAGTGGATCGGGGTGCAGGCGCGTGGTTTGGCGGCGTTTATTGGTCAAATGTAGTGACGCGTGTAGGGTTCGTTCTCTAGACGATGTAGGGTTTTCCAGGTGATGTGTTATTCTCGAAATTTCCCATATGTTTATTTTTAATTTAAATTTTAAAACTTCTAACGTTCGTAGCTTTTTTATGCGAGCTCGGATTTGGACGCAGTTTCCTCTAGGATCGTATCGAAATTTCGGACGATATGGAACTAGTTTGGTCGAATTTGGAGACTGTTCAAATTTTAGGCTTTATTTGGATTTTAAAATCGACTAAAAATCAAAGGTGAGTGATTAAGTTAGTTGAATTAAGTTTATGATGTGATAAGAAATTTATTGATTGCTGTTTTGTAATTTAAATTGGCATTTAAAATTAATTTGAATTTATATTGAATTAATTTGCCATTTAAATTAATATTGAATTTAAATTGTTAGTTAAATACCAGATATTGATAACCAGTGAATAGTTCTGATTTATTGACTGATTTGGATGTTGATTGAGATGAATGTTTATTTATTGACATTTTGGATGATTGGATGTTATGTTTATTATATGTGTTGTTATCACACTACAATTTCTCTTAGTTGTGTTAGGAAAATCACCATGGGTTGAAATGATACATACCCGAACGATCTTCTAGATTAGGAAAAAATCTTTATGGGTTGAAATGATACATACCCAAGCGATTTTATTGATTTGGAAATTATTAATTCGGGATATGGATTGAAATGATATATACCCAGAAATTTAACTATTTTGGGTTGAAATGATACATACCCAATCACTTGACTATAGGGTAGAAAATTATATACGGACACCGTTGGTCGAAATAAATTATTTTGTAAATGGTAAAGTATGTTTGATTTATAAATTTGATTTTCAAATTTAATTTAATGATTTCATTTTAAAAAAATATTTCGAAAATAATTCATTTTAAATGTTTTAAAGCTTCAAATTATAAGTTAATATATGGTTTTAAAGGTAAATTTAAGATTTTAACTTATAATTTTATTTATTTTTAAATATATATTTTAAATAGTTTAAAATTTAATTTAATAAAATATTTAATATATTTTTAATATATATATTTTAAATTTAATTTAGTATAATAAATATAATTTTGATTTAAGATAATAAATATTGACTTTTATAACAACTTTAATAGATAAAAAAAAATTTTTGTAAAGATTTTAGAATTTTGTAAAAGGTTTTGTAAGGAATTTATAAAAATTTGTAAGAGATTTTATAATGAATTTTATACAAAGGATTTTATAAAAGATTTTATAAAGGATTTTATAATGGTTTTATAAAGGAGTTTATAAAGGTTTTAAAGGATTTTATAAAGGGTTTTATAAAAGAACTTGTATAAAGGGATTTGAAAGTGTTTAAAGGAATTTGCGTAGAAGTTTATGAAAAGGAGAAGAGTTGTAAACTGTTTTGGAATTTATAAATAGCTTTATAAATGGTTTTAAAGCATATAAATAGTTTATAAATGGTTTAAGAAGATTTATAAATTATTTTCAAAATTGATTGAAAGAAATCTTCCCCGGTATTTATGAATATATTTATACTTTTGGAATAAGTATATGGATATCTTGATGTGAAGGTATAAACTATTTCTGGATTTATTATTAAAATGTTTTAAATGACCACGGTGTAAAAAAATATAACGATTGGTTGTTAAGGAGACCGAGGTCGGATATTGTCATACTCTCTACCAATTCCGAAACCACTTTAACAACTGTGTACATGGTGGAGAATCCAGAACGAAGTAGGATGGTTTGGCAAACGCTACTGATATGAGGTAAGAACGCAGCCCTGACCTTCAGGTCAGCTTGATATGACTAAAATCAGGAACCATAACCAGGCCAAGTGAGGTTGCTCCTACTATCGGACACGCTTCTTCGATACCATATCTGTTACTTTGTGATTGATTGGTGGCCACACTCGATTTGATTATGGGAGTGTTGTTCGAGGTGGGAGGTAGCTGCGGCTATGCGTTATGTGACGCCCCACCTCTATACTCACGCTAGCCAAGGACACTACGGAGTAATGCCATCAACTAGCGCGAAGAATAAGGCTGTTGAGGATCGACCATCCGTGTAATTGCTTTGTGCGAGTACCGATATGTCAGATAATATAACATGCATTTCATTTCAAGAGGGAATTCGACATACCGATACAAACTCAAAGCTACCACACAGTGGCTAAGTGGACCTCAGAAACAAATATTGAAATAAGCATAATCATAAATCAGTCACATATGTTCATATCTCAAAGGCGGAAATAGATATGAATATAACACATAAAAGTGTACATCAGAGTAGTGGTCAAACAAGATCCACAATATCACAAAAGAATAGATACAAGAGCTAGACAAAAGAATACGTATACATCATGGAGTCTCTATCTCAAATGTATAACAACAAAAACTACCAATCTAATGTAGTTAGACAAAAGTCAGAAAATGACCCCAAATAAGGAGTCAAGCAGAAGCACCTATAACATCTCGGTCTGACCCGAGTATTATTTAATAAGAAAATAATAAACGGATCAGTCTTACTATAATTATGATTTATAAAATGAGATAAGAGTAGAGATATAACTAAAACGTATGATAACAATAATGTCAAACTGTGGCAAGTATGCTTTAAACAAAAAAAAATCATACAATATCTCAAAAATCTCAAAGCACCAAAAAGAATGTCATATTCTTTATTTTTATTCACCAAACCACAAATATTGACAAACATATTGATGCCAATCGCAAAATTTGGTGAAACACAAATTCTAGAAATCATCAATTAGAAATCCAGAAATCACAAAGGGAGAGGCCTATCACAAACGGGAGCATGAAAACTCACCAACACGTGTATCACAAACGGAACGCTATTCCATGGTCGCTAACCATCAATTTTGAGCCGAAGCTCCACAAACGGCCCGAAGACCATGGGTCCCTACCCCTCCAAATTGAATCGAAGTTCCACAAACGAGGATTGTAATCCCCAAACAAACAAATAGACATCGCACATCGCTAGTCTAAATCACAAAATGATCATCATCGATCAATAAAAGTGTCGATTACACTAAGCTGGTAAATATATGAGTTTAGCTTCATGTCCCATAACCACTAGCTTAACTTAAATATTTATGAACAAATTGTAGATTCCAACTCGAAAACTTTCACAAGAGTTCAATCGAACAAGTCCAAGAATTAACCGGCAAAGTAAACGCAAGCGTTTCATACCACTTGTTTTGCTAAGCCGTTTAATTAGATTTATCATACGAATGAGGTAAAGGTTTGTATATACTAATAGATTAGAAAACGGTTTTATAAACTAGCTTTGTATTAAAAATAGAGTTGAAATCATCTTTGTAAAAGAGTTTGAATATTTACTACTAGTATAAAAACCTTTGTATTTTAAAGTGACAAAGCATAGAAATGATTGTAGAAACAATCAATCACCAAAATCCACATACGAAGAAGTGAATCAAATCCAAAGAAATCGATACCGAATCCATCAAAATGGATATTCTCAAAAATCCCGAAGAAGAAGTCATCAAAGTCAATAATAAATGATAACAATAAATCAGATAACCACGAATCGATAAAAATTGGAACCTCAAGCAAAATAGACAAAAACAAGCAGGTCAGTCGACTGACTGCAGGGTCCAGTTGACTGATCCATAAACCCGAAAGTTTCAGTTCCTGTAGTCAGTCGACTGACTGTAGAGGCTAGTCGACTGACTGCAGAAAATAGAGACTTCCAGTTTCTGTAGACAGTCCCAGAAATCTCGGTTTCTACAGCCAGTCGACTGACTACAGAGGCCAGTCGACTGACTGGCACTGGGACTATTTTTCAGCCTATCCAAATGAAGAGCAAACTCTTCCAATTTGCGATCGGACGAGCAATGGGCGCTAGGGGTTTATGCCAATCGACAACCCAGCCCTATTGGCTCTTCAATACACCTCCAAAAACATGTTCATACATCAAAGCTAGGATTTTTAAAGTTTTGACTTCAAAACACCAAAAATAGAAATGTTCACCAAATCAATTCAAATCAAAAGCAAATGAACATGAATAGATGTTAGGAATTCATACCTAACAACAATGATAGAAATAGACAAAGACGTGAGTTCAAAAACTCACCTTTAAACCCAAAAACGATGAAGGAGAAGCTTGAAAGCAAAGGAAGATCAACTACTCTTCCACTTCAACTCTAGAAGCTTGAATCTAAGCTCAAAAGAAGAACATTTCTTAAGTTAGGTTTAGGAAATTTCTGAAATTAAAGAGAGAATGAGTTGGCGAAGATGAAGAGGATGCTTACCTAAGCTTCTCTTTGATTTTGGAGCTAACACTTGGATTTGTAAAAGAAACTAGGGCTTAGGAATTTCTAATTTCCCATTCCTCTCCCCATTTTTACTTAAGCTTGAATGTATTAGGAAATGAGGATGAATGAAGAGGGGAGGGGCTGAGTTAGGGTATTAAGATGGGTTAGTGGGCTGAAACCCAAACCCAAAGTAAAAAAGTCATAATTCTTACTCAACTCCAAACATATCGATGTTTATACTCAAAAAAGTTGTAAACGCCATTTTGGACTCAATGGAGGTGGTTTCAAGTCCCAATTTGATTGTTTACAAAAAGTAGCTTTTCAGACTTCAATCCGATTAACGATTCTATATTTAAATAAAACATTTAAATATTCAATCGTAAAATATGCGGGTTGTTGCAGACTCCCCTCCTTAAAGAAATTGCGTCCTCGCAATCTTTAAGAAATAAATAAGAAGTAACAACAATAAAAGCATATTGACACAAAAAGAAGAAATTTGAAATAAAAAGTTCACCTTAAGGAACACGAGAGAGCAAGTCCGGATGTGTTCGCTCGATGAATTCTCTGGATTCCCAAGAGCAATCCTTAGGATTTGAGGACCATTGAACTTTCACAAGAGGAACATCTTTATTTCGAAGGCGTTTAACCTCCGAAGCAATGATACGAATAGGACGTTGTTCATAAGTCAAATTAGGTGAAACTTCAATTTCTTCAGTAACACCAGGCTCAAGAACAGAATCGGAATCTTGAAGGCATTTCCGTAGTTGAGAGACGTGGAATACGTCATGAATAGCAGAAAATTGAGCCGGTAACAAAAGGTGATAAGCCACGGAACCAATGCGTTCGGTGATGGGAAATGGGCCAATATATCGAGGTGCTAATTTTCCCGATCGACTGAAACGCACAACACCCTTCATAGGTGAAACACGAATAAACACAAAATCTCCCACATAAAATTCTAATTTCCTTCTTCGATTATCGGCATAGGATTTTTGTCTACTTTGAGCTTCTTTCATCCTATGATGAATAAGGTCAATCTTTTCTGTGGCCTCCCGAATAAAATCTGGACCTAAAACCAGCTTCTCACCGGCTTCAAGCCAACACGAAGGAGATCGGCATGGCCTTCTGTATAGTGCCTCGAAAGGTGCCATACCAATAATAGATTGGAAGCTATTATTATAGGAAAATTCAACAAGAGAAATATGATCTTCCCAACTTCCACCAAAATCTAGAACACATGCACGAAGAAGATCTTCAAGAGTTTGATTCACACGCTCGGTTTATCCATCGGATCGAGGATGATAATCGGTGCCAAAATTAAGCTTTGTTCCCAAAGCTTTTTGAATTCCTTTCCAGAATCCACTAGTAAACAATGGATCACGATCGCTAACAATAGAAGTAGGAAGTCCATGCAATTTAACAATTTCCTTGACAAAAAGTTTAGCCAAAATAGGTATGGTCCGATTGGACCGAACAGGAATAAAATTGGCGGACTTTGTAAGTCTATCAACTATCTATCATGATCCGAACGAGAATGGGGAAGACCGTCAATAAAGTCCATGGAAATTTGATCCCACTTCCATATTGGAATTTCCAAAGGTTGCAATAACCCACAGGGCCTTTGATGCTCGGCCTTTACAAGTTGGCAAGTCATGCAACGCTTAACAAAATTAGCAATATCAGATTTCATTCCATCCCAATAATAAAGTCGCTTCATATCCGCGTACATTTTACTACTACCGGGATGAATGGTTAATTTAGAACGATGAGAATCTTCCAAAATGTCTTTACGAAGATCAATAATATTTGGCACCATAAGTCTACCATGTGCAGTCAATTCCCCGATATTGCCCCGATATATCCCTGATATATCTCGTAGCGGACTTTTGGGGCAATGATATTCCTATAAAGCGGCCCAATATAGCGGATCTGCTATTATCCCCGATATTGCGGCAATAATCCGCTATATTCTCAATTTTGTTGCCCCGCTATATCCTCTTTTCTATAAATAAGCATTATGCTTCATGTCTTGCTTTTCAGTTTTATGGTAACTTCAAAGTTGATGTAACAATGACATACACGGTTGGTTATTATAACTAGTTCTAACTTTTTATGTGTCAACTTTGTTTATCTTTACTTTATTATAACTTGTTTTGCTTGGTGGGAAATAACAAGTAATACTTATTCCTCTTTTTAATATAGAATTTTCATCATTCCTCTTTTTAAAGTCGTCTACTATATCCTGCTATATCCCTGATATATCTCCGCTACAACTTTTCGCACCTCAAACGCTATGGAGCGGCAGGGCGCTTTAACTGCATAGAGTCTACCAAATTTTCGAATACCACCACGAGCATCAATATCAAAGTCTTTCAAAATTTCAATGTCAATTTTATCCCTACAACTTTGGCTAAGAAGAACCAATTCGGGATCATACTTTTGAGCTTCAAGAATGCAGTCTAAAAGAGAAGGATGAGCCTCAAGGCTACATAAAACAAGAGATGAACACGAATTGGATTCACGATCTCGAATCTCACAAGTGGATAAAGCCGCGAGATCATTCCATTGGGATATCATCGTGGAAACAACCGCTTGTTGCTTACGACTAAGGGCATAAGCAACACGATTTCCTTTTCCGGGAGTACAAATAATATCAAGATCATAAGATGCAAGAAACTCGAGCCAACGTTGTTGACGCAAGTTAAGTTCCTTTTGAGAAAATAAATACTTCAAAGATTTATGATCGGTGTAGAGAACAAATTTCTCTCCCAAAAGATAATGACGCCAAATTCTAAGCGCAAAAACAATAGCCGCGAGCTCTAAATCATGAGTGGCATATCTAGTCTCGGCAGGCTTTAATTGCCTAGAAGCATAAGCAGTAACATGTTCCCTTTGCATGAGAACGACACCCAAACCAACAGGACTAGCATCGGTGTAAACAATAAAATCTTGGTTCCCTTCGGGAATCATAAGAATAGGAGCCACAGAAAGGAGTTCTTTTAGTTTCTGAAAAGCAGCTTCACATTTGTTAGACCAAATGTATTTAACTCCCTTCTTCGTCAAATTAGTAAGAGGTATGAAAATTTTAGAAAAGTCTTTTATGAACCGACGGTAATAGCCCGCCAATCCGAGAAAGGTACGAATTTCCGTTATACTCTCCGGCCTCTTCCAATTTTGAATCGCTTCAATCTTTGAAGGATCCACGGAAATTCCAGATTCAGGAATAATATTCCCCAAAAATTTCACACGAGATTGCCAAAAGTGGCATTTAGAAAATTTTGCTTTCAATTGGTTGCTCCTAAGAGTTTCCAACACAATCCGAAGATGATTTTCATGCTCTTCCTCGGTTTTAGAATAAATAAGAATATCATCTATAAAGATAAGAACAAATCGATCGAGGAAATCTTTGAAAACTCAATTCATAAGGTCGACGAAATAAGCTGGAGCATTCGTCAAACCAAATGGCATAACAAGCCATTCATAAGATCCATAACGAGTACGGAACGATCTCAAAAGAATGTTATCCTCCGCAATACGGAGATGATGAAAACTAGTTGCTAAGTCTAACTGTGAAAAGACTCTAGCACCACTAAGTTGATCGAATAAATCATCAATCCAAGGTAAGGGATATTTATTCTTGATGGTGAGATCATTAAGCTTATGGTAGTCGACGCAAAGCCTAAGTGTACCATCAGATTTCTTCACAAAAATAGCTGAAGCTCCCCATGGAGAGGAACTAGATTGAATAAATTTCTTCGCTTCCAATTCGGATAATTGTTTACGCATCTCCTCATTTTCCTTATTGGACATACGATAAGGAGGACGAGTAATAGGTTGAGCTCCAGGGATTAGATTAATTCTGAACTCAATTGCTCGCTTAGGTGGTAATCCTAAAACGGGCTCAAATATGTCGGGAAATTCATGAACAATGTGAATGAGAGAAATGACATCTTCCTCATCATCATTATCGTCATCATGAGGATTTAGAGAATACAAGGATGGTTTCGAATTGGAATCTGAATCTTTCAGAACAAGAGAAATCTTCTTAACAGATTGAGAATGTCGAAGATATATAGTCCGTTCAGGACATAGAATATGGGCTTCATAACAGTTAAGCCAATCCATTCCCAAAATCATTCTGAAACCAAGGTAACGCATAACATGCAAATCGGCTCGGAAAGCATAATCACATAAAATAATTTTGATATCTTTACAAAGTAAACTGAATGTTGCGGATCAACCAACCGAATTCACAATTCTCAATGAAGTCATCAAGCCAATAACATTCAAAGACAAAGCATCAACAAGTTCTTTTGATATAAAAGAGTGAGATGCACTTGTATCAAAAAGAACTCGAATAGGAAGATCACGAAATATAATAATTCCATCAAGGATAGAATGTGAAATACCTTGACCACGAGAAGTGTTAGTAGGGGCTTGTATAACATTTAGCTTACCCTCATTCTTGCTTTGAAGTTTGGGAGACAAGGATATAGTATGATCCGAACTCTTGCAATAGCGGCAAGAAAGAGACCTCGGGCACTTGTTTGCACAATGGTCCTTAGAACCACAATTATAACATTTTCCACGATGAGAGTTAGGAGTATTTGCTACCGAAGTTGTTTGCTTCCCCTTTTTGTTGGGATTAGGCCTGAATTTGAAAGGTCTCTTCTTATTGATGTTGTGTTTGACTTCAACATCACTTTCTTTATCGGCCTCTTCGAGTCGAAGAGCGATATCAACTAGCTGATCGAAAGAAACTTCTAATTTCAGAAGTAATGGCTTTTTGAGGTTCTTATTCAACCCATAAACAAATCTCTGATTCACCTTGAACAAGGTCAATGAAACGTCGAGCAAAGGATACTTTTTCAGCTTTCGGCATGAATTTCAACTCGAACCTTTCCCGGAATTGCTCCCAAGTAAGGTCCGCTTCAATAATTTCAAAGATCAGAAGCTCTGTAACAATCCGCATATCTATCGATTTTATATTTAAATATTTTATTTAAATATTTTATCATTAGTCGGATGTTAGTCCAAAAAGCTACTTTTTGCATACGGTCAAATTAGGACTCGAGACCACTTCCATTGAGTTCAAAATGACGTTTGCGATCTTTTTGAGTGTAAACTTCGATATGTTTGGAGATAGTGAAATTTCGTCACTTTTTCCCACCTTTGACTTTGGTTTGGACTGCACCTTCTTAATTCCCAACCCTCTTCCTCACTTTATCAAACCCTTCAAGCTTTGTCTAAAATGGTGGTGGGAAAGAGAAATTAAAACTCCAAACTCAAATTCTATTTCAAATCCGAGATTCAGCTCCAAATTCACGTGAAGAACATTGATTCAAGCTTGTTGGTGTTCTTGCTTTGCTCTCAAGTCTCATCTTCATCAATTTCATGGAAGAGGTGAGATTTTTGATCTCACATCTTGCCTATAATTGTCATTGGACTGTTGGGAATGATTCCCTATCACTTTTGCATCAACATTTGCATTTGGTTTGGATTGGATTGGCGAAAAACCCAAATTTCTAGTGTTTTTGGTGAAAAACTGCTGTTAGGTCGTTCTGCCCTTCATAGGTCGTTCTGCATCATTAGCTCGCGTGCATGGAAAAGTCACGGCCATCATATTCGCGTTCCTGGCTTTAGGTCGTAGGTCGTGTGGTGTTAAGTCGTAAGTCGCTCACGAGTTAAGCTATAGGTCCTTTGGCCTCTATGCAGTTAGGTCGCTCGCGTGTCATGCCTTAAGTCGTAAGTCGCTCGACTTTGTTAAGTCGTAGGTCGCTCGACTTTGTTAAGACGTAGGTCGCTCGACTTTGTCAAGTCCTTAGGTTGCCACTTTTAAGTCGCAAGTCCTTAGGTCGCCACTTTTAAGTCGCAAGTCCTTCGGTCGCCACTTTTAAGTCGCGAGTCCTTAGGTCGCCACTTTTAAGTCGCGAGTCCTTCGGTCGCCACTTTTAAGTCGCGAGTCCTTAGGTCGCCACTTTTAGGTCGCGAGTCCTTAGGTCGCCACTTTTAGGTCGCGAACAACCTTATGTCGCGAACCTCTTTAGGTCGTATGACCCTAATTTTCTTAGGTCGCTGGACCTTTTTAACTCGTTAGGTCGTAGACTCTTAAACCGTTAGGTCGCCTGGCCTGTGCTATTTGCTTAGGTCGTTAGGTCGTATGGCCATCTCCCTTAGGTTGTATGACCTCGATTTTGATAGGTCGCTCGGCCTTACCTTCCACTGTTAGCTCGCGTACCTTCTTAGGTCGCGCACCCACTTAGGTTGTTAGACCACATTTTTGCCTTAGGTCGTAGCCCACTTGGCTTCACTTAGGTACACCTCTGCGTAGGCGATCTTATCTGAAAAGCATTCAACAGAACTTCCACTTTGATGCATTTTGAGCTGATTTCCTTGGATTTTGTTCACGTCTTCGAATGTGAATTTTTGTGATAGATTGTTTCAACAATCGCTTTATGACTTGTTACTTTAAAGATATATGAAGGTTTCAATACTAGTAGTAAATATTAAAACTCTTTCATCAAAGCGATTTCAACACTATTTTAAATATCAAAAGTTCGTTTTCTCAAACTGATTTTCAATCTACTAGTATATACAAGCCTTTACTTCACTCGAATGAGAAATCGACTTAAACGACTTAGTAAAACGAGTGGTATGAAACGCTTGCGTTCACTTCGTCGGTTAGCTCTTGGACTTGTTCGATTGAACCCTTTTTGTGACAATTTCCTAGTGAAGATTTACAGTTTGTTCGTAAATATTTAAGTTAAGCTAGTGGTTATGGGACATGATGCTAAACTCATATATTTACTGGCTTAGTGTAATTGACACTTCCTGATGATCATGACGATCATTTTTGTGATTTAGACTAGCGATTGAGCGATGTCTCTTTGTCTGCGTGGGAGACTATACCCCGTTTGTGTGATGTTTCGCCATCACATATATAGGGTAGCACCCTACGGTCTTCGGGCCATTCCTGTGTGAAAATTCAATGGATAGCTTCCATGAGATAGCTTCTCGTCATGTGTTTTACGCGTAGGTGAGTTTTCATGCTCCCATTCATGTGTTAGGCCTCCCCCTTTTTATGTGTTTTCTGGATTTCTTGTGATGATTTCTGGAATTTATGCTTCACCAATTTTCATGATTTTCATTGATATGATATTAGTTTTTGTGCATTGGTGAATTTATGTGTTATTGACTTGTTATGAATACAAGTTTAGGGTATGATACCCTACTTTATCTTTGAGAAGATTCTTATGATATTGATTGATCTTTTGTTGATTATCATTTACATACTTA
Source organism: Allium fistulosum (assembly GCA_030737815.1). Taxonomy (NCBI): domain Eukaryota; kingdom Viridiplantae; phylum Streptophyta; class Magnoliopsida; order Asparagales; family Amaryllidaceae; genus Allium; species Allium fistulosum. Next base: position 99,216,294 of record CM060905.1, read on the forward strand.
TAGTAGTATGCCGTTATGGTTGTTACATGTTCATGCCATATTATTTATCCTATAACTTATCATCTGATATTTATAGCTAGACTGATCCGTTTATTATTTTCTTATAAATAATACTCGGGTCAGACCGAGATGTTACAGGTGCTTCTGCTTGACTTCCCTTCAGGATTATTCTGACTTTTGGCTAACTACTTAGATTAGTAGCTTTTGGATGTACACATTTGAGATATAGACTCTATGTAGTGTACTTATTCTTTTGTATAGCACGTGATGCTATTCTTTTGTATTATCGTGGATCTTTCTGACCACTACTCAGATGTACACTTTCATGTGTTATATATATTTATTCATATCTTCTTCCGCCTTTGTGATATGGATGTCTATGACTGATTTATGTTATGATTACTTCTATTTTTGTTTCCGAAGATTATATATAGCCACCGTGTAATAGCTTTGTGTTTGTATCGGTATGTCGGATTTCCTCCTTAAAAGATATGTATTCTATTCTATCTGACATATCGATGCTCGCACAAAGAAGTTACATGGATGGTCGCTCCTCCACAGCCTTATTCTCCGTGCTAATTGACAGCACTACATCGTAGTGTTCTTGGTTAGCGAGGGTATAGAGGTGGGGCGTCACAAGCTCATACCAGTCTAATGCTCTTTCTTGGAGCATACTAGAAGCCACTTGGACTCGATGAAGATCAATAAGATTCATGCGAGAAAAGATGCGGTCGCATGTTCTAAGCCAAGCTTGGACTTCTATAACGCTCTCGGAACCTTTGAAACGCTTTCCACTCAAGTTGGTGTAATCACTGCATAAACGTGCAAACCCAGATTTAAGGTGAGTAGGCTCAGGAATAGGTCCGGCAGATTGAGCATTCTTTACAAGATCTAAGAGCTGCTGAGCAGACATAAATACTCCTTCCTGAGGAGTAGCACTTGATTGACCGAAGCTGGGATGGCCTGGTCTAACCATTTCTCTTCTTTAAGAAAGAAAGAAAAGAAGAAAAAGGTTATTCACAAAATGAATATCAAACAAACTTGATTGATAAAACAAGGCATCATAAAAAGAAATAGGATAGAACGGTACGAAGACTCGAATTAAATCCTATGGCACGATTCCTAAGAAAGACTTAGGACAATGATCATTGCTAGATTATTCTACATTGTTCCGAAGTTTGGCTCTGATACCAAGCTGTGACGCCCCACCTCTATACTCACGCTAGCCAAAGACACTACGAGTAATGCCGTCAACTAGCGCGAAGAATAAGGCTGTTGAGGAGCGACCATCCGTGTAATTGCTTTGTGCGAGTACCGATATGTCAGATAGTATAATATGCATTTCATTTCAAGAGGGAATCCGCCATATCGATACAAACTCAAAGCTACCACACAGTGTCTAAGTGGACCTCGGAAACAAATATATAAATAAGCATAATCATAAATCAGTCACAGATGTTCATATCTCAAAGGCGGAAACATATATGAATATAACACATAAAAGTGTACATCAGAGTAGTGGTCAAACAAGATCCACAATATCACAAAAGAATAGATACAAGTGGTAGACAAAAGAATACGTATACATCATGGAGTCTCTATCTCAAATGTATAACAACAAAAACTACCAATCTAATGTAGTTAGACAAAAGTCAGAAGATGATCCCAAATAAGGAGTCAAGCAGAAGCACCTGTAACATCTCGGTTTGACCCGAGTATTATTTAATAAGAAAATAATAAACGGACCAGTCTTACTATAATTATAATTTATAAAATGAGATAAGAGTAGATATATAACTAAAACGTATGATAACAATAATGTCAAACTTTGGCAAGTATTCTTTAAACAATGACAAAATCATACAATATCTCAAAAATATCAAAGCACCAAAAAGAATGTCATATTCTTTATTTTTATTCACCAAACCACAAATATTGACAAACATATTAATGCCAATCGCAAAAGTTGGTGAAACACAAATTCTAGAAATCATCAATTAGAAATCCAGAAATCACAAAGGGGGAGGCCTATCACAAACGGGAGCATGAAAACTCACCAACACGTGTATCACAAACGGAACGCTATTCCATGGTCGCTAACCATCAATTTTGAGCCGAAGCTCCACAAACGGCCCGAAGACCACGGGTCCCTACCCCGCCAAATTGAACCGAAGTTCCACAAACAGGGATTGTAATCCCCAAACAAACAAATAGACATCGCACATCGCTAGTCTAAATCACAAAATGATCATCATCGATCAATAAAAGTGTCGATTACACTAAGCTAGTAAATATATGAGTTTAGCTTCATGTCCCATAACCACTAGCTTTACTTAAATATTTACGAACAAATTGTAGATTCCCACTCGAAAATTGTCACAAGAGTTCAATCGAACAAGTCCAAGAATTAACCGGCAAAGTAAACGCAAGCGTTTCATACCACTTGTTTTGCTAAGCCGTTTAATTAGATTTCTCATATGAATGAGGTAAAGGTTTGTATATACTAATAGATTAGAAAACGGTTTTATAAACGAGCTTTATATTAAAAATAGAGTTGAAATCATCTTTGTAAAAGAGTTTGAATATTTACTACTAGTATAGAAACCTTTGTATTTTAAAGTGACAAAGCATAGAAATGATTGTAGAAACAATCAATCACCAAAATCCACATACGAAGACGTGAATCAAATCCAAAGAAATCGATACCGAATCCATCAAAATGGATATTCTCAAAAATCCCGAAGAAGAAGTCATCAAAGTCAATAATAAATGATAACAATAAATCGGATAACCACAAATCGATAAAAATTGGAACCTCAAGCAAAATAGGCAAAAACAAGCAGGTCAGTCGATTGACTGCAGGGTCCAATCGACTGATCCAGAAACCCGAAAGTTTCAGTTCCTGTAGTCAGTCGACTGAATGCAGAGGCCAGTCGACTGACTGCAGAAAACAGAGACTTCCAGTTTCTGCAGACAGTCCTAGAAACTCTCAGTTTCTACAGCTAGTCGACTGACTGCAGAGGCCAGTCGACTAACTGGCTCTGGGACAGTTTTTCAGCCTATCCAAATGAAGAGTGTTAACTCCTCTTTGTTAGCGACTTAAGGTGCGAAGCGACTTAAGAAGATAGCGACCTAACGGCTCAAGTATTCCGTGACCTAACTACAGAAACGACCTAACGACTTAAAGGGTTAGCGACCTAGTGGCTCCAGTCCTCAGCGACCTAAAAGCTCCAGCGGCTTAAAAGATGGAACACTACTAAGCGACCTAACAGGTGGCAACCTACCGACCTAAGAGAATTTACGACTTAATGACCTAATGAGCTAAGCGACATAACAAGTTAACGACTTAGCCTAGGTCGCTACATTGATGTTTCAGCATTGTAAGGTCGGCAACTACTCCCCTAGGTCGCCCACGACCTACAACTTACTAGCCCGTTCCAAAGATGAGTGCAATCATATCCCACCATAACTTTAAAGCTGCTCGCGACCCACGACCTATGATAGGTCGCTCGTGACCTAAGAAGACGAAGACAAATTTCTACGCCGCTCCACTTACGCCGCTTCCTCCTAGGTCATTCGCGACCTATGACTTGCCAGAGTGTTCCAAATAGACAAGTGCGCTCCTGCTAAGTGTTAACCCGTGCTCCTTAGGTCGTGCGTGACCTACGACCTACCCTAGGTCGTGTGCGACCTACGACTCAGTCCAGAATCTCCCCTATAAATACAGCCCTAGCTCCAACTTAAGGAGGACTTTTGGCTCATTCTTTGAAGCGCCGATACTCTGCTGCTTCCTCTACTCATCCGACACTTCAAACACCGAAGACACTTCAACGAACTTCAAGAGAAGATCTAAGACATCTGACATGGATTCAAAGAGCTCTCTTGCATCAAAGTTCTCGCTACTTGTCTAAAGTTTGTCGTAATCAAGTTGTAATCAAGGAATTGTTGTAAAAAGTTGTAATCGAATTTGCAATAAAGAAGATAAAGTGGACGTAGGCTTAATTTCGAGCCGAACCACTATAAAACTGCTGTCTCTTTACTATTCTGCTATTTTTTGCTTATATTCTGTTCCCGTACCAACGGGTGTTGCTTTCACTTTTTCTTTACACACACCGGGGTGTTAGCGTTCAATTTTCAGCGTTAACATTTTGGTGCTTTCACTGAGAACCCAACTCAGGGATATTTTCACCATTGCTTCACAAAGACTTGTTGAAAGGATCTCCTTAAAAACCAGAAGTATGTCTGAGATCATGGCTCCTGGGAGAAAGAGTAGATCTACGAGGTCCAGAAATGCTAACGATAGGGCTGCTTCTTCTCCAGCGCCGAATCAGGAGACTCCTACTGTTGGAGTCACAAGGGCCGAACTTGATGATGTGGTTTCTGGATTATACCAACAAATGGAAACTCAAAATGCTATTATGATGGAAAGGTTGAATGCCCTGCTCGGGGCAAACCAACAACCAGAAAACGCTGAACCAACCTTTGCTGAACAAACTCATGATTCCCAAGACAAAGATATTCCTCAAAGAGCAGCTGGCTTCGCCGAAGGGGCACCTCCCCAAGCTGGAGGATCAAGGCCGCAGCCGCCTCTTCACGAACGTTTGTTCACACAAACTTCAGAAAAGGTGGCTGACGTCTGCCCGCCAAGGTCTCTGAATGACAGGAATATCTATCAGGAATGGTTCGCCAGATTATGAAAGAAAGTATGCAAAGGAATGAAGACGAAAATGACTGAGGATTTGCTCCAAGTAAGACTCTGTTTACCGAAACAATTCTAAAAGCAGAGTTTCCAAAGAAGTTTGTTCCTCCTATGATCCCAGCCTATCGGGGGATGAGCTATCCAAATCAGTTCTTGTACAAATACGACTGGCACATGACAGGTGCCAGGGCAACAGATGAGATTAAATGCAGATATTTTCCTGTCTATCTGGAAGGAGTGGCTCTACTCTGGTTTACAAAGCTACCGGTCCGATCTGTGGATCAATTCTTTGATTTGACCCGTAAATTCAAGGATCAATTCAGATTGTATACTACAAAGGCCAAGGAGATAATGTCGCTGTCCAGCCTAGAATAAGCATTCGGCGAATCTATCAAATCCTTCTTGAATCGCTTCAACCTAGTCTTAACCGAAGTGGATAATGCTGAGCCCTGAATGATTCTAACTTACTTAATGCGAGCCATTGATAAAACAAGCGAGTTCGGAAAATGGTTGAAAATGAAGGAACCAAATTCGCTAGAGAAGTTTTATAAGAAGGCTGACGAATTTATGCGTTTGGAGAATCTTCCTGCACAATCAAAGGTGGTTGTGGCTGAGATTCAGAACAACAATGTAGCTGAAGCTTCTGATAAGAAAGAATCCGGAGGTCAGAATAGGGAAAATAACAGTAGGAAAGGACAAAAAGATGTGAAGAAATCTCGTTATTTTAAGCCTTCAGACTTTACTCCTCTAACCGATACTCCATAAAACATCTTCTTCGCAACCAAAGATGCCGTTGAGTTCCCAGAACCACCTAAGATGAAGCTCGGGAAGAATTTTGTGCCTAATGGAAGATTTTGTCGATTCCACAACCAACCCGGCCATGACACCGACGAATGTCGCCATCTCAAGAACTTGATTGAAGAACTGTTGAGAGAGAACAAATTGCAGCAGTATGTTAAGAGAAACAGAGGTGATCTGGCCTCATCCACTCAAGGCCAGCAACTTCCTGCTCGTCTTCTGGTTCAGGAGAAAAGGCTACGGCGAAGGAATCTGATAGGCCAGTTATTAATGTAATCACAGAGGGTCCTCACCCAGCAGGCAGAAGTTGGGGAGAAATGGAGAGGTATGCTCATGCTCTGAGACACACCCCGAAAGAAGAAACAGTTTTTGTTTTAGAAGATACTGTGCCTTCAAAACAGCAAAGAACTTGTCACGATGACATCATATTCAGAGTTAGAGATTCTGTGGGGATTGAAGCTCCCACCATGGATCCTTTGGTAATAACCGCCGGTATCAGACCAGCTATTGTGAGAAGAGTACTTGTCGATTGCGGCGCTTCCTGCAATACCCTCTTCAGAAAGACCTTTGATCAAATGAAGATTCCGATGGCAGATGTTCAAGCTTCTTCGCAAAAAATTGTTGGGTTCACTGGAGAACCGAAACAACCCATCGGAACCGTCGACTTATTTGTGGAACTTGGTGAAGGGGAAAGAAAAGTGGTCCGCAAGCAAACTTTTGTTATCGTTGATGAATTTTCTGCTTATAACGCCTTCTTGGGAAGGCCAACTCTTGCTGCATTCAAAGCTATTCTCGCCCCGTGGTGCCTAACTATGAAATTTCCCACTGAAAACGGCGTTGGTGTTTTGAAAGTGGACCAGAATGCTGGGCGGGAGTGTTATCTCACAGAGTTGCGAGAGGCAAAGAAGAGAGAAATGGGAAAAGGTGCGGCAGCTCCGCTCCGCATCAAAGAACCCACCTTGTAGCAAGTACGGGGTGGAACCTGCACTGGTGAGCATAGTGGTGCGCGGAAGGAAATTGATCCCAGAAAAGCCAGTGTAGGGGAGAATAGAGTGGTGCCGGTAGAAGTGACGGTACCCATACCTATTGACCCGAATGACCCAAACGACCCAAACAAGGTGCTGAATGTGGGTTCACAACTTGGAATGACGGTTCAGAATATACTAATAGCATTCTTGAAAGCAAACCCGGATGTATTCGCTTGGAGTCATGCTGACATGTGTGGAATATCTCCAGAAGTTACAGTACACGCTTTAAATATTGATCCGAAGTTTACACCCGTAAAGCAGAAAAGAAGAACTCAGGGTCTTGAAAGGTCAACAGCATTGAAAGAAGAAGTAGATCGGCTCATGGAGAATGGCTTCATTAGAGAATCCACTTATTCAAATTGGGTTTCTAATCCAGTGTTGGTCAAAAAAGAAAATGGAAAGTGGAGAGTATGCATCGACTTCTCAGATTTGAACAAAGCATGTCCCAAAGACTATTTCCCATTGCCGAGAATCGATCAATTGGTGGATGGAACAGCCGGGCACGAATTGTTATCTTTTATGGATGCTTATTCAGGATACAATCAAATCATGATGCATGAACCAGATCAGGAGGACACGAGCTTCATCACCGATGTTGGTCTTTACTGCTATAAAGTCAGGCCCTTTGGGCTAAAGAACGCAGGGGCAACTTATCAGAGACTCGTCAATGCCATGTTTAAGCCTCAAATTGGCAAGACTATGGAAGTGTACGTTGATGATATGCTAGTGAAGTCAAAAAAGGCAGTAGACCACATGGGCCATCTGGAAGAAATGTTCGCGATCCTCCGAAAGTATGGAATGAAATTGAATCCTCTAAAATGTTCATTCGGAGTTGAGTCCGGAAAATTCTTAGGTTTCATTGTGAGTGCTAGGGGAATCGAAGCTAATCCTGTTTAGATCACAGCCTTAAGAGAAGTCAAACCCCCTAGAACAAAGAAGAAATTGCAAAGCCTCAACGGGAAAGTCACTGCTCTGAGTCGATTTATTTCAAAGGCCACAAATAAATGCATTCCCTTCTTTGATGCTCTAAAGAAAGGAAAGAAGAATTTCGAGTGGACTCCCGAGTGTCAAAAAGCTTTTGATGAGCTGATTCATCATATGAAAATGCCTCTAGTACTTTCTAAACCTGACAATGGTGAAGATCTATTCATATACTTAGCAGTTTCATCCCATGCTCTCAGTGCAGCTTTGGTACGAGAAGACGCAAAAGTTCAGCATCCAGTTTATTATATCAGCAAAAGGTTCACTGGGGCAGAGATGAATTATTCAAAGTTAGAAAAGCTCGCCTATTGTTTATTGATCACTTCCAGAAAGCTGAGGCCGTATTTCCAGGCTCATCCTATTAAAGTCCTCACTGATCAACCTCTAAAGCAAGTCCTATTCCGTCCTGAAACTTTGGGTCGTCTTTTGAAATGGAATATTGAACTCAGTCAGTACGATATCACCTACCATCCCCGAAAAGCGATTAATGGACAAGCTTTAGCAGACTTCATTGCAGAATTCACAGATAAAAGTGGAAGTGAGGAAGAGTTAACTGAGGACATTCCGATTCAATGGAAATTATATGTTGATGGTGCAAGAAATGATTACTGTTCAGGAGCTGGGGTTGTACTTGAAACCCCTGAAGGACGATCATTATGTTATGCATTAAGATTAGAATTTCCTTCGACAAATAACGAAGCCGAATACGAAGCTCTTATTGCTGGTCTGAGGATTGCTAAAGAGCTAAGCATCAAAGTGTTGCCGATCTTCAGTGATTCCCAACTAATTGTATGCCAAGTCAAGAAAGAGTTTCAGACTAAAGGAGGAAATCTGCCTACTTACCTGTCAAAAGCCTGTGAACTTCTTGAGGATTTTGATTACTATACAATAAACCATATCCCCCGGGAAGAAAACATGAAGGCAGATTCTCTCGCAAAATACTCAAGCTCTGGCGAAGCACAATTGTTGGGATTGGTTCCTGTAGAAGTCTTGATAGCTCCGAGTATTGATGAAATGGATATTGATTGGATCATGGCTGTATCACAAGAGCATGAATCATGGATGACTCCAATCAAGGAATATCTGCTCAACAGCTCCTTGCCAGAAAACTCAAAAGAACGTCAAAAGCTCTTGAGAAAAGCTCCAAGATACGTAATTCAAGGCAACCATCTATACAGACGCGGATTTTCGATGCCATTACTCTGATGTGTAACTAAAGAAGAGGCTAAGACAATCTTGGCTGAAGTGCATGGAGGAGAGTGTGGAGATCATTCAGGTGGTCAAACTCTTGCAAAGAAAATTCTTCGCTATGGTTATTTTTGGCTGGATATTAATCAAGATGCTGCTAGCTATTCCTGAAAGTGCAATAGATGCCAGAGATTTGCAAAAATCCCAAGAGCACCTTCCACCGTGCTAACACAGATGGTCAGTCCATGGCCATTCGCCATTTGGGGAATAGATCTTATTGGGCCTATGCCGATTGCCAGATCCGGGGTCAAATATGCCATTGTTGTTGTTGATTATTTCACTAAATGGGCTGAAGCTGAACCACTGGCTACTATTACCTCTAAAAAGATGATAAATTTTGTGACTAAAAATATCATTTGTAGGTATGGAGTGCCTCAGAAAATAATAACAGACAATGGTACTCAATTCGAAAGCGAAGAATTCCAGGAATTTTGCAGACGATTCAAAATCCGAAAAAGCTTCTCAGCAGTAGCTCATCCGCAGGCAAATGGGCAAGTGGAAGCAATGAACAAAATCATCAAATCAACCATCAAAAAGCAATTGGAGAAAGCAAAAGGTGGTTGGGTTGATAAGCTGCCACTAGCACTATGGGCATATAGGACTACCCACAAAACTGCGACTAGGCACACTCCATTCTCATTGGCATATGGATCAGAAGCAATGATTCCAGTGGAAATAGAAGTCCCCACACACAGGAGAGTTCATTTCAACCAAGCTGAAAATGAAAAGCTACAACTGGAAGCACTTGATTTGCTTGATGAAAGAAGGAAAGAGGCTGAACTCAGAGTTGCAGCCCAATAGCAAAGGATAGCCAGGCACTTCAATTCTAAAGTTCGCCAACGCAGCTTTGAAATTGGAGATTTGGTCTTGAAGAGGATCATGACATCAATGGGAGTATTTGGGCCAAACTGGGAAGGGCCGTATGTCATAGGCAAAAAACTTCTCGATGGCACTTTCAAACTCACAACTGTCGAAGGAGATTCAATCCCGAGAGCCTGGAATAGCAATCACTTGCGTCCATATTTTACTTAGAAGAAATGCTTGAATTTGTAAAATGATTATGAATGTACCATACTTGTATTGTAAGCCATTGTAAAAGCAGTGCAAAGTGATAATAAAAGCTATAAAGTGGATGTAGGCCCAATTTTTGGCCGAACCACTATAAATCTTATGTCTTTTACTATTTTTAAATTGCCTATCTCATTTCGATGTGCAAATATCTTAAATATATTGCTAAAATATCGATTTAATATTGCAGGCAATCACAAACCCAAGCGATTCCCATAAATCACTCAACAAACCAATGTCAAGCCACAAAAATTCCAGACCCAATCCCCAAAAATGGTTGGTGATTCCACCAAAGGGGCACCTTCCTAAAAAGAAGGCACCAGGCCCTTGACTATGATCGTTTGTACAACTAGACATCCGGTTAAGAGGCTTGCGTCTGCCCGTGGACTCACTCGACCACGAAATACACTTTTTTGGAAAAATCAAACAGCTTGTCAAAGAAAAGAATATAAACTTGAGAATGATAACGAGGGATCGCGCTGTGACAGTTGATGCAAAGACACGGATAAGCAAACAAAAGCAGCCAAAATGGAATCTTGTCTCTCACCCAAAATTGTCGGTGGGACCACCCAAGGGGGCACCTTCCCAAGATAGAAGGTTCCAGGCCCTTGATTACTTGATTGCGATTGTTTGTGCAAATGAACATCCAGTCAGGTAGCTTGCGTCTGCCCCGTGGACCTACTTAACAGTGGGATGCAAACTTCCTAGCAAACCAAACAAAAGACCTCTTCGTAGGCAAAAACTGCTTTGGAGGCACAAGCCCTCTTCGGAGGCACTCTAACAATGACCACTTCGTAGGCAAAAAACTGCCTCGGAGGTGCAAGCCCTCTTCAGAGGCAACTAAACAAAAGACCTCTTCGTAGGCAAAAACTGCTTCGGAGGCATAAGCCCTCTTCGGAGGCACTCAGACAATGACCTCTTCATAGGCAAAAAATTGCTTCGGAGGCGCAAGCCCTCTTCGAAGGCACTCAGACAATGACCTCTTCGTAGGCAAAAAATTGCTTCCGAGGCGCAAGCCCTCTTCAGAGGCACTCAAACAATGACCTCTTCGTAGGAAAAAAATTGGTTCGGAGGCGCAAGCCCTCTTCAGAGGCACTCAAACAATGACCTCTTCGTAGGCAAAAAACTACTTCGGAGGCGCAAGCCCTCTTCGGAGGCACGCAAACCAAGACCTCTTCGTAAGTAAAAAAAACTACTTCGAAGGCACAAACCTTTTTCGAAAACACTAAGCAAGTAAACTTCTCCAATACAAGGCATACTCTACTAAAAGCAGAATAATACTTCCCCAAAATGAAAGAATTATTCTCTAAAATAAGAGTACAAGTCTTTTCGGAATATTGCAATGAGCCATGGTATGAGGGCATATAGCTATATTAAAAACAACGCTCAAACATCATACCACGAGCTCACTGCAGTATCATATAAAGTAAATAAAGAAACTTGTGCAAAAGCAGAGAATAAATGCGTTCACACATATACTAACAAGAAATTGTACAAGTAAAAAGAACCTTTTTATTCCATACTATGAAATTTTTGTACATATGCAGGTTTCAACAAGCGGAGGCCGGTATCCGCACAATCTCCGGTCAATACATGCAAAAAGCAAAAAAAATAACCAAAACGATAAGCATGAAGTCAGTTCATCACTCCTTCTTCCCGCTACCTTTGGAGCTCTTGCCCGGCTTGATGATTAATTTCTGAAGCCGGCGTTGGCGGGTCGGGGAAGAAGGAGAAGGAGGTATGGCTGGGTCAACTTCCGCTTCCTCTCCAGTAGCAGAAGTGCTTTTCCTTCTCTTCTTCGCAATTGCGCGCTTCCCCTTCTTTTTCAAAGAAGACTCACTGCCCGGAGTAAAAAACTAAGAAAGTTTTGTGTCGTCATCATAAGTTTGCTTCGGGGTCTTTTCACCTTCTTCAAGTTCCCCAGTCTTCTGCTCTTGCGAAGCAAGTGGATCATCCAAGCCTTGAAGGGCTCCTATTTGTTTTTCCTGTGATCCCGACTGAGAAGCAGGAGTGATCTAAAGGGATGGAGGATGAACAACTGGAAGAGGAGAAGTTTGTGCAGCGCTTGGTACTTCCGCTACAGAAGAAAAGAAGTTAAAATCAGTATTCTCCGAAAAAAGAGAAGATGTTGGCTCATCAGGACTTAAGTAATAAGCGAGAAACTCATCGAGTTCAGGTGAAGCAAACAAGTAATCCGCTTGACCTAGTTCAACGTTGAAGTTACCTGGAGAAGTTGACTTTATAATGTTAATCTCATAGGCTTGTGCTTCAGCGTGTTCTTCACCTTCATCTCCGTCCTGTGCAATTAAGTTATCGGTTTTGATTTTAGCAGGAGGCGGGGAATGGGAACCGGAACCTATGACATCAACTTCAGCTGATACCGAAGTATGGACAGGGGCAGTTGGAGGTACTTCCTATCCCGAATGCTCTCCTCCCGCCGCTTCAGCTCGCGCCTTAGCAAGTTGCTATTTTCCTTTGGCAAGAGCTGCACGGGCTTCGTCATCTAAATAACATGCTACAAGGTCCGCTTCAGCATAACCGACACCTCCTAGCATGTCAATTACCGCTTCCCATACTTCGGCCAAAGTGATTTCATATGTCGGTCCCAAAAATGAGAGGCTCCCACACACCAAGACGCTATGGATGTAGAAATCAAATAGAGTAGAGCTAATTTTGGCCTTCGTCGCCTCATGCGATTGCTCAGCTGCTTCTTTACCGGCAATGGCTACTTCATTTCCGGCAACTGCCTCATCCCGCTCTTTTTCAAATTTAAGAAGTCGAGCTTTTAACATTTCAATTTCCACATCCTGGGAGTTGGTTTTTTCTCGCAACCGAGCAGCATCAGTACGATAACTCTAAACAATTTTCTCCGATGCCTCAAATCTAGCCTCAGCGTCTCGTTGACTAGCATGAGCATCCCGTACTTGCTTTTGAAGTACCTCTTCCTTTTGAGTAAAAGAGGTGGAAGAGGTAGCAAGATCTTCCTTGAGTTTCTTAACTTCAGACTCAAGTCTCGCGTTATCATCAACGATGCTCGTCATTTCTGCATCGTGTTGCTTAAGAATTTTCTTCCACTCCGAATGATCGTTTTCCATAGTCAACATGGCTTCGAGGTTCATATGATTAACTCTTTGAAGCTCGTCAACAAGTTTCTGCCAACCAGACATCCTCTCGATATCGAGTTTGACAGCATCAAGGTTTCTTAACATAGCTTGCTTATCAATCGGCACCAAGTCTAAGTCGAAACGTACTCCCTTTAAACACCAATTTGGGAATCGGCTTTGAAGTGTAGGAGGAGCATCCCTGACTTGATATTGAGGCATGTTGATAATTGTTTGAATGTCAGATTTCTTAAGAGCAGAAGAACCGGAGGGGATGTCAAGAGGGTTAGGAGCAACGGTCTGTTCAGAAATTGCATACGCGTCACTAAGCTTGGTCCGTTTGCTTCGATCGTCGACGACGTGACTCTTCCCTTTATCATCATAAGTTTTTCTTTTATGAGAGTCATCATCTCTCTGGGATGAATCATGTCGTTCATCTCCTCTCCGGTGGCGCTCCTCATAGTCCCGCCTTTCACGAGCTTTTCTAGCAGCTCTTTCCTTATCGGTTTCTTTATAGACAGGGAGATAGCGCTTGTAATCATAAGTGTTACGGCTTCCATGGCGCTGGAAATTTTCATAATATGAGCCACTTCGCCCCATCGGAGAATCTGAAAAAGAAAATGAGATAGAATTTAGAAATTTCCAGAAAGAGGAAGCTAAGTGCATATAAGTGCCGAAAAATCCTAAGTGTGTGTGACATGCAAGCTATGCGCGTCAAACTACAAACCACTCTTTGGTTGGGGAGTGATAGCAGATTGTGAAGTAGAAGTCAACTTTTGAGCTGACGAAGTTTGCTGCAAGGCAAATGTCACTTCAGCTGCTGGGGATGCGACTTTCATTGTATCATCTTTGAAAAGCTCTCGTGAAGTCACCATTAGGTCACTTAGCTCACCAAAATTGTCTTCGCCGTCATGCCGTGCGGAACTCTCCTTTTTAGCTTCTTCATCGGCTGCCTTCTCGGGGCATTGAGGAAGTTCCTCCTCTTCGATAACCAGAGAGAGTGTAAACTTGTCGGATGACCCCGCAATACCAACGGAAGTAGAGCATTTCACCAATGCAGCCTCTACGGTGGGTTCTTTAGATGCAACTTCTTCCGCATAAACTGGGGCATTTGATGTCTCTGCTTGAGAATCTGGGGCAATTAATGTTTCAGTCTCGGGGCTAGAAACTTCGTGAATCTGGGTAGATCGGGAGGAGTGTAAAAGTCTGAACTGATGCAGAAACTCGTCTTTCAGCAAAAATTTAGCACTTCGCTCTTCAGCAGCCACAACACTCAAAGTTTCAAGGGTCGGCTTGTGGCTGGGATCCCTAAGCGGAGGAGGAAGTGCTGCAAAAAGTAAAGAACGAAGTTAAGCATTTGACAATTCGAGTTTTGAGAAGTTCAGAAAATGAAGTGAGTGGAGAAAGGCAATCTTACTTACGACTCTCCAGACGGCATAGAATCCCGGGGGGCAGCGGACGAAGAAGAATTGACTTAAGAACCCGTGTGCACTATCGGGCAAGTCTAGAATCAATTTACGGTTTCTAGCACCTCTTACAAGTATAATTGAAGGGTGATCTTTGTTCTTTTCAAAGGTGCACAAATAGAAAATCTCCTCAAAACTTGGAAGACGGTCAAGCATGCTTCTTGATGCAGCCCCAAATGAAGAAGTCATAGGTCGTGTACGACCTAACAGGTTGATAGGTCGAGACCGACCTAAGAAGGAAGCCACCGAGTTAAGATTTGGTGAGAAATGGTGGGAAAATGAAGTTCTAGGTCGCAACCGACCTAACAGAGGCTTTAAGTCGTCCCAACGACTTAGTGAAGATCGGCAACGACCTAGTGGGAAGGTGTGAGTTAACGAGATGCTGGAACGACTTACCGGGTTAACTTGTATACGACCTACCGAGTTACGAAATAAGAAAACAGAGCAAATTGGTGAAGTATTAGGTCGTGAACGACCTAATGAAGCAGGAGTTAAGTCGCTAAAGTTTGAAGCGTGGGATCTTCCTCCGAGTTAATCTCTACCGTTGTCCTTTAGGTCGCTGATATGGAATGCGCATGTTTTAAGTCGCAAAGCATGGGATGCCGTTGATGTGTCTGCCAAGTTAACCTCTGCCTTTGATTTCTTTAAGTCATTGATGCCGCCTGTTTTTAAGTCGCGTGAAGCCTGGTGCGTTGATTCTGCTGCGAGATAATCTCTGCCGTTGTTTGTTAAGTCGTTAAGGTCTTATGTCGTAAGTCATTCTGTACATATGTCTTGAGTCGTATGTTTTGTAAGTCGTATGTCAACTGTTTTAAGTCGTATGCATTGTGTTGTACTGGTAATGTTGCTAAGTCGCTATGTTGTAACTGTTTGGGCTTAAGTCGTCACCGAGATAGGCTAAGTCGTAAGTCGTAAGTCGGTTCCGACTTAGGAGTTGTATTTTCTTTTCTGTTGCGAGTTGTAGCCTATAAATAGGCAAGTTGCTTCATTTGTAAAGGTTGTTGATTTTTGAATAAAATTCTCTTTTGATTGCTGTGTGCTTTCATCTAAATTGGTAGTTGAGTGTAATCTCCTATCTCCTCTTTCGGATAATCAAGTGCGCTCGATTCAACGATTGTAGAAGCCAATTCGTGGAATCTAGTGCGCTAGATCAACGCTCGAAGAATTGAAGATCTTTGAACCCGGTATCGTGCGCGATCAACGAGTTCGGGATAGCTAGAATTCGGTATCTTCGGATCAACGAATTTAGGCATTTCAGTATCTTCCAATCCACCGATTACTACTTTCAACAATCGACATTATTTTGTAATATCCGCTGCGTCAGTTTTGGTATCAGAGCTTGTTCTAGCCAATCATAGCTGGATCGAGACTTGGAGCCTATTCTTTAGAAGTTGAAGTGATTTGTCGAGCCAAAGTGAAGATTAGAGTTTGTGTTTATCACGGCCGAGAGTTAGAAGAACTTGTTCGAAGATTGATTGATCGAATTTGTATTGGAAGACGAAACTTTGTCCATCGTGTTCATCGCGATTTGCTACAAAGTGGAAGTTTTCGATCCGTTTCATTTTGGATCAAAGTCCGAAAAGTGTTTGAATTTTGAAGTGTTGAAGTGTTTGGAGAATTTCAAGTATGCCGCCAAGGAGAGCTAATCGTCACCAAAACGTAGAAGCTTTGTATCGAAGAGAAGAGGCTGATGAGATGGAGCAAAGAATTAATGAGAACTTTAGTGAAAAGCTTAACGAAGGAATTGGTCGGTTAGAGAAGCTTATGACAGAGATGAATCAAAATCGGAGAAGGGTTTCACCTGAATCTAACAATGGGGGAAGTAGAGTCTCGCCACATTCCAATCGAGACAGAAGTGTTGAAAATGATCAAGGGCGTGGGAGGAACGTGAATGATCGAGAACGAAGGAATGTCGATAGAAGGGATGAAGGTGGAAGACGTAATGGTAGTAGAGATGTGGGTGGACGAGATAGACAATGATATACATCTGATTTTGAAGAGGAGTATGATGGTGATAGTGTTCGAGGACAAGGACGAGGACAAGGAAGAGATTACTCTGAGTATGATCACAAGTGGGAGTCGGGAATGAAGACTGAAATTCCTGAATTCAAAGGTGGTATGCAAGCAGAGGAGTTTCTAGATTGGGTAGCTAATGTTGAAGAGATTTTTGACTTCAAAGAAGTTCCAGAACAGCGTAGGGTGAAGTTGGTTGCTACGAGGTTAAGGGGTAGAGCTTTGCATGGTGGCAACAAACCAAGCTTACACGTGATCGGATGGGAAAGTCAAAAGTTGAATCTTGGGAAAAGATGAAGAAAATGATGAAAGCAACGTTCTTACCATACAATTATCAATCTTTGATGTATCAACGTTTGCAGAACTTGAGGCAGGGCACGAAGACAGTTAATGACTATGCTGATGAATTTTACCAACTGATTGCTCGAAATGATATTATGGAGAAGGAAGAACAACTGACAGCTAGATTTGTTGGGGGACTACGAATGCAGATCCAGGATATGGTTAATATGTTTGATCCAAGATCTGTAGCGGAAGCACATCAGAAAGCGTTGGCTTGGGAGAAACAGGGACGACGGGGAAGTGGTGTGTTTACTAATTCTAACAATCAAGTGAAGGGTGTTGGTGGAAGTTCTAATGTTTCTAAACCTATCAGTAGACCAGTAGTGAAGGAGGCTGAGAAGACAAAGGTTAACAACGGTTTCAAATGTTACAATTGTTAGGAATTGGGTCACAAAAGTAATGAATGTCCAAAGCCGAAGAAGAGAGCTATGATAGCTGAGGTTGGGGATGAGGATGAAGAAGCTGAATACTCTAATTCTTTACCAGTTGAGGAGGAAGACTTGCTGTCAGGAGATGACGGGTACGCATTGATGATGAGGAGAAGTTGTTTAACACCAAAGCAAGAGGAGGAAAGTAGTTGGTTGAGGAACAATATCTTTCAATCTACATGCACTATTCTGGGAAGAGTTTGTAAATTTGTTATTGATGCTGGGAGTTGTGATAATATTATCTCTACAGAAGCGGTGAAGAAGTTGGAATTGAAAACCGAGAAACATCCTAAACCGTACAAGTTAGCTTGGTTAAGGAAGGGTGGTGAAGTGAAAGTTGGGCGTAGAGCTTGTGTGAAGTTTTCAATTGGGAAGAAATACAAAGATGAAATCTGGTGTGATGTCGTAGATATGGACGTTTGTCATTTGTTGCTTGGGAGACCGTGGCAGTATGATCGAGCTGTGCAGCATGACGGACAAACCAACAGTTACAGTTTCATGTTCGAAGGCACAAAGATTACTCTAGTTCCAAAGAAGCGACAACAGGAGGAAAACAAGTTGGAAGAGATTGAAGAGCTCAAAACTTTGTTATCGTTGAAAGAGTTTGTGAAGGAAGTAGAGGAGGAACCTGAAGTGTTTTTGTTAATTGGGCGAGAGAGCCGTGAAGAAGTTGAAATTCCAGAAGAAGTTAAACCAGTTTTGAAAGAATTTGACAATGTATTTCCAGAGGAGTTGCCAACGGAGTTGCCACCGTTGAGGGATATACAACATCAGATAGATCTTGTTCCAGGTGCTGTGTTGCCACAAAGACCACATTATCGAATGAGTCCGAAGGAACATGAAGAATTGAGAAGGCAGGTAGAGGAATTGCTTGAACAAGGGCGTGTGCAGGAGAGTTTAAGTCCTTGTGCTGTACCAGCTTTATTGGTACCCAAAAAGGATGGAACGTGGAGAATGTGCACTGACAGTCGAGCATTGAATAAGATTACTGTGAGATATAGATTTCCAATGCCGAGGTTGGATGACTTGTTAGATCAAATAAGCGGAGCTACTATATTTTCGAAGATTGATTTGAAGAGTGGATATCATCAAATTCGTATCAGACCAGGCGATGAGTGGAAAACTGCTTTTAAAACCAGGGAGGGTCTATACGAATGGTTGGTCATGCCATTTGGTTTATCCAATGCACCGAGTACTTTTATGAGGGTGATGAATCAGATTTTTCGACCGTTCATTGGGAAATTTGTGGTGGTGTATTTTTATGATATTCTGATTTACAGTGGAAGTCTAGAGGAACATTTGAATCATCTTAGAGAAGTGCTGATGGTATTACGACAAGAACAATTCTATGCTGCAACGAAGAAATGCGTGTTCATGACGTACAGTGTTTTATTTCTGGGGGATGTTGTTTCGAAGGAAGGTATACAGGTGGACCAGAGTAAAGTTGAGGCGATCAGAGATTGGCCGCAGCCCAAGACGATAACGGAAGTTCGTAGTTTTACGGGTTGGCTTCATTTTACAGAAGATTCATTCCACACTTTAGTAGTGTGATGGCACCTGTTACAGATTGCATGAAAGGAAAGCAGTTTGCATAGACAGAGGAAGCAGGAGATGCTTTTGGGAAGATCAAGAAGTTGTTGACATCTGCAACAATCCTAATGTTACCAGATTTTCAGTTAGTATTTGAACTACACACTGATGCATCAAAGGTTGGGATTGGAGGGGTGTTAAGTCAGAAAGGACGTCCAATTGCATATTTCAGTGAGAAGTTGTCAGGAGCAAAGATGAGGTACAGTACGTATGATGTGGAATTCTATGCTGTCGTACAATCTATTAAACACTTGAGACACTATCTATTTCAGAAGGAGTTTGTTCTGTATACTGATCATGAAGCATTGAAGCATTTGCAAGGGCAAGATAATATTTCAGCGAGACATGCATCGTGGATTGCATATCTACAACAGTTTACTTTTGTTGTTAAACACAAGTCAGGGGTGACAAATCGTGTGGCTGATGCTTTGAGTAGGAGGAGTCATTTGTTGACTACACTAAAGGTTGAAGTGACGGGGTTTGAAATATTGCCAGAATTATTTACTGATGATCCTTACTTTGCAAAATTTGTTGATAAAGTCAAGGAGGGAGAGACGGATGATTTCGTGATGGTAGATGGTTTTCTATTCAAAGGAAATCGATTGTGCATACCGGAGGGTAGTTTGAGAATGAAGATTATCAAGGAGTTACATGAAGAAGGGCATGTTGGAAGAGACCGTACCTTACAGTTAATTTCACAATCCTACTTTTGGCCATCAATGAGGAAAGAAGTGGAGAGGTTTGTTGAGAGATGTCATATCTGTCAAGTTTCGAAAGGAACTGCGACTAATGCGGGTTTATATATGCCGTTACCGGTACCAACTAAACCATGGGTTGATGTGAGTATGGACTTTGTGTTGGGGTTGCCGAGAACGCAGCGTGGTAATGATTCCATTTATGTGGTGGTTGACCGATTTTCGAAAATGGCACATTTTATTGCTTGTAAGAAGACGGCAGATGCTGTTCATGTTGCTCAGTTGTTTTTCAAGGAGATCTATCGACTTCATGGATTGCCAGAATCTATTGTGTCGGATAGAGATACTCGATTTTTGAGTCACTTTTGGTTAAGTTTGTGGAAAATGGTGGGAACAAAGCTGAAATTTAGTAGTGCTTATCATCCACAAACTGATGGACAAACGGAGGTGGTTAATCGATCATTGGGAAACTTGTTGAGGTGTCTTGTTCAAGATAATCTGAAGAGTTGGGATGTGAAGCTATGCCAGGAATAATTTGCTCATAATCATGCTGTGAATCGAAGTACGGGGTTCAGTCCATTCCAGATTATTTATTCAAGTTTACCGAAGGGACCATTGGATTTAACGGTAGTGCCACAATCAAAGAAGTAAGTTAAAAAAGCTGCTGATTTTGTTGAAGGGCTGACGGAGTGTCATAAAATCGTTCAAGAACGATTGGAGAAGGCAAATAAGAAGTATAAACAATCTACAGATTTGAAACGACGAAATGTTGAGTTTAACAAAGGAGATATGGTTTATGCAGTGTTAACAAAAGATTGTTTTCCAGTGGGCGCTTACAACAAGTTAAAAGCCAGGAAAATTGGTCCGGTGGAAGTTGTGAAACGAATTAATGAAAATGCTTACAAGTTAAAACTGCCAGATGATGTGTATACGTCTGACGTATTCAATGTCAAACATCTCGTACCATATCACGGGGATGAATTTGTTGTGGATGCAGAAAGTACAAATTCGAGGACGAATTTTTCTCAACCTGGGAAGGATGATGCAGCCCCAAATGAAGAAGTCATAAGTCGTGTACGACCTAACAGGTTGATAGGTCGAGACCGACCTAAGAAGGAAGCCACCGAGTTAAGATTTGGTGAGAAATGGTGGGAAAATGAAGTTCTAGGTCGCAACCGACCTAACAGAGGCTTTAAGTCGTCCCAACGACTTAGTGAAGATCGGCAACGACCTAGTGGGAAAGTGCGAGTTAACGAGATGCTGGAACGACTTACCGGGTTAACTTGTATACGACCTACCGAGTTACGAAATAAGAAAACAGAGCAAATTGGTGAAGTATTAGGTCGTGAACGACCTAATGAAGCAGGAGTTAAGTCGCTAAAGTTTGAAGCATGGGATCTTCCTCCGAGTTAATCTCTACCGTTGTCCTTTAGGTCGCTGATATGGAATGCGCATGTTTTAAGTCGCAAAGCATGGGATGCCGTTGATGTGTCTGCCGAGTTAACCTCTGCCTTTGATTTCTTTAAGTCATTGATGCCGCCTGTTTTTAAGTCGCGTGAAGCCTGGTGCGTTGATTCTGCTGCGAGATAATCTCTGCCGTTGTTTGTTAAGTCGTTAAGGTCTTATGTCGTAAGTCATTCTGTACATATGTCTTGAGTCGTATGTTTTGTAAGTCGTATGTCAACTATTTTAAGTCGTATGCATTGTGTTGTACTGGTAATGTTGCTAAGTCGCTATGTTGTAACTGT
This sequence comes from Allium fistulosum, assembly GCA_030737815.1. Lineage (NCBI taxonomy): Eukaryota > Viridiplantae > Streptophyta > Magnoliopsida > Asparagales > Amaryllidaceae > Allium > Allium fistulosum. Next base: position 99,237,499 of record CM060905.1, read on the forward strand.
TTGGGCTTAAGTTGTCACCGAGATAGGCTAAGTCGTAAGTCATAAGTCGGTTCCGACTTAGGAGTTGTATTTTCTTTTCTGTTGCGAGTTGTAGCCTATAAATAGGCAAGTTGCTTCATTTGTAAAGGTTGTTGATTTTTGAATAAAATTCTCTTTTGATTGCTGTGTGCTTTCATCTAAATTGGTAGTTGAGTGTAATCTCCTATCTCCTCTTTCGGATAATCGAGTGCGCTCGATTCAACGATTGTAGAAGCCGATTCGCGGAATCTAGTGCGCTAGATCAACGCTCGAAGAATTGAAGATCTTTGAACCCGGTATCGTGCGCGATCAACGAGTTCGGGATAGCTAGAATTCGGTATCTTCGGATCAACGAATTTAGGAATTTCAGTATCTTCCAATCCACCGATTACTACTTTCAACAATCGACATTGTTTTGTAATATCCGCTGCGTCACTTCTGAACAGCACACACAACCCCATCAAGATGGCATAACCTTTGGGGTGTAGCTGGAAGGGAGAGATACCTAATCGAAGAAGAAGCTAGTGAAGAAAGTCATTAAAGGGAGGAATAGCTCCGCTTAAGCACATCTGACGATTAACTTCTACAAAACCAAGAGGTGGCCTGTCAGCAGTATCGTTTACTCCAGGAAGCAAAACATCCGCTTCAGCTAGTCCAAACTGAATGCACAATTGGCTAAAAACTCTGTGAGTCAAGGAGGTCGGGGTTCTTTCCGGAGGATCAATCATTGGATTAGCAATTGGAAAGGCTTCTCCAGCTGGTCCTGTTTCTTCTTGTTGAGAAGTCATTCTACACAAGGAACTGGACATTCAAATATGAAGGTGCACGTTTCCTAAAAGTGTGAAGTGTTGTGCAAAACTAGTAAAATAACAAGCAAATATGACTGGAATCAAATTAGTTGACATGTGTCGATTATAGAGTTTCAGGGCTTGCTATTTTAAGTCCAAGTACAGTGTTGATGCAAACAAATCAGCTTTAATTGATTATTTTAGCTTTTCTTTAATACTTCACTTGAATTTATTGATTCACAGCATTTCATTCACAGAGTTCAGTTAAGTTGATTATTCTTTATCGACTAATCTGTCATTCGATGTGGGCAATCAATGGCAGTATATTCGGCCTAGTTTTCTGCAAATGTTATGTTTAAACAGGTTATTAGATTAAAAGTTAGAGCAATCTGTAAAGAAGTGCGGCAAAGTTCAAACAGTTTAAAGTCCAGACAATTCAAAGTTCAAGTAATTCAAGGTTTAGGCAGTTCAGTCCAGCAATTCAAGTTGAGCCTTCAAGTGTTAGCTCGTCCACGACCTAGAAATAATGTTGCGAGTTAATCTAGGTTGCTAGTTCTTTAGGTCGTGACACTTATAAGGGAATAAAACTTCAGGTCGAAATAATATCAATTTCTCCAAGTCCCAGCTCGGTCGCGACCTAAGGCCTATGCCGCAACTAGTTAGGTCGGTCAAGTGCTAGGTCGCGAAGGTTTATGGGTCGTTCAAATTCACTAGGTCACGTCCAAGCTAACGTCTCGCTTCCCTTAACCAGTTGACCTCCTCTCCACTCAATAACTCGTCATCCCATCAACTTGAAACCCGTAAACCCGTTAACGATCTCCTCATCTCCTCAAAGCCCACAAATCAGTTAGCCTAAAAATATTGTAACCCATCATCTTCTCCTTGCGAATCATCCAAAACCTAATCAAACCACTGCAAGTTCGTCAGCAATCGATCGCAACAAGACTCGTGATGAAGCGTGGTGTAAGGAATTAGATTGAAGTTAGAAATTGGGGAGTCCAGGTTCGTAAGTTAATGGCAATCGTGAAATTGAACGGACGACGAATTTACTTACGCAGTGCGATGATGAGTATTGTAAGAACTGAATCGATGACAAGATGAACTAATTGGATTCGTCTCTGAAAGCTCAGAAGGTCGTTAATTGCGGAAGTAATCACTGAAGCAATTAGGTGAAGTAGAAGAAGCGACCTAAGCTATTTATACACCGGGGCAGTGAAATGCGAATCGGCACCACACGACCTAGTTTCCTGATGCATCGCGATCTGCCAACTTAGGTCGTTCATGACCTAGTGAAATTTTAGGTCGCTCACGACCTAAGGAAGGTCGCTTCCGAGCTAATGAGATTAGTGTTAAAGACAGCAAGCAGCTAAACAAGCTAAGTGAACAAGCATTAGGTCGCTCCGATCTTTCAAGTATAGACTGGAACGAGCTACGACCTAAGTTAGGTCGTGAGGAAAACGAGCGACTTAACTATGCAGTGCAAAATGAAATAGATTTAGGTTGTGTACGATCTAAGCCCAAGGTCAATGAAGAAGAGGGCGAACGACCTAACTTACATGCCGCTTCTTTAGGTTGCGAACGACCTAACTTACATGCCGCTCTTTTAGGTCGCGAACGACCTAACTTACATGCCGCTCTTTTAGGTCACGAACGACCTAACTCTGCCGTATCGATAAGTCGCTCCAGATGCTAGGTCGCATGAAGACCCTTAGATCGCTGAAGCCTAAGTCGCCATCATAAAGTAGTGCTGTTTGTTGAGTCGTTTTGTACTTAGGTCGTAAGTTGTGAGTTTTATATATGTTATGTCGTGTACTTTGTTAGGTCGCTGGTCTATGATAGGCCGGTGAAGGTTTGTAATGTGTTGTAATTGTTTAGGTCGTCTACTTTTAAGTCGTAGGTCGTGATGTTATAGGTCGTTACCGACCTAAGTGTTGTACTGTTTTCAGTGTTGAGTTGTAACTTCTATAAATAGGCCGGTGGTGCCATTTGTAATAGTTTAGTTGATTTGAATGAAAACTTTTGTTTGTTAGCTTTGTGCTTTCAATTAAATTGGTAGTTGAGTGTGATCTCCTATCTCCACTTTCGATTAATCGAGTGCGCTCGATTCAACGATTGTTGAAGCCGATTCGCGGTATCAAGTGCGCTTGATCAACGCTTGAAGAATTGAAGATCTTCTTTCACGGTATAGTGCGCTATCAACGTGACGAAGATAGCTAGAATTCGGTATCCTCCGATCAACGAATTTGGGCCATTCAGTATTCTTCATTCCATCGATTGCTACTTTCACAGAATTATCATTTTGTTATTCCGCTGCTGCACCATTTGGTATCAGAGCTTGTTTTAGCCAATCATAGCATAATCGAGTCTTGGAGCCGAGAATTTGAAGTTTGGTGTTCATCGTGTTCATAGCGAAATTGCAACAAGTTTGGAGATTTCGATCCGTATCATTTTGGCTCAAAAGATGAAAAGTGTTTGGATTTGCGCGGAATTGTTTTGCGCGCCAAGAGAAATTTGAATTGAGCCGAGCCAAGTCGAGTCGCGAGGCCGGGTTAAGTCATGTACATCATTTGGTATCTTTTGATTTGTCCAAGCCGAGAATTGAAGTGTTTGTGAAGTTTTCAAGTATGCCGCCGAGAAGAGCTAATCGCCATCAGAACGTAGAAGCTTTGTATAGAAGAGAAGAAGCTGATGAGATGGAGCAAAGAATAAACGAAAACTTTAGTGAGAAGCTTAATGAAGGGATTGGTCAATTAGAGAAGATGATGTTAGAGATGAATCAAAATCGGAGAAGGGTTTCACCTGAATCCAACCATGGGGGAAGTAGAGTCTCACCACATTCCAATCGAGAGAGAAGTGTAGATAATGATCATCGAAGTGTGAGTCGAGATCATTATAGAAATGTTGACAATTGAAATCGTGATAGGAATGAGAATGATCGAGATCAGAGGAATGTAGATAAAAGGGATGTTGGTGGAAGACACGATGGTAATAGAGATGTTAGTGGTCAGGATCGACATCGCTATACATCAGATTTTGAGGAAGAGTATGATGGTGGTAGTGTTCATGGACAAGGACGAGGTCAAGGAAGAAATCAGTCGGAGTATGATCACAAGTGGGAGTCTGGGATGGAGACTGAAATTCCAGAATTCAAAGGAGGTATGCAAGCCGAGGAGTTTCTTGATTGGTTAGCTTATGTTGAAGAAATATTTGACTTCAAGGAGGTTCCGGAGGATCGGAAAGTGAAGTTGGTTGCTACTAGGTTGAGGGTGAGAGCTATGGCATGGTGGCAGCAAACCAAGCTTACTAGAGAACGGATGGGGAAGTAAAAAATTATTGCTTGGGAAAAGATGAAGAAATTTATGAAGGCTACGTTCTTGCCCTATAATTACCAATCACTAATGTATCAGAGATTGCAGAACTTGAGGCAAGGAACGAAGACGGTTGCTGATTATGCTGATGAGTTCTACCAACTAATTACTCGAAATGATATCATGGAGAGAGAAGAACAATTGACTGCGAGGTTTGTCGGTGGACTTAGAGCACAGATCCAAGATATGGTGAACATGTTCGACCCCAGATCTATGGCCGAAGCACATCAAAAGGCGTTGGCTTGGGAGAAACAAGGAAGACGTGGGGGAGGTGTGTTTCCAAGTGTTACGGGGCAGAACAAAGGAGCGGGTAGTAGTTCTAATCTTCCTAAAGCATCGAATAAGCCAGTTGTTCATGAAGTGGTTAGACCTAAGTCAATACCAATTTCAAATGCTATAATTGCCAGGAAGTGGGTCATAAGTGCAGCGAATGTCCAAAACCGAAGAAGAGAACTATGATTGTTGAAGTGGAGGATGAGGATGTCGAAGAAGATATCAATTCACAGCGTGATGAGGAGGAAGAAGAAGTGTCGGGAGACGAGGGATGTAATCTGATGCTACGAAGATCTTGTTTAACCTCGAAGCAGGAGGAAGAGTCGAGCTGGTTGAGAAGTAACATTTTCCAGTCAACATGCACTATTTTGGGAAAGGTCTGTAAATTTGTCATTGATGCTGGGAGTTGTGATAATATCATTTCAACGGAAGCTGTAAGGAAGTTGAAATTGAAAACGGAGAAACATCCTAGTCCTTATAAACTTTCTTGGTTGAGGAAAGGAGGAGAAGTAAAGGTAGAGAGGCGAGCTCATGTTCCATTTTCTATTGGAAAGAAATACAAGGATGAGGTTTGGTGTGACGTGGTTGACATGGATGTTTGCCATTTGCTGTTGGGAAGGCCGTGGCAGTACGATCGTGAAGTACAACATAATGGTCGAACGAATAGTTATAGTTTCTTGTTCGAGGGCATGAAGATCACATTATTTCCGAAAAAGCGACAGCAGAATGAGAACAAGCTGGAGGAGATTGAGGAATTGAAAACCTTGTTGTCGTTAAAGGAGTTCGTGGAAGAGATAGATGAGAGCCCTGAAGTTTTTATGTTGATTGGGCATGAAAGCAGTGAAGTTACAGAAGTTCCCGAGGAAGTGAAGTCTGTTTTGGGGGAATTCGAAGATGTGTCTCCAGAGGAGTTACCGAAGGAGTTACCACCGCTTAGAGATATACAGCATCAGATTGACTTGGTGCCAGGTGCTGCATTGCCTCATAGACCACATTATCGGATGAGTCCAAGGGAACACGAGGAGTTAAGGAGGCAGGTAGAGGAATTGCTTGAACAGGGACGAATATAGGAGAGTTTAAGTCCGTGTGCTGTACCAGCATTACTCGTACCAAAGAAGGATGGTTCATGGAGAATGTGTACGGATAGCAGGGCACTGAATAAGATAACGGTCAGATACAGATTTTCGATGCCGAGGCTTGATGATCTGTTAGATCAAATCAGTGGGTCAGTAATCTTTTCTAAGATTGACTTGAAGAGCGGTTATCATCAGATGCGAATTAGACCAGGGGATGAATGGAAGACAACATTCAAGACGAGGGAAGGATTGTATGAATGGCTGGTAATGCCGTTTGGTCTATCGAATGCACCAAGTACATTCATGAGGGTGATGAACCAAATTTTCAGGCCATATATTGGGAAATTTGTGGTGGTGTACTTTGATGATATTCTGATCTACAGTGCTAGTACAGAGGAACATGTTCAACATTTGAAGAAAGTGTTAATTATTCTTCGTGAAGAACAATTCTATGCTGCTACGAAGAAATGTGTGTTTATGGCACGGAGTGTCTTATTCTTGGGATATGTTGTGTCGGAAGGAGGAATACAGGTTGACCAGAGTAAAGTCGAAGCAATTAGAGATTGGCCACAGCCCAAGACGATAATAGAAGTTCGAAGTTTTCACGGGTTGGCTTCATTTTATCGAAGATTTATTCCACACTTTAGTAATGTGATGGCGCCTGTGACTGATTGTATGAAGGGTAAGCAATTTGCATGGTCAGAGGAAGCAGGGGTTGCTTTTGAACGAATCAAAGAACTTTTGACGTCAGCGCCAATTTTAGCATTACCGGATTTTCAGTTATTGTTTGAGCTACATACTGATGCATCCAAGGTTGGCATTGGAGGGGTGTTAAGTCAGAGGGGACGTCCTATTGCATACTTCAGTGAGAAGTTATCGGGAGCAAAGATGAGATATAGTACATATGATATGGAGTTTTATGCTATCGTGCAAGCTGTGAAACCCTGGAGACATTACTTGTTTCATAATGAATTTGTTTTATATACTGATCATGAAGCATTGAAGCATATGCAGGGACAAGACAAGGTTGCAGCAAGGCATGCTTCGTGGATTGCATACTTACAACAATTTACCTTTGTGATGAAGCATAAATCGGGAATCACGAATCGAGTGGCAGATGCATTAAGTCGAAGGAATCATTTGTTGACAACAATGAAGGTAGAGGTGACAGGGTTTGAGGTGTTGCCAGATTTGTTTATTGATCATCCTTACTTTGCTAAGATCATGGATGAAGTCAATGAAGGAAGTACTGATGAGTATGTGCTAGTGGATGGTTTTCTATTCAAGGGAAACAAATTGTGTATACCAGAGGGAAGTTTATGAATGAAGATTGTGAAAGAGTTACATGAGGAAGGTCATGTGGGGAGAGACCGTACATTACAGTTGATTTCACAATCATATTTTTGGCCTACTATAAGAAAGGAAGTTGAACGATTTGTGGAGAGATGTCATATTTGTCAAGTATCTAAAGGGACAGCGACAAATGCAGGATTGTATATGCCGTTACCCGTTCCGGTTAGACCATGGGTTGATATCAGTATGGATTTTGTTTTGGGTTTGCCTAGAACTCAAAGGGGAAATGATTCTATATTCGTGGTGGTGGACAGGTTTTCTAAAATGGCACATTTCATCGCATGTAAGAAGACAGCGGATGCCGTCCGAGTCGCTCAGTTTTTCTTTAAGGAGGTGTATCGATTGCATGGGCTACCTGAATCGATTGTATCAGATCGGGATACTAGATTTCTAAGCCATTTCTGGCTAAGTTTGTGGAAGATGGTGGGAACGAAGTTGAACTTTAGTAGCGCTTATCATCCGTAGACGGATGGACAGACCGAGGTCGTAAAGAGATCGTTGGGGAATTTGTTGAGATGTCTTGTGAAAGACAATTTAAAGAGTTGGGATATGAAGCTATGTCAAGCAGAATTTTCTCATAATCATGCAGTGAATCAAAGTACTGGATTCGGCCCATTTCAGATTGTATATTCTAGTTTGCCCAAGGGACCGTTGGATCTAACGGTAATACCACAACCAAAGAGGACAGTTAAAGGGGCTGCCGATTTTGTTGAAGGATTGACAGAATGTCATAGAATCGTTCAAGAACGATTGGAAAAGGCGAATGAGAAGTACAAACGATCTGCAGATCTGAAGCGAAGGAGTGTCGAATTCAAAGAAGGTGACTTGGTTTACGCAGTTTTGACTAAAGATCGTTTTTCAGTGGGAACGTACAATAAGTTGAAAGGTTGAAAAATAGGTCCAGTGGAAATTTTGAAGAAAATCAATGAGAACGCATATCAGTTGAGGCTGCTGGATGATGTTCATACTTCTGATGTTTTCAATGTCAAGTATTTGATTCCATATCATGGAGAGGAGCTTGTTGTGGAAGAGGAAGGTGCCAATTCAAGGTCGAATTTTTGTCAACCAGGGGAGGATGATGCAGCGCAATCTGCCAACTTAGGTCGTTCACGACCTAGTGAAATTTTAGGTCACTCACGACCTAAGGAAGGTCGCTTCCGAGCTAATGAGATCAGTGTTAAAGACGGCAAGCAGCTAAACAAGCTAAGTGAACAAGCCTTAGGTCGCTCCGATCTTTCAAGTATAGACTGGAACGAGCTACGACCTAAGTTAGGTCGCGAGGAAAACGAGCGACTTAACTATGCAGTGCAAAATGAAATAGATTTAGGTCGTGTACGATCTAAGCCCAAGGTCGCTGAAGAAGAGGGCGAACGACCTAACTTACATGCCGCTTCTTTAGGTCGCGAACTACCTAACTTACATGGCGCTCTTTTAGGTCGCGAATGACCTAACTTACATGCCGCTCTTTTAGGTCGCAAACGACCTAATTCTGCCGTATCGATAAGTCGCTCCAGATGCTAGGTCGCGTGAAGACCCTTAGATCGCTGAAGCCTAAGTCGCCATCATAAAGCAGTGTTGTTTGTTGAGTCGTTTTGTACTTAGGTCGTAAGTCGTGAGTTGTATATATGTTATGTCGTGTACTTTGTTAGGTCGCTGGTCTATGATAGGTCGGTGAAGGTTTGTAATGTGTTGTAATTGTTTAGGTCGTCTACTTTTAAGTCGTAGGTCGTGATGTTATAGGTCGTTACCGACCTAAGTGTTGTACTGTTTTAAGTGTTGAGTTGTAACTTCTATAAATAGGCCGGTGGTGCCATTTGTAATAGTTTAGTTGATTTGAATGAAAACTTTTGTTTGTTAGCTTTGTGCTTTCAATTAAATTGGTAGTTGAGTGTGATCTCCTATCTCCACTTTCGGTTAATCGAGTGCGCTCGATTCAACGATTGTTGAAGCCGATTCGCGGTATCAAGTGCGCTTGATCAACGCTTGAAGAATTGAAGATCTTCTTTCACGGTATAGTACGCTATCAACGTGATGAAGATAGCTAGAATTCGGTATCCTCGGATCAACGAATTTGGGCCATTCAGTATTCTTCATTCCATCGATTGCTACTTTCATAGAATTATCATTTTGTTATTCCGATGCTGCACCATTTCCTCGCTAAGTCGTTCGCGACCTAACAACTCATCGAAGTACGAGTTAAGGAAATCGAAGCACACGACCTACGACCTAGGCGTGTACTTCGAGGGGCAAATGTTAACTCCTCTTCGTTAGCGACTTAAGGAGCAAAGCGACTTAAGGTGCGAAGCGACTTAAGAAGATAGCGACCTAACGGCTCAAGTATTCCGCGATCTAACTATAGAAACGACCTAACGACTTAACGGGGTTAGCGATCTAGTGGCTCCAGTCCTCAGCGACCTAAAAGCTCCAGCGGCTTAAAAGATGGAACACTACTAAGCGACCTAACAGGTGGCAACCTACCGACCTAAGAGAATCTACGACTTAACGACCTAATGAGCTAAGCGACATAACAAGTTAACGACTTAGCCTAGGTCGCTACATTGATGTCTCAGCATTGTAAGGTCGGCAACTACTCCCCTAGGTCGCCCATGACCTAGAACTTGCTAGCCCATTCCAAAGCTGAGTGCAATCCTATCCCACCATAACTTTAAAGCTGCTCGCGACCCATGACCTATGATAAGTCGCTCGCGACCTAAGAAGACGAAGACAAATTTCTACGCCGCTCCACTTACGCCGCTTCCTCCTAGGTCGTTCGCAACCTATGACTTGCCAGAGTGTTCCAAATAGACAAGTGCGCTTCTGCTAAGTGTTAACTCGTTCTCCTTAGGTCGTGTGCGACCTACGACCTACGCTATGTCGTGTGCGACCTACGACCCAGTCCAGAATCTCCCCAATAAATACAGTCCTAACTCCAACTTAAGGAGGACTTTTGGCTCATTCTCTGAAGCGCCGATACTCTGCTGCTTCCTCTACTCATCCGACACTTCAAACACCGAAGACACTTCAACGAACTTCAAGAGAAGGTCGAAGACATCCGACATGGATTCAAAGAGCTCTCTTGCATCAAAGTTCTAGCTACTTGTCTAAAGTTTGTCGTAATCAAGTTGTAATCGAGGAATTGTTGTAAAAAGTTGTAATCGAATTAGCAATAAAGAAGATAAAGTGGACGTAGGCTTAATTTCGAGCCGAACCACTATAAAACTGCTGTCTCTTTACTTTTCTGCTATTTTTTGCTTATATTCTGTTCCCGTACCAACGGGTGGTGCTTTCACTTTTTCTTTACACACACCGGGGTGTTAGCGTTCAATTTTCAGCGTTAACAAAGAGCAAACTCTTCCAATTTGCGATCGGACGAGCAATGGGCACTAGGGGTTTATGCCAATCGACAACCCAGCCCTATTGGCTCTTCAATACACCTCCAAAAACATGTTCATACATCAAATCTAGGATTTTTAAAGTTTTGACTTCAAAACACCAAAAATTGAAATGTTCACCAAATCAATTCAAATCAAAAGCAAATGAACATAAATAGATGTTAGGAATTCATACCTAACAACAATGATAGAAATAGACAAAGATGTGAGTTCAAAAACTCACCTTTAAACCCAAAAACGATGAAGGAGAAGTTTGAAAGCAAAGGAAGATCAACTACTCTTCAACTTCAACTCTAGAAGCTTGAATCTAAGCTCAAAAGAAGAACATTTCCTAAGTTAGGTTTAGGAAATTTCTGAAATTAAAGAGAGAATGAGTTGGAGAAGATGAAGAGGATGCTTACCTAAGCTTCTCTTTGATTTTGGAGCTAACACTTGGATTTGTAAAAGAAACCAGGGCTTAGGAATTTCTAATTTCCCATTCCTCTTCCCATTTTTACTTAAGCTTGAATGTATTAGGAAATGAGGATGAATGAAGAGGGGAGGGGCTGAGTTAGGGTATTAAGATGGGTTAGTGGGCTGAAACCCAAACCCAAACCCAAAGTGAAAAAGTCATAATTCTTACTCAACTCCAAACATATCGATGTTTATACTCAAAAAAGTTGTAAATACCATTTTGGACTCAATGGAGGTGGTCTCGAGTCCCAATTCGACTGTTTACAAAAAGTAGCTTTTCGGACTTCAATCCGATTAACGATTCTATATTTAAATAAAACATTTAAATATTCAATCATAAAATATGCAGGTTGTTACACGTTACCACCAGCCTGGTTCCGCAATCCGGTATAATCCTAACGTGGGTATAGCCTCGTGTGCTCTGTTATATGCCTTATCGAGCCGACTACGATTTTGGTTTGTGTCATACCTATGGAGTGCTCTCTGATAGCCCACCGTTTTGGTGGAGTTTACAGTACTGTATAGACTATGACATTTATAAAAATGTGTTAAGAGGGATATGGGTAATGCCTTAACGCTATTTTAATATTTATACTTTACTGATAGACACTGCATATATAGCATATATTACTACATATAGATAGTTTAACAGATCCTTAGGAGATGGAAACTCCAGAACATCTCTTAAGTTATTGCATGCATGTTATACACTAGATAGGAGATGTAAAATCCCTTAAATATCTCTGAATCCATTACACTCATATTTACTTATTGTTGATTTAACTTACATAAGATTTTTTAGTTCTGACTCGAGTGTTTTGTCTTTTCATTACGCTTGGGTCAGCCTGAGCATTACAGTGTATTGAAGACCATTTTATTTTGGAGGATGAAGATGGAGATTAGTCTACTTTTTATTATATTTATTCCACTGCATCATGTTGTTCCGCTGCATTATCCTATTTTACCTACTGTATGTATACTCTGACTGTATTGTAAAAGTGTAATCAAATGTATATTATAAAACAACTTCATGAATTGTTTATTTGATTATTATATTTTGTCATCCCGCTATGAGATTCTGTGTTTTGTTTTTCCTTCTTTTCTCTTATTTTCTTATTTACCCCATTAACAATCCTCCCTTTTGAATGGTTTGAGTTGACATGTATGGTTTATTGCCAATTTAAACCGTTCAAAAAGGTGGGTCCTTACAGTTGGTATCTAAGCTTTGGTTTATAGATACCTTAGCCTGTTCGGGGTTAACTCATTAGAGATAGGGTTATTATACCCTAGAATGAGTCTAAGTGTATATATAGAGAGAGCGTATTTGTTAGTGGTATTTGTAACGACCCGTATTTTTCACGGATCGAAAAGTTCGTCAAATCTGGAATTTTTGCATTTTTAAGTCATTTCAGATTTTTGGGGAAATTTGTCTAAGTCCTAGGTCGTGGACGACCTAAGAGCTAAGTCGTGACCGAGTTAAGGACTTGCGAGTTAGTGTTAGGTCGTGGGTTAGTTGGAGCGACCTATAAAATTGTGCAACCTAGGATTTAGTTAAGTAATTAGGTCGGCAGGGCGAGTTAACGACCTAAAGACTGACCGACTTAAGGATATGGCGACTCAAGGGTAGGCAGACCTAGTGGTTCCGGGTTAGCGACTTAGTAATTAAGTTGTTAGGTCGGTTGGGACGACCTATAGAAGTTAGCAGTGTAGTTAGGTCGGCAGCGACCTAAGTAGTAGTGAGCGACTTAAGGAGTTAAGTCGTAAGTCTGGGTAGAGTTAGGTCGCATCCCAGTTGTTCGCGACTTATGTTAGGTCGCGTGGAGGCTTAAGGAATTAGGTCGTAACCTGTTAAGTCGTAGGTCGCTGGGTTTCGTCTAAGTGTTAGGTCGTAACCTGTTAAGTCGTAGGTCGCTGGGTTTCGTCTAAGTGTTAGGTCGTAACCTGTTAAGTCGTAGGTCGCTGGGTTTCGTCTAAGTGTTAGGTCGTAACCTGTTAAGTCGTAGGTCGCTGGGTTTCGTCTAAGTGTTAGGTCGAAGTATGTGTTAAGTCGTAGGTCGACTTAATAGTTAGGTCGTATGCGCAGAAGTGTTAGATCGTAGGAGTTGAGGCGCGCGTATCTGTTAGGTCGGAGTTGTTGGCTAAGGGTTAGGTCGGAGGCTCTGTTAAGTCGTGGGGGTTTTTAGGTCGTAGGTCGGCATATGTTAGGTCGGCAACGACTTAAGGAGATAGCCGAGTTACGACTCAGGCAGTTTTCAGCTATAAATAGGAGGGGTTGTTCTCACTTTTTGGGATCCGGATTTTGAAGCGACGAAGTGCTGCCATTTTGAGAGCTCGACTTCTACACTTCTTCACTTCTTTTCTCCACTCTAATCTAGTGCTTCCATCCATCCAAATCGAAGATCGAGATTGAAGATTCAAAAGCTTGGATTGAAGATCTTCATCTTTTCAAGAGAGATTTCTTCATTTGAAGCGGATTTGTGATAGATCTAGCTTCATCCTTCGCTGTCCAGATCTGAAGTGTGTTGATTTGGGGTTGTTTAGGTGATTTGGTGAGTGGTGATTATCTCTCACACGGATCCAAAGGAGTATATCGGATTGTTGGCTCGTTTTGGTGTTAAAATAGAGATTTCCATGCATTTTCTTCATCCTATGTGTAGATCCATATAGATCCATTGTTCATGATGATGTTGCATCCATTTTATCATATGTTAACCTATGCAAGTTCATTCATCAAGTTTGTAGAGATATAATACATGTTTTCATGCTTATTGGACTTTCAACTCTTTAATTACGAAAATGCCATTATTGTTATAATTGTCTACTTAGATCATTTTTGAATGCTTGATTGCTTGGATTGATGTTTGATTTGATTGATTATTATGAACTAGATGATTGATGATTAGATTTAGACCGAAGATGATTCAAAAGCTAAGGGAAAGGCTCTTGAATTGGAAAAGCTGCTCGTGGCATATGTAGCGGGATGATGAAGCTCTTATGCATAGATTTGATGATGTGAAGTTGAGATGAAGCTTTGCAAGGGTGTAATGAAGCGAGGCATCATATGATGAAGACTTGGTCTAATCCAGACGGGATCATTCCAAGCATGTTGATAACTCGGTGATATGATTCGAGTTGAAGATAATGAATGGATATGAGAATAGTCGTCGAGGAGGATGACTAGGAGGCTTGGATAGCATCGTTGTTGAAGGTTCTAGCATGCTCTAAGCAAGAGTACGTTTGGGCAGATTCGATAGTCCCAACGGCCAACTGTTGATGGTCGAGTACTCTGGGCAGATTCGATAGTCCTAGGCACGGGCTGCGACGACGTGCGGGAGTTATGTCTAGAACCGGGGTTTCCATTAGCCCTTGACGGACGGCTGAAAGAATGTGCCGGTCATTCAATTAACGGTGATATCGAAGCAATGATAACAGTGATAGCCAGAGTCATGGATGTGTGGTTGTATCGTCATTCGGACTCAAGAGCGGTATTTTCTGGGTGCTTATCTGATTTAGGCCTTGGTACTTGGAAAACATCGCCCTTGACTCGAGTGATAGTAGCTTTACTTTAAATTGTATGCTCTGCTATGTTTGCTTCTGCTTAGTGTGTGTCTGGGGGCTATCACTGTGGAATGAGGTTGGAGTGGGAGGGTTGTATTCCTATTCCTTTTCCTTTATGCTCTTTTGGTATGTTGTTAGTTAATTTACTGCTCACTAAGACTGTTGTCTGACTCAAGGCTTTTTGTTTTAAATTCTTATTGCCTTGGGCTGTTCGTCCATTTTGGGACGGGCAGACTAGGTAGCAGGTGACAGGTGCTGTTCTCTTCTCACGATGCTGATATCGAAGACGAGCTAGAGGGTTGCATATTATTTTCTTATATGTACTGGATATTCCGCTGTTTTGTATTCTCTGAGAGATTTGTAGTGAGGCTGGATGTATTGACTATGTGGATGCTTGTATTCAACTATTATGGAGTTTTATATGATGTCATTTTGTTCTGTAAAGCTTCACTATACATATGTTCTATTGTATTTTGTCCATGCGCTGTGAGTAATACGATAGATCCTTTTGTTTTAAATCTTACCTTGACAATCGTCTATGGTCGCCTGGCACACTTTACAGCGCACTATCTCTAGATTCGGTGCAGGGGTCATGGGCGGTCGTCACATTTGGTATCAGAGCATTGGTTAATCGGTTTTACCCAACGCTCGTTGTCATAACTACGTATGAGAGACGTAATTGTATTTTGATGGATGATTACTATATATAATATAGTAGCTTAGTAGAGTTTGAGTCCTTTATGCAGTTGTTTCTCTAGATGTTCTAATCATTCCTTTTTATAGATATTGAGAATGAGTCGAAGAGGGAGACCAGCTGCTAGGGGAGGTCGTGCTACTGAAGAGACTGCTGATTATGCAGCCATGTTCGAAGCTATGATGACTTCGATCATGAGAAGGATACCAGTTCCGGGGGCGGCAGTTGATGTTGGAGTTCAAGTCCAAACTCCGAAACCAGTGGATTTTGCTAAGCTGTGCAAGGATTATACTGCTCTTGGAGGGAAGGTTTTCTTGGGAACAGAATCTACCATTGAAGTCCAGAGGTGGATAGATGCTTGTAGAAGGATCTTTGGTGATTTGGGAATTGATGATGCAACTAAGAGGAAGTTGGCATCGAGGCAGCTTCAAGGGAGAGCTTCTGATTGGTGGAACTCTATTACCATCACTACTCCGGAAGAAGAGATTACTTGGGAGCAATTCCAAGTCAGATTTGAAGCTAAGTTCATTTCTACAGCTCAGAAGTCTGTTCTGTTCAAGAAGTTTGTAGAGCTCAAGCAGGGTGGAAGATCTGTTCTTGAGTATGTTTCTGAGTTCGAAGCTTTGTCCAAGTATGCTCGGTCATATATTGAATCTGCTTATCAGAAGAATGAGAAGTTTGTGACCGGCTTGGATAGTTATCTTGGGAGACAGTTGGTGGATCATTTGGACGATTCATTTGAGAAGCTTGTGGAGAAAGCTCTTAGGCATGAGAGTCTGTTTCCTAAGGAAGGACCTGTTGTTGCTGTTACCAAGGGAGAATCTAAACCACAGCAGGGTGGAAACCAGAAGAGGAAGCAGCAGCAGCAGAAAGGTAAGGATGGCCAGAAGAAGCCGAAAGGCGAGGTGACTTGCTACAATTGTCAACAGAAGGGCCATTTCTCTAAGGATTGTAAGAATCAGAAGGCACCGATGAAGTGTCACAACTGTGACAAGCCGGGGCATTTCAGGAAGAATTGTCCAGAACCAAGGAAGGACAGGCAGATTGTGCAAGCCTATGCTTTAGGAGCTGTTCCGTCGTCTTCGAAAGCTCCTACTGCTGAAGAGAAGGGAAAGAGTGTGGTTGTTCAAGGTACTCTTTTCCTATGTGGTGTTCCAGTTAGAGTTTTGTTTGATACTGGAGCTTCGCATTCGTTTGTTTGTAATGAACTAGTAGGCCGGTTAAATTTGAAGCCGGATATTGTTGATAGGCCACTGGTTGTGACTAATCCAGTTGGGGGTTCGTCTTGTTTGTGTATGTTATGCCGTGGTCTAGTTGTATCGAGTCATGGTTGCTCTTTTGTTTGTGATTGCTTTGTTCTGAACTTTGCGGGGTTCGGAATTATCTTGGGTATGGACTGGCTTAGGAAGTATGCGGCTAAGGTTGATTGTGAGAGGCTGGAGGTGACAGTCGAGAATGTGGAGGGGCGAAAGATTGTGATACGATGTAAGCATGAAGAAGGCGTCTTCATGAGCTTCATGTATTCGCTAGTTGTTCCACGGGATGGACTGTCTTTAGTGCCGATCGCAAATAGATTCGAGGATGTCTTTGACGAAGTCAAAGGGTTGCCGCCGCATAGAGAGATCGAGTTTCGTATAGATCTAGTTGAAGGAGCCAGACCTGTTGTGATGCCTCTTAGGCGGATGGCGCCTAGGGAACAACAGGAGTTGAGGGTGCAAGTTGATGACCTTTTACAGAAAGGATTCATTCGGCGTAGTGTGTCCGAGTGGGGTGCACCAGTTGTGTTTGCAACCAAGGCAGATGGATCATTGAGATTGTGTGTCGATTATCGTGAGCTGAACAAGGTAACTAAGAAGAACAAGTATCCATTGCCAAGGATAGACGACTTGTTTGATCAGCTTCACGAAGCTAAGGTGTTTTCTCAGATGGATTTGGCAACGGGATTTCACCAGTTGAGAGTGGCTAAGGATAGTGTGCCGAAGACTGCTTTTAGGACACCATCCGGTTTCTTTGAGTGGCTGGTAATGCCGTTTGGATTGACTAACGCGCCAGCATATTTTGTGGATCTTATGAATAGAGTGTTCAGATATCAGTTGAACAAGTTCGTACTTGTGTTCGTGGATGATATTCTGATTTATTCCAGAACGGAAGAAGAGCACAAGACGCACTTGCGTATCGTTTTGGAGATCTTGCGAAAACATCAGCTGAAGGCTAAGTTTTCGAAGTGTCACTTCTGGAAGAGTGAAGTGAGGTTCTTAGGCCATGTGATTTCTGGAAGTGGAATAGCGGTTGATCCCGCTAAGGTGGCAGCAATCCAGGATTGGGTTAGACCTAAGAATGCATTAGATGTGAGAAGTTTTCTTGGATTAGCAGGATATTATCGACGGTTTATCAAAGACTTCTCCAAGGTAGCTGCACCGTTAACAGGATTGACGAAGAAGAACCAAGTGTTCAGTTGGAATGCTAAGTGTGAGCAAGCTTTCGGAATCCTGAAAGAGCGATTGACGAGTGCTCCTGTTTTGACTATTCCAAGTGGGAATGATGAGATGGTGGTTTACACCGACGCATGTGGTACTGGACTTGGAGCAGTGCTGATGCAGAAGGATAAAGTTGTTGCGTATGCCAGTCGACAACTGAAGCCGCATGAAAGGAATTACCCGACTCATGATTTGGAATTAGCGGCGATTGTTTTTGCTCTGAAGATGTGGAGGCATTATCTGTTGGGAGTTCGATTCGAGTTGTTTACGGATCATAAGTCGTTAAAGTATCTTTTCTCCCAGAAGGATTTGAATCTTCGGCAGCAACGTTGGTTAGAGTTTTTGGCATCATATGATTTTGGTATAGCTTATACTCCGGGAAAAGGTAACGCAGTGGCAGATGCGTTAAGTCGAAGACATGCAGGATTGGGAGCCATGTTTTCAGAATGGAAGAGTCTCGAGTATTTAGCTGGATTTGACTTCAGGCCTAGATGTAAATTGGAACCTGAGATGTTGGCAAACTTATCGATAAGACCCACTCTTGTGGAAAGGATTGGTGAGAGCCAAAAGCGAGATGATAAGCTTGTCAAGATTATCCGTGAGTTGGAATCTGGATTGGATCCAGAAAAGGATAAAGGATTCGAGGTCGATCAAGAGGGTTGGCTTCGGAAGCAAGGACGACTAGTTGTTCCCGATATAGATGAATTGAGGAGTGAAGTTCTGAAGGAAAGTCATCACTCGAAGTTGACAATTCATCCAGGTGGAAATAAGATGTATCGGGATATGAAGAGAACCTACTATTGGGAAGGTATGAAGAAGGATGTTGGAAATTTTATTTCCAAGTGTATGAACTGCCAGTTGGTTAAAGCTGAACAGAAGAAGCCAAGTGGATTGCTTCAGCCATTAGAAGTTCCTACATGGAAGTGGGAACAAGTGTCGATGGATTTCATCGATGGATTGCCTAGAACCAGAACGGGAAATGAAGGAATTTGGGTCATTGTGGATCGTCTGACTAAGAGTGCACGATTCATTCCTGTTCGATCGACTAGGACTGCATCAAAGTTGGCTGAGTTGTATATTAAGTGGATAGTTCGATTCCATGGTATTCCGAAGAGCATAGTGAGCGATCGGGATCCATTGTTCACTAGTGGATTTTGGAAGAGCTTCCAGGAAGTTTTGGGAACCGAGTTGTGTTTGAGTACAGCTTATCATCCCCAAACAGATGGTCAGACCGAGAGAGTCAACCGAGTTTTGGAAGATCTTCTCAGAGCATGTGTTTTGGACTTCGGAGGATCATGGGAAGATCACCTTCATTTGGTGGAGTTTGCGTACAACAACAGTTACCAGTCAAGCATTGGTATGGCACCGTATGAGGCGTTGTATGGAAGACCGTGTAACTCTCCGACATGTTGGTTGGAAACTGGAGAAAAGCTGATACTTGGGCCAGAGATGATTCGTCAGACCTCAGATTGCATAGAGATCATTCGGCAACGAATGAAGGCAGCCCAAGACCGTCAGAAGAGTTATGCCGATAAGCGTCGAAAGGATTTGGAATTCGACGTAGGGGATATGGTTTTTGTGAAGATTTCTCCACTGAAGAATGTTATTAGATTCGGGAAGAAAGGAAAATTGACTCCGAGATTTGTTGGACCATTCCCGATCATCGAGCGAATTGGAAAGCTCGCTTATAGATTGGAGTTACCGGAGAAGATGTCGGGTGTGCACAATGTTTTTCACGTATCGTATCTACGGAAGTATGTGCATGACTCGAATGCAGTGGTTTCTGCTGATAGCTATGAAGATTTTGAAGTTGATCCAGTTGATAGAAGACCTCGTAAGCCACTTCGTGTTGTGGAAACCGACACGAAACAGCTTAGGAGGAAGGTAGTAAAGTTGCTCAAGATACAATGGAGTGATGATGATAACGACTGTACGTGGGAGGTGGAAGAGAGGATGAAAGCAGCTCATCCTGAACTCTTCAAGGTATGGCCCTAAGGTGTCGTGTCATCTCACGATATTGTAACTTGTTCTAATTTTAGAATTCTGTACGCTAAGTTAGAATTGGATGCATGGTTTGTTGATTGCTATGGATGGTAGGCGTACAGAATAGTCTTTGATTGCTTTGTTTGCTTGGAATTTCGGGGGCGAAATTCCTAAGGGGGAGAGAATGTAACGACCCGTATTTTTCACGGATCGAAAAGTTCGTCAAATCTGGAATTTTTGCATTTTTAAGTCATTTCAGATTTTTGGGGAAATTTGTCTAAGTCCTAGGTCGTGGACGACCTAAGAGCTAAGTCGTGACCGAGTTAAGGACTTGCGAGTTAGTGTTAGGTCGTGGGTTAGTTGGAGCGACCTATAAAATTGTGCAACCTAGGATTTAGTTAAGTAATTAGGTCGGCAGGGCGAGTTAACGACCTAAAGACTGACCGACTTAAGGATATGGCGACTCAAGGGTAGGCAGACCTAGTGGTTCCGGGTTAGCGACTTAGTAATTAAGTTGTTAGGTCGGTTGGGACGACCTATAGAAGTTAGCAGTGTAGTTAGGTCGGCAGCGACCTAAGTAGTAGTGAGCGACTTAAGGAGTTAAGTCGTAAGTCTGGGTAGAGTTAGGTCGCATCCCAGTTGTTCGCGACTTATGTTAGGTCGCGTGGAGGCTTAAGGAATTAGGTCGTAACCTGTTAAGTCGTAGGTCGCTGGGTTTCGTCTAAGTGTTAGGTCGTAACCTGTTAAGTCGTAGGTCGCTGGGTTTCGTCTAAGTGTTAGGTCGTAACCTGTTAAGTCGTAGGTCGCTGGGTTTCGTCTAAGTGTTAGGTCGTAACCTGTTAAGTCGTAGGTCGCTGGGTTTCGTCTAAGTGTTAGGTCGAAGTATGTGTTAAGTCGTAGGTCGACTTAATAGTTAGGTCGTATGCGCAGAAGTGTTAGATCGTAGGAGTTGAGGCGCGCGTATCTGTTAGGTCGGAGTTGTTGGCTAAGGGTTAGGTCGGAGGCTCTGTTAAGTCGTGGGGGTTTTTAGGTCGTAGGTCGGCATATGTTAGGTCGGCAACGACTTAAGGAGATAGCCGAGTTACGACTCAGGCAGTTTTCAGCTATAAATAGGAGGGGTTGTTCTCACTTTTTGGGATCCGGATTTTGAAGCGACGAAGTGCTGCCATTTTGAGAGCTCGACTTCTACACTTCTTCACTTCTTTTCTCCACTCTAATCTAGTGCTTCCATCCATCCAAATCGAAGATCGAGATTGAAGATTCAAAAGCTTGGATTGAAGATCTTCATCTTTTCAAGAGAGATTTCTTCATTTGAAGCGGATTTGTGATAGATCTAGCTTCATCCTTCGCTGTCCAGATCTGAAGTGTGTTGATTTGGGGTTGTTTAGGTGATTTGGTGAGTGGTGATTATCTCTCACACGGATCCAAAGGAGTATATCGGATTGTTGGCTCGTTTTGGTGTTAAAATAGAGATTTCCATGCATTTTCTTCATCCTATGTGTAGATCCATATAGATCCATTGTTCATGATGATGTTGCATCCATTTTATCATATGTTAACCTATGCAAGTTCATTCATCAAGTTTGTAGAGATATAATACATGTTTTCATGCTTATTGGACTTTCAACTCTTTAATTACGAAAATGCCATTATTGTTATAATTGTCTACTTAGATCATTTTTGAATGCTTGATTGCTTGGATTGATGTTTGATTTGATTGATTATTATGAACTAGATGATTGATGATTAGATTTAGACCGAAGATGATTCAAAAGCTAAGGGAAAGGCTCTTGAATTGGAAAAGCTGCTCGTGGCATATGTAGCGGGATGATGAAGCTCTTATGCATAGATTTGATGATGTGAAGTTGAGATGAAGCTTTGCAAGGGTGTAATGAAGCGAGGCATCATATGATGAAGACTTGGTCTAATCCAGACGGGATCATTCCAAGCATGTTGATAACTCGGTGATATGATTCGAGTTGAAGATAATGAATGGATATGAGAATAGTCGTCGAGGAGGATGACTAGGAGGCTTGGATAGCATCGTTGTTGAAGGTTCTAGCATGCTCTAAGCAAGAGTACGTTTGGGCAGATTCGATAGTCCCAACGGCCAACTGTTGATGGTCGAGTACTCTGGGCAGATTCGATAGTCCTAGGCACGGGCTGCGACGACGTGCGGGAGTTATGTCTAGAACCGGGGTTTCCATTAGCCCTTGACGGACGGCTGAAAGAATGTGCCGGTCATTCAATTAACGGTGATATCGAAGCAATGATAACAGTGATAGCCAGAGTCATGGATGTGTGGTTGTATCGTCATTCGGACTCAAGAGCGGTATTTTCTGGGTGCTTATCTGATTTAGGCCTTGGTACTTGGAAAACATCGCCCTTGACTCGAGTGATAGTAGCTTTACTTTAAATTGTATGCTCTGCTATGTTTGCTTCTGCTTAGTGTGTGTCTGGGGGCTATCACTGTGGAATGAGGTTGGAGTGGGAGGGTTGTATTCCTATTCCTTTTCCTTTATGCTCTTTTGGTATGTTGTTAGTTAATTTACTGCTCACTAAGACTGTTGTCTGACTCAAGGCTTTTTGTTTTAAATTCTTATTGCCTTGGGCTGTTCGTCCATTTTGGGACGGGCAGACTAGGTAGCAGGTGACAGGTGCTATTCTCTTCTCACGATGCTGATATCGAAGACGAGCTAGAGGGTTGCATATTATTTTCTTATATGTACTGGATATTCCGCTGTTTTGTATTCTCTGAGAGATTTGTAGTGAGGCTGGATGTATTGACTATGTGGATGCTTGTATTCAACTATTATGGAGTTTTATATGATGTCATTTTGTTCTGTAAAGCTTCACTATACATATGTTCTATTGTATTTTGTCCATGCGCTGTGAGTAATACGATAGATCCTTTTGTTTTAAATCTTACCTTGACAATCGTCTATGGTCGCCTGGCACACTTTACAGCGCACTATCTCTAGATTCGGTGCAGGGGTCATGGGCGGTCGTCACAGTATTAAAATGTTTTTATATTGTGTTAATTTGTTATTTTTGGTATTTATAAATTCTAGTCGGTACATAGGACGATATGGCATCGATAGAGATTTCTAAACACTTAATAGGGCAGACCGACACAATATTTTTTTGAAATATAAGTAAATGAAATAATTTTACCTAGTATTATATTTTGTACATAAAAGAATAATTTTTATAAATGGATATAGTTGTATGTGATATGTTGTTTGTTAGGAAGTGAAATTTTATAAATATTGGTTGCAAAATAGAATTTAAAAATAAAGTGAATATGAATTGGAAATTTGAGAACTTAAGTTCTAGGGTTTTCAAAGATTTTGGAATATAATATTAGTATTATTTGGAAGTATTTTCGGAAATAAATATTTTAATGTGATTTGAAAGAAATGTTTTAAAAGAATTTTAAAAGGAAATAAGTTTTGTACTCCCCTCTTCTGTCGTTGGAAAATAATTTCGGTGATGACTGCGACATCATCGACGTTCATTTTTGAGTTTCAAAGTGGGAAGACCATATAGTAGCTTTGTTACACATTTGTTTTGATAAACAAATCTTAATTTTAAATCTCTAAATATGATTTGATATATAAAAGATATGAAAAATATATTATTTCAAAACGATTTCAAATGAACCCCGTATTTAGTTCTTAAGTTTCTGTTAAATTAATGGTTTTCAGTTGTAGAAATAAAGTAAAATTTTAATAGTTGGAACTTCCAAAATAAAAAATAAAAAATTAGAAGCTAAGTGATTAATGAAACTGTAAAGAAATCGGAGATTTTTCAGTTGTAAATTAAAGGGTAATGAAATTTAAAAGATGTAAACTATTGAATATTTTGCTAACTAAAATGAATAAGATAAATTTGTATAACACTCAATTTCATTCTATTATGCAAGTAGTTCTATCTATTCATTTGATTCTCTGCCTATTAATCTTGACTCCACCCTGATAGTTAGGGATTATCCTGATGTTTGGTAAAATCACTTCTCTTCCTCCCAAGCGGGAAATTGAATTTCCGCGTCGATCTTATTTCTGGAATCTCGGTTGACCCGATTAAGGTCGTCGTAATAAAAAACAAGTCTATCCATTTCTTCTTTTGTAATTTAATTATTTTATCTTCCTTTCAAGTCTATCTTTGTAGTCAAAAAATTTCTTCGACTAGGGTTCATCTAAACTTGAATCTCTATCCTTATTTCAGAATCCATTTCTTGAATCATCCTGTAAGGGAGTGTATTTTTAATTTATATAAAAATGTTTTATATTCTTTTGTTTGAGTTGTTAAGTTTGAATTTGGGTTTCGATCGATTCGTCTAGCTAACGCTATCGATAGGAATTCCAAAACACTTGAACAGCACAAATTGACACAATATTTTTTCAATAGTAGTAAATAAAATGATTTTATGTATGATTATATTATATATATATAAATATAATTTTCTGAAATTAAATAGTTAAATGAATTGGTTGTTAAGAAATGATAATATTAGATTTTCATTTATTGTCTGTCAACATTTCCTAAACTATTGACTATTGTTGTTATAAGGGGCTGAATTTGATAAAATGGTTTATAACAGTGATTTTGTAAATGAAATAAATTCAAATTTAGGATTTAAGAATTAAATTTCCACTGCTTTTCAGAATTTGGTTTTCAAAATTTTGGAAATATATATTATTTGAAAGAAATTTGAAAGGAAATTGTTTCAAAAGAATTTTCAGTACTCTCCTCTTTTGTCGCTGGAAAATAATTTCGGTGATGACTACAGCACCATCGACATCGAGTCTCAAAGCAGAGAGACTGTTTAGTAACTTCGCTACATTTTGTTTGGAAAATAGATTTTATTTGAATTTATTGAGCATGAATTGATACATAATATATATATATACATATATACATATATATATATATATATTTCAAAATGGTTAAAACTGAAACCAGAAATTTAACTCTTATGTCTTATGTTAAGTAAGGATTTTCAATTGTTGAAAATGAAGTAAAATTTTGAATAATTGGGTGTTTAAAAATGAGAAATTAAATTGAAATAACTTGAAACAGTTGGAATATGATAAAATTTATTTGTATAATGCTCAATTGCATTCTAAAACGTATATAGCTTACTTAAAATATTGTAAAAAGTTAAAATGTAATGTGAATATGTAATTGAAGGTTATACAAGAAGAAATTTAGGTAATAGAATGTTCAAACTGAATTATGCTTAATAGAAATCTTGTAAATAAAAGAAAACTTGTATAGTGTTTAATTACATTCAAAAACATTACTAAAACTTACTTAGAAAACGATTAGAATGTAATTGAATAATATACAATAATAAATAAGGTGTTAAAAAAATGAATTTTGTTAGGAATTTCTTAAAAAATATTTAGGTGATTATAATAAATGTTATACACTTAACCTATATTGCAAGATATGTCAGTAAAGTAAATTGAATAATAAAAAGGAAATAAATAAATATGAACTTAAGAATAGTTGAAGTTGAATGTTGAGGTGGAATTAACTAAAGTTAATCAAATAGATTTAATAAATGAGTTAGATAAAACAAATTTTGCTGGGAAACTTTTTTGTAATAAATGTTAATCAATTGAATGAAAATATATGGAATTGAAATCAATCAAATGTGAACACAATAAATTTGATAAAATGAAATGAATTGAAATCAATTAATTGAATATAAAACAATTTAAAAATAAGTGAAACTTATATGGTTTTGGAATTAATTGTGGTATTTGGGATTTTATATTTCAAATCTAACTTTTCTTCTAGTTGTTTCTATTCTCTTATCTCGTTCCTTTTCGGGGACGAAAAGTTTTGAGTGGGGGAGAGTGTAACGACCCGTAAATTTTAACGGTTTTTATAACGTAATTAACTGAAATTTTGCTCGAAAATAAACTATAAAATTTTGCAATGAAAATTTGGTATTTGGTATGCGTCTATTGAAGCATAGCGACTGGTAAATTTTTATTGTAAAACACGAAAGTAAATTCTGTTGTGTGATTTTCAATTTCAATTTAAATCCGTTAATTTGATGAAAATAAAATATTTTCGAAACCTGAATGTTTTTATACAATAAAAATGTAAATCATTTTCTGAGTGAGACGTCATATTTTGTTTCGGAAAATTTGGACTTCTCTACCTCCATTTATCTTATTTTCAGCGGATTTGCAACATTTTGGCAATGAATATCGACTTTTGATAGGATGGTCACATCTCTCATATCTTTGTACCATTCTGTTTGTATCGTCATGCCGATCTCCGCAGTATATTCATTTGTGTTTCGATGTTCGGTACGTGGCTGAACCGACAAAACGGTTAATCGTATCGGTACCCGTTTTTGAGTCTTTTCGTGTCCTTTGTCTATTCATTTTCCACCGTGTAATACGGATAGCCATCAGCTTTTATTCTTCCCAAAAATTCAACGTGCCTGACTATCACCATTCCCTACGTATCATTTATAATTCGTTGTAGCCTTCATTTTGGTTCGTTCAATTCTTTCTCTCCGCTCTCTCTTTCTTTGCTATTTGCTTTCCAATAATAATATATAAAATATATACTAATATATAAAAGCTTATATGGTTGCCTGCTCCTCCAACTTTGCTCCTCCCTGATATTTGCTCTACTCCACAACTTGACATTCATCTCGTCTCTTCCATCTCGCCTCAGCCACGTTGAGATCCACCACTGCAGACCGACTCTCGACCTAAACAATCTCCACCTGAACCCAAGCTCGGCCCCACCACACCGAAGCATTTCCCTGCCGCCTGTACACGTGGTCGACTACCTTCCTTTCCCCTAGCCGCAAACCACAGCTCCGCCAGCGTCCTTCACACCACAACACTCTTGCTCCACCTTGCTCCGCCTACCACCCTACTACCGAACCTCCCTACCGCCTTGTTCCAGCCAAAGCCACCAACTACCGAGTTCACCTAACTGCCCACGTCCCTACCTCACCTTCACCAAACAGCTATCCACCCCCACCAAGCCGACCTCACACATCCCCTCACCGTTCATCTTCCTCCACCATCAGCCTCCTTCTTTTTCAGTATTATATGTATATTATATATTACATTATGCTATATTATATTATATTATATTATATCATATTACATTATATTGTATTATATATTTCAAATGTTTATTTTACCTGCTTCGTATGTATATATATATATATTATAATATAATAATAGTGCTCAAGGCTTTTATATATGAGTATACTAATATATATGGTCTGCATATAAGATTTCTGAGTAACTTATAAATGTATATATGTTTTTCTTTGATATATTTTCATATATTAAATTCTAGAGTCCACTATGATTGCCTGAGGAGCTATATAGTTTATATATTATAGTAGCTTATAAACGTATTTTACCCAGTTCCATGCATATATATATTTCTAACATATATAGGTTTCTACAATTTACTGTTCCAAAAATAAGTAAGTTTCGTATGTATAGGAATATATATTATTTGTTTAGAAGTTTAATATATTCGAAGTATATATATTTAAATCTATGATCTTACTTTAAATAGTTTGTTTTGTTCCAGTATACTCGTACAAGAGAAGATATAGATTTAGTACTAGTTACACATATATTAGTTTGCTCATACTTTGATTGCCTGCTTTTCTGAATCTAGCTCGTGCTTTCCAATTTGCTATTCTATACATATATACGAGTTATATATTTTGCTTATACATTAGCTTATATATTTTATCTATTGATTTAGGATGTGTAATGTAACGACCCGGAATTTTCGATCCCGAAAATTCCAGATAGTTATGAAAAAGAAGAAAGAGATAGAAGAAGAAGAAACAGAATTACAACACAGATTCTCACAATCGCAGCGGATCAAAATATAATATCAAATAAAATAACAGTTACAAAGAATACTATATCTATCAATTTTATTTAATACATCAGAGTTATACATATACACAATCACTGGACGTATACAATCAACATATCCCAGATAACTACAATATATCTCAGTGATATACTCTATACGTTCCTGCCATCCAGCTCGTCTCCTGAGCTCCAGAACGTCCTTACCTGAAAATCTGTAATACTCGGTCTGACCCGAGCATTACATCAAAGTAACACCCGGGTCAGGCTGGAAACCAGCGTGAGTAAACTCATCTAACAAAAATTTTAAATCCATAGAACTTATTTAAACCCGGGATGACTCGTACTTTACTACAAGTAAACAACTTATATTGTCAACATTTTATTTTCACAACGAAATATCTAAGTATCCAACTTAGTTTAAATGATCCCTATTATCCCAAACCAGCCTATTGATTTCACATACCAATCTACAAAGAAATTTAGAAGATTTCAAATCGAAGTGGTGTCGGATATTTCAGATACCCAACTCCGGTCTCTTCGAATCCAATATCCTCTTAACCAAGTTATTCAACGAATACAATTCAAATTTCAAATTACAAGGTGACATCTTTATACTCAATAATTTGTCAATGATAGCTAACCATACTATCATTGACCATCCAACATAACACAACATAATACATTTCTTACCAAAGTACCAACCAATTTAAGGTATTTACCCATTCAATCATTTATAAGCATGATGATTTAGTCACACTATTTCAAATAAAATTTCAAATTAATTTCTTTAATCACCTAAATCCTGCTTACTTAACATTTATTTACTTATGGCCCACTTAATTAATCATTCCTTGGTTACTTCTTGATTTTTTTATCATTATTTAATAAATAAATCTTAAATTATCTTTATACATTGATCTATTTGATAAATCAGATCAATAATTAATTATCCTTAATTAATTTCGTCACTTCGTTATCCTTAAGTAACTTATTTATCAATTCTTACATTAATTATACTATGCAATTAATTAAGTGCTTGACTGTGAAGTAATTAATCCTTAATTAATCGATTAATTAATACTAAATCGTTGACTAATTATCTTATTAAATTTTTCTTTTATTTATCAAAAATCTAAATTATCTTCAAGATAAACATTTCCTTTATTAATGATCTAGTTATCATTAATTTATACATTGGAACACATTTTACCTACCAATTTATTTATTAATTTCAATTCAAATGTATAATATAAAATGAATACCCTTTAACTTGAACAAAGTTTAAATAAAACTATTTACAAACCTTTAAATCATATGTTAAAGACCCACATATCTTACAAGAGATTAAAACCAGATTTATTTCAACTTCAAATTATTTCAAAACAATTTAATTTATATAACTTAATTAATATTTAAGCTAAGATTCAAATCAATTTTATATCCAGACTAAATTTTTGTTTTAAAACTTTGCTTAAAATCATTCTTAGAAATTTTGAACAAACAGGTTTAAAAGAAACCCTGTAACCAATGTTTCACCCGAGCTACCCCTTGGTTGCTTCGAGTAAAATCCTTCCTTACTTCGAGTAACCTACACTAAATACTCGAACAGCCTAGAGTCCCTTCTTCTACTTCAAACCAGACTTCCCAGAACAAATCGTGCACTGTGCACATGCACCACCAGTGCAACCGACTCCGCCCAACTACGACGATCTCCCCATATCTACGGTCATCCTCACACCCCATCTCGATCAACAACCCATCAGTTCTTCCTCGAATTTGAATTCGAGTATTAACCCAACCTGGAACGAGTACAAACAAGAAATCCCAACCTGGGAAAAGCTTCGAACTCAACATGTCGATCGCCAGAACGTCTACGCCTCCAACCTTATCTTCCCCGACCTTCCCACCATCGATTCCCTCAATTTGGTGAAGCTCGATCCATCAGAGGCAATGGGGTGAGCAATCTTTCCGACCAAACAAAAACTAGGGCTACAGACCCTATCGACCAACCACCATCACCACCGACCACTGATCACCCTCCTGATATTTTTGCCTGAACCTTCCATACCCCCTCCACCTCCAGTAATGTTCCCGACCACCCAGACTTCTTTGATCACCAGAAAATGCTCAGAACACAAACCACGTTCAACTCGCAATATCACTCGATTTACAAACTTAAATTTTATGATCTTTCCTTTAAAAATCATAGTTTTCGAAAACGAAATTGATTTTATACCTGAAACAAACAATTATTATGATCGAAACTTTGACATGTATTAGAATCCTACTGTTCATCTTCTTACTGTTAAAACTATCTTCAATTCTTTCCTATAAATATTTTAGACCAGATATCTTGTTATTTCAAACAAGATTTGTTTGTATACCTAGGTCCTAAAAGAATTGAGGGAAGAGATGTGAATTTTTAACAAAGTTTTATAACCTGAAGGATAAGAACAGAGCAACAACAGACATGCACATCAATATATTCTTATATATATACATATAATCATATAAACAATCATGCAATCACTTTTTCACAAATTTACTTTAAAATCACTGCATGCAACAAGACTTAAAACAGATTTAAAAGCTTGTTACTCACAAATCTTGGAAGAACAGAGAACACTGGACAGTTCATCACTTAAAAAGATTAAGTGTAGTAAGTTTTGATTTTTGAACTTGGTTTAATTTGTTTGGATTTGAAACAGAGACTATCTCCTTTATTCAGGTATGTAGACAGTATTACAACATTGAACCAGGCAAATTTTAACTATCTACATATAAACATAATTTCATCATGCAAACAAATTTCATAGAGTTAATTCAATGATTTATCACCAGCATAAATTTTAAACAAGTTTAAGCATAAACAAAAGTAGCAGTTCACTCACCTCTTAGAAGATAAACAGAGACTTCTGCTATGTTTATTCTGCTTTGAAATCCTTTGTCTATTCTTGATCTTGTTTAAAATTTTTTTTTCTTTCTTCTTGTTTGCAACTTAAAACTGAAGAAGCTTTGAACCGGAATGGACTTCAGATATGTATTTTGAGAAGGTTACAGGCTGAGTTCTTCCTTGTTTAAAATGAATAACAGGTTTGGCTTGTTTTACTTTACATTGTTTGAATGAACGAAAATAAGAAGGAGCTAGATAAATAGAACAAGTATGTAGAGCTATGATTTTGCTGGTACAAGATTTTTTTATTTTGATCAGAGATTTTTATCTCTTTAGCTTATCAGGCAAGTTTGGTTTTGGGGCTGAGATGATTTTCAACATTTTCGAATTGACTTAAGTGTGCTAGCATTTAATGTTTTAAGTACTTTATGTCCTATTTAGCTCATATCATATTTTCATGTTCATAGATATTCTTGCCTTGCCTCACAAATTTTACAGGCAACCCATATACAAAGCCTGGTTTGTAATTATACCTCATGTACATATATTTCTATATTAAATTTTGCTTTGTACATCTTGTATGAATTTTATTTTGTTTTAGATTTGTCTCTTTTTGCCTGCGAATCCAGATATTGCTATAGTGTAAATATTTTTATATTTAATTTTGTCTTAGACTTGTTACTTGCATATATATGGTTATGGCACATATATTTCATAGTTTATATAATTCTATAATCTTAGAATTACCTTTTGTGTTCATCTTATATATATATATATATTTTTACATAACCGTAAATTTATTTGATATATTTATTTCTATTCTAAACTCCAACTACCAAATACTTCATTTACTTCTTGATTGTTTATTCTTATTTTTAAGCTTACTATCACATTCAATTTATATTCATAACTACTATTTTTATTCTTATATTTATTAACATGATTATTCATTTTACTTATATACGATATTGATAAGGTTTATTT
The DNA here is from genome assembly GCA_030737815.1 of Allium fistulosum. Lineage (NCBI taxonomy): Eukaryota > Viridiplantae > Streptophyta > Magnoliopsida > Asparagales > Amaryllidaceae > Allium > Allium fistulosum. The sequence continues at coordinate 99,268,698 of CM060905.1, forward strand.
TATTCTAACATTTTCCTAGATTTTAACTATGTATATATATTTTAAATCAAAAGTAATTAAGGTAGGGTTCTATTTCAATTTAAGATAGATATTATTATAATTGTAATTTGAACTCTTTATTATAAATTTCAAATCAGTATTTCTTCCAAATACATTAACTATTTATTAAAATAATACTGCAAAAAATCTGGGATGTCACATCCCTCCCCCCTTAAAACTTTTCGTCCTCGAAAAGGAACAAAACCAGATTTTACTAAAATGCTTAAAATCCGATAAATTTTTCTTGATCATTCTTAAACTACTTTAAAAATCTATATAATATTTCTAAAATAGTTTTTATAAAAATACTTTTATAACTCGATGTTTCGATAAGTCCATACTCGTTCTCATAGAGATTCGGTCATACGTTGATCAGCGTACGACTGAAAATCTATAAGTGCTTGGCAGACCCGTTTCAACATCCAGTGAAAATATTTGGGAAAATAATTTTATTGGAAATAGGGAAAACAGATTTTGGAAATAGAGGAATATTTCTAGTGAGAAGGCTCTGGAAATCATCACACCCATCCATGGTCGCAGTTACATCCTGGGTTACGTTGCCATCGCAACAAAAGTCCATGTAACTGATTACACCATAGAACCCACAACAGATCACAGTTACATCCAGGGTTACGTTGCCATCGTAGCAAAAGTCCATGTAACTGCAGGCTCTCAGCGGCCTCTCGATTACGCTGTCAAAATGAAACTTCTCCACTCTCACATAGGTCGCAGTCTACCGATGTAAAATCAAACGCAGAGTGTTGGCTCTCAACGGCACACACGACTTTCGCTATGTTACCATAGTGTCGCAGTCTACCGATATAAAATCAAACGTAGACTGTTGGCTCTCAGCGGCACACACGACTTTCGCTATGGTCTGCAGTAGATCGCAGTGACATCGAGTTACACTGTCGTCACAGCATAACCCAAATGCCTCTGTAGGCACCAGCCCCTCGACTTTCGCTACACAATAATCCTCAGGAACTAGTTTTGTCCGGACTCCTCACAGGATCAACTTTAGAACCTCTCCCTTAGAGGCTCAAGGTAGTGCCACCCTGTGGCACTCCTGAGAAGTTCATTTCAAGGGAGCGCCTTTTTTCCCAGAGCCAATCTCAAAACACTTTATACTATACACATATAGTATTTTACAAATCATACACCTAGTATGAATTTCAAATATAAGCCTTTACACAAAATCGATTCTCAAAATCGATAATCCACAAACTAGGCTTCCCAAATCTCAATATTGATTTTCCTCAAAAATCAAAAGCCTTTTTCAATCCATAGGTTCTCAAAACCTTTCCTCAAAATCACTTCCAAAATCATTTTCACAAAAATCCATATATATATATATATAATAAATCTTGAAACCTTTTGAATCAAATTTTATACTTGTATAATCCACTTTTGTACTTCAAATATTCCCAAAACTCTTTTCTTTTGGCTATAGCTTCAACATGGTGGTTTTTATCTTATTTATCAAAGGTATACAGATTTTAAATTTCCTTTTCTTTCCAAACAAATATTAAATTTAAATTCTAAACCTGCTTAAATTACTTACTTTTATTATAAAGTAAAATTTTAATTAGTAAGATACCCAATTTCCACTTTACTTCCATAAAGTTAAGTTCTACTATAGAAATATCAAATTTTAATTTATTTTATTGAAGGTCATCATATATTCACAAAATATACTTTCAATTTCAAAAATCATTTACAGTTCTTTATCCACAAATTTTCAAAATCAATTTTATTCAAACCGTACGATGTTCACATATCATCCGTACGCAATATCAATCTGATCGTTTACTCGATCACACAATTTCACTTCCAAACTAGTATTGTCCACCCGACTTCCTAGTGCAGACTCAGATCTGGTTTCTCGATCTGAAACCGTCATCCTCCTTGCATAGTCACAACTATGATAGAGAATATCCAGAATCAATCAAAAATCCATATCCAGGTTCGCCGTCGAAAATCGAGCGAAAAATCCCAACTCGGATCGATAATATTATCTCGAAATTCTGTGCTCGAATCTGGACCAAATCATCATGCGAATAGAATAATATACGTACATCCTACGTGTTTAACTTCATTGGTTATTAACCAAATCAATTTCCTTCCTATTCACATTCACTTTAATTTTCATTCACTTATTCACATTTGCTTTAATCCCCACTTGGATCATCACTCAATTCTTATCTCAGTTGGGTATTTAACCAATAACAGTTTGAACTCCGACCAGTTTAGAAATAGCTTGAAATTGTAAAAATAGATAAGTAGTTGAAAAATAATTAATAGTTTGCAAAATAACTGTAAAATAGTCAACTAACATAGAATAGTTGAAAAATAGTTAAATAGTTTTCAAAAATTGTACATAATTGCAAAATAGTTGTAAAATGATAATTACTTTGTGAAATTGATGAAAAATAGTAATTAGTTTATAAAACAATTGAAAAATTCCTTAATAGTTCCCAAAAAAATAAGTATAAGATAGTTTGGCTTTTTAAAAATAAAGATTGTATAGTAAGTAGCTTGGAAAAATAGATTTATATTCAAACAATTTATATTGAAAATAGTCCAGAGTCAAAACTGTTCAATTCCCAATTCCCATTCTCATCAATTCAATTTAAATTTCCACTTCCATTTAAATTGACCCAATTCCAATTTTTTTAAATCACTCCAATTTCCATTGGACTTGATTTATTCCCAATTCAAGTTGAATAAATTCTTAATTTCTTCCCAAATTTAAATCAAATTCCATTTGATTTTAAACATATTCAACCTTAATTACAATCCCAAATTATTCCAATCACTTTGGACTAATATCAATTCAATTGAACCCACTTCAATTTCAATCATTTCAATTCCAAATTTAAACTATCTCGAATTATATAAATTCGAGTTAAATTCTCTAAGGTTGGTTTAACCCTTTAAACCAAGTTTTAAAACTTTTAAATAATTTAATTTCTGAACTCAAATTTTAGAATTTTCATTTTAAATTATCTTTACGTACTTATTTCAAAATTTACATAAGAGTTCAAAATAATTTTATCTTAAAAATTTAATTTATCACCTAATTTTATCTTCCAGTTTGAAACCAATTCTTAAACAAGTTTAATTTACAAAATCAATTATTCAGATTTTCAGTTCAAAGTATTTCGATATCCTTAATTTTAATTTCCTGTTATCACAATAGTGGATATATTACCACACTTCACTTCTCATTCATTTAAACAAATCCAATTGACAATTCAAAGATTAATAACAATGGGATGATATTATCCAATTTATTTTAAAACATCCATCAAATCTCAAACCCATCTTGAGATCACACGACCTCCCAATTCAAATTAACCATTTAACTTCCCAAGTTAAATCTAAATTTCATCTTGAAATTTCCAATTCAGGTTGTTCGTACCAAACTTATTTAACTTCCTTTAAGTTAAACTCAATTTAATCTCATCAAACTTACTCAAATTTAAATCCCCACTTCAAATTTTAAACTCCACATTAATAATCTTATAAGTTAAAAAACTTATCACCTTGGATATCACATCTCATTTCCCAAATTTAAAACTCAACATTTAGAGTTTATTTCAAATCATCATTGGTATTATGTGCATTCCTCATATATACATTTTCTTTACACACCAAGTTATACCTTACATTTTTAAACCACCTTTGGTTTCAATTTAGAACAATTTCTTTTAAAACAATTTCAAGTTCTCTGGACTAAGATTTTAAACTTCACCATTTATAACCCACTTTAATTTACAAGTCATACTTGCCTAAATGTTTTATTTCCCTAAAACATTTCATTATTAATCACAATAATCATTTCTGATAATAACCAAGATTATCATATCTGGAAACCAATTTATTATTATCTTTGTTCTGAAAACATTTCTACAAATTCAATATTTTAATTCCAGTTTAGATTCATTTCAAATTTATCTTCATTCAATTTCAATTTGGTTGTATTACTATTACCACTTAATTCTCATTATTTTATTTAATTCCAATAATTTTTAACAACCAATTACTTTAATATTTATTAGAAAGAAACATTGCTTTATATATAGCAAAATATATTCTTATATAAAATCATTTAAAATCTTTATATAAGAAAATAACAAGTACGCTCTCATATATATATACACTCAACTCATTCTAGGGTACCATCGACCCTATCTTTAATGAGTAATCCCAACAGAGCCAAGGTTCTCGCTTAACCTTTCAGCTCTGATACCAACTGTAACGACCTGGAATTTTCGATCCCGAAAATTCCAGATAGTTATGAAAAAGAAGAAAGAGATAGAAGAAGAAGAAACAGAATTACAACACAGATTCTCACAATCGCAGCGGATCAAAATATAATATCAGATAAAATAACAATTACAAAGAATACTATATCTGTCAATTTTATTTAATACATCAGAGTTATACATATACACAATCACTGGACGCATACAATCAACATATCCCAGATAACTACAATATATCTCAGTGATATACTCTATACGTTCCTGCCATCCAGCTCGTCTCCTGAGCTCCAGAACGTCCTTACCTGAAAATCTGTAATACTCGGTCTGACCCGAGCATTACATCAAAGTAACACCCGGGTCAGGCTGGAAACCAGCGTGAGTAAACTCATCTAACAAAAATTTTAAATCCATAGAACTTATTTAAACCCGGGATGACTCGTACTTTACTACAAGTAAACAAATTATATTGTCAACATTTTATTTTCACAACGAAATATCTAAGTATCCAACTTAGTTTAAATGATCCCTATTATCCCAAACCAGCCTATTGATTTCACATACCAATCTACAAAGAAATTTAGAAGATTTCAAATCGATGTGGTGTCGGATATTTCAGATACCCAACTCCGGTCTCTTCGAATCCAATATCCTCTTAACCAAGTTATTCAACGAATACAATTCAAATTTCAAATTACAAGGTGACATCTTTATACTCAATAATTTGTCAATGATAGCTAACCATACTATCATTGACCATCCAACATAACACAACATAATACATTTCTTACCAAAGTACCAACCAATTTAAGGTATTTACCCATTCAATCATTTATAAGCATGATGATTTAGTCACACTATTTCAAATAAAATTTCAAATTAATTTCTTTAATCACCTAAATCCTGCTTACTTAACATTTATTTACTTATGGCCCACTTAATTAATCATTCCTTGGTTACTTCTTGATTTTTTTATCATTATTTAATAAATAAATCTTAAATTATCTTTATACATTGATCTATTTGATAAATCAGATCAATAATTAATTATCCTTAATTAATTTCGTCACTTCGTTATCCTTAAGTAACTTATTTATCAATTCTTACATTAATTATACTAAGCAATTAATTAAGTGCTTGACTGTGAATTAATTAATCCTTAATTAATCGATTAATTAATACTAAATCGTTTACTAATTATCTTATTAAAATTTTCTTTTATTTATCAAAAATCTAAATTATCTTCAAGATAAACATTTCCTTTATTAATGATCTAGTTATCATTAATTTATACATTGGAACACATTTTACCTACCAATTTATTTATTAATTTCAATTCAAATGTATAATATAAAATGAATACCCTTTAACTTGAACAAAGTTTAAATAAAACTATTTACAAACCTTTAAATCATATGTTAAAGACCCACATATCTTACAAGAGATTAAAACCAGATTTATTTCAACTTCAAATTATTTCAAAACAATTTAATTTATATAACTTAATTAATATTTAAGCTAAGATTCAAATCAATTTTGTATCCAGACTAAATTTTTGATTTAAAACTTTGCTTAAAATCATTCTTAGAAATTTTGAACAAACAGGTTTAAAAGAAACCCTGTAACCAATGTTTCACCCGAGCTACCCCTTGGTTGCTTCGAGTAAAATCCTTCCTTACTTCGAGTAACCTACACTAAATACTCGAACAGCCTAGAGTCCCTTCTTCTACTTCAAACCAGACTTCCCAGAACAAATCGTGCACTGTGCACATGCACCACCAGTGCAACCGACTACGCCCAACTACGACGATCTCCCCATATCTACGGTCATCCTCACACCCCATCTCGATCAACAACCCATCAGTTCTTCCTCGAATTTGAATTCGAGTATTAACCCAACCTGGAACGAGTACAAACAAGAAATCCCAACCTGGGAAAAGCTTCGAACTCAACATGTCGATCGCCAGAACGTCTACGCCTCCAACCTTATCTTCCCCGACCTTCCCACCATCGATTCCCTCAATTTGGTGAAGCTCGATCCATCAGAGGCAATGGGGTGAGCAATCTTTCCGACCAAACAAAAACTAGGGCTACAGACCCTATCGACCAACCACCATCACCACCAACCACTGATCACCCTCCTGATATTTTTGCCTGAACCTTCCATACCCCCTCCACCTCCAGTAATGTTCCCGACCACCCAGACTTCTTTGATCACCAGAAAATGCTCAGAACACAAACCACGTTCAACTCGCAATATCACTCGATTTACAAACTTAAATTTTATGATCTTTCCTTTAAAAATCATAGTTTTCGAAAACGAAATTGATTTTATACCTGAAACAAACAATTATTATGATCGAAACTTTGACATGTATTAGAATCCTACTATTCATCTTCTTACTGTTAAAACTATCTTCAATTCTTTCCTATAAATATTTTAGACCAGATATCTTGTTATTTCAAACAAGATTTGTTTGTATACCTAGGTCCTAAAAGAATTGAGGGAAGAGATGTGAATTTTTAACAAAGTTTTATAACCTGAAGGATAAGAACAGAGCAACAACAGACATGCACATCAATATATTCTTATATATATACATATAATCATATAAACAATCATGCAATCACTTTTTCACAAATTTACTTTAAAATCACTGCATGCAACAAGACTTAAAACAGATTTAAAAGCTTGTTACTCACAAATCTTGGAAGAACAGAGAACACTGGACAGTTCATCACTTAAAAAGATTAAGTGTAGTAAGTTTTGATTTTTGAACTTGGTTTAATTTGTTTGGATTTGAAACAGAGACTATCTCCTTTATTCAGGTATGTAGACAGTATTACAACATTGAACCAGGCAAATTTTAACTATCTACATATAAACATAATTTCATCATGCAAACAAATTTCATAGAGTTATTTCAATGATTTATCACCAGCATAAATTTTAAACAAGTTTAAGCATAAACAAAAGTAGCAGTTCACTCACCTCTTAGAAGATAAACAAAGACTTCTGCTATGTTTATTCTGCTTTGAAATCCTTTGTCTATTCTTGATCTTGTTTAAATTTTTTTTTCTTTCTTCTTGTTTGCAACTTAAAACTGAAGAAGCTTTGAACCGGAATGGACTTCAGATATGTATTTTGAGAAGGTTACAGGCTGAGTTCTTCCTTGTTTAAAATGAATTACAGGTTTGGCTTGTTTTACTTTACATTGTTTGAATGAACGAAAATAAGAAGGAGCTAGATAAATAGAACAAGTATGTAGAGCTATGATTTTGCTGGTACAAGATTTTTTTATTTTGATCAGAGATTTTTATCTCTTTAGCTTATCAGGCAAGTTTGGTTTTGGGGCTGAGATGATTTTCAACATTTTCGAATTGACTTAAGTGTGCTAGCATTTAATGTTTTAAGTACTTTATGTCCTATTTAGCTCATATCATATTTTCATGTTCATAGATATTCTTGCCTTGCCTCACAAATTTTACAGGCAACCCATATACAAAGCCTGGTTTGTAATTATACCTCATGTACATATATTTCTATATTAAATTTTGCTTTGTACATCTTGTATGAATTTTATTTTGTTTTAGATTTGTCTCTTTTTGCCTGCGAATCCAGATATTGCTATAGTGTAAATATTTTTATATTTAATTTTGTCTTAGACTTGTTACTTGCATATATATGGTTATGGCACATATATTTCATAGTTTATATAATTCTATAATCTTAGAATTACCTTTTGTGTTCATCTTATATATATTTTTTTTTTTACATAACCGTAAATTTATTTGATATATTTATTTCTATTCTAAACTCCAACTACCAAATACTTCATTTACTTCTTGATTGTTTATTCTTATTTTTAAGCTTACTATCACATTCAATTTATATTCATAACTACTATTTTTATTCTTATATTTATTAACATGATTATTCATTTTACTTATATACGATATTGATAAGGTTTATTTTATTCTAACATTTTCCTAGATTTTAACTATGTATATATATTTTAAATCAAAAGTAATTAAGGTAGGGTTCTATTTCAATTTAAGATAGATATTATTATAATTGTAATTTGAACTCTTTATTATAAATTTCAAATCAGTATTTCTTCCAAATACATTAACTATTTATTAAAATAATACTGCAAAAAATCTGGGATGTCACATGTAAGTTCTGTTTGTTTATATATATATTATAATAAAGCGAGTATGTATTGATTTTATAATAAATATTGATTTTAAATATATATTATGTAAGTTTATATATATATATGTGTTTATATATAAGTTTATATATACAATTATACATGAGTTTAGTTTCGTATATATATAGATGTTTAAATAAAAATATTGATTTGATATATAAGATTTAATTTAATTATATGTTTTAAAAATGAATTTTTGAAAATATCTATATATGAATATATCTCTTTGTTTCCATCGAATTTAGTTCATCATGTTTTGTTTTGTTTCGCCGCTGTCCCAAAATTGGTCGTAGCAACCTCTAGCTTGTCAGTGTGTATCCGTGTCCGTGCATCTCATTCTTGTATTTCTCTAGCCTCGAAATGTGAGCAATCACTCACGATTAACATTCTTATATTTAGTAAAATTTAATTCACATTGAAATGACAATTGAAATATTCGGTTAAATTTGGACTGTTAATTTTATAATTGCTATATATGATATGCCATTATCTATAACTATTCATCTGTGACATATGACACCATAACCTGTCATTTATATTATGATTTAAATTTGTTATTGATGATATATGCATGTTGTTGATTTGTTATATTATTATCATATTTGCTCTCACTCTTCAAGTTCCCTGTTAATTTAGAATTCCCTATGGGTTGAAATGATACATACCCGAACGATATTATAGATTAAGGGAAAATCGTTATGGGTTGAAATGATAAACCCAAGTGATTTTCATTAATTTTGAATTTTGGGATTGCGGGTTGAAATGATATACACCCGTAAATATTAAATTATTGCAGATTGAAATGGTAAATATTCGTATCACTTGACCATATGATAGAAAATTATATACGGACACCGTTGGTCTATTTTGGGAAAAATGATTGTCAAAGTTTGAAAGGAAATATAGGGATTTTATTAAATATTGATTTTTAAATTCTAACATAAAGAATTTATTTTAATATATGTGTAAAATTTATATTTTTTTTAAAATTATATGTTTTTGGAAATTTTAAATTTATAAGTTAGTTTTGAAAATACAATTTTTAAGATTTTCTTGTAATTTTATTTTATTAAATATATAAAATAAGATTTAATATAAAATAAATTTAATAATAAGATTTAATTTAATAAAAATTTAATTTAATTAGTTTATAATAAGTTTAAGTATTTATTTAAACTTATATTAATATTTTAAAATAGATTTTATAACTTAAATAATAAAGGTTGGGAAGATAAATCAACGTTGGCTTGGAATTTAAATTTGTTAATAATTGAATTTAAATAAGAATTGATTTGAACTTATTGATTTTAAGATTGTGAAAGATATGATTTATAATCTGGATTCGATAAAAAGTGATTAAATGAATATTCCCAACTTTAACTAAAACTAAGACAGAATATTTAATATTGATTTAAATTATAAATTGAGATTTTACTGTTATTAAAATGATTAAATGAATATTTTCCAATTTGAATAAAATTAAAGTTAAATGTTGAAATATAAATGAAATTTATATTGTAAATGTTTGAATATTTAAACTTGAATCTTTGAACTTCAAATTGAAATGGTTAATCTGGAATTGATTTAAATTGAATTTTGAAATTTAAGATGATTTAAATAGATTTGTGGAATTGGAGGAAACTATTTTTATTATATAAAGTATTTTTAATATATATATACTATTTTTAATTTACAACTATTTTAATATATAAATTATTTTAATATATAAACTATTTTAATTTATAACTATTTTAATATATATACTATTTTCAATATCTATACTATTTAAGTTGGAACTGTTATGATTACGAAAGTGCTATGATTTCAAAAGTGCTATGATTTCAAAAGTGCTATGATTTCCAAAGTGCTATGATTTCCAAAGTGTTATAATTTCCAAAGTGTTACGATTCTGGAAATGAATGTTATTTAAAGTGAATAATGATATTTAATTGACATGGTTTTTGAGATGAATATGACCTTTTGATATGAAGTATAAACTATTTGAATTATAAAATGACCACGGTGTGAAATAAGCGTTTGGTTGTTAAAGAGACCGGGATCCGATATTGTCATACTCTCTGCCAATACCGAAAACCACTTTAACAACTATGTACGTGCTGGAGATTCCAGAACAAAGTAGGATGGTTTGGCGATGATTCTATATGGTATTTACGTAGCCCTGACTCCCGTGAGTCAGCTTGATGTGGCTAAAACAGGAGCTATACCGGGCCAAGTGGGGTTATTCCCCCGATCGGGCACATTTCTTCGATACCATTCTATTGCTTTTTTGATTTGATTGGGTGCACCTTTGATTTGGGAGTGTGTCACGAGGTGGGCGTTAGTAGCTGCTGTGCGTTACCGCCAGTCCGGATACGCAAACGGTATATCTACCCTGACATTGGGTCGAGTGCCTTGTCGCATGCCCTATCGCGCCTTCTACGAGTTTGGTTTGTACCATACCTATGGAGTGCCCTCTGATAGCCCTCCAGTTTACGAAGGAATTACGGTACCGTACAGACTATGCGAATATATAAAAATGTGTTAAGGGGGATATGGGTAACGCCTTAACGCTATTTTAATACTTTACTTTACTGTAGACATTATTATAATAGCGTATATTACTACATAGTAGATAGTTCCATGGATCCTTAGAGGATGGGTATCCCAAACATCCTTTAAGTTACTTGTGTTTCAGTTGACATTTCACTTGAGTTGAATTTATTAATATAAGAATGTTAATCCTGACTCGAGTGTTTTGTGTTTTGCTTTACGCTCGGGTCAGACTGAGTGTCGTAGCATTTGAGACTCACCTTTGGAGTTGGAGCTTCACTTGGAGATCCATTTGTATCTATTCAATTTTCAGCTATCTAGTGGTTTTGTTCAGACTTGTCATCTGTTTGTATTCGAGACTACATTTTATTTGAGATTTTCTGTTGTATTTTATTTCAAACTTTGATGTTTATATAGTAGCTTCATGAACTACCATCTATCTATTCCGCTGCTTATTGTTATATTACTCTATGTCTGTGATTTTTGTGATTGATCTATTTACTGTATATGCTGGGTTTTTGCCAAATATAAAAATTAGCAATCCGTTGTTTTGAGCAATTCAAGTCCGACATGTGTGGATGCGAATGGTTCGAAATATCGGGTCGTTACAGTTGGTATCAGAGCTTTGGTTTTAGGCAAAACTTAAGATATAGAGTAAATTTAATTACAGAATCACCTTCGTTTGAGCTTGAATTCCTTCCTCTTTGACTCGATTTCCTTTGAATTTTAGAACAATCCTCATTTCTAAAATCCATTTTTATCTTTCCCTATTCGTGTTCTTCTTGATTCTGGAGCATCCCATAGCTCCACTTCGGTTGATCTCTATAATAAAATTTGAGAACATCTTGCCTTCTCAATTGGCAATTCCATCCTTGGGTGTAACAAAATTCCATCGGCCGTTCCGCCAACTTTATATGAGTTGTAAAGGGGTGAAACTCCTTTACAACAAGCGTCGATTCACCAGAGATTTTTACATCCTCGGTTTAGATGCTATTATTTCTTGCAAAGCCCGAACCGTCTCTGGTAGACGATTAGGGTAATTCCCTTGTAATATTGACTCCACTTCGATAATCAGAGATTATCCGATATTGGGTGAAGTCACTTCTCTTCCCTTCAAGTGGGAAATTGAATCTCTGCATCGATCTTCTTCCTGGAATCTCAGTTCACCCGGTTAAGTCAACCACGATAAAAATAAGTCTATCCATTTCTTCATCTCTAATTTGGTTATCTTATCTACCTTTCTAGCTTTTCTTTTTAATTAGAATTCTCTTCGAATAGGGTCTCTCAAAATTTGAATATCTATCCTGGTTCTCTATCCATTCTTGAATCATCGAGTAAGGGAGTGTATTTGTATTAAAATAAAATGTTTTATACTGTGTTGTTTGAGTTGTTAAGTTTGAATTTTGGGTTTCGATCGATTCGTCTAGCTAATGCTATCAATGGGAATTCCAAAACACTTGAATAGAGCAAATTGACACAATATTGTTTCTAAAATTTGAAAATTTTGTATGGTTATATTTTATATATAAAGGTATAATATTCTAAAATTGAATAGTTAATTAAATTGATTGTTAGAAATGATAATACTAGATTATCATTTATTGTTTTACTCAACATTCCTTAAACTATTAACTCTTGTGGTAAATTATAAGGAAATGAAAATTTTATAAATATAGCTTATAAATCTGATTTGCAAATGAAATAAACTTAAATTAGGAATTTGAGAAATTAATTTCCATTGTTTTTCAAATTTTGGTTTTCAAAGTTTTGATATATATATTATTTGAAAGTATTTTCGAATGGAAGTTGTTGCAAAAGAAATTTTATAGGAATTAAGTCTGTACTCTCTTCGTTTGTCGCTGGGAAATAATTTCGGTGATGACTGTAGCATCATCGACATTCATTTTCGAGTCTCGAAGTGGAGAGGCCCCTTAGTAGCTTTGCTACGCTTTTGTTTTGGAAAAATGGATTTGATTTAAATTTCTTGTGTATAATTTGATTTATAAAATATATATGTATATAATTATTTTAAAATAGTTTGAAGTGAAACCGGAAATTTGAATATTAAGTTTCATATGTAGAAATGGTTTCAATTATTGAAATAAAGTGCAATTTTTGAATAAGTGGAATATCTAAAATGGTAAATGAAATTTACCAACTTGAAATAGTTGAATTTGAATAAAAACTTATTTGTATAATACTGAATTACATTCTAATATATATAACTTGCCTAAAATATTCAAAAAGTCAAAATGTTAGGGTATAATAAAGGGTTGTACAAGAGGAAAACTTAAGTAATAAATTGATCAAACTAAAATCTGGCTTAATATAAATGTTGTAAATAAAAGGAAAATTTGTATAGTATTTAATTACACTCAGAACCTTAATATAACTTACCTAGAAATAGTTAAATGTTAATAAGGATAGGTAATTGAATAATATACATTATAAATGTGAGCAATAAGATGTCTGAAAATGATATTTTGTTAAGGATATTTATAAATAATAAATTGAGTAACGAATTGAACAATAAAAAGAGAATTAGTTTGTTGAATAATAAATGGTTATAATAAATGTTTATACACTTAATATATATCAGTGAAATAAACTGAATAATAAAAGGAAAATACTATTTAAGTGAATAAATATGAAATTAAGAATTGTTGAAATTGAATTTTATGTGAAATCAACTTAAGTGAAGTTAAATGGATAAAATAAATGAGTTAAATAAAATAAATTATGTTAAAAAAATTATATGGCTCTAAAATTAACTATTGTGTCTAATATTGTGTATTTCAAATCTATCTTTTCTTCTGGTTGTTTTTATTCTTCTATCTCGTTCCTTTTCGAGGACGAAAAGTTCTGAGTGGGGGAGAGTGTAACGACCCGTAAATTTTAACTGTTTAATAACATAATTAACTGAAATTTTGCTTAAAATTAAATAATTGAATTTGGAAGTAAAAATTTGATATTGGGAATACGTCTATTTTAACATAACAACTGGAAAAAATTTGTTGGAAAATATGAAAGTAAATTCTGTTGTATATTTTTCAATTTAAATTCAGTTAATTTGATGAAAATAAAATATTATTGAAACCCAAATATTTTTATATAATAAAAATGAAAACTATTTTCTGAGTGAGACGTCATAATTCGTTTCATCAAATTTGGATTTCTCTAGCTTCGTTTATCTTATTTTCAATGAAATTACAGCGGTTTGACAACAAATATCGACTTTTGATAGGATGGTCATATCAATGATATCTGTGTACCATTCTGTTCGTCTCATCGTGCTGATCTCCGCAGTATATTCATTTGTGTATTTCGGAGTCCGGTATGCAGCTAAATCAGTAAATTGGTCAGTCGTATCGGTACTCGTTTGAGTCTATTTGTTTCTGTGACCATTCAGACCATTAAATTTTCCACCGTATAAGTCCAATAGACACATTATTAATATTTTCTGTATTTAATCCATTACCTTCACTAGTCTCCTAGCTTTGATCTATGTGCTGGTTCTGTCCTTTCATTTGTGAAAGTAAATAATATAATATAAAATATATGTGTTATATAATTACTTTCTGCTTTTGACCTGCCAACTATTCAAATTCATTTGTTTATATTTTACTTGGAAATCACGTTTCAACGTATGCCTGTTCATTTTGCTCGGTGGCATATTTCTTTTGGAAAACCTGCTCGTCTACCATTCTTTGCTTTATATATAATAATAATATATCCAAGTTTTATATTTATATCAGACATATAAAAGTCTGGATTCATCTTTTTACCTGAAGCTCTCCCTCTCTCGTCCTATCCCTTTTTGCTTGGCCTTGTTAGCCTCTCACGACACCACAACCTCCAACGAACAGCCCTTCACCGCCCGAGCCAACCTCCCCTCTCAGCTCCTCCATTCGCCCAGTCCCAACCGGCCAGCAACCCAACCCCGAACATAGCCGAACCCAGTCACCCTCCCTCTCACCTTCGTCCTCCCCCTCTTCCCTCTCTCTCTCATTCTTCTTCCCATCCATTGTAACAACCCAGGATTTGCATTACCAATTAATAAATAAAAGTTAAGTTTTTTATTTATTTTAATGAAGCATAAAAGGATTTGGAATAATAAAATTTATTATTTGAAAAGGCTATTTTAATTAAATGGGAAATATGGGATTTTAAAATGAGGATAAAATGTTATTTTTGGAAAGTTAAATATTTTAGGAGAGATTTTAAAATGGGTTTGGATAAGAAAAAAAAATGAGTTTTATAAACATATATGAACACTTAGACTAATTGTTGGAAACATGTAAATAACTCTCTTCTTATTGGGTTACTAAACCTAGCCCAATAACCCACCCTAAACCTCCCCTATAAATTATCTCAAACTCTCCTAACCTCATTCATTCATCCCTAATCAAAACCCTAATCATTTCCTAAAGCTTTCATAACAAAAATGGCCTCTATCTTTATCTTCTTCTAGTTTTAGCTTATGCAAGTCATTCTATGCAAAGGTAATGCAAATACCCACCTCAAATCCATTTTTTATATCTTTCTTATTTCTGAAATTGATTTGGTAACACATGTTTTATGTGTTTTTTTGATCTTATAGCCTCCTAATCATCTTTTGCTAACTTGAGTTGATGCTATAGTAGTGTTTGTTGCTTTCTAGAGAGGTATATTGCTAAAATCCTCTTCTAATATGTGTTTAATCATCTTTGGATTTTGGTAATCAGTTAGTAACACATGTTTTATTATGTAACATGTGAATCATAGCTCTTTGATCATCTTTGCTTTCATTTGGGGTGTGCACATAAGGTATTTGTAATATATGCTAGCTGAAATTATAATTAGTTTATTGCTGTTAGTAAATTAGGCATATCTCATTCATCTTAAATCGGAATTAAGATTTTCTTGAAGTTCTGGAAAGCATATTCTATAGGCTATAACTTTAATGTTTTGAGCTTTGCCTAATTTTGTGGTTTGAATGGTCGAAATCACGTATGTTTGTCGCTGACCTGACAACAAACACAGGGTTGATAAAATAAAACCATGAAATTGATTTGGCCATAAGTTACTCGTTTCTTATCCAAATCTAATAATTTTGGATGTTCTGGAAAGCTCAGATTTAGGGCTAAAACTTTCATGTTTTGTGTTTCATGAAATTTCTAAGTTTATTGGATCAAAACTGTGCATTCTTACTATTGTCCCGAGAGCACATTGACAGTGATATAGAATTTAAATCTGAGAATTGTTTTAGTCATAGAATTTTCATCTCTTGTCGGAATTTGACGATCTTGGTCATTCCGAAAAGCTTAGAAACTAAGCTACAACTTTCATTTTATTCATTTTGCCAGAATGTGAAGTTTACTATGCCAAAATTGTGATTTTTCATCTCTGGCCAGTTAGTGCATAGCTATAGGCCTTAGTCTCTTTTCTCCCGTTGTTTTCAGCGTAGAACCCCGACTTTGTGACGCCATCCCGGGCTCTTCCATTGTCGGATTTCATCGTTTTTGGTCTCGTTAAAAAAATGAGATCGAGATTTTTAACCATGCAAAGTTTGGTTTAGATCTGGGTGCATTAGATACTTCGTTTCTATTGCCGAAGTAGCACCCAGAAACTGTTTTACAATAGTGATCATTTTCAGTTATCGTCGGACCAACTTTGAAACATTGTCGTTTCTTCGTTTCAAGTCAAAACCGAACGATTATTGTTGCATATCGTAGTAGGAGTACTTTGCTACGCTCCTGCAAATTTTCATCAAGATCTGAGTTCATGTGACCCTTCGACCATGTCGTCGAAGTGGGACCTTTACACTGTTTTGACATAGTAAAGTTTTATGATTTTTGTCCGATTTTGAGACGACGCCGTTTCTTCGTTTCAAGTCGTAATTTCTCGATTCTTTTTTCAGTTTGGAGCAGGGATGTTAGACTATATTCTTACCAATTTTCATGCCATTCGGATTCAGTTTGCTGGTCCGAATAATTTTCCGAACTTGGGTTCGCGTCATTTTTGGACTATTTTCCAACACTTAGAATATTTTCAGTGATTTTCTGGTTTTATTGATTTCTTTGAGATTTGTCTCTAGATTTCGTACACGGGTTTTATGAATTATTTTCAAAGGATTTTTCACTCCTAAATGGCTTTAGAAATTATTATATAATATTATTTTTAATTATTAAATTAATTACTCCATAATAGGAGTGTTTTCAAAAGCCGTTTTAAAGTGATTTCAAAATCAATTATAAATCCGTTTCGCACCATTATTTTCTATAATAAAAATCTCACACTCACATTTTAGCACGTCGAGCGAAGTGGAAAGGTGCTTAAATGGTTAGGAAATCTCCGGCCTATGGAACCGTGTGTATTTCCTTTCCGGTTAATCCCCGACCTATTCGATTGATCGTTTTGACCTTTGGGTCTAGTTTACCGATGATACGAGGTGGACTTTTTATTGTTTGGAGTGTGAGCTTGCTATTGGTTAGTATACCGTTTAGTGCGAACGTGGGGTATGGGACTCATTGTTAACACTTTACGGGTTCCTCTCCAAGATGTTGGTGACACATTAGCCTTTGGGCGGCCAGTACTGGACCTCTGGGTCACCACGCCTCTGGGCAACCGTCTCTGGACACCTGCTCTATGGAGCAGTTTATTTTTTCGGCATGCGCCTCTGGGCCTTTATCCTTCTGGGAAGGATCTTGCCGTCTCGCGCATTCCGCATCTGTGAGAGTGATCGATCACAACTCTACAGTACTTGGCAACAACGACTCTGGTCGGTGCACGTGCAATATTGGTATTATTTGATGATTTTACATCCATTCGAGTACCGCCATTCGGTGTTGGTTCTATGGAATCATACGATGTAAGTGCGATTACCTTGTGGATTCACAGTGTCTCTGGACATTGCTTTTCAGTGTTTTGATTTCATTGACTTTTCAGTATATCCTCATTGCTCTTTGGAGCATCGATCTTTGCTTGCGCATTGATTACGGACTCTGGTCACTCTTGGGATTATTGCATATGGGCATCTTTTTATAGCTTTGGCTACGCCGATGATATGAGGCGATTTTATTTATTCTACACTTTGGTGTTGATTTCTCTTTGGAGATTTTTATTGTTTATTGATGATTAGGGATCATCATTATATTCATGTGGTTCATAATATACTTCTATTTGGATAAGTACTGTTTTATTTATGTACCGCATTACTATATATCTCAGTTATTACTGATTGTTTAGCTAGCCTGACCCGAGTGTTTTCGCTCGGGTCAGACCGAGTTGTTTCAGGTTAGGTCTCTGGACTTAGCTTCTGTGCTTCCGCTTGGACATTATCTGCTATGCTGATAGATAGCGCTTTTATTTGTCCACTATTCCGCTACTCTGTTATTATTCAGACTTTGATATGTACATATTTTTAACCCACATGTGTGGGCAGTGGCTTTGTTCCCACTTATTGTATTTGGATCTATATTGATGATGTATTGTTCTGGGATTTAATATCTGTTATGTGATTCTGTTCTGTGATGTTTTATCATTTAATATTATGCTTTGTCCTGATAGATCTTTAGCCATTTGTAATTTCGTTATAAGTATTTACTGAATATGTCGAACCACTTGAAAAAATATATAGATACCATCCTTTCGACGTATTCAATAGATAGTTATAGCTTGATTACAAATGGTCGCTTCCACTATACTCTATTCTCCGCTTTAACAGACAGTATTACTCCCGTAATACTCTTTGTTACAGTGGGTTTCGGAGTGGGGCGTTACAGCTTGGTATCAGAGCCAGGTTTCAGGAATAAGTATAATAAACACAGAACAGATACACTTAGTACAATACATCTTAATTAGATCCAAATTAAATCAAATCCCTTCCTTATGTTATTGATAGATAAGTTAGGAATATGTATAGGAATCCTTTATATTCCGTAGTATTCCTTAATTAATTATCTATCTTTGAATTGTGCTTAACTCGCATCTTCATCTCAGCCTCGAGGTACACATCCTTCCGTTCTTGAAGGCTCTATTTTATTTCATGGTAGATCTTGTAGAGTTCTCTTTGATACGGGTGCCTCTCACTCATTCGTATCAAAGGAACTAGTTAATACTTTATCTTTGGATGTTACTTGTTTGGTTTCTTCACTAAGGATTGTGAATCCCATTGGTGGATCCACGACCCTTAGCTTGCTCTGTGAGAATATAGATATTGATCTTGGTGGCTTTTCTTTCCATGCAAATCTCCATGTTATGGAGTATTTGGGCTTTGATATGATTCTTGGCATGGATTGGCTCGTTCAGCACGACGCCAAAATTATTTGTTCGGAGCGGATATTATTCATTCATCACCCTGACTCGTCCTCTCTGTTAGCTATTGTTCTTCAAGATGTTGGGCTTTCTGATGTTGCCTATTTTCTCTCGATTCACGAGATGAGGATTTGAACTTATCTCGTATTCCTGTTGTTTGGGATTTCCCGACATATTCGAGCCAGTATCAGGCCTGCCGCCAAAGCGGGCAACTGTGTTCCGCATCAATCTCATTCCAGGCTCCCACCCAGTTGGGCGTCCTCCCACGAGGATGTCTACTAAAGAGAATGAGGAACTCAGGAAGCAGTTAGTAGAGCTTAAGGCGAAGCAGTTCATTCGGTCTAGTTCTTCGCCATGGGGTGCTGCTGTGGTCTTCGTTAAGAAGCCCGATGGCTCTCTTAGGCTTTACATTGACTATCGCAAGCTTAATGAGTTGACCATCAGAAACCATTATCCATTGCCACGGATAGACGATATGTTTGATCAATTGAGCGGTGCGAAGGTCTTCTCTCAGCTCGACCTTGCCACCAGATTCCATCAGCTACGAGTCGTCGAAGACAGCATTCCTCTTACAACATTTCACACTCGTTATGGTTCTTTTGAGTGGTTGGTCATGTCATTCGCTTGACGAACGCTCCGGCTTTCTTCGTCGATCTCATGAATCGAGTATTCCGGGAATACATCGATAGATTCGTTTTGGTTTTCATCAACGATATTCTTGAGACTGTTTCTATGTGTGATATTCGAAATCGAGCTCCGTCTTCTGATCCTCAGATCTTGTTATTCAGCTTGGAAGCTTGACCTATTCTATTGGATCGCATTGCCCATGCTCAGCAGCAGGATCTAGACTTGTTGCGATACATTCATCTCCTTGAGTCGGGATCCAGTGATGAGACATTGTTGGATTATTCTATTGATTCTCATCGGTGTCTTCGCAGGAAGAACCGTATTTTGGTACCATCTGATTTATCACTTAGGCGTGACATTCTAGACGAGTGTCATCGCACTAAGTACACTATTCATTCCGGGTTGAGTAAGATGTATGCCGACATGTGTCGTCTATTTTATTGGGAGGGCATGAAGAGCGATGTTGCAAGTTATGTAAGCCGTTGCATGACTTGTCAACAGATCAAAGCTGAGCATCAGCGTCCATCTGGTCTTCTACAGCCGCTAGAGATTCCATTATGGAAATGGGATCAGATATCCATGGATTATTGACGGTCTGCCTCGATCGAGGTCAGGCCATACCTCTATTTGGGTCATCGGCGATCGCTTGACCAAATCAGCTCATTTCATTCCTATTAAGTCCACTCGAACTGCTCCTCAGCTTGCCAAGTTATATGTGAAGGAAGTCGTTCGACTTCATGGTATTCCTAGCTCTATCGTCTGTGATCGAGACACTATCTTTACTAGTCACTTCTGGAAGTGCCTACAGTCAGCTTTGGGCTCAAAGCTGAATTTCTCGACTGCTTATCATCCTCAGACCGACGGTCAGAAGGAGAGGGTGAATCGTGTTTTAGAGGATCTTTTGCGCTGTTGTATTCTGGATTTCGGAGGTAGTTGGGAGGATCACTTACCGCTTGTAGAGTTCTCCTACAACAACAGCTTTCCGTCTAGTATTGGCATGGCTCCTTTCGAGGCTCTTTATGGAAGGCCATGTCGCTCTCCTACTTGTTGGTTAGAGTCTGGCGAGAAGCTTATTCTAGGTCCAGATTCAGTTCGGGAATCTTTTGAGAAAATTATTCTTATTCGTCAGAGAATGAAAGAGGCGCAGAACCGTTAGAAATCCTACGCGGACAACCGTAGGAAGCCTCTTGAGTTCTCCATTGGTGATCATGTCTTTATTCGGATATCTCCTATGAAAGGGGTTGTGCGTTTCAGCTTTACAAGGAAGTTGGCTCCTCACTATGTTGGACCATTTCCTATTACAGAACACATTGGCCCCGTTGCTTATCGTGTGGATCTACCTGCTCACTTCTCTGGAATACACGACGTGTTCCCTGTTTCCCAGCTTCGCATGTGTGTCCGCGATCCCGATTCTATCATTGAGCCACATGTTGTGCCTGATTTAGAGATCTTACCTGATTTATCTTTGGAGCGGCAACCTTTTCGTGTGCTTGATTCGGAGGTTAGACGCCTTTGCAACAAAGAGGTTCCACTCGTGAAGATTCAATGGTCATCGAATCCTAAGGACTGCACTTGGGAGACCAGAGAATCTATCGAACGATCTTATCCTGGCTCTCTCCCATCTTCTTCTGCAGGTGAGAATTCTCTATATTATCTCTATCACTTCTTTTGTGGATTTGACGTTATAGACGACATCTATCTTAAGGAATTGTGGGGACGCAATTTTCTTAAGGGGGGGAGTCTGTAACAACCCAGGATTTGCATTACCAATTAATAAATAAAAGTTAGGTTTTTTATTTATTTTAATGAAGCATAAAAGGATTTGGAATAATAAAATTTATTATTTGAAAAGGCTATTTTAATTAAATGGGAAATATGGGATTTTAAAATGAGGATAAAATGTTATTTTTGGAAAGTTAAATATTTGAGGAGAGATTTTAAAATGGGTTTGGATAAGAAAAAAAAATGAGTTTTATAAACATATATGAACACTTAGACTAATTGTTGGAAACATGTAAATAACTCTCTTCTTATTGGGTTACTAAACCTAGCCCAATAACCCACCCTAAACCTCCTCTATAAATTATCTCAAACTCTCCTAACCTCATTCATTCATCCCTAATCAAAACCCTAATCATTTCCTAAAGCTTTCATAACAAAAATGGCCTCTATCTTTATCTTCTTCTAGTTTTAGCTTATGCAAGTCATTCTATGCAAAGGTAATGCAAATACCCACCTCAAATCCATTTTTTATATCTTTCTTATTTCTGAAATTGATTTGGTAACACATGTTTTATGTGTTTTTTGATCTTATAGCCTCCTAATCATCTTTTGCTAACTTGGGTTGATGCTATAGTAGTGTTTGTTGCTTTCTAGAGAGGTATATTGCTAAAATCCTCTTCTAATATGTGTTTAATCATCTTTGGATTTTGGTAATCAGTTAGTAACACATGTTTTATTATGTAACATGTGAATCATAGCTCTTTGATCATCTTTGCTTTCATTTGGGGTGTGCACATAAGGTATTTGTAATATATGCTAGCTGAAATTATAATTAGTTTATTGCTGTTAGTAAATTAGGCATATCTCATTCATCTTAAATCGGAATTAAGATTTTCTTGAAGTTCTGGAAAGCATATTCTATAGGCTATAACTTTAATGTTTTGAGCTTTGCCTAATTTTGTGGTTTGAATGGTCGAAATCACGTATGTTTGTCGCTGACCTGACAACAAACACAGGGTTGATAAAATAAAACCATGAAATTGATTTGGCCATAAGTTACTCGTTTCTTATCCAAATCTAATAATTTTGGATGTTCTGGAAAGCTCAGATTTAGGGCTAAAACTTTCATGTTTTGTGTTTCATGAAATTTCTAAGTTTATTGGATCAAAACTGTGCATTCTTACTATTGTCCCGAGAGCACATTGACAGTGATATAGAATTTAAATCTGAGAATTGTTTTAGTCATAGAATTTTCATCTCTTGTCGGAATTTGACGATCTTGGTCATTCCGAAAAGCTTAGAAACTAAGCTACAACTTTCATTTTATTCATTTCGCCAGAATGTGAAGTTTACTATGCCAAAATTGTGATTTTTCATCTCTGGCCAGTTAGTGCATAGCTATAGGCCTTAGTCTCTTTTCTCCCGTTGTTTTCAGCGTAGAACCCCGACTTTGTGACGCCATCCCGGGCTCTTCCATTGTCGGATTTCATCGTTTTTGGTCTCGTTAAAAAAATGAGATCGAGATTTTTAACCATGCAAAGTTTGGTTTAGATCTGGGTGCATTAGATACTTCGTTTCTATTGCCGAAGTAGCACCCAGAAACTGTTTTACAATAGTGATCATTTTCAGTTATCGTCGGACCAACTTTGAAACATTGTCGTTTCTTCGTTTCAAGTCAAAACCGAACGATTCTTGTTGCATATCGTAGTAGGAGTATTTTGCTACGCTCCTGCAAATTTTCATCAAGATCTGAGTTCATGTGATCCTTCGACCATGTCGTCGAAGTGGGACCTTTACACTGTTTTGACACAGTAAAGTTTTATGATTTTTGTCTGATTTTGAGACGACGCCGTTTCTTCGTTTCAAGTCGGACTTTCCCGATTCTTTTTGCTGTTTGGAGCAGGGATGTTGGACTATATTCTTACCAATTTTCATGCCATTCGAATTCAGTTTGCTAGTCCGAATAATTTTCCGAACTTGGGTTCGCATCATTTTTGGACTATTTTCCAACACTTAGAATATTTTCAGTGATTTTCTGGTTTTATTGATTTCTTTGAGATTTGTCTCTAGATTTCGTACACGGGTTTTATGAATTATTTTCAAAGGATTTTTCACTCCTAAATGGCTTTAGAAATTATTATATAATATTATTTTTAATTATTAAATTAATTACTCCATAATAGGAGAGTTTTCAAAAGCCGTTTTAAAGTGATTTCAAAATCAATTATAAATCTGTTTCGTACCATTATTTTCTATAATAAAAATCTCACACTCACTTTTTAGCACATCGAGCGAAGTGGAAAGGTGCTTAAACGGTTAGGAAATCTCCGGCCTATGGAACCGTGTGTATTTCCTTTCCGGTTAATCCCCGACCTATTCGATTGATCGTTTTGACCTTTGGGTCTAGTTTACCGATGATACGAGGTGGACTTTTTATTGTTTGGAGTGTGAGCTTGCTATTGGTTAGTAAACCGTTTAGTGTGAACGTGGGGTATGGGACTCATTGTTAACACTTTACGGGTTCCTCTCCAAGAAGTTGGTGACACATTAGCCTTTGGGCGGCCAGTACTGGACCTCTGGGTCACCACGCCTCTGGGCAACCGTCTCTGGACACCTGCTCTATGGAGCAGTTTATTTTTTCGGCATGCGCCTCTGGGCCTTTATCCTTCTGGGAAGGATCTTGCCGTCTCGCACGTTCCGCATCTGTGCGAGTGATCGATCACAACTCTACAGTACTTGGCAACAACGACTCTGGTCGGTGCACGTGCAATATTGGTATTATTTGATGATTTTACATCCATTCGAGTACCGCCATTCGGTATTGGTTCTATGGAATCATACGATGTAAGTGCGATTACCTTGTGGATTCACAGTGTCTCTGGACACTGCTTTTCAGTGTTTTGATTTCATTGACTTTTCAGTATATCCTCATTGCTCTTTGGAGCATCGATCTTTGCTTAGGCATTGATTACGGACTCTAGTCACTCTTGGGATTATTGCCTATGGGCATCTTTTTATAGCTTTGGCTACGCCGATGATATGAGGCGATTTTATTTATTCTACACTTTGGTGTTGATTTCTCTTTGGAGATTTTTATTGTTTATTGATGATTAGGGATCATCATTATATTCATGTGGTTCATAATATACTTCTTTTTGGATAAGTACTGTTTTATTTATGTACCGCATTACTATATATCTCAGTTATTACTGATTGTTTAGCTAGCCTGACCCGAGTGTTTTCGCTCGGGTCAGATCGAGTTGTTTCAGGTTAGGTCTCTGGACTTAGCTTCTGTGCTTCCGCTTGGACATTATCTGCTATGCTGATAGATAGCGCTTTTATTTGTCCACTATTCCGCTACTCTGTTATTATTCAGACTTTGATATGTACATATTTTTAACCCACATGTGTGGGCAGTGGCTTTGTACCCACTTATTGTATTTGGATCTGTATTGACGATGTATTGTTCTGGGATTTTATATCTGTTATGTGATTCTGTTCTGTGATGTTTTATCATTTAATATTATGCTTTGTCCTGGTAGATCTTTAGCCATTTGTAATTTTGTTATAAGTATTTACTGAATATGTCGAACCACTTGAAAAAATATATAGATACCATCCTTTCGACGTATTCAGTAGATAGTTATAGCTTGATTACAAATGGTCGCTTCCACTATACTCTATTCTCCGCTTTAACAGACAGTATTACTCCCGTAATACTCTTTGTTACAGTGGGTCTCGGAGTGGGGCGTTACATCCATCCACCTTTGCCTCCTCCCTCCTTGTTCAGCAACCCACCACCCATCAAAGCTCGGTTGAACACCTTCCTTCAGCTACCCCAGGCCGAAGCCTACCACCATCCAGCCCTCCGCCCAATCCCCAAAGCTTGCAGCCTCCAAGCCTCCAACTACCGAGACCAGCCTAACCCCGCCACCTTTCTTTCCCCCTGCAACTGCACGACAACCACCTTCCCCTTCCAATTGCCGCATGTCGCCACCAGCTTGTGCCGCAGCCACCCACTCCTGAGGCCGCTCATCTCCTTTGTGCTTCTCCATGCCGCCTCTGCCTTTGGCCGAAGTGCCTCACTTGTCTGCCTACATGCTTTATTCAGTGGTATATATATTTGTGTTTATAGATTTTATATATCATGATTTGTAGTTATATATATATATATATAGGTTAGTTATAATATGTTAATTTGTATATGTCAATTTATATGATTTAAAATATGTTAGTTTATGAAAGTATAACCTGACAGTATATTTGTTAGTTCATATAAATCATATAATATTGTAATTATATAAGTTTATGACAGGTCAGTTTATATATATAAGTTTACATAAGTTGTATATTATCTATTTAAGTTTATATATAACTTTATATATATGTATATAAGTGTATGTTATCTTGTTTATATATATTATTTTCATCTCAGTATATGCTTTATATATGTTTACTGTAAGTTTATATATAACAACTTATATGTTAGTCATATATATATTGTTGATTTCAAAGTATATATATAGGTTTATAATAATATTGATTTTAAAATTTGTATGTGTATATATGTAAAGTTGTATAATGTATAAGTTCATATTAGCATGTATATATATAAGTATGTGAATTTGGTTTTTCAAATATATATAGATATTTTATATGTTGGGATTTAGTATTGATTTGAAAATAAATGTATATATTTTTTATTTTAAATATATGTTTTAAATTGATTTTTGAAAATTTATATATATGAAACACACACTTTGTTTCATCGATCTCTTGTCCATCTTATCTTACCATCTCAATATTGATTTGTTGCAGCAATTCCTAACTTGTCGCTGTTCCGTGTGCGTATCTGTGTCCATGTCATTTTCTTGTCTCTCTAGCCTCGAAAGGTGAGCAATCACTCACGATTAACACTCTTATATTTAGTAAATTTGATTTCACTTGAAACGAAAAGTGAAATATGATATTGCTAGTTATTTAATTGTTAAATATGATATGCTATTATCTGCAATTGTTCACCTGTGATATATGATACCATATCCTGTTGTTTATATTTTATTTTATTTAGCACTGATGATATATGCATGTTATTGATATGTTATATTTTATCATATCTGTTCTTACCCTGCAAGTTCCCTGTTAATTTAGAATTCACTATGGGTTGAAATGATTTATACCCTAACGATCTTGTAGAATAGGAGAAAATCGTTATGGGTTGAAATGATAAACCCAAGTGATTTTCATTGACTTTGAATTTAGGATTGTGGGTTGAAATGATATATGCCCGTAGATAATTAAATTGCAGATTTAAATGATAAATATCTGTATCACTTGACCGTAGGATAGAAAATTATATACGGACAACGTTGGTCTATATTTTTGAAAATGATTTCCAAAGTTTTGAAAGGAAATACATGGTTTTTAACAGATATTGACTTTTAAAATATAATATATAAATGCTATTTTATATATGTCTAAATTTTAGATTTTTAAAAATAGTATGTTTTGAAAGTTTAATTTATAAGTTAGTTTTGAAATTATAAATTAAATCTTATTATTAAATTTTACTTAAATTTCATTATTTTCAAACATGTATAAAATAAGATTTTACATAAATAATTTAATAATAAGATTTAATTTAATAAAATTTAATTTAATTAGTATATAATATGTTTTAAAATATTTATTTAAAATTTATATTAATATTTTAAAATAGATTTATAACTTTAATAATAAAGGTTGGAAAGATAAATTAATGTTGACTTGGAATTTAAATTGGTTAATAATTGAATTTAAGAAATAATTGATTTAAACTTATTAGTTTTGAAATTTGGAAATGATATGATTATAACTTGGTTTATAATTTGATTTGATAAAAAGTGATTTAATGAATATTCTCAATTTTGGATAAAATTGAGATTGAATATTTAATATTGATTTAAATATATAAATTGGGATTTAAATAAATTGTTATAAAAATGGTTAAGGGAATAATTTCTAATTTGGATAAATTTAAAGTTAAATGTTGAAATATAAACGAAATTCATATTGTAAATGTTTAGATATGTAAACTTGATTCTTTGAACTTTAAATTGAATGGTTAAACTAGAATTGATTTAAATTGAATTTTGGAATTTAAGATGATTTAAATCGATTTGCGAAATTGGAAGAAACTAATTTTATTATATAAAGTATTTTATTATATATATAAACTATTTTGATTTATAAAGTATTTTAATATATATACTATTTTCAACATCTAAACTATTTTGGGGAAAGAGTTATGGTTTCAAAGTGTTATGATTTCAAAGTGTTATGATTTCGAAAGTGTTATAAATTTTGAAAGTGTTACATTCTAAAATGAATATCATTTAAAGTGAATAATGATATCGCATTGATATGGTTTTGAAATGAATATGATATTTTGATATGAAGTATGAACTATTTGAAATGAAATGACCACGGTGTGAAATAAGCGTTTGGTTGTCAATGAAACGACCTGCAGTTCCGTACCCCTTGAATCGACACTATTCTTCTACATATCGACTCAAAGTGAATGGAAATACGAACCATTTGTGATAAAGAAGAAAGAGGTAGAAGAAGAAAATAGAAAACCAACATCAGAATCTAACCATCGCAGCGGAATTAAATATAATATATATTAACTGATCTTTACACAAAGGAAAACGTATCCGTTTATACATTACACCATCAGAGTACAATAACCACAATACACATCACTGGACAGCTATCACAGCTTGTCCTTACAAAGCTGAATACACAACTAATCAACACAGCGGAATATTTTAAACAAGTACGTAAGTACGTATCGCCATCCAACTCTTCTCCTGAGCTCCACAGCATCCTATCCTGTATCTGTAATACTCGGTCTGACCCGAGCATTATAATAAAATAACACCCGAGTCAGTCTGGAAAACTAGCGTGAGAAAAATATACTCAATTGGATTATTAAAGTTTTCCAAACCTTTTGAAATCAAAAGCATCTCGTAAGACCACG
Source organism: Allium fistulosum (assembly GCA_030737815.1). Taxonomy (NCBI): domain Eukaryota; kingdom Viridiplantae; phylum Streptophyta; class Magnoliopsida; order Asparagales; family Amaryllidaceae; genus Allium; species Allium fistulosum. The sequence goes on from CM060905.1 coordinate 99,297,431, forward strand.
CCACAAATAAACATGTCGGGTTTTTACCTTACGATAGCTAAAACACTTTTTATCAAATTCGTCTGATATTATAATAGTGTCTATAGGAAGTAAAATAGAATCTAGCTGAAATACTTGCATCTCACGTTTCAGCAATAGTTGGGCACAATCAAAACCGTACAGGCACGTAGGGAGAATGGATTTCCAATGAATGACTAGGCACTGGGGTACCACCTGTCACGGTACCTGGTCTAGATCAGCGTACCGAGGATCACGCCCGATCCCCTGCAACACAAGACCGGAACTACCTAAGGGTAATTCCGAGTAAGATCACCCCACGGTGGGGATCAGCAGCCGCACCACTAAGCCGAAATAAAAAGGGACCTCTAGACAGGGATGACCTCACCCTAATGGGCGCTACCCACATAGCCTTGCTGCATAACGCCTGATTTTCAGTCATTCCCGATTGTTGAGGCTTGAGGCTAAACGTTACCTTTATAGAACGTTTCACTTAGAATGCCCATCGTCCACCTGACGATGTTCCGAAAGCATTCATCCATACAAGTCCGTCCCAGGTTCGAACGGAACCGAAGACACTACTTCATCTTTGATTTCAAACTCGTTTTCCCCACAAAAACATACAAATCGGATCGAAGTGGTTTTCGAGAAATTAATCTCGATCCTGGTCTCTTCGAAACGATCAGCGCATTGCCCAATATTGATAATCGGTTATTTAACTATCAATTAACATATACAAAACATCCATCAAACACAAATAATTTCCCAAATTATTTATTATCTTCAAAATATCTCTGCACGATATATTTCCATTTCAATCCTTTCGAAAACAGTTTCAAACCACACTCCTCTCATGGAATAAATTTCCAAATATTTATTACCACTGGAAACAACAAGTAGAAACACTTTAGATTTTTAAAATAATTTAAAACACTATATTATAAAATATACTTTAAACTAAACATTTAAATTTAAAAACTACTTTAATACTTCATTTAAAAATATGTACTTTAAGAATATTTAATATAAACTACTTTATAAAATACAAACTAACTTTATCTTTAAAACAAATACCCATTTAACCTTTAAATAATTACTACAAAAATAAATTTGAAAGAAATGCTTACTTTAAAATTTAAATAAGTTAAAAGAAAATATAATTTTCCAAAACATACTTTGAATTTTAACTTATACTTAAGAATTTGCCTTGAAACGTACTTTAGATTTTTAACAAAATAACTTAAAAACACTTTATTATAAAATATACTTTAAACGTTTAATATTACATTTTCTAAAACATTTCTTTATAACAAATCTTTAAAGCCTTTAACTTATACATAAAAGTCTCCTTTAAAATATACTCGGCTTTCCAGGGAATTCCCATTTCCATACCTTTAAAAATAAATCACTATTTATTTTTAAATCAAATTTCCATTCCTTCATAAATTCCCACCGTGAAATTTATACTTCCAAATATCCACTGATATTTTACTTCACTTTATAAACCCAATTTATAAATTCCAATCCCAACACCTACATCAATTTTCAATTGATTTCCAATTTACTTCCCTTTGAAATAAATTTCCATACTTACTTCATTTATTTCAAATCCATTTTATTTCTCATTTATGATTTAAAAAAATCTCTTTAACTGAGAATACCAATTCATATTTCCCAGATTCCTTTCTTATCCTTTAAAATAAATTTAAACCTTGAATTTTAAATTAAATTCTTTATTTCTTTAAAATAATAACACTTAAGTTAAAAATTTATTATTTTCCCCTTTTTATTCGAAAACTCCTTTCCTTACTCGGAATTTATTTACTAGAATTTAAAAATCACTTTTATTCTTTCCAATTCATTCTTTAATTTATTCAAATTCTTTATAATTATTTTACTTGAAAATTCTCTCTTATATTTTCTTTTTTTTTTTCAAAAATCCAATTCTATATATTTTGGTAACTCAATGTACCGGAATATATTCAAGCAAACCATAACATCCAATATCCCAATTATCAACATAAATTCACCACAGAATATGAATATTCATAACTCGGAATATGAAATAATCTAAATAAATTTGAGGAATCCAGTTGGATCCCTCCAACCTGTTTCCCTGCATCCACAGATGTTAGCACAATACCAATTCCACTTCGAGGTGGAATATCACGGTATATGGGATTAATATAATATCATCCGCTATTATGCGGCGCATAGGGTCTCATCCGCTATATAATGCAGGAAATCAATCACTCCAATATATATATATATATATACTACTATATATATAATATCACATCCAATCAATTTCAAGCATTCAACCAATTATTTAAATTTAACCTTTTAAATTTAAATAATAATCCAGATGAGTGAGATTAACTCACCTTTAAATTTTTGTTTTGCAATCCATTTCCATTTCTGTAACGACCCCGGATTTTATATAGATTTAAATTAATAATTAAATGAATTTTTGAATTAAAATAGTGAAATAAAACGGTAAATAGATTGCGAGTTTCCCCGGATTCAAATATATTTTGTATCAATCATTTAAATTAAAAATATTGTATATTGTATATATATGTGTACATATGAATGTATATGTAATATATGAGTAAATTTGTAAATGTATATATATATACATTGAATTTGAATTTGAAATCTTGAATATAAATGGTTTAAAATATAAATAATAAAATGTTGGGTAATAAAACTTTAAAAGGAAATACAAATATATAAAGTATACATCAGCCGAAATGAAACAAAAGATAAGCATGAACACTTGTAAAATAAAGAAACCAAATACATATGAATGTACTTGCCAAAGAAAAAAATATATAAGCATATATGCGAAAGCTTCCAATGCAAGCCACAGCAATATATTCTCAGCCGAGATAAGAAAGAAAAAAAAAAGTAAAGTTGTACAACATAATAAATGCAGCACCCAAACTTTCTCTCATCAGCCTACAAACAAAGAAAATATCCCTGTAAAGAAATTGTACAACACAACCTCATCACTTGTACAAAAACAACATACCCTGTAATTCGTTCTTTTGTATGTCAATCTTTTCATTCAGTTTCGTTCCTTCAAAGCTAAGAAAAACTGAAGCAACTATCATCTTAATAACTTAAACAAAAATCAACAATACAACTCAAGATCAAACCAGAGATTTAGGAGAGTTTCAGCTTGCAACCTGTTCAAAGAAGCTCTGTTTTCTTTCTCTGGAAAAACAACTATGAGTAACATCAACCTTTTAAAATTTTAAACTTGACTTGGTTGCATTTATATCTGGAAAAACAAGTATAGTTTACATATTTTGAATGCTCTGTGAGTAAACAATAATTTCAAAGTTTAAGTTGTTTAAACTAGATTAAGATGCATATAAAATCTGGTTTGTGAATAGTCCAGTTTGAATATAATGATGTGCATATATATACACTGCTCTGTATATTGTTTGATCTGCCTGTAGTTACAAAGTTTAGTAGGTGATAAATTTTAAATATTACCACTCAATCATTATAGGCTGTGATTTAAACAAGATAAGTAGTTTCAAATATAAATAAAGTTTTTAAACTCGTTTTCAAATTTTGGAAGAAGCAGATCAACTGGAAAGTTGACTACAGGTTATCCAAATTCCTATGTTAAATTCAAATATTTTAATTTGTCAATTCATCAATATAGTTTGAATCTACATACAAAAGTAGGATTTTTAAAATAAAAATGATGATTTTTAAGCAAGTATTCAAGGTGCAGTACCTTGTTGAACAGAATTTGCTCTTTTGCCAATTTCAGCTAATTCAAACAAATTTAAAATCTGAATTTTGGTGAGAAGCAAGCTTGATAATGTAGCAATACCAGAAAAATGATAGAAAAATTTTCGAATGCATAGATTTTGGGTTTGGATCGAAAGTAGGGTTTTGTTCTTATGTTTTGAGGCTCTGTATTTTTTGGGTTTGCGTTGCCGTGCCTTGATCGAGTGGCACGTGGGTTGGAGTGAAGGTCGAGGAAGGTGTGGAAATGGCGTAGGCAAGGTGGCTTGGTCTCCGGTGAGGTGGGGTGGCTGAACGTGGTGGTTATCGGAGGGATATGTGCGTTCCGCGTTCGAGCTGCAGGGCATTTTCTTCGATTCACATTTATTCGAAAATCTGGGCTTAAATTTCTAATATCGAGACGAATTGGAGTTTGTGGGAGGCGGAGTGGGTCGCCAGAGGGTTGGCGAACCACCGTGCACGTGCACAGTGGCGTAGAGTGTCAGGGAGGATGCGAGTATTTTCGACTCGAATGATACTCGAGATTTCGTGGGTTTTGTCTCGAGTGAAACTCGAAGGAGCAGGAAAGATGCCTCGAGAAACTGAGCGCGTGAGATTCTTAAACAGGATTGTCGATTTAAGATTTTAACTGGAAAGAAAAAAAAAATTTGAAGAAGGAAGCGTACGAGTGGAGGAAGAACGCGGGGAAAAGAGGGAGGAACCCGGGTTGTTACTCGAGAGAACAGGGGGGTTGCCTTGGGTCAAGTGTTGCTTCAGGTTCACAAACCTGTTTGCTTCTGAAATTTAAACAAAATCTAAATTTATAAATTAAAGATTATGACTGAGTTTTAAAATTTGGTTTAAATCTAAATTCAAGTCTAGTTTAGAATTTAGTTTGAAACAAATAAAGTTTTAGAAATTTAAACTTGTTTATATAACTTTAAAGTATTTAAAGGATTAAAAGAATTTTGAATTTTAAATGGAATTTGAAATTATAAAGGAAGGATTTATTTATAATTTAAAGTAAATTAATTATGTAATTAACTTAAGAATGATTTATTTTATTTATAAATTAATAAATTAAGTTGATTAGAAATAATTAACGATGATTTAAACCTAAGAAAATTTCTTAAGAAAGTAATTAAAGAAATGTTATTAGTTAAATTGTTAATTAACTAGAAATCCATTAAGTAATCAAATTTATGTGATAAATTTTGATAATTAATTAGATTAATTAATTTAGATAATTAATCGTAAATTGTTAATTACTTAATAAAAAAATTAAGGAGAATTAATTAAATGATAGTTAATTAATTTATTAATTGAGGCTAATTAATTTATTATTAAAGATTTATTTATTTAAATAAAATTGAAATTAATTAATGTTAATTAACCAGGATTAGTAATTTATTCATAAGTAACTAATCTGACTTAAAATTAATCAAAGGATTAATTGATCTTACTTATGAATGTTTGAATTCTATTTGATGATTTGATTGTTTGATATCCCTGATATGTGATGATTTGTGATATACCCTGATTTGTGTTTTTACTTGTGATGTAAATTATTATCTGTGATATTTATATATCTGTAATCTGTGAATGAACGATAAGCGTTATAGTTTATATCGCTTATCAACTATATTGTTGTGTTTTAATCTGTGATGATTGATGTTGCACTATTGTGTGTAAAACCCCTGGACTACACTTATACACACACAAATATGGATTTCACGTGGAAATCGGTTAAGTCACAGATAATTTAAATTTAATGTTTTTGAAATTGAAATTTTAATTTCAATTGATTTTGAAAATGGATTTGGGTTAAATGTTAAAGCTTTTGAAATGGAGTTTTTAGGGTAAAAGTTATTTTAAATAACTTAATTAAATTTCCAATTTAAATAATTTAATTTGAATTTGAATTCAATATTTAGAATTGAATTCAATGATTGGAAATTTTGATTAAAGATGATATAAATGTGTTTATATGAAGTTAAACCATTTTAAAAGTAAAATTTTGAGAATTTGGATTTAACCCAAGAACCTTAACTCGTATGAATGAATCAGATTTCCAAAATGAAAACTGTTTGTTTTCAAAAGAATAAAAGTTTTCATATAAGAAATGAAATTCCAATATAGTTAAAGGGATTTCAAGTTTGAATTGAAAAATGGTTTTTCAAGCTATGAATGAAATTGTTTTTGAAAGCTATGAATTAAATCTGTTTATTTTTTAACAGATTTATAATGATGATTTGTTTAAACCATTTGAAATTGAATTGTTTTGAAAGCTATAAGTTAAATCTTTGTTTTAGAGATTTAACGAGTTAATCAAATTGAAATGGGAATTAATTTGGAAAATCTGTGAATGAATCTTTTATTTAAAAGATTTAAATGTGGAAATTGTTTAAACCGTTGAAGGTTGTTTAAAATAAATCTTTTTGTTTAAAGATTTGAAAATGGTAATCGATTGAAACCATTTAAAAAGAAAGTTTTGGGTAATAAGTTGTGACTTAATTAAAATCCCATATCCATATGTTTTTAAATATTACGCTCACTATTCGGTTTAGCCGGGAGAGTACCTTTGGGTCGTATAACCCATTCCGAATATGTGATACGTCGATATGGATAGCATTTGAAGACCGGTGGTGAAGACCGGATATTTTCGAAAACGAAAGGACAACTCGTCGAATGTCTCTGCACCGACTGGTCCCCGGTATAGAGATTTTATCACCCTTTGTGATGGGAAGTCTGGACGTGATTGGAAATTATCCGGAATTGCAAGGGCTTCGTGAGAAGTGCCTTCGGTTCTGTTCGAACCCGGAACAGACTTGTATGGATTGTATGTCTGACATTACACTTTGAGATATAAAGCAGATTTCTTTCAAATACATTTCTGTTGGTGGCGGAGAATTTATTCTCTTAGCTTAACACCCTTCTCTGAGACGTACGAGCTCAGAGGTTATGTAGTTGAAGTTATCAGCGATATATCCCAATTTGGTAATGTGACATGCTGAGTGTAGCTGTGTGATGATCATCGTTTGATCATTTGTGATATGATCATTTGTTTGATCATTTATCTTTGTGATCATAGGTTGATCATCTGTTGACCCAAAGCGTGGCTTTTTGAAAAAGCGTAGCTTTGTGGACGAGACTTCGTCAGGGCCTCACAACCCGGAAATGGTCGAAACAGGATCGTTGCGGCAAGGTTATGAGGGTCGCGCCCTTTAGGGTATGTCATTTCCTTCTGGAAAAGGGTGGTATCATGGTATGGAGCCCAGATACTTACTCATGTGGATACACCTTCTTTATGATGTGTGATGATGGTTACGAGCGCTCGGATAAAGGTCCCAAAGGACCGGGGGGGGTGACATATTCGTGAGTTACCTGTTACAGGGGTAACCCGGCCTTGTTAGCAGAGAGCAGTTTGTCTCTCGGGACGTCCCGCCAGAGGCGATCCCATGCGGCGGAAGGAAGTTCCTTAGCCTGACCATTTGTTGGAAATCCATTTTTCCAATACGGAACTTGTACGGTTTTAGTTGTAGAACCTGCCATTTACTTATGGTGGCGCCCCACTGTTTAGATGGTAGCTATAGTAGGCATAGTTCGAAATGTCTATGCTGGCTAAGATTAATATTATACTTTCGAAATTGTTTTCCACTATGCACTAATAATAATAATCCAATGATTTTCGTAGTAAGCATGTTTGACTATCATAAGAAGAAATCTCCTCCAATTCTGCGTTTGCATTGTGTGTGTGGCGGGAGGTCTTATGGTAGTTTCATTTTCCAAAAGCATTGCGGATTTCAATGTTTAAAGCCTTTTGTGTTTGTTTAAAGATAAACTGTTTTTGTTGCTCACACCAGTCCCATGACTGATCCGGAGTTTATTGTTCCCTTCCTAAACTCTGGGTGCTCATAATTTTCCACACGAGCAGTCTAGAGTTGGGTTTCTTTTCAGATATTCAGGTTTAGTAGATTATCTGGAGCTAGTTCATTCATCGGAGTTGCTTATCTTGGAGTTGTGGATTCATTCTTGTCCGAAGATCAATTTGGAGCATTCTATTGGAGATATTGTTCCGCTGCTGATGTTATCGTTTTCTTTCCCGCTGCTATTTGTTGTATCATATCTTTGATGTATATTGATATTCATTGTATCACTCTGTTGTATCAGATATTATATATCAATGTATTATTCATTTCTTCCGCTGTGTTATTTACTTAATTGTGTTATAGCTCCGGCGAATCGGATTTGAACGGTCGAATCTGCAACATTCTAGTACAATGTGAAGTACGGATGTTGATTTTCGAGCGGGCAAAACCCGATACGTTACAATTTCGACCATTTCTTCAGGGTTCCAGACCTTGTAACAACATTATACGTTTTATTAATATTACAAATAAATTGAACAGTTCAATTGCCATTTTATAATTTTAATTAAATTAATAAATTTTAATTTTAAACTATACTTCCTTATAAATAAATTATTTTTAGTAACTAAAAATAATTAAATAGGTTTATTAAATACATTAATTACCCTAAACACATATTTTTAAAATAAACTGGTAGTTTTAAAATATGAATATGTATACTTATTTTCTTTTGAAATTATATATATATACACATTTAAAAAAATATTCTATATAGATTTCATAAAAATCTAATTTATATAAATGCCTTTCACCATTTTAAAAATCCCTATGTTTTCAAAGCCTTATCCATATATATATATTTACTGTTTTTCTATATATTAAATTATGTATGTATTTATATTAAAAATTCACTTTCCTTTACTGTAAAAATAAAACAGTAACTAACTTTACTTAAAATCCTTAAAACAGATTCCCCCTTTTCTTTTCTTTTTCTTTTTTTAAAACCTTACTATATATATATTTTCCTGCTTACTGTTATTCTACTCAAAATCAGAACTAACTTTAAACTTTATTCAAACCAACAGTTTTTAACCAAATTAAATATCATGTTATGCTTTCCACCTTATATTTTTTCATTATGTATATATCTATTTCCTTTAATATACCCATATATATATATATATATATAGATTATCGAATCGAAATTCAAATTTGAGAAATAATTTCGAAGACCTTACCTTCACACGTACACGCGACTCGAGCTCGCCACCATCACTCGACACCTCGCTGCTTCCTGCCGATGAACCCAGCCTTGCCGCGATCGATCGCGAACCCTAGGTGACTCAATCGAGATCGCCCTAGCTTCCATCGAACTGTTATACCTCTCTGCGGCATCGCGATCTCCAAATTTTCAAAACCCTAAGCATCCCCCAATTCGCTGATGCACTCGATCCCCTTACCGTTGACTGAATTGGAATTCCTCACCGCGCTCGCCTTGCTCGACAACGGTGATTGCGCCATCTATTGGCGGCTTCTGTGGAGGCTGCAATGGAAGGGAAGAGGGAAATCTCGATTGAAACTGAAAACGATGGGTGCGCGGCCTAGCTTTCGAATCGAATTCGATGATTGTTTGAATCGTTCATATTATTATTTTTTTAGGGAGGAGGAGTTTCGTTTTCTCGTCTACAGCCATTTCTTTTTTTGAATTTTGTTCTTCCTGCTCTATAAAATGTTCGGCCCTCCCCCTTTTTAATTTATTTTTTATTTTTTGCCCTCAACTGTTGCCTTGAGAAAGAAGACAGGGAAGAAAGCACGATGGGATGTTATCGTGTTCAAAACAACTTGCTACAGTGATGGTGAATTTTACGGAATGAAAAAGTGCTGATGTGAATGGAATTTTTGACCATTCAAAGATATAAAATATTGTTTAAATTTTAATCATCTCGAAATTGCAACTCAAAATCTCGACCTCCTATCGAGGCGTGCCGCTAGGCGTTTATAATGTTATACCCCTATTTCGAACGCAATGGAAAAGGTTTCGAGTCCAAATTCGATCGTATGTAGAAGATAGCTTTCTGAACTCAATTATTATATTAAATTCAATATAAATTTCAGCGCGTCGTACGCTCACACAACAACTCCAATCACTACGAAATTTGAAATCCGTAATAATATAATATTACGGATCCTATGGAACTGGTTTGGTCGAATTCCGAGACTGTGCCTCGGAAGGCTATTTTTAAATTCAATTTAAACAATATATTTTCAAAACTGAACAAAACACCTCTAAACTCAATTTTAAAAGTTCTATCACCTTCAATATTATTAATATGAATTTTATAAGCCTTCAAACTATTTTTAACTGGCTTAAAACTCCTGATTTAGCACTTTACCCAATTCCCAGTAATTTAAATTAAATAATTAAATTGTCCACTAAATAGTGATATTTGAAATTCACGTAACAAATCCACATTTGAATATTTAAAATCAATTAAATATTCCAATTTCAAATATCTAAATAATTCCGGATCGTCATAGTCAAAGAGACCGGGATCGGATATTGTCATACTCTTTGCCAATACCGAAAACCACTTTAACAACTGTGTACGTGGTGGAGATTCCAGAATAAAGTAGGATGGTTTGGTGGCGATTCTATATGGTATTTACATAGCCCTGACCCCCGTGAGTCAGCTTGATGTGGCTAAAACAGGAGCCACGCCGGGCCAAGTGAGGTCATTCCTCCGATCGGACACACTTCTTCGATACCATTCTATTGCTTTTGTGATTTGATTGGGTGTACCTTTGATTTGGGAGTGTGTCACGAGGTGGGCGGTAGTAGCTGCTATGCATTACCACCCGTCCAGATACGCAAACGGTATATCTACCCTAGCATTGACTCGAGTGCCTTGTCGCATGCCCTATCGCGCCTTCTACGAGTTTGGTTTGTACCATACCTATAGACGGAGGAAATACGTTACTGTATAGACTATGGGAATATATAAAAATGTGTTAAGGGGGATATGGCTAACGCCTTAACGCTATTTTAATACTTTACTATAGACGCTATTATAATAGCGTATATTACTACATAATAGATAGTTCCACGGATCCTTAGAAGATGGGTATCCTAAACATCCTTTAAGTTACTTGTGTTTCAGTTGACATTTCACTTGAGTTGAATTTATTAATATAAGAATGTTAATCCTTACTCGAGTGTTTTGTGTTTTGCTTTACGCTCGGGTCAGACTGAGTGTCACAGCATTTGAGACTCACCTTTGGAGTTGGAGCTTCACTTGGAGATCCATCTGTATCTACTCAGCTTTCAGCTACCCAGTGGTTTTGTTCGGACTTGTCATCAGTTTGTATTCGAGACTACATTGTATTTGAGATATTATGTTGTATTTTATTTCAAACTCTGATGTTTATATAGTAGCTTCATGAACTACTATCTATCTATTCCGCTGCTTATTGTTATATTACTCTGTGTTTGTGATTTCTGTGATTGATCTATTTACTGTATATGTTGGGTTTTGCCAAATATAAAAATTAACAATCTATTGTTTTGAGCAATTCAAGTCCGACATGTGTGGATTCGAATGGTTCGAAATACCGCGTCATTACAGTGAGTTATTTAACTCACACATTTACCTCTAAACTCTGAGTTCCTGATTGCATGATGTTATGAATGGATTTCTATTGAATTGTTATTGCTTGTGGTAGTTTACTGTCAGCATATAAATTATAGTTGCTCAGAATATAAAACACTATCAAAATTATAAGTTTTCAATAGCCAATATCGTATTCCTTTGATGAATGATTGGTTACATATATGGTGTAGCATTGTATGAATGTTTAGTTGTGTATCCGTGCTTCATAGTAAAGTTTAATGGTTGGAATCGTTAGATATTTTCACCGGAGACGACAAAGATGATACCTGGAGACAAGCTCCAAGCAGTCTTATTGGTCGATCGGTGGAGCTCGACCGATCAACCGGTCTTGTATTTTTCCTAGTGCTTATCTCCAGGCATTTGTTTCCTCTTGTTATAACTTTTTTTCTTGGTTTTAGTCAATTGTTTTTGGATTTTTGATCATTGTACACACACAGATATATATATATATATATATATATATATATAATTTTAGTTAACACTATGATTTGATGAAATAAAAATTACTAGCATATATATATGATTTTTTAAATATATACTATAAAAAAGATTTCCTGGGGGGAAATTATTAAAAATTTTATACAAAATATACTAGGGCTTTAAAAATCCTTTTCAAAATTGTATATAAAATCATATTGAGATTATATTTTTAAATCATGAGTTTGAAGGATAAGGAGCATTTTATAAATTCTAAAGAAAGGATTTTATAGATTTAGAGGAAGGATTTCAAGTATGTCATTTATATATATATATATATGTATGTATGTATGTATGTATATGTATAGTTGAGCAACAAATGAGTTTATGGATTTTAATAGAAGTTTGAAAGTATATAGAGTATTTGAGAAATTACTTCATTTGTGGTAAAATTCAAAATACTTGTTTTAGAAACCATAAATCCTTCTTACTATTTTATTGTGTTTTGTCTTTAGTTATATATGCTGTTTCGAGATTTATTTTGTGACTTTTGAAATATTGCTTTCTTGCAATCTCTTTTTCTATGAAATGAGAAATATACCTAAACAATTTAGTAGTAACAAGTGGTTATGGGACCTTAATTATCACTTTATTATTTAATTATATGACTTATTTGCGTATATTATTTGTGTAGTGAAATTTATTAGTAAATATTTTAGCCACACTAGTGGTTATGGACACAGGCGATACTTTAATGATTACTATTCGAAGAGCATATAACACTATGTGAGTAACTAGTATCTTGGGGAAGCATATTTTATATATTCGCAATATTCGTTAGCACATTCGGTAGCTTAACCTTGTAGGCTAGTTGTTTGACCTAGCGGCTTGACTGCGAAGGTCGCGCCCTGTGTCTTGGTATTTGTTTTAGTTTCTAGCCCTATACCACTGAGCCAGCAGTCAATACTGCGGGCTATATTCAATATCATAACATTTGCGCCATTTATTAGTAGGCGTGACACCTCAGCAGTGTGATATTAGGTTGAACACACGTTATGGATATCCGATACATTTGGACTATAGGAGTTTAGCAAGCTAAACTCCTGGAGCTTTTCATATCAAAGATAGCAATTCGCACTAAGAATATTCCATGGGTTGGATATTAAGAAAGGTGTTGGGGACGTAACCAAACTGCTAGTAAGGTGTTAGCGACTTGACCAAACAATAGTGAGGTGTTAGCGACTTGACCAAACTTTGATATTTAGAGATAATCTGATCGGAGTGTTATTTTCTTATAATACTCGGCTCAGACTGAGATTTATCAGGTGCAGAGACACGGTGACTATGGATTTGAGCTAGGTTTTGGGAATTATCTATTATACGTACAAAGATATGTCATGTGCATCATTTTGTTGCAAACCTTTATGATTTTTATATTTTTGTTTGAGATATTGACTCAAGATATCATGTATATTTTTGGAGATTTGGATTAGTCTATTTGTAACGACCCGCCTTTTTGGACGTTTTAAGCAAACACACATGTCAGACTCAAACCATTCAAAAGGGCAAATTGTTATGGGGTAGATAAGAAAAAGAGAAAGAAATAAAACAAATACAAAATCTCGCAGTAGAATGGAAAAATATAATAATCAAATAAATAGTTCATGAAGCTGTTTTATAAATACATTTGATTATTCTTACAACAAAAATTAGAGTTACATAAATAGAGATAAATAAATAAATGTAGCGGAACAACATGATGCAGTAGAATACATATCAACAATAATAATAGTACAAATCTTCGTCTTCATCTTCCAGGAATAAGGTCTTCAACCCTGAAATGCTCAGGCTGACCCGAGCGAATTGAAAAGACAAAACACTCGAGTCAGAACTAAAAGATCTTATGTAAGTTAAATCAGCGGTAAATAAATATGAGTGGAACAACGTTAGAGATGTTTATGGGGTTTGACATCTCTTATCTAGTGTCTAATGTAACGACCCGCTATTTTGGACCATTCAAATCGACAATAAATCCACACATGTCGGACTTGAATAATTCAAAATATCAGATTGTTATTTAAAATTTGGCAAAACTCAGAATATACAGTAAATAAATCAATCACAGAATCACAGACAGAGTAATACAATAATACGCGCGGAATAGATAAAATAGTAGTTCATGAAGCTACTATATAAACAACAGAGTTGAAAATAAAATACAACAGAATATCTCAAATACAATGAAGTCTTCAGTACAAAGAGATGACTTCTCTGGACAAATCAACAAGAAGAGCTGAAAGCTGAGGCGATAGTTGGATCTCCAAAGGAAGCTCCAAACTCCAAGGGTGAGTCTCAAATGCTGTATCACTTGGTCTGACCCGAGCGTAAAGCAAAACACAAAACACTCGAGTCAGGATTAACATTCTTATATCAATAAATCCAACTCAAGTGAAATATCAACTGAAATACAAGTGACTTAAAGGATGTTTGGGATAACCATCCTCTAAGGATCTTCAGAACTATCTACAAGGTGGAAATATACATTATAACACCATGGTCATTTCAATTTAATTTATACTTCAAAACCCAAATATCATTTCATTTCAAATATAACTATTTTCCATGATAGTATATATCTTAATTAATTTATAAAGTAAAGCATTTATAATTTCCTCAAGTCTCGCAAATCGATTCAAATCAACTTCAAATTCCAAATTCAAATTTTATTCAAGCTCTATTCATCAATTCAATTCAGTTCTAATTATACCATTTAAATTTTCAATATATTTCAAAACTTTAATACTAAACATTTTCAAAGTTAAATTTAACTGTTTCATATAGCTCTTGATTTAACCTTATTATTATTAAATCAGGGAATATTCACTTAATAAATTCAATATCATTTAACTAGCCTTAAATTACATTTTTACTAAATATTTCTTTAACTTTATTTTAAACAAGAAATATTTATTAAGTTACTTAAATCAAACCCAAGTTAAAAGTCATATCTTACATCTCGATTTCAATAAGTTTTAAATTGGTTTAATTAAATAAAATTCTTTACTAAATTCAAATTATCTTCCCAACCTTAACTTATTCAAATTTTTACCAAAATCTATTTTGAAAGATAAATTTTATACTTAACATATTATATGTATTAAATCCATCTTAATTAAGTTAAATATCATTATTAAATCTATATATATCATTACCGTTTACATATATCGTAATTTAAGAATCAACATTTGTAAAAACCATATATTTCTTTCCAAAACCATAGAATTCAATTTCAAAATATTTACATATATATGGACCAACGGTGTTTGTATATATATTTATCATATGGTTAAGTGATACGGATATTTATCATTTCAATCCGAAATTTAAATATATACGGGTAGATATCATTTCGACCCGTAATCTCAATTTCAATTCAAATGAAAATCGCTTGGGTTTATCATTTAAGCCCATAACAATTTTCTCCTATTCTAAAGTCCGTTCAGGTATGTATCATTTCAACCCATAGTGAATTCTATACTAACAGGGAACTTGCAGAGTGATAACAGATAATATAAAATATAACAACAGGCATATATCATCAATATAAATAACAGATACTGGTGTCAGATGTCACAGGTGAACATATACAGATAATAGTAATAACATGCATATAAATACTAGATTTTGGTGTCAGATGTCACAGGTGAACATATACAGATAATAGTAATAACAGGCATATAAATACTAGATACTGGTGTCAGATGTCACAGGTGAACATATACAGATAATAGCATATATAACAATTTAAATAACTACAGCATCATATTTCAATTTTCGTTTCAATTGAAGTCAAATTTAATAAATACAAGAATGTTAATCGTGAGTGATTGCTCACCTTTCGAGGCTAGAGGAGTTTGACAAAGAATTTTGAGTTACGAAATCCAACGCAAGCTAGATTGATCACGAATTCGATGGAAACTGAAAGACAATGGATTGACGAAATCAAATTAGAACCGATCGATGAAGATAATTGGTATAGATGAACAAAAAAACACATTTTAGTTTAAATATATATGTATAATAAATATAAGCTGATATATATACTTACTTATATATACACTAAATATATTTATCTAAAATTTTGGAAATAATTGTATATTCTTGCAGACAAATTGTTAAAACAGCAACAATATGAATAACCAAACCCATACTCATGCGAGCTTGCATGTATAACTATATCTATGCTTAAATATATTCCTATTATATTGTAAAGTTAATACAGATTTAATTATTACAATATAGAGATAACCCAACAGGTCATAGGAAAACTTAGAAAACCTTGCACACCTTATATTGTCTATACTTTATATATACGAAATTTTCCAAATCGATATATTTTCACAAATTAGAACAAAGACACAAATATATGCAGACCCAAACTTGTATCCTTAATATACAAAACAAACGAAAACTAAACCGTATAACATATGTATAAACATACGTATATAATAGTGAATAACATTTAAACCCCTCAAGTCAGTATATATCGGTTATCAGAATACATAAGCTAACATACATATATTAATATAATTAGATATAATACAGCATATATATGAAATAGCTTTATATAAGAAGAACCCATATATGTTAAAAGTATATACTGTAATAACATGTAAAACAGACTAGATGTGCACAAATGAGGATATGCAGACACATGAGGATGAGAAAGAGTATGAACAATATAAACATAAAGTAAGTATACGAACATATGAACATAATATAACTATAACTATATGAACCAATATACGAACATATTATAACTATATGAACATAAACTAATCTGTAACTATAACTATATACAGTGCTGTACTTTATATTTAGAATAAATTTATAAAACATAAATATATATAGTATAAACTTTATATTATACTACAACTAACAAATATAATTTTATATGTATATACAAACTCTTACAGTGAAGCTATACAAATCATATTTGTATACAAAATGATATATTTATATTTATATGAAATCAAAACTTCCAAACTATTATAAATAACATAACATTTATAATATGCATACCTAACTACAACAATGCAACAGCGGAAGGGAAGGCTTGGCCGAGATGGAGGCTTGCGGGGTGGGTAGCAGGCGGAGCTCGGAGGGAGGTGTAGAGGAGGTACGACTCGGGGACGTGGGTGGTTGGCTGTGGCCATGGGAGGAGCAGGAAGCTCGGGGCGGCAGAGGAAGGTAGCGAAGCAGTTTGGCCAGGGGTATGCTAGTGGTCGAGTGGGAGAACTCGATGGTCTGGTCTCGGCGCTAGGAAAGCAGATCTACAGCAGGCCAGGCGAGAAGCTGGGTTCGGCATGGGTGAGCCGGTGGTGCCTGGTTGAGTGCTGCTCGCGGTGGGTGGTGCTCTGACTGGGCTTGGCGGTGATGGGACGAACGCAGTAGGCTCACGTGAAGGCGGAAGGTAAAGGGCAGAGGCCGCGATGGTTTCCTATAAAGGAGTGGCTCGGCAAAATATTGGGAAGGAGGGGGTTCGGCAAAACTGTGCACACAGGGGAATGAAGGGTAGAAGAAAGAAATGAAAAAAAAAAGAGAGAGAAGGAAGAAATAGATCTGGGAGGAAGAAGAAAGAGTTTCAGAGGAAAAGAAATAAATATATGGAAGCGTGAATAGTGGAGAAATAGATGGACCGTTCACTGAAATAAATTTGCAACCATTCGTTATAATTTTTCTTCTATCAGTGAAAGGATAAAAGAGAATAGTTATCGAAAGGTAACGCATGAATTCAGGAATTAATAAGGCTAAGTATTGATTGGTTTTTAACAGATGGGAAATTTGAATGGACAGAGAAAGAGAAAATATATATATATATATAGGAAGAAATGGAAACGAATATAAATAAAAATAACAAAAGAAATAGCAATGATCACGTGCTATGATTTAGGTGAGGATTTAAGGCAACAAATATTCACGTTGATTCAGGAAAATAATCAAAACAATTAATGATAGCACATTTCAAATTTTTGAATAGGCACGAGAGGTAACAGTTGAAATTTGTGATACAGATATGACGAACATTTTTATTATATCCATCACGTACCGGACCTCAAAATAAAGAAATAAATATACCGTAGCGATTAGCGCGACGAGACGAACAAAACGGTACACAGATATTGGTGGTACGATAATCCGATCAAAAGTCGATAATCGGTACCGGAAATGCTGCTATTTTGCCAGAATTAAGATAAACGGAGCAGTAGAAGTCCAAATTTGGAAAAACGAATTTCGCAGTCTGGTTCAGAATGATCTGAATAAATTTTCTCCTGTTGACATATTTTGGTTTCGGAAAACTTTTAAATTCACTGTTATTAACCGGCTTGATTTGAAATGAAATTTCACAGGAAAATAAACTTCAATATTATCAGATGAAAATTTACCAGTTGCTATATTAAAATAGACGTATTCCAAATAATAAATTTTTAATTTCAAATTTTATTGTTTAAAATTTCACAAATTTTCAGTTAAATATACTTTTAAAACCATTATTTTTTTGCGGGTCGTTACACTCTCCCCCACTTAAAACTTTTCGTCCCCGAAAAGGAAGGAGGTAGGAGAATAGAACAACCAGAAATAAAAGTAGATTGAAAGTCAAGATTAAACAATAAATTTGAACTATCTAAATTTTACTTAAATTTGAAAACTTCATTTGAAATTCGATTATCTTTAATACTTTAATACTTTCAAAAACCAATTTGTAAAATTTCTTGCTTCCTTTATAAATACCATTTATATGTTTAAACAACACCTTTATAAATATATGAAAACTATTTGAGAACAATTATTTACATTAATACTTATATTTACAAAGAAGCTATTTGAAAACATTAAATCCATAATTCATAAATTTATTAATTTATCTCAAGACACTTTCAAATATTATTAATAATCAATAATCATTTACTTTAAATCTGTTTTATTTAATTATTAACCTCAAAATATTTATAACACTAAAATTTCTATTAAACCATGTAGTCTATAATTAAACAATGTTTTAAAGAATATAGTCAACAAGGAAAAGAAGGAGGATTTGGAAAAACAAGATATAGGTGAATAAACAAAGCTGAATGGATAAGGTAGATTCAAAAGAATAGTATCGGGCACGAATAGTTGATTCAAACCATCAGAATTTCAATTCCAAATATTGATACAAAATTTTCTCTGTTGGAAATACTTTTATTATAAAATACTTTTATAACGAAACAAATTTTTCTTTCGAAAATACTTTTATAACTCGATGTTTCAACAAGTTTATCCTTGTTCCTGTAGACTCTGGTAGTGCGTTGATCAGGCGCAAAACTAGAATTCTCCAGGTACTTGGTAGACCTGTTTCAACACCCAGTGAAAATACTGGAAAAACTTTTAAAAACAGATATGGAAAGTACAATCCAATCAAAACACAAACAAAACCTTTGTCTAACCATGGTTCGCAGATACACAATGGTTACGCCTGGATCCCCCAGGAAACAATCCATATCCGTAAGCTTTCTCAGCCCTGCGAGTTACGCCATGATGACTAGTAGAATGCAAGATACACAATGGTTACGCCTGGATCCCCCAGGAAACAATCCGTACCCCCAGGCAAGACTCAGCCAAGCATTTGCGCTACTATTCGCGACCTACACAGATTGCAGGATACACAATGGTTACGCCTGGATCCCCCAGGAAACAATCCGTACCCCTAGGCAAGACTCAGCCAGGCAGTTGCGCTATGCAGTCGCGATCGTAAGACCATGGGTAACGCCATGGAATTCGAAGGACACTCGAGTATCATATCCGGAAAACCAAAAATCAGAGAGAATAATATCGATAGAATGAATCCAAGATGTGGCCACAAATCGGATATCAAGCAGAAGGCACTTTCCATATCTTTACTTCGAAAATATGTATCATATAGTACCTTTTCAAATCACTTTCAAATATCGTACTTATATAAAATCCATTATATATAAGATTTAATTTTCAAATCAAATACTTTCCAAAATCAATAGTATATCAAATCATACTTATATAGACTTCAATTATATAAGATTTCACTTTCAAATTGAGTACCTTTTCAAATCTATAGTTTTCGAATCAATTTCATACTCATACAAATCAATTTTATATAAGTTCGACAACTCCCAAATCAAGTATTTAGTAACAGAAGGTTCTCAAATTTCAATTTGTTTCAATATCAGTTCACTTTCAAAATCTTATACAATTTCACCAAATTATTTCTTCTCAAATTAAATATCTTTAGTTCCAAAGTTTCCAAAATAATAGATTTAGAAAATAAATCCAAATTTCCAAATCAATATAATTTTAAGTCAACCAATTCATTTCCAAAATCAAATGTTTTCAAAATCATCTTATACTTACGTAAGGTCCATCTTATAAGGATCAAATTTTTCAAAATAAATTTCGCTGTATGAAGAGCCATATGGGATTGAATATCCTTGCTTTTATGGGTTATATATCTTTGTAATTTAAATTGGAAATTTTCTTTTAGTAAGCAAAGATATTCTAACTCGACAGCTTTCAATTTCAGCGTCAAAATATATCAATGATATTAGAATATAAGATGTACATACGTCATCATTTCGCAGAATCACATTTGATCGCTCGCTCGATCACACAAGTTTGCTTTCGAACTAGTATTGTCCATTCGACTTCCCTAATGCGGACTTCGATATGGTTTCTCGACTAGAAGCCATCAGTCTCCTTGCATAGCCATATACTATGATAGAGAATTCTAGAATCGAGCCCAAAATCCATATCAAATATTCGCCATCAAGAATCGAATGAAAAATCCTAACATGAAATGGTGTAATCCACCTCGAACTTGTGTACTCAAACTTGGATCAAATTAATTATGCGAATAAAACAACATACGTACAACTTATATATTCATTCCAACTTGTTAAATATATAGTTTCATAAAGATGTTACTAAGTTAAAACATTTAAACTAAACTTTATTCAAAATATTTTGAAGACCAAATTCTTTTCGAAACATTCCAAATTTAAATTTCATATTAGAAAAATTCAAAATAGCCTTATTCATATACTTAACAAAACAGTTTCAACTTATTTAAATCATATTACTTCATGCTTAAACATTCGAAACAAATTTATATACTTTATCAAATAATTTATACTTTTCAAAATTTCTCAGCTTTTAAAAGTTAACCTTGATTTGGAAGTGCTCGAACCTTCAAAATAGTTGAAGAAATCATTTTCAAATTCAAGAGTTGGAAATCAGCAACAAATCAGTAAATCAATTTTAATAGATAGGGTTATATTAAATCCAAAACTCGAGGACTGAACACCGATTCACTCCAAATCGTTCAAATACATATACATATATCTTTCGAATATCGAATCATACTTTGGAATTTGAAATCAAAATTGGTTTCACAAAATCACTCGCATAGCAAAGCTATTAAAGTGGCCTATCCCTTACTCTGAAACTCGAAAATCAATGTCGATGATGCGTGCACTCATCACCGAAATTATTTTCCAGCGACATAAGTGTGTTCTGGACTTCTATTTTCTCAAACTTTTTTTTTGGAATTTCTTCGAAATCATTCGAAACTCATTAAAATCATTGGAACATTTCTTATTCGGAAAATACTTTTAAATCATACTATTATTATATATTTCAAAAATCTTAAAACCAATTTCAAAATACCGGAGTTCAATTCTCGAATTTCAAATTTCAAATCCTTTGTTATAAATCATTTTTTTTATATAAATCAATTTCTTATATAACTTTAAAATTCAAATCCTTTCAAAAATTCCAATTCTTATCTTTTTAAAAGGTATATATAATCCTTATCGAAAACATTTTCACTTTTATATATAGAATATAATCATACTTATAAAATTTCGATATATAAAACAATTTCCAAAATACGAATAAACCCGATTTTTCAAAAGGATGATTCAAGAATGGATTTCAAAACAAAGATAAACATTCAAATTAGAGGGACTCTAATCAATTAGGATTCTGATTCGAAGATAAGTTCGAACGAAAATGAGATAATTAAATTTCAAAATAGAAAATGAATATACTTATATAAATCGCGGGCGACCATAACCGGATCAACCGTGACTTCAGGAACAAGATCGATGCGGAATTCCAAGAAAACCAGCATTCGATCGCAAGAGATAGCGGCATCTAAACCAAAGATATAGAAATCTCCGGTGAATCAATGCCAATTGTAAAGGAGTTTCACCCCTTCACAAATCATTCAAAGATTGGTGGGATCCTATTCTTATAGAGGTCATTCGAAGTGGAGTTATGGGATACTCCAGAATCAAAAGAATACAAATAGGGAGAGACAAAAATGAAATTTGGAACTGCAAGGAACGTTCCAAAGTTCAAAGGAAATCGAGTCAAAAGGAAGAGATTCAAACTCGAACGAAAGTGATTCTGTAAATAAATTTACTATATATGCTAAGTTTTGCCTAGAGCCAAAGCTCTGATACCAACTGTAACGACCCGCTATTTTGGACCATTCAAATCGACAATAAATCCACACATGTCGGACTTGAATAATTCAAAATATCATATTGTTATTTAAAATTTGGCAAAACTCAGAATATACAGTAAATAAATCAATCACAGAATCACAGACACAGAGTAATACAATAATACGCAGCGGAATAGATAAAATAGTAGTTCATGAAGCTACTATATAAACAACAGAGTTGAAAATAAAATACAACAGAATATCTCAAATACAATGAAGTCTTCAGTATGAAGAGATGACTTCTCTGGACAAATCAACAAGAAGAGCTGAAAGCTGAGGCGATAGTTGGATCTCCAAAGGAAGCTCCAAACTCCAAGGGTGAGTCTCAAATGCTGTATCACTCGGTCTAACCCGAGCGTAAAGAAAAACACAAAACACTCGAGTCAGGATTAACATTCTTATATCAATAAATCCAACTCACGTGAAATATCAACTGAAATACAAGTGACTTAAAGGATGTTTGGGATAACCATCCTCCAAGGATCTTCAAAACTATCTACAAGGTGGAAATATACATTATAACACCGTGGTCATTTCAATTTAATTTATACTTCAAAACCCAAATATCATTTCATTTCAAATATAACTATTTTCCAAGATAGTATATATCTTAATTAATTTATAAAGTAAAGCATTTATAATTTCCTCAAGTCTCGCAAATCGATTCAAATCAACTTCAAATTCCAAATTCAAATTTTATTCAAGCTCTATTCATCAATTCAATTCAGTTCTAATTATACCATTTAAATTTTCAATATATTTCAAAACTTTAATACTCAACATTTTCAAAGTTAAATTTAACTGTTTCATATAGCTCTTGATTTAACCTTATTATTATTAAATCAGGGAATATTCACTTAATAAAATCAATATCATTTAACTAGCCTTAAATTACATTTTTACTAAATATTTCTTTAACTTTATTTTAAACAAGAAATATTTATTAAGTTACTTAAATCAAACCCAAGTTAAAAGTCATATCTTACATCTCGATTTAAATAAGTTTTAAATTGGTTTAATTAAATAAAATTCTTTACTAAATTTAAATTATCTTCCCAACCTTAACTTATTCAAATTTTTACCAAAATCTATTTTGAAAGATAAATTTTATACTTAACATATTATATGTATTAAATCCATCTTAATTAAGTTAAATATCATTATTAAATCTATATATATCATTACCGTTTACATATATCATAATTTAAGAATCAACATATGTAAAAACCATATATTTCTTTCCAAAACCATAGAATTCAATTTCAAAATATTTACATATATATGGACCAACGGTGTTTGTATACATATTTATCATATGGTTAAGTGATACGGATATTTATCATTTCAATCCGAAATTTAAATATATACGGGTAGATATCATTTCGACCCGTAATCTCAATTTCAATTCAAATGAAAATCGCTTGGGTTTATCATTTCAGCCCATAAAAATTTTCTCCTATTCTAAAGTCCGTTCGGGTATGTATCATTTCAACCCATAGTGAATTCTATACTAACAGGGAACTTGCAGAGTGATAACAGATAATATAAAATATAACAACATGCATATATCATCAATATAAATAACAGATACTGGTGTCAGATGTCACAGGTTAACATATACAGATAATAGTAATAACATGCATATAAATACTATATACTGGGGTCAGATGTCACAGGTGAACATATACAGATAATAGTAATAACAAGCATATAAATACTAGATACTGGTGTCAGATGTCACAGGTGAACATATACAGATAATAGCATATATAACAATTTAAATAACTACAGCATCATATTTCAAATGTCGTTTCAATTGAAGTCAAATTTAATAAATACAAGAATGCTAATCGTGAGTGATTGCTCACCTTTCGAGGCTAGAGGAGTTTGACAAAGAATTTTGAGTTACGAAATCCAACGCAAGCTAGATTGATCGCGAATTCGATGGAAACTGAAAGACAAGGGATTGACGAAATCAAATTAGAACCGATCGATGAAGATAATTGGTATAGATGAACAAAAAAACACATTTTAGTTTAAATATATATGTATAATAAATATAAGCTGATATATATACTTACTTATATATACACTAAATATATTTATCTAAAATTTTGGAAATAATTGTATATTCTTGCAGACAAATTGTTAAAACAGCAACCATATGAATAACCAAACCCATACTCATGCGAGCTTGCATGTATAACTATATCTATGCTTAAATATATTCCTATTATATTGTAAAGTTAATACAGATTTAATTATTACAGTATAGAGATAACCCAACAGGTCATAGGAAAACTTAGAAAACCTTGCACACCTTATATTGTCTATACTTTATATATACGAAATTTTCCAAATCGATATATTTTCAAAAATAAGAACAAAGACACAAATATATGCAGACCCAAACTTGTATCCTTAATATACAAAACAAACGAAAACTAAACCGTATAACATATGTATAAACATACGTATATAATAGTGAATAACATTTAAACCCCTCAAGTCAGTATATATCGGTTATCAGAATACATAAGCTAACATACATATATTAATATAATTAGATATAATACATCATATATATGAAATAGCTTTATATAAGAAGAACCCATATATGTTAAAAGTATATACTGTAATAACATGTAAAACAGACTAGATGTGCACAAATGAGGATATGCAGACACATGAGGATGAGAAAGAGTATGAACAATATGAACATAAAGTAAGTATACGAACATATGAACATAATCTAACTATAACTATATGAACCAATATACGAACATATTATAACTATATGAACATAAACTAATCTGTAACTATAACTATATATAGTGCTGTACTTTATATTTAGAATAAATTTATAAAACATAAATATATATAGTATAAACTTTATATTATACTACAACTAACAAATATAATTTTATATGTATATACAAACTCTTACAGTGAAGCTATACAAATCATATTTGTATACAAAATGATATATTTATATTTTTATGAAATCAAAACTTCCAAACTGTTATAAATAACATAACATTTAAAATATGCATACCTAACTACAACAATGCAACAGCGGAAGGGAAGGCTTGGCCGAGATGGAGGCTTGCGGGGTGGGTAGCAGGCGGAGCTCGGAGGGAGGTGTAGAGGAGGTACGACTCGGGGACGTGGGTAGTTGGCTGTGGCCATGGGCGGAGCAGGAAGCTCGGGGCGGCAGAGGAAGGTAGCGAAGCAGTTCGGCCAGGGGTATGCTAGTGGTCGAGTGGGAGAACTCGATGGTCTGGTCTCGGCGCTAGGAAAGGAGATCTACAGCAGGCCAGGCGAGAAGCTGGGTTTGGCATGGGTGAGCCGGTGGTGCCTGGTTGAGTGCTGCTCGCGGTGGGTGGTGCTCTGACTGGGCTTGGCGGTGATGGGACGAACGCGGTAGGCTCACGTGAAGGCGGAAGGTAAAGGGCAGAGGCCGCGATGGTTTCCTATAAAGGAGTGGCTCGGTAAAATATTGGGAAGGGGGGGTTCGGCAAAACTGTGCACACATGGAATGAAGGGTAGAAGAAAGAAATGAAAAAAAAATTAAAAGAGAGAGAAGGAAGAAATAGATCTGGGAGGAAGAAGAAAGAGTTTCAGAGGAAAAGAAATAAATATATGGAAGCGTGAATAGTGGAGAAATAGATGGACCGTTCATTGAAATAAATTTGCAACCATTCGTTATAATTTTTCTTCTATCAATGAAAGGATAAAAGAGAATAGTTATTGAAAGGTAACGCATGAATTCAGGAATTAATAAGGCTAAGTATTGATTGGTTTTTAACAGATGGGAAATTTGAATGGACAGAGAAAGAGAAAAATATATATATATATAGGAAGAAATGGAAACGAATATAAATAAAAATAACAAAAGAAATAGCAACGATCACGTGCTATGATTTAGGTGAGGATTTAAGGCAACAAATATTCACGTTGATTCAGGAAAATAATCAAAACAATTAATGAAAGCACATTTCAAATTTTTGAATAGGCACGGGAGGTAACAGTTGA
Source organism: Allium fistulosum (assembly GCA_030737815.1). Lineage (NCBI taxonomy): Eukaryota > Viridiplantae > Streptophyta > Magnoliopsida > Asparagales > Amaryllidaceae > Allium > Allium fistulosum. The sequence goes on from CM060905.1 coordinate 99,323,746, forward strand.
AATTTGTGATACAGATATGACGAACATTTTTATTATATCCGTCACGTACCGGACCTCAAAATAAAGAAATAAATATACCGTAGCGATCAGCGCGACGAGACGAACAAAACGGTACACAGATATTGGTGGTACGATAATCCGATCAAAAGTCGATAATCGGTACCGGAAATGCTGCTATTTTGCCAGAATTAAGATAAACGGAGCAGTAGAAGTCCAAATTTGGAAAAACGAATTTCGCAGTCTGGTTCAGAATGATCTGAATAAATTTTCTCCTGTTGACATATTTTGGTTTCGGAAAACTTTTAAATTCGCTGTTATTAACCGGCTTGATTTGAAATGAAATTTCACAGGAAAATAAACTTCAATATTATCAGATGAAAATTTACCAGTTGCTATATTAAAATAGACGTATTCCAAATAATAAATTTTTAATTTCAAATTTTATTGTTTAAAATTTCACAAATTTTCAGTTAAATATACTTTTAAAACCATTATTTTTTTGCGGGTCGTTACACTCTCCCCCACTCAAAACTTTTCGTCCCCGAAAAGGAAGGAGGTAGGAGAATAGAACAACCAGAAATAAAAGTAGATTGAAAGTCAAGGTTAAACAATAAATTTGAACTATCTAAATTTTACTTAAATTTGAAAACTTCATTTGAAATTCGATTATCTTTAATACTTTAATACTTTCAAAAACCAATTTGTAAAATTTCTTGCTTCCTTTATAAATACCATTTATATGTTTAAACAACACCTTTATAAATATATGAAAACTATTTGAAAACAATTATTTACATTAATACTTATATTTACAAAGAAGCTATTTGAAAACATTAAATCCATAATTCATAAATTTATTAATTTATCTCAAGACACTTTCAAATATTATTAATAATCAATAATCATTTACTTTAAATCTGTTTTATTTAATTATTAACCTCAAAATATTTATAACACTAAAATTTCTATTAAACCATGTAGTCTATAATTAAACAATGTTTTAAAGAATATAGTCAACAAGGAAAAGAAGGAGGATTTGGAAAAACAAGATATAGGTGAATAAACAAAGCTGAATGGATAAGGTAGATTCAAAAGAATAGTATCGGGCACGAATAGTTGATTCAAACCATCAGAATTTCAATTCCAAATATTGATACAAAATTTTCTCTGTTGGAAATACTTTTATTATAAAATACTTTTATAACGAAACAAATTTTTCTTTCGAAAATACTTTTATAACTCGATGTTTCAACAAGTTTATCCTTGTTCCTGTAGACTCTGGTAGTGCGTTGATCAGGCGCAAAACTAGAATTCTCCAGGTACTTGGTAGACCTGTTTCAACACCCAGTGAAAATACTGGAAAAACTTTTAAAAACAGATATGGAAAGTACAATCCAATCAAAACACAAACAATACCTTTGTCTAACCATGGTTCGCAGATACATAATGGTTACGCCTGGATCACCCAGGAAACAATACATATCCGTAAGCTTTCTCAGCCCTGCGAGTTACGCCATGATGACTAGTAGAATGCATGATACACAATGGTTACGCCTAGATCCCCCAAGAAACAATCCGTACCCCCAGGCAAGACTCAGCCAAGCATTTGCGCTACTATTCGCGACCTACACAGATTGCAGGATACATAATGGTTACGCCTGGATACCCCAGGAAACAATCCGTACCCCTAGGCAAGACTCAGCCAGGCAGTTGCGCTATGCAGTCGCGATCGTAAGACCATGGGTAACGCCATGGAATTCGAAGGACACTCGAGTATCATATCCGAAAAACCAAAAATCAGAGAGAATAATATCGATAGAATGAATCCAAGATGTGGCCACAAATCGGATATCAAGCAGAAGGCACTTTCCATATCTTTACTTCGAAAATATGTATCATATAGTACCTTTTCAAATCACTTTCAAATATCGTACTTATATAAAATCCATTATATATAAGATTTAATTTTCAAATCAAATACTTTCCAAAATCAATAGTATATCAAATCATACTTATATAGACTTCAATTATATAAGATTTCACTTTCAAATTGAGTACCTTTTCAAATCTATAGTTTTCGAATCAATTTCATACTCATACAAATCAATTTTATATAAGTTCGACAACTCCCAAATCAAGTATTTAGTAACAGAAGGTTCTCAAATTTCAATTTGTTTCAATATCAGTTCACTTTCAAAATCTTATACAATTTCACCAAATTATTTCTTCTCAAATTAAATATCTTTAGTTCCAAAGTTTCCAAAATAATAGATTTAGAAAATAAATCCAAATTTCCAAATCAATATAATTTTAAGTCAACCAATTCATTTCCAAAATCAAATGTTTTCAAAATCATCTTATACTTACGTAAGGTCCATCTTATAAGGATCAAATTTTTCAAAATAAATTTCGCTGTATGAAGAGCCATATGGGATTGAATATCCTTGCTTTTATGGGTTATATATCTTTGTAATTTAAATTGGAAATTTTCTTTTAGTAAGCAAAGATATTCTAACTCGACAGCTTTCAATTTCAGCGTCAAAATATATCAATGATATTAGAATATAAGATGTACATACGTCATCATTTCGCAGAATCACATTTGATCGCTCGCTCGATCACACAAGTTTGCTTTCGAACTAGTATTGTCCATTCGACTTCCCTAATGCGGACTTCGATATGGTTTCTCGACTAGAAGCCATCAGTCTCCTTGCATAGCCATATACTATGATAGAGAATTCTAGAATCGAGCCCAAAATCCATATCAAATATTCGCCATCAAGAATCGAATGAAAAATCCTAACATGAAATGGTGTAATCCACCTCGAACTTGTGTACTCAAACTTGGATCAAATTAATTATGCGAATAAAACAACATACGTACAACTTATATATTCATTCCAACTTGTTAAATATATAGTTTCATAAAGATGTTACTAAGTTAAAACATTTAAACTAAACTTTATTCAAAATATTTTGAAGACCAAATTCTTTTCGAAACATTCCAAATTTAAATTTCATATTAGAAAAATTCAAAATAGCCTTATTCATATACTTAACAAAACAGTTTCAACTTATTTAAATCATATTACTTCATGCTTAAACATTCGAAACAAATTTATATACTTTATCAAATAATTTATACTTTTCAAAATTTCTCAGCTTTTAAAAGTTAACCTTGATTTGGAAGTGCTCGAACCTTCAAAATAGTTGAAGAAATCATTTTCAAATTCAAGAGTTGGAAATCAACAACAAATCAGTAAATCAATTTTAATAGATAGGGTTATATTAAATCCAAAACTCGAGGACTGAACACCGATTCACTCCAAATCGTTCAAATACATATACATATATCTTTCGAATATCGAATCATACTTTGGAATTTGAAATCAAAATTGGTTTCACAAAATCACTCGCATAGCAAAGCTATTAAAGTGGCCTATCCCTTACTCTGAAACTCGAAAATCAATGTCGATGATGCGTGCACTCATCACCGAAATTATTTTCCAGCGACATAAGTGTGTTCTGGACTTCTATTTTCTCAAACTTTTTTTTTTGGAATTTCTACGAAATCATTCGAAACTCATTAAAATCATTGGAACATTTCTTATTCGGAAAAAACTTTTAAATCATACTATTATTATATATTTCAAAAATCTTAAAACCAATTTCAAAATACCGGAGTTCAATTCTCGAATTTCAAATTTCAAATCCTTTGTTATAAATCATTTTTTTTATATAAATCAATTTCTTATATAACTTCAAAATTCAAATCCTTTCAAAAATTCCAATTCTTATCTTTTTAAAAGGTATATATAATCCTTATCGAAAACATTTTCACTTTTATATATAGAATATAATCATACTTATAAAATTTCGATATATAAAACAATTTCCAAAATACGAATAAACCCGATTTTTCAAAATGATGATTCAAGAATGGATTTCAAAACAAAGATAAACATTCAAATTATAGGTACTCTAATCAATTAGGATTCTGATTCGAAGATAAGTTCGAACGAAAATGAGATAATTAAATTTCAAAATAGAAAATGAATATACTTATATAAATCGCGGGCGACCATAACCGGATCAACCGTGACTTCAGGAACAAGATCGATGTGGAATTCCAAGAAAACCAACATTCGATCGCAAGAGATAGCGGCATCTAAACCAAAGATATAGAAATCTCTGGTGAATCAATGCCAATTTTGAAGGAGTTTCACCCCTTCACAAATCATTCAAAGATTGGTGGGATCCTATTCTTATAGAGGTCATTCGAAGTGGAGTTATGGGATACTCCAGAATCAAAAGAATACAAATAGGGAGAGACAAAAATGAAATTTGGAACCGCAAGGAACGTTCCAAAGTTCAAAGGAAATCGAGTCAAAAGGAAGAGATTCAAACTCGAACGAAAGTGATTCTATAAATAAATTTACTATATATGCTAAGTTTTGCCTAGAGCCAAAGCTCTGATACCAACTGTAACGACCCGCTATTTTGGACCATTCAAATCGACAATAAATCCACACATGTCGGACTTGAATAATTCAAAATATCAGATTGTTATTTAAAATTTGGCAAAACTCAGAATATACAGTAAATAAATCAATCACAGAATCACAGACACAGAGTAATACAATAATACGCAGCGGAATAGATAAAATAGTAGTTCATGAAGCTACTATATAAACAACAGAGTTGAAAATAAAATACAACAGAATATCTCAAATACAATGAAGTCTTCAGTACGAAGAGATGACTTCTCTAGACAAATCAACAAGAAGAGATGAAAGCTGAGGCGATAGTTGGATCTCCAAAGGAAGCTCCAAACTCCAAGGGTGAGTCTCAAATGCTGTATCACTCCGTCTGACCCGAGCGTAAAGCAAAACACAAAACACTCGAGTCAGGATTAACATTCTTATATCAATAAATCCAACTCAAGTGAAATATCAACTGAAATACAAGTGACTTAAAGGATGTTTGGGATAACCATCCTCTAAGGATCTTCAGAACTATCTACAAGGTGGAAATATACATTATAACACCGTGGTCATTTCAATTTAATTTATACTTCAAAACCCAAATATCATTTCATTTCAAATATAACTATTTTCCAAGATAGTATATATATTAATTAATTTATAAAGTAAAGCATTTATAATTTCCTCAAGTCTCGCAAATCGATTCAAATCAACTTCAAATTCCAAATTCAAATTTTATTCAAGCTCTATTCATCAATTCAATTCAGTTCTAATTATACCATTTAAATTTTCAATATATTTCAAAACTTTAATACTCAACATTTTCAAAGTTAAATTTAACCGTTTCATATAGCTCTTGATTTAACCTTATTATTATTAAATCAGGGAATATTCACTTAATAAATTCAATATCATTTAACTAGCCTTAAATTACATTTTTACTAAATATTTCTTTAACTTTATTTTAAACAAGAAATATTTATTAAGTTACTTAAATCAAACCCAAGTTATAAGTCATATCTTACATCTCGATTTCAATAAGTTTTAAATTGGTTTAATTAAATAAAATTCTTTACTAAATTCAAATTATCTTCCCAACCTTAACTTATTCAAATTTTTACCAAAATCTATTTTGAAAGATAAATTTTATACTTAACATATTATATGTATTAAATCCATCTTAATTAAGTTAAATATCATTATTAAATCTATATATATCATTACCGTTTACAAATATCATAATTTAAGGATCAACATTTGTAAAAACCATATATTTCATTCCAAAACCATAGAATTCAATTTCAAAATATTTACATATATATGGACCAACGGTGTTTGTATATATATTTATCATATGGTTAAGTGATACGGATATTTATCATTTCAATCCGAAATTTAAATATATACGGGTAGATATCATTTCGACCCGTAATCTCAATTTCAATTCAAATGAAAATCGCTTGGGTTTATCATTTCAGCCCATAACAATTTTCTCCTATTCTAAAGTCCGTTCGGGTATGTATCATTTCAACCCATAGTGAATTCTATACTAACAGGGAACTTGCAGAGTGATAACAGATAATATAAAATATAACAACAGGCATATATCATCAATATAAATAACAGATACTGGTGTCAGATGTCACAGGTGAACATATACAGATAATAGTAATAACATGCATATAAATACTAGATACTGGTGTCAGATGTCACAGGTGAACATATACAGATAATAGCATATATAACAATTTAAATAACTACAACATCATATTTCAATTGTCGTTTCAATTGAAGTCAAATTTAATAAATACAAGAATGTTAATCGTGTAACAACCCGTATATTTGGACTATTTAAATTGACAATAATCCACACATGTCAACTTAAATAATACAAAACACGAATCATTAATGGAGTATATGTATATAAATGAGAATCATCACAGAATCACAGAAAATATAACATAACAGAATAGTGCAGCGGAATTACAGCAATGTCATAATAGTAGTTCATGAAGCTACTAAGTAAACACAACAATGTCTCAGATAAAAGAAATACAACAACATAGATGTCCAAAAAGTCCAAATGGAAAGAACAATACTGATAAAGATAAGATAGTCTTCAAGTCTTCAGCTCCAAATAAGCAGCAACAGCAATCCCTAGTCTGATCCGAGCATATGCAAAACAAACACTCGAATCAGGACATATATTCTTATACAGATAATATGGTTAAAATTTGAAATAACAATAACTCAAAGATGGTTGGAATAAGCATCTTTCAGGATCCGATAAACTATCTATATATAGTAGAGTACGATAAGTAGATAATGTCTATCAGTAATAATAAAGATATCAAAATAGTGTTAAGTCATGGCCCATTCCACCCTTAACACATTTTTATTCCCAAAAGCATATACAAGACCGTAGTTTCCCCAAAATCGGAAGTCACCAGAGGGCAATCCATATACTAAAGGTACAAATCAAAGTCGTAGTGGTCGCGCATAAATGGAATACAAGTATGACAAGGCACATGAGGCTATACCCAAGGTAGTGATACTACCGTTCGCCTGATCCGGACTGGTGAGAATGCAACGCCGCTGCGCCCGCAACACCGTGAGACAACACTCCCAATTCAAGGGTGCGCACCAATCAATCACAAAGTAAAAGAATAGTTTACGAAGAAGTGTGTCCACTTGAGGTAGCTAATCCTCCATTGGCCCGGCACAGCTCCTGTTTTAGTCATTTCCAATTTGACACAAGTGTCAAGGCTATCCATTATCGTTCACTTTCTTCAATCATCAACGTTCGCCAAATCCAACCACTTCAGTCTGGATCATCACTTCGCGTATAGTTATTAAAGTGGTTTCCGGTTTAGACAGTGAGTATGTCCCAAACCGACTCCGGTTCCTTTAATAACCTTCGTGATTATAACACCGATTGGTCGTTAATATATATTTCAAAACCATTTCAATTTCAATTTGAATTTAAAACTCGTAAATCGACAATTCGTTAGTCTTTCGAAATCAATTTCAAAAATTACGTTTCAAACTTTCCAATTACAATTTCAACATTTCCATAATTCAATTTCAAAGTTTCAATTAAACAATTCGAATATTCATCGCATTTTGTATATAAGTTCATTCCAAAATCGTTTAACTAATTTTACGTTCAAAACGATTTAAATCTATTATCCCTTTCATTCGATATTCATTAAATTGATTTATCATTAAACAAATTCAATTAAATTTCCAATTCATTATGTTACGTCTTCAGTTCGATTTCATTATCAAAGTTTACAACTTATTTACAATTACATTTGTCAAATCCAATTCTTTAAATTACAAGTCTGTCATTTGTTTCGATAAAACTCATTCAATTTCTTATCAAAGATATTCCTTTCAATTTCAAAACTTAGTTGAAACTTAGTTTCACTTGTTCAAAATTCAATTTCTCTTAATAAAGATATTCAATTCAATTTAATTGTAATTCGATCTCATCATATTTCAATAATTTTAAATCTTAATTATTAATCATTTCAAATTCATTCATTAATAATTCCAAACTTAATTTATAATAAATTCAAAATTTAATTATTAATTATTTCAAACTTCGTTATTAATAATTCCACAACTTAACTATTAATAATTTCAAAAGTTGATTATTAATAATTTCAACACTTAATTTTTAATAATTTCAAAAGTTTATTTTCAAATAATTCTAAATTTAATTATTAAATAATTAAATTTTAAACAATATTCTTTTGTCAATTACTACTTTAATATTCGTTCCAAATTCAAATATTCACATTTACATTCATTCGAATTTAAATTCCAAATTATTCAATACTTTGTTATTCGTCAAATAAAACTTTATTTTATTTAAATCAAAACATTTGACCAATCGGGTCTTATTTTAATTTTCTATCCTAATTCAAATTGTTTGGGTATATATCATTTCAACCCGATTCCATTTAAATTCAAAATCAAAACATACAAAGGGAACTTGCAGTGTGATAGCTGGGATGGTGTCAAAGTAAATAAACAAGCAATAGCATCCATTCACAACAATTCAACAATTTCAAATAATCCCGAAATAATCGTATTAATTCGCGTTTGTTATTTACGCCAATTAATATAACTATTTCTAGAATCTACTCTATCATTTCAAGTAGATTAAAGATTATTACGTTACAGTTTCACTTAGTCATTCAATTGCAATTTCAATTCAAAGACTACAAAAAAACTACGTTCATAGGTTCAAGGGTTACTTATCAAATTCGACGACAATTATAAATTAAGTGTTCAAGTTTGACTAACTTAATTTAATATATAAAAGGTGTCAGGTTTACAAATCCAATTCGACAAATATAATCCGTTTAATTTGTTAACTATCCAATGTCAAATTACTTACAAATTTATATCACTTAACAACAATTCACATCCAATTCATCATCACATAACAAAACAAATTATCAATATAAACTAACATAAGAATATATGTCGTGAAAATTTATTTCACCTTTCGTGGATAAGAAATTTGGTGGCGAAGCACGAAGAAGCAGATAAGAGACGGTACAGCACAAACAACGGACACTGTAATATCGACAAAAGTACACGATATTAATACAATGAACGTTTGTATATAATTTATAGATTTATATAAATGCGCTTACCGAAGACGGAGAAAAGAACGAAGCTGAAATTTTGCTGCTGCGAAAGAAGTCAGTCGGTTGCTTCTGCACACAACGAAAAAGAAAAGTCGGTTACACTTAAACCCATACGTCAACTCATATACACCAGTATATAAATAATGACGACAAAGAAAATGGTTTTTTTTTCTTCTTTTCACAGCACGCATCCTTTCTACAAACAAATTAGTTGCAGCACGTCACACATGCCTTATTTCCTCCTACTTCAATATCACCCACCTCCCACTGCATGCCAACACAAAATCCATCTTTGTATGTGTTATATTTTTTTCGAAGCTTGCATCAAATAAATGCAAACCGAGCCTATTCTATTCAGACTTCTTTACGTGCTCTGGAGGGTGGAACGAAGGGTGGTGCGAAGGGCGAGGGGATGGAGCGGTCGAGTGTGAAGGTAGGTGGTCAGTTAGATGGGCGGAGGGGAAGGAGTGCAGGCGGCTCGGCGAATGGGTGTGGTGTGGCATGTGGGTCTGGGGTGGGCGAAGTGGTGGTTGGGTGGCAAGTGGGGTGGGATGGTTGGCGGTTGGCTGGTGGGTTGAGGGCAGTTGGGGGGTCAGGGGGTCGGCGACGTGGTGGGAAGCGTTCAGCTGGGTCTGGGCTGGTGTGCGCGGCGGTGGCGGATGTGGTTGCTGGGGACGTGTGCGAAGTGGGATGGCAACGAAAGGCAGTGGCTGAGGTTTGGTCAGGAGGTGGTGCACGCGGTTGGAGTTCGGTGGATGGGCGTGCACGCGACTTGGCCGTATGAGGGAGAGTTGGAGTGTCTGGGAAGTTTGGTCCACATTTTGTTTTGTAAAAATAAAAATAAATGTTTGCAGTGAAACAGAGAATGAAGAGGAGTAAAGATGAAGAAGGAGAGAGGTTGGGAGAAAGCTTGTACCTGAGTGATGCAGATTTGTGAATGGTGAAATGAACGAAATGAAGGGTCTTATTTACTTTTTAAACTTTCGTACAATAATTTATTTCTTTTGAACTCCCAAACGATTCAATCTCATTTCCGAGTTATTAGATATGAACGAAATGTTTTCTTTTCGAAATATGAAACGTATAACTTATTTCCCAATTTTCTCACATCTTTCCATACGTCCATTCTCATTCCCAAGCCAACCCATAACTCCCAACTACTATATTAATTACACCAGAGACTTATTTCAATTTTTCTTTTGTAAACGAGCTAAAGAATTTTGGACTGAAATTGTGTACCCGGTCCGCCCGGAATGGTTAAATTAACGCGACGGATGATGCCAGACTTCGATTTTTTGCAAATAAATATACCGTTATGATCAGTGTGACGATGCGCTTCCAACGGTACACAGATTATTGCGATACGATGATTTTATAAAATCTGCATTTACGCCGTTTAAATTGTACGATTTGCAAAATAATTTAAACGGAGCAGGCGATGACAGTTTTAGACGAAACGAATTACATAATCTTGATCAGAATAATTTTTACAAGCGGACTGTGTAAAAATATTTGGATTTGGAAGATAAATTTTTCGCAGCTTTATATGGACTGATATACAGTATAACGCGAACGGATTTTACTGTAATATTTTTCAATGAAACTTTTTCTATGTCCATATCTAACTAGACGTATGTCATAAATAAAGTTTGGGCGTAAATTGAGATCGTTATAAATTCAAAAAATTTATTGAAACGATGAATTTTAAAATTTTAAATTGGGTTGAAAATTTAGGGTCGTTACAATCTCCCCCACTCAAAACTTTTCGTCCACGAAAAGGAACGAGATGAGTGAAGTAGAAATGAAAAAGTAGAAAAGTCAAGATAGATTTCGAGAAATTTGAATAATACCTGAAATTAATAGTTCGGGATTTGGATCCCGAATACTATCCTCAGTTTCCCATGTGCAATCTCGCTCATCTGTACTCCACTGTACTTTGACGAGATTTACCGACTTCCTTCTGAGTTGTTTTGTCTCACGATCAACTATCCGAAGTGGCTTTCGTTCAATAGTCAAATCAGGCTCAATAACTATCTCTTCCAACTGGGCAGTAGGAATGGTCATAGATGGATCGTGTATAACTTTGCGAAGATGTGAGACGTGGAATACGTTGTGAACACCTGCGAACTTCTCTGGCAATGCAACTCTATATGCTAATGTTCCGATCCTTTCTGTAATCTCAAACGGACCAACAAATCTGGGAGCTAATTTCCCTTTTCTTCCAAATCGAACAATATTCTTCAGAGGCGACACTTTCAGAAATACTTTGTCTCCTACACTGAATTCGAGATCTCTTCTCTTTTTGTCAGCATAGCTTTTCTGTCTATCCTGTGTCGTCTTTATCTTCTCCCTGATTTCTTCGACTTTTTCAGAAGCTTCCATAATCATTTCTGGTCCAAGCACTAATCGATCTCCAGACTCGATCCAACAAGCTGGCGATTTGCACGGCCGTCCATATAAGGCTTCGAACGGTGCCATACCAATGCTTGCCTAGTTTATAAAGGATAATTAATTCAAATTCAAAATACTTATTCAAATTTGAAATTCAAATTCTTTACCTGGTAACTATTATTATAAGTGAATTCTACCAAGTGAAGATGGTCTTCCCAAGATCCACCAAAGTCAATAATACAAGCCCGGAGAAGGTCTTCCAAGATCTTATTCACCCTCTCAGTTTGGCCATCTGTCTGAGGATGATATGCTGTGCTCAGATTCAGTTTGGTGCCCAAAGTACCCTGAAATGCCTTCCAGAATTTACTAGTGAAAATAGGATCTCGATCGCATACAATACTAGATGGTACACCATGAAGTTTAACAACTTCCCTCATGTATATCTCGGCCAAACTCGAAGCTTTGCGAGTGGTCTTGACTGGAATAAAGTGAGCGGACTTCGTCAATCTGTCGACAATCACCCATATGCTTTCATTACCCTTTCTAGTCCTTGGTAGCCCATCAATAAAGTCCATAGAAATCTGCTCCCATTTCCAACCTGGAATCTCTAGAGGTTGAAGCAATCCTGCTGTCTTTCTGTGATCAGCTTTAACTTGTTGGCAAGTGGTACACCTGCTAACATAGGTAGAAATATCGCGCTTCATCCCACTCCACCAATATAACTTCTTCATGTTCTGGTACATTTTAGTGACACCGGGATGAAATGAAAGCGAAGACTTATGATTTTCTCTCAGCACTTCCTGTCTTAGACCATCAACATTAGGAACACAAATTCGATTATCAATCCTCAAGATTCCATTACTATCAACATGTGCACCCACTTTATTATCAGCATTTTCAACTCTGCCAAAAACTATTTCTTTGATGCGATAAAGCAAAGTGTCCTCATACTGCTTGGCTATAATACGATCCATAAGAGCTGGGGAGACGGAAAGCTGGAATAACATTCCTTCAACAAGATTACAACATATCATAGCTTGGTTTCTGCTCAAAGCATCGGCTACGGCATTTGCTTTCCCCGGAGTGTAGTTAATATCAAGATCGTATGCAGCTAGAAATTCGAGCCATCGGACTTGTCTCTGATTCAAATCCTTTTGCGAGAAGATATATCTCAATGACTTATGGTCAGTGAATAACTCGAATTTTGTTCCCAATAAATAGTGCCTCCATAGCTTAAGAGCAAATACAACCGCAAGAAGCTCTAAATCGTGAGTTGCGTAGTTTGTTTCATGGGTCTTTAACCGACGACCCGCATAGGCAATAACTTTTCCTTTCTGCATTAAAACTGCACCAAGTCCATCTCGACAGGCATCTGTATATACAGTCAATCCTTCGCTACCATCAATAACCGTAAGAACCGGGGCAGAGGTCAACTTTTGCTTCATCTCATTGAAAGCTGCTTCGCACTTTTCGCTCCAAATAAATTTCAAATTCTTTCTAGTCAGTGCGGTAAGTAGTGCGGCAATACGGGCAAAGTTTTCTATAAATCTGCGGTAATAGCCGGCCAAACCCAAGAAACTGCGGATGTCTGTAGGAGTTTTGGGAGTCTCCCAATCCTGCAAATTCCAAAGATTCGAATTAAGAAAAGATAAGTTGTTTTTGATAGAATTTGACGAGTAAGAATAGAACTTACATTGATTACGGCGATCTTAGCTGGATCGACCGAAATCCCATTCTCTGAAACAATATGGCCAAGAAATCGAACTTCATCCTTCCAAAAGTGACATTTTGAAAACTTGGCTTTAAGCTGATGACTGCGTAGAGTTTCAAGAACAAAAGCCAAATGCGACCTATGCTCTTTCTCATCCTTAGAGAAGACGAGAATGTCATCGATGAAAACAAGAACAAATTTGTTAAGAACATCCCGGAAAACTCTATTCATCAAATCGACGAAATAAGCTGGAGCATTAGTAAGACCGAACGGCATAACCAGCCATTCAAAGAAACCAGTCTCAGTGCGGAATGTTGTCTTAGGAATACTCTTCTCGGCAATTCTGAGTTGGTGAAAGCCAGTAGCCAGATCGAGTTGAGAGAATACTTTAGCTCCATGAAGCTGGTCGAATAGATCGTTGATGCGGGGCATTGGATATCTGTTCTTGTGTGTGAGCTTGTTCAGCTCTCTATAGTCCACACACATTCTGAGGGAACCATCTGATTTTGTGACGAACACTACTGCAGCACCCCATTCTGAATGACTTCGCCGAATCAAGCCTTTAGAAAATAAGTCTTCAATTTGAGCATTCAGTTCAGCTTTTTCTTTAGGAGCCATTCTCCGAGGAGGAAGAACTACTGGTCGGGCACCAGGAATAAGGTCAATGCGGAATTCGATTTCCCGCGGTGGTGGTAGAGAATTAACTTCTCCAAATACATCAGAAAAGGATTGGACCACTGGAGTAGAGCTTATTTCATTTGGATGGGAGTCAAGTGAAAATATAAAACTCCCAGCATATTCTTGAGGTGATTTTCCTTCTATAACCAAAGGCATGCCCTTGTCATCGATGAGAGAGACTGTTCGAGCTTTGCATGAGATATTGGCTTCGAACTTCCGTAGCCAATCAATGCCTAATAGTATATCGAATGCTTCGAATCCGAGGACATAGAAATCCCAAGTGAAGTGGTGAATGCCATGCATAAGAGTGACATATTTACAAACCCTTCTAAGGTTAGCGGGCCCTCCAATAGGGTTTGATGCACATAAGAAGGTAGATGAAAGAATGGGTTCCAAACCAAGTTTATTGCACAAATCAATAGATATGAAACTATGTGTTGCTCCGGTATCAAATAGAACTTTAACCGGTAAAGTATGCAACATAAAAATACCCTGTAATGTACCTTGGTTATCAGTAGGAGCAGGTGGGGTAGGTGGATCATGGGTGGAAGAAGTCACAGCAAATACCCCAGCCGTCTTTCCCTTTTTGTACATAGGACAATCCCTCTTGAAATGGCCTGGCTGCAGACATACGTGACAGAGGTCGTTCCTAGTATTCTGAGGAGGTGGAACAGCGGCACTAGCAGAGGTTAGACAACTGCTGGCGTAGTGACCCCTCTGGTCGCATTTGAAACAAGTGATGGAGGATAAGTCAATAGGCTTCTTCTGAGAATAGCCAAGCCCAGATTTCTGCTGCCAATTCTTCTTCTGTTGCTCAAAATTTTGCTTCCTCTTTCCCGACTGATTTGCTAGTGTCTGAGTAACTGGGGCTTTTGGGACAGATGTTCCCTTGGGCTTTCCCTCGTATCGAAGAGCAAAATCCATCAACTCAGTGAAAGTTCCATGGACATGAGCGGTGAGGAGCTCGTAATACTCTGGGCGTGCGCCATGTATGAACTTCTCGTTCTTCAGTAGAGGTGTGTCAATCAAGCCAGGTCCGAACTTGGAGAGTTCGTTAAACCTCCTTTCGTACTCAGTAAAGGTCATGCTGCCCTGCTTGAGATCCATGAAAGACCGATAGAGTTGGGCCTTCCCAGCAGCTGGCATCCACTGAGCCATGAAAGAATCCCTATTACAAATGATATGAAACGAATCAAAATTTTGACGAGATAAGAGAGAAATTTATTTAGTAGGAATTTAGATAGATCACTACCTAAACTGGGCCCATGTGATAGTTTCCTCATCAGTTCGAGAAGTGACTGATTCCCACCAATCTTGAGCAGCATCCTGAAGCTGCCAAGCGGCCAACTTGCGCTTCTGAGCATCTGAAATCTCTAAGCCAGAAAAGATCCTCTCCAAACTCTTTAGCCATTGTTGTGCTTCGATAATACTCTCGGAGCCAGTAAATTTGACTCCTCCAAGCTGAGTATACTCCTTGCTAAGAGTGGAGAATCGGATTGCGGGAGCTGGAGCATGTGGACCAGGAGCATTTCCACCCCTGCCTCTAACATTTCTTCTGGTAGCCATCCTGGAATACCAAAAAGTGATTTAGAATCAAAGATATAAATTTATAAAACTTAAGGAAATTCTATTCAACGATTTCAATGAGAAAGATGAATCAAAGGAGGTGGATTCTGCAATGATTCTCCTCATTCTAGGGTATGTTCACCCTATCTCTAATGAGCTTTAAACTCCACAGGCTAAGGTTATCGGGAAGCAAAGCTCTGATACCAACTGTAACAACCCGTATATTTAGACCATTTAAATTGACAATAATCCACACATGTCAACTTAAATAATACAAAACACGAATCATTAATGGAGTATATGTATATAAATGAGAATCATCACAGAATCACAGAAAATATAACATAACAGAATAGTGCAGCGGAATTACAACAATGTCATAATAGTAGTTCATGAAGCTACTAAGTAAATACAACAATGTCTCAGATAAAAGAAATACAACAACATAGATGTCCAAAAAGTCCAAATGGAAAGAACAATACTGATAAAGATAAGATAGTCTTCAAGTCTTCAGCTCCAAATAAGCAGCAACAGCAATCCTCAGTCTGATCCGAGCATATGCACAACAAAGACTCGAATCAGGACATATATTCTTATACAGATAATATGGTTAAAATTTGAAATAACAATAACTCAAAGATGGTTGGAATAAGCATCTTTCAGGATCCGATAAACTATCTATATATAGTAGAGTACGATAAGTAGATAATGTCTATCAGTAATAATAAAGATATCAAAATAGTGTTAAGTCATGGCCCATTCCACCCTTAACACATTTTTATTCCCAAAAGCATATACAAGACCGTAGTTTCCCCAAAATCGGAAGTCACCAGAGGGCAATCCATATACTAAAGGTACAAATCAAAGTCGTAGTGGTCGCGCATAAATGGAATACAAGTATGACAAGGCACATGAGGCTATACCCAAGGTAGTGATACTACCGTTCGCCTGATCCGGACTGGTGAGAACGCAACGCCGCAGCGCCCGCAACACCGTGAGACAACACTCCCAATTCAAGGGTGCGCACTAATCAATCACAAAGTAAAAGAATAGTTTACGAAGAAGTGTGTCCACTTGAGGTAGCTAATCCTCCATTGGCCCGGCACAGCTCCTGTTTTAGTCATTTCCAATTTGACACAAGTGTCAAGGCTATCCATTATCGTTCACTTTCTTTAATCATCAACGTTTGCCAAATCCAACCACTTCAGTCTGGATCATCACTTCGCGTATAGTTATTAAAGTGGTTTCCGGTTTAGACAGTGAGTATGTCCTAAACCGACTCCGGTTCCTTTAATAACCTTCGTGATTATAACACCGATTGGTCGTTAATATATATTTCAAAACCATTTCAATTTCAATTTGAATTTAAAACTCGTAAATCGACAATTCGTTAGTCTTTCGAAATCAATTTCAAAAATTACGTTTCAAACTTTCCAATTACAATTTCAACATTTCCATAATTCAATTTCAAAGTTTCAATTAAACAATTCGAATATTCATCGCATTTTGTATATAAGTTCATTCCAAAATCGTTTAACTAATTTTACGTTCAAAACGATTTAAATCTATTATCCCTTTCATTCGATATTCATTAAATTGATTTATCATTAAACAAATTCAATTAAATTTCCAATTCATTATGTTACGTCTTCAGTTCGATTTCATTATCAAAGTTTACAACTTATTTACAATTACATTTGTCAAATCCAATTCTTTAAATTACAAGTCTGTCATTTGTTTCGATAAAACTCATTCAATTTCTTATCAAAGATATTCCTTTCAATTTCAAAACTTAGTTGAAACTTAGTTTCACTTGTTCAAAATTCAATTTCTCTTAATAAAGATATTCAATTCAATTTAATTGTAATTCGATCTCATCATATTTCAATAATTTTAAATCTTAATTATTAATCATTTCAAACTCATTCATTAATAATTCCAAACTTAATTTATAATAAATTCAAAATTTAATTATTAATTATTTCAAACTTCGTTATTAATAATTCCACAACTTAACTATTAATAATTTCAAAAGTTGATTATTAATAATTTCAACACTTAATTTTTAATAATTTGAAAAGTTTATTTTCAAATAATTCTAAATTTAATTATTAAATAATTAAATTTTAAACAATATTCTTTTGTCAATTACTACTTTAATATTCGTTCCAAATTCAAATATTCACATTTACATTCATTCGAATTTAAATTCCAAATTATTCAATACTTTGTTATTCGTCAAATAAAACTTTATTTTATTTAAATCAAAACATTTGACCAACCGGGTCTTATTTTAATTTTCTATCCTAAGTCAAATTGTTTGGATATTTATCATTTCAACCCGATTCCATTTAAATTCAAAATCAAAACATACAAAGGGAACTTGCAGTGTGATAGCTGGGATGGTGTCAAAGTAAATAAACAAGCAATAGCATCCATTCACGACAATTCAACAATTTCAAATAATCCCGAAATAATCGTATTAATTCGCGTTTGTTATTTACGCCAATTAATATAACTATTTCTAGAATCTACTCTATCATTTCAAGTAGATTAAAGATTATTACGTTACAGTTTCACTTAGTCATTCAATTGCAATTTCAATTCAAAGACTACAAAAAAACTACGTTCACAGGTTCAAGGGTTACTTATCAAATTCTACGACAATTATAAATTAAGTGTTCAAGTTTGACTAACTTAATTTAATATATAAAAGGTGTCAGGTTTACAAATCCAATTCGACAAATATAATCTGTTTAATTTGTTAACTATCCAATGTCAAATTACTTACAAATTTATATCACTTAACAACAATTCACATCCAATTCATCATCACATAACAAAACAAATTATCAATATAAACTAACATAAGAATATATGTCGTGAAAATTTATTTCACCTTTCGTGGATAAGAAATTTGGCGGCGAAGCACGAATAAGCAGACAAGAGACGGTACAGCACAAACAACGGACACTGTAATATCGACAAAAGTACACGATATTAATACAATGAACGTTTATATATAATTTATAGATTTATATAAATGCGCTTACCGAAGACGGAGAAAAGAACGAAGCTGAAATTTTGCTGCTGCGAAAGAAGTCAGTCGGTTGCTTCTGCACACAACGAAAAAGAAAAGTCGGTTACTGTAACGACCCAGAATTTTGAACGAATTAAATTGAAAATATTTAATTAATTTTAAATATTTGAACGATGATTTAATTTGAATCCCGAATATAATTCAGGATTTGGCGATTAAATTTTATAATTTAATCTATTGAAGTTGAATAAAAATTCGAATCTTCAATTGTAAGCCGAAGAAAAATATTTCAAAAGCTTTTAAAATTCGTATTGATAATACCGAAGATAATCGAACTTTCAGAATTGAAATTTTAAACTGTTTCGTTCAGTTCTGAAATTTAATTGTTTGAACCGATATTTAAAAATAGTCATTTTTCAAACAGTCTCGGAATTCGACGAAACCAGTTCCATTGGGTCCGTAATATTGAATTATTGTCGGATTCCCATTTTCGTATTTTTCGGAGTTATTCTGTGAGCACATGACACGTAAACGCGTTGAGATTCGTATCGAAAAAACAAATTTAAGTTTAATAATAAAAAAAAAGGGTTATAACATCAGCACATTGTTCCCTGAAATCGTGCCTAAAATCGCGAAAGCCAACCCATACCTCCCTGATTTATCACGTCTCCCCTCCTTTCAAAACCACGACATCTCCTCTTCTCTCCATACTTCAGTTCAATTTGAAAAGAAAAAAAATAAAAACGAACGAACGAATCAAGTCTCGTTCGAAATAAAACAGGGATCTGGGCGTGCGTTCGAGCATTGCTTCCGCGTTTTATCCAAGGCAAGTCGTGGTTCGGGGTCGCGATAGACAGCGACGAACTCGTGGGGGTTCGCGTTCGATTTTGGGGAGGGTTTGCGAAACTGGGCGAACGTGGCAGCGCATCTGGGTAGCTCGCGTGGGCAAGAGCGCGGTGCTCGCGAAGCTCGCGTTCGACATGAAGGCGCGAGCGAATGGGGGAGGGTCGACTAGTTTTCTGGCGTAGGCGAGAGTGGGAAATTCGATCGCGAGTTCGTATTGGGATTGCGAGGCAACATCGATGGGCGTGCGATAGCATTCAGGCGAAGGCGTTCGAACGGCGCTGGGCTTGGGGAAGCAAGTCGCGACGTCGATCGTGGGATCTGATGGTCTCGTTCACGGCGATTCGCTGGTTGGAAGTAGGGATGCGCGATGGAATCGAAATCGTGGGTCGAGGCGTTCAACAGTGGGGCTACTCGATCTCAGCTGGGCTAGGGCACGGCGATCAGGCAGGGGGATTGCGAAGTCAATTGCTGGGTCACGGGCAATGTCGAGATGGTTTAGATTCGGCGTTGGCAAGTGGATGGTCGCGTGGTGGCCGGAGTTCATGTTCGGCAGTGAAGGTATCATGTTATTTTAAATTAGTTAAACTAATGAATGTGTTAAATAAAGTAAATTAATAAAGTTATCTGAATATAAAGTTTACTGTGAAAAAAAAATGTTTATGCAAACAGGAAGGAAATTTAGCTTCGAATTTAATTTTTTGTTAAACAAAATTATATGTATTTAATTTACTGTAAATGATAAGGTTCTGTGAGATTAAAAATAATTAGGTATATGTATATAACTTTAGGAATTTACAGTAAACAAAAGATTTGTTTATATGGATAAAATTTAATGATGGATAAATTACATAAAGATTCGATTTTTAAAATCTATCTAACGGGAAAATAGTTTAGATTGAATTATTAGTTTAACTGAAAATTTTAGTTAAATTAAAATTGTAAATGGCAGATTTAATTATTCGATTATTTTGAATTTTAATAAATTGTATAATTGTCATACAAGGTTAATACAACGAAGAAACAATCTGGAATGGGAAAATGGATGGCAAATTAAATGCTAAGGTGAGATCTTCTCACTCAAAAAATTGAATGTGGAATTTTTGCAGTTATATGATTGCTATGTTGATGTGATATTAGATATGATAGGATATATCTATATATATAGCAATATATACATATTGGCATATGTATATATTGGATTGATTGATTTCCCGCCTCGTATAGCGGATGAGACCCTATTGCGCCGTTAGTAAGCGGATTTATAAAAAACCTATATACCGCGATAATTCCGTACTGGAGCGGAATTGGTATTGTGCTAACGTCTTTGGATGCAGGGAAACAGGTTGGAGGGATCCAACTGGATTCCTCACCAGTAGTTATTTATTTACAGGATTGATGTATATTCTGTTATCATATGTTGATATATGATGTTGATGTTGTGATTGACTAATTGATGCGTTGCATCATTGGATTCAATTTTTGAAGTTTTAAAATAACGATTTTAACTTTAAAAGAGATTTTTAAAGTGATTATTTGTAAATATACGTTATTAAATTTTTGAATTAATTTACAAACGTTAAAATTATTAAAGTTATAAAGGTTAAGATTTTGGTGAAATATAACCGAGAGGTGATTTTTGAAATAAACAGTTAAGTAATTTATAAAATAGTTTAAAATTTGAATTTTTGAATTATTAAAAACGAGGTATATAAAAGATGTATAAAATTGATATTTATCAATTAAAATTATTGGAATTTTAAAACGAGTTTTTTTTATAAGTGTTAAATTGTAAAGATATGAAACTTATAGAATTATAACTTGGGAAGATAGAAAATTTATAGGATTATAAATTGTGAAGTTTGAAGTTTATAGATTTATAAAGTTTGAAGTTTATAGATTTATAAAGTATGAAGTTATAAAATGAATGAAATTGTAGAATAAAGGCTGATAAGAAATTTACTTGTAAATTGGATCTTTGCCTTTAAGTGGGATATTTATCGAAATTGTTAATAAAGAAGATTTATAAACCGAAGTTGTTATAAAACAGAAATGGAATTTATAAGCGTTGTTTTATAAATTCAAAATTAATTGAATTTGATGAATTAAATACTGAAATGTGATAAGTGAATTATATTCACGATTTTGGACAGTGAATATATTGTTAAGAAAAATGGATTTATTTTTGAAGAAGTGACATTGAAAATGAAGTTAAACATTTAAAAGATGTTTTAAAATATATTGACTATCGAAATCATAGATTTCAACATTTATTGTTGAAATAGACGTTTCGAGAAATAAGGAAATGATGGACTATAACACTGTTGTTATAGTAAATGATTTTCGAAAGAAAATGTTTTATGTAGTATTGGGATTTATATATCTATCTAAATCCGAATCCCTATACTAGTGATTTTGAGTCGTCGTAACGATGTTTTACGCAACATTCGTTTTGACTCAAATAGATGTTAAAATAAATGATTTCCTTAAAGAATGAAATGTATACTTAATTTTGATGTAAGTATAACGAATGTTTTCAAATGTTGAAAATAAATAGAGTTGTGAATTACTTATTATTAAATAAGTATGGAAATGCTTTTCCAAAATGAAATGAAACGTTTTTGAGATTTTATCTTCTTAAAGATAAACTGAAATTGAATATTTGAAATCGATTTGAGAATCGTATATCAGTAGATATTTGAAATATAAATTCACTATGGAATTTATAAAAGAAAAGGGAAACTGTTTAGAAAAAATAAACGTTGATTTATTTTTGAAGTGTGGAAATTTTATATCTAGTAAAAGATATTTTTGAAGAATAAATAATTTAGGAAAATTATTTGGAATCTGATGATGTTGCGCATCTTTATTGATAGTTAAATAACCGACTATCAATAATTACCTTTAGATAGGTATTTGTTGTGAATTGGATGAATTTGAATGCCACACTTATTTTTAAATAATCGCTCACTATTCGGGTTAGCCGGGAAAGGACCATGGGGTCGTATAACCCATTCTGAATATGTGATACGTCGTTATGAATCGCAATTGAAGACCGGTGTTGAAGACCGGATATTTTTGAAAACGGAAGGATTACCGTCGAGTTACTCTACATCGACTGATCTTCGATTTAGAGGTTTTATCACCCTTAGTGACGGGAAGTCCTGACGTGATTGAAAATTATCCGGAATTGCAAGGGCTTCGTGAGAAGTGCCTTCGGTTCTGTTCGATCCTGGAACAGACTTGTATGGATTGTGTGTCTGACGTTACAATTTGAGATATAAAGCTGATTTCTTTCAAATACATTTCTGTTGGTGGCGGAGAATTTATTCTCTTAGCTTAACACCCTTCTCTGAGACGTACGAGCTCAGAGGTTATGTAGTTGAAATTTATCAGCGATATATCCCAATTTGGTAACGTGGCATACTGAGTGTTGCTGTGAAATGATCAGTGTTTGATCATTTGCGATATGATCATTTGTTTGATCTTATATCTTTGTGATCATAGGTTGATCATTTTGTTTGACCCGAAGCAAGGCTTTTTGTAGAAAGCGTAGCTTTGTGGACGAGACTTCGTCGAGCCTCACACCCCGGAAATGGTCAAAACAGGAAGGATGCAGCAAGGTTCTAGGGAGTAGCGCCCCTTAGTGTATGTCATTCCTTCTGGATAGAGGTGGTATCATGGTATGGAGCCCAGATACTTAACCTATGTGGTTGCTGCATTATTATCTATGTGGTTTGTTGGAAATCGGGGATCCTCGGGAAGATCGGTTACGATCGGGGGATGACATACGCGTGTCAGTAGTTACCTATTTTTGCAGAGGTAACCCGGCCTTGTGTTGGCAGAGATCCGGTTAGGTTCTCGGGTCGTCTATTCCAGGGACGTACCCATCGTGGATAGGAAGTTCCTTAGCCTGACCATTTGTTGGAAATCCAAACTCCAATACGTGACTTGTACGGTATTAGTTGTAGAACCTGCCATTTACGTACGGTGGTCACCACTGTTTAGATGGTAGCTATAGTAGGCATACGATACTGGTCGTATGTTGGCTAAGATTAATATTATACTTTCGAAATGTTTTCTACACTATGCACTAATAATAATATCAAAAATGATTTGATTTTGCGTAGTAAGCATCTTTGACTATCATAAGAAGAAATCTCCTCCAATTCTGCGTTTGCATTGTGTGTGTGGTGGGAGGTCTTATGGTAGTTTCATTTTCCAAAAGCATTGCGAATTTGTTTTATTTCTTTGTGAAAAATAACTGTTTTACGATCTCACACCAGTCACCATGACTGACTCGGAGTTTATTGTTCCCTTCTAAACTCTGGGTGCCCACCAATTTCCACACGGGCAGCCTAGAGTTATGTTATCAGGATATTCTGGATATTCTGGAGCTTTGGAGATGAGCTGGAGGACGAGACGTAGTATTTGTATCCGATATTATTTATTCCGCTGTGTATTCTGTATGAGGACAAGTTATATAACTGTCCATTGTTGTATATTGACTCTGATGATTGATGTATGTAAAAACTAATATAGCTCTTTGTTTTAAAAGACTAGTGTTTATTTATTATATATTGTTCTGCTGCGATGTGTAAGATTCTGATATTGTTTTCTGTATCTGCTCTTGTTCTGTTGTTGTTCTTTCTTTCTTCTCTTCTTTCTTCTTCTGTTCTCTTCTTCTTCTGCCTTTTTCTTCTTTCTAAAACCCTCACTATTGGAGTTTCCGGCGTTCGATTTCTCGGCAGTCGATAAAGTGAGTATCGATGTCGAATTTTCGAAAGTCGAAAACTTCGGTATGTGACAGTTACACTTAAACCCATACGTCAACTCATATACACCAGTATATAAATAATGACGACAAAGAAAATGGTTTTTTTTTTTCTTCTTTTCACAGCACGCATCCTTTCTATAAACAAATTAGTTGCAGCACGTCACACATGCCTTATTTCCTCCTACTTCAATATCACCCACCTCCCACTGCATGCCAACACAGAATCCATCTTTGTATGTGTTATATTTTTTTCGAAGCTTGCATCAAATAAATGCAAACCGAGCCTATTCTTTTCAGACTTCTTTACGTGCTCTGGAGGGTGGAACGAAGGGTGGTGCGAAGGGCGAGGTGATGGAGCGGTCGAGTGTGAAGGTAGGTGGTCAGTTAGATGGGCGGAGGGGAAGGAGTGCAGGCGGCTCGGCGAATGGGTGTGGTGAGGCACATGGGTCTGGGGTGGGCGAAGTGGTGGTTGGGTGGCATGTGGGGTGGGATGGTTGGCGGTTGGCTGGTGGGTTGAGGGCAGTTGGGGGGTCAGGGGGTCGGCGACGTGGTGGGAAGCGTTCAACTGGGTCTGGGCTGGTGTGCGCGGCGGTGGCGGATGTGGTTGCTGGGGACGTGTGCGAAGTGGGATGGCAACGAAAGGCAGTGGCTGAGGTTTGGTCAGGAGGTGGTGCACGCAGTTGGAGTTCGGTGGATGGGCGTGCACGCGACTTGGCCGTATGAGGGAGAGTTGGAGTGTCTGGGAAGTTTGGTCCACATTTTTTTTGTAAAAATAAATGTTTGTAGTGAAACAGAGAATGAAGAGGAGTAAAGATGAAGAAGGAGAGAGGTTGGGAGAAAGCTTGTACCTGAGAGATGCAGATTTGTGAATGGTGAAATGAACGAAATGAAGGGTCTTATTTACTTTTTAAACTTTCGTACAGTAATTTATTTCTTTTGAACTCCCAAACGATTCAATCTCATTTCCGAGTTATTAGATATGAACGAACTGTTTTCTTTTCGAAATATGAAACGTATAACTTATTTCCCAATTTTCTCACATCTTTCCAGACGTCCATTCTCATTCCCAAGCCAACCCATAACTCCCAAATACTATATTAATTACACCAGAGACTTATTTCAATTTTTCTTTTGTAAACGAGCTAAAGAATTTTGGACTGAAATTGTGTACCCGGTCCGTCCGGAATGGTAAAATTAACGCGACGGATGATGCCGGACTTCGATTTTTTGCAAATAAATATACCGTTATTATCAGTGTGACGATGCGCTTCCAACGGTACACGGATTATTGCGATACGATGATTTTATAAAATCTGCATTTACGCCGTTTAAATTGTACGATTTGCAAAACAATTTAAACGGAGCAGGCGATGACAGTTTTAGACGAAACGAATTACATAATCTTGATTAGAATAATTTTTACAAGCGGACTGTGTAAAAATATTTGGATTTGGAAGATAAATTTTACGCAGCTTTATATGGACTGATATACAGTGAAACGCGAACGGATGTTATTGTAATATTTTTCAACGAAACTTTTTCTATGTCCATATCTAACTAGACGTATGTCATAAATAAAGTTTGGGCGTAAATTGAGATCGTTATAAATTCAAATTTTTTATTGAAACGATGAATTTTAAAATTTTAAATTGGGTTGAAAATTTAGGGTCGTTACAAATCGTGAGTGATTGCTCACCTTTCGAGGCTAGAGGAGTTTGACAAAGAATTTTGAGTTACGAAATCCAACGCAAGCTAGATTGATCGCGAATTCGATGGAAACTGAAAGACAAGGGATTGACGAAATCAAATTAGAACCGATCGATGAAGATAATTGGTATAGATGAATAAAAAAACACATTTTAGTTTAAATATATATGTATAATAAATATAAGCTGATATATATACTTACTCATATATACACTAAATATATTTATCTAAAATTTTGGAAATAATTGTATATTCTTGCAGACAAATTGTTAAAACAGCAACCATATGAATAACCAAACCCATACTCATGCGAGCTTGCATGTATAACTATATCTATGCTTAAATATATTCCTATTATATTGTAAAGTTAATACAGATTTAATTATTACAGTATAGAGATAACCCAACAGGTCATAGGAAAACTTAGAAAACCTTGCACGCCTTATATTGTCTATACTTTATATATACGAAATTTTCCAAATCGATATATTTTCAAAAATAAGAACAAAGACACAAATATATGCAGACCCAAACTTGTATCCTTAATATACAAAACAAACGAAAACTAAACCGTATAACATATGTATAAACATACGTATATAATAGTGAATAACATTTAAACCCCTCAAGTCAGTATATATCGGTTATCAGAATACATAAGCTAACATACATATATTAATATAATTAGATATAATACAGCATATATATGAAATAGCTTTATATAAGAAGAACCCATATATGTTAAAAGTATATACTGTAATAACATGTAAAACAGACTAGATGTGCACAAATGAGGATATGCAGACACATGAGGATGAGAAAGAGTATGAACAATACGAACATAAAGTAAGTATACGAACATATGAACATAATCTAACTATAACTATATGAACCAATATACGAACATATTATAACTATATGAACATAAACTAATCTGTAACTATAACTATATACAGTGCTGTACTTTATATTTAGAATAAATTTATAAAACATAAATATATATAGTATAAACTTTATATTATACTACAACTAACAAATATAATTTTATATGTATATACAAACTCTTACAGTGAAGCTATACAAATCATATTTGTATACAAAATGATATATTTATATTTATATGAAATCAAAACTTCCAAACTAATATAAATAACATAACATTTATAATATGCATACCTAACTACAACAATGCAACAGCGGAAGGGAAGGCTTGGCCGAGATGGAGGCTTGCGGGGTGGGTAGCAGGCGGAGCTCGGAGGGAGGTGTAGAGGAGGTACGACTCGGGGACGTGGGTGGTTGGCTGTGGCCATGGGCGGAGCAGGAAGCTCGGGGCGGTAGAGGAAGGTAGCGAAGCAGTTCGGCCAGGGGTATGCTAGTGGTCGAGTGGGAGAACTCGATGGTCTGGTCTCGGCGCTAGGAAAGGAGATCTACAGCAGGCCAGGCGAGAAGCTGGGTTCGGCATGGGTGAGCCGGTGGTGCTGGTTGAGTGCTGCTCGTGGTGGGTGGTGCTCTGACTGGGCTTGGCGGCGATGGGACAAACGCGGTAGGCTCACGTGAAGGCCGAAGGTAAAGGGCAGAGGCCACGATGGTTTCCTATAAAGGAGTGGCTCGGCAAAATATTGGGAAGGAGGGGGTTCGGCAAAACTGTGCACACAGGGGAATGAAGGGTAGAATAAAGAAATGAAAAAAAGAGAGAGAGAAGGAAGAAATAGATATGGGAGGAAGAAGAAAGAGTTTCAGAGGAAAAGAAATAAATATATGGAAGCGTGAATAGTGGAGAAATAAATGGACCGTTCACTGAAATAAATTTGCAACCATTCGTTATAATTTTTCTTCTATCAGTGAAAGGATAAAAGAGAATAGTTATCGAAAGGTAACGCATGAATTTAGGAATTAATAAGGCTAAGTATTGATTGGTTTTTAACAGATGGGAAATTTGAATGGATAGAGAAAGAGAAAAAATATATATATATATATATAGGAAGAAATGGAAACGAATATAAATAAAAATAACAAAAGAAATAGCAACGATCACGTGCTATGATTTAGGTGAGGATTTAAGGCAACAAATATTCACGTTGATTCAGGAAAATAATCAAAACAATTAATGACAGCACATTTCAAATTTTTGAATAGGCACGGGAGGTAACAGTTGAAATTTGTGATACAGATATGACGAACATTTTTATTATATCCGTCACGTACCGGACCTCAAAATAAAGAAATAAATATACCGTAGCGATCAGCGCGACGAGACGAACAAAACGGTACACAGATATTGGTGGTACGATAATCCGATCAAAAGTCGATAATCGGTACCGGAAATGCTGCTATTTTGCCAGAATTAAGATAAACGGAGCAGTAGAAGTCCAAATTTGGAAAAATGAATTTCGCAGTCTGGTTCAGAATGATCTGAATAAATTTTCTCCTGTTGACATATTTTGGTTTCGGAAAACTTTTAAATTCACTGTTATTAACTGGCTTGATTTGAAATCAAATTTCACAGATTATCAGATGAAAATTTACCAGTTGCTATATTAAAATAGACGTATTCCAAATAATATTTTTTTAATTTCAATTTTTATTGTTTAAAATTTCACAAATTTTCAGTTAAATATACTTTTAAAACCATTATTTTTTTGCGGGTCGTTACACTCTAACGTGAGTGCAGTAACTTAAGAGATGTTCGGGATTACCATCTCCTAAGGATCCATTAAACTATCTACTATGTAGTACAATACGCTATTATAATATGTCTACAGTAAAGTAAAGCATTAAAATAGCATTAAGGCGTTACCCATATCCCCCTCAACACATTTTATATAATGTCGTAGTCTATACAAATATTGTAAACTCCACCCGTAGGTGGGCTATGAGGGAGCACTCCATAGATACGACACAAAACAAACTCGTAGAAAGCACGCTAGGGCATGTGAACATGGCACTCGAGGCAATGCCAAGGTAGATATACCAATTGCAGATCCGGACTGGTGGTAACGCATAGCAGCTATTTCCGCCCACCTTGGAACACACTCCCAAATCAAATCAAGGGGTGGCCACCAAATCAATCACAAAGTCAGAATATAGTATCGAAGAAGTGTGCCCGATAGGAGGAATGACCTCACTTGGCCCGGCATGGTTCCTGTTTTAGTCACATCTAAACTGACTCATGGGAGTCAGGGTCACGTCATACCTCATATAGAAATCGTTCGCTAAACCATCCTACTTATTTCTGGAATCTCCACCACGTACATAGTTGTTAAAGTGGTTTTCGGTATTGGCAGAGAGTATGACAATATCTGATCCCGGTCTCTTTAACAACCAACGCTTATTTCACACCGAATGGTTCTTCTACATTTCAAAACTGTCAATATCAAAATATCATATTCAATTTCAAATCATGTCTCTTTCGAAATCATATTCACTTTAAAACCATATTCACTTTCAAAATCATATTCACTTTCAAATCATATTCACTTTTAAAATCATATTCACTTGGAAATTATTGGTAAGTTATGTTAATTAATTCTTATTTTCAAAATCATCTTATTCACTCAAATATGTCATTTCACAAAATGGTATCAATTCCAATTTCCAACTTAGGTTGTATCATCATCAAGGATTTAAATATTGATACTTCATCTTTATACAGTCTGAAATTTTAGAAAATAGTTTAGGTAATTATAAATAGTTTATATAGTTTTAAAATAGTTTAAATAGATTTAAATTAGTTTAAATAGTAAAAATAGTTTAAATAGATTTAAATTTAATTTAATTTGATTTAAAAATGATTTAAACAAATTAAATATAGATTAAATAGATTTAATTAGATTTAAAAGGTTTAAATAGATTAATTATAGATTAAATAGAGTTAAATTATATTAAGTAGATTTTTAAACAGATTAAATAAATTTAAAATAGATTAAATAGATTTAAATTATATTAAATAGATTTAAAATAGATTAAATAAATATTATTAGTTTAAAATAGGTAAATTAGATTAAATTGTATTAAATAGGTTATAATAGATTAAAATAAATTAAAATGGTTTAAATTGATTAAAATAGTTAATTTAATTAAAATAGTTTAAATTAGTTTAAAAATAGATTTCAAAGTAATATCCAAACATTTCAATAACTCAATTTCGATAATTCATTTGTATATTGTTGGACGAAATCCCACCGGACCAAGACCGCCGAATCAACCCCACTCCACTCCAACTCCCATCACCGAACCAGCTACCTCCACAACCACCAAACCCTCACCGATCCATGACCTCACCGGACCAGCCTTCGCTGAACCCTCCTTCCACTCCAACTACCGGACCAACCACCGGTCCACCCACTACCGAATGAACCCTCCTTCCACTCCAACTACCAGACCAACTTCAGGTCCACCCACTACCGAATGAACCCTCCTTCCACTCCAACTACCGGACCAACCACTGGTCCACCCACTACCGAATGAACCCTCCTTCCACTCCAACTACCGGACCAACCACCGGTCCACCTACTACCGAACCAACTTCACCAGGCCAGATCACGTCAGCCCAGGCCCACCAGCAATTGTATACCTCCAAGACCCCTACCCCCAGCCTCACTCTATAAATAGAGGGACAGGGGTACACCAATGGGGCACAAGTTTGAGAGCTCAAGCACGGAGAGAACTTTCAAACAACTTTCTTTTACTTGTATCAAAGCTTTGTACTTGTAATCAAAACAAGAGAAGAGAAATAACATATAGAGTGGACGTAGGCACATTCTGGCTGAACCACTATAAATTTGCGTGTCTTTTTACAGTTTATCCCCTGCTTTTCATATATATGCATAAATCACTCAAATCACTAAGAACAACATAAGATCTACTAAACCATACAACTTTGAGGTGTTTGTCCATTTTTTGTGCAAACATTTTTGGTGCTTTGACTGAGAAGATAGAAGCTCGAAGCTTCAGCTTCATCCACTTAACGAGTTTTCCTAACAGCATCGTCCGCCACTTGGAAAACATGCCTCCCAAACAGAGAAAAGATGTTAACAAAGGAAAAAACATCGCATCCAGCAGTCTTCCAGATCCAGCTGTCACGAATCAAGTAAATCGTCCTCCTCCAGCAACAGTAACAAATGAAGGACAAGCTAACCCAACCACTTCTGCCACAGAACAGCCTACAACAATTACTAGGGCAGATTTGGATAGAGTTGTGGTTGAAGTAACTAACCGCTTCACATCCCAGTCGGAAGCCTTGGTGGACCATCTCATGTCACGCTTAAGGGACGCTGAAGAATCCAACCGCAACACTGAATCATGGGGCGAGTCCCAGTCTGGAGAATCTCAGAGACAACAAAGATCTTCCTTCTTCGAAGGAGCTAACGGCAGAAATAGCCATGGTAGGAGCCGAGACCGAGCATAGCCCGAAGTTAGGCCTGAGGAAACGTTTGGTACCAAACCCAACGGGGGAGGTACCGGACGGAGGTCAACTGTAGCTGAGCCTGTCATACTACCTAACCACGGAAACGCCAGTGAACGGGGCCGAGCTAGAGTCCAGCCCGAAGTTGGACCCGAGGAAGTGCTTAGATCAGAACCCGGCAGGGGAAGATCAAGGCAAGGGCCAACTGTAGCTGACCCTAGCATGCTCCCAGAAGATCAAAGGCAGCCACTGGAAAATATGAGGAATGATAGACGATACCATCCCTACAGGTCATCTGGACGGAATCAATCCCACAGGACAGAACCAAACTCATTTCTATCTGCTCCAAATTTTGATGAAAGGATGGCACGCTTATTCAGAGAGTGTGTGCAACGGGAGCAAAGAGATCGAGGGATAGGCGCTAGGGTAACCAGCCCTTTCGCCCGCAATATCGAAATTGCTATCACCCCCCGAGAATGGAAGATGCCAACAATGGAACCCTACAAAGGGACCTCCGACCCCGTTGTACACTTACAGAGGTACACGCAACATATGCTCATGAGTGGGGCGACAGAGGGAGTACTGTGCAAATGCTTTCAGTTCTTCTTAGCACATCTTGCTACCTCCTGGTTCTGTCATCTACCCCAGGGATCCATCAGCTCGTGGGAAATGTTGAAGGAAAAATTTATCAGTCAGTTCCGCATTCATGTGGAGCAACCTAAGGACGCTTATTACTTATCCAGCGTCAAACAGAAACCTGGAGAGAAGCTGCAGCAATACCTAACCAGATTCAACGCCGCAGCAGCCGCAGTCCAAGATGCCGATGAGAAGCTTATCATAATGGCCCTCTGTAGTGGTGTGCATCCGGACACTAAATTTGCTAGAAGGTTGACAAAAGAAAAACCAGCTACTTTACTCGATTTCTTCCATGAAGCCGGGAAATACATGAGGCTTGAGGATGCTGCCATTGAGGGGCAGTCAGGACAGCAAAATAAGACAACCCATGGCAACGCCCCTGCTGTGGCAAGGGACGTTCGAAGAAATGATTCCAGAGACAATGCTGGGGGCAAGAAGGGAGAAAAGCGCATATATCGGCCAGGACCAAGATTCGACACTTACACTCCTTTGAACGAGACCGTCGAAAATATCTTCCTTGCCACCCAAGGCGAGGTTAGATACAAACGCCCACCATACAAGAAGGAATCAGATAACGCACAGAAGTCTGGAAAGTTCTGCCGCTTTCACGAATCTCACGGGCATGATACCAACGAATGCCATCATCTCCGAGATCTGATTGAGGAACACATCAGAAGGAAGAAACTGGAACGTTATGTAAAAGGTCAGGACAGGACCCCAGCTCCTGCCATTGAAAACCCAAGGCTACCCTCACCGGGGGCCGACAGAGGAAACCGCAACGCTAGCAGCTCTAGTCAAGAGAAGATAGTGGTCCATACCATCTCAGGAGGGACGCACATCGCAGACAGAAGCTGGAAAGAGATGGAAAGATACGGAAAGTCGCTTAGAGACAATAAAGACTATGTCAATTCGATTATAGAAGAGCGCCACCCGAAGCGGAAAGAAAGTAATGACATCACATTCGGTAAGCGTGACCTAGAAGGAAGGCAGTACCCTCACATGGATCCCATGGTCATCTCTGCCCGACTTGGTCCCGCCGAAGTTTACCGAATCCTAGTAGACACTGGAAGCTCAGTAAACATCCTGTTCAAACACGCATTCGACAAAATGAAGCTATCAATGAAGGATGTTTCTCCCTACGATAAACCACTACATGGTTTCACTGGGGATGCTAAGATGCCCCTCGGGCAACTGGACCTCTTTGTTGAGATTGGAAGCCATCCCCGCTCCATTGTACGGAAGCAGACGTTCGTGCTAATAGAAAACCATTCGGCCTACAACGCCTTCTTAGGAAGACCAGCCTTGTCTGACTTCCAAATTGTCCTAGCCCCATGGTGCCTAAAGATGAAATTTCCAACAGACAATGGAGTAGGGGAAGTGGAAGGAGACCAGGATGTTGCTCGAGACTGCTATGTGACTGAACTTCGCAACAACCACAGGAAGGATAAAGGGAAGGGTATAGAGATTGCCCTTTGCACAAAAAGTCTAGAAGCATAGCAACTAAAGAAAGCCCCTCCTCTTCGATATACCAGCGACTCTTTCAATGAATTAGACCCTAGGGACAAAGAGGAGGAGGCCACCACCGAGCCTGCAGAGGCTATGGAGTTTATATCTGTAGACAAGCACGACTCAAGTAGACTATTGAAAATTGGGTCCCAACTAAAAGCCGAATTGAAGGAACAACTCATCGATTTTCTCCGCCACAACTTGGATGTATTCGCTTGGTCACACGCTAACATGACCGGAATCTTCCCCGATATAGCATGCCACATATTAAACATTGATCCTACCAAGGCGCCTGTAAAACAAAGAAAGAGAAGTATGGGGGCAGAGCGATCAGCAGCCCTCGATGAAGAAGTAAAGAATCTACTCGCCAATGACTTCATACGAGAAGCTATCTACCCGGAATGGATCACCAACCCGGTGCTGGTAAAAAAGGCTAATGGGAAGTGGCGAACCTGCATTGACTTTTCCAACCTAAACGACGCCTGCCCAAAGGATTGCTTCCCACTTCCCAGAATCGACCCACTTGTAGACAGCACAGCCGGGCGCGAGCTCCTATCTTTTATGGACGCATACTCAGGATATAACCAAATTCCTATGCATGCTCCTGACCAAGACCACACTAGTTTCATCATCGACCGAGGTTTATACTGCTATAAGGTAATGCCTTTCGGACTTAAAAATGCAGGAGCCACCTACCAGCGCCTCGTCAACAAGATGTTTGCAGGGCTAATAGGACAAACTATGGAAGTATATGTGGATGACATGCTGGTAAAGTCAAGGAAAGCCAAAGATCACGTAAGCCACCTAGGCAAGATGTTTCAAGTACTTCGACAATATGGAATGAAGTTGAATCCACTAAAATGCTCCTTCGGAGTGTCATCAGGAAAGTTCTTAGGATTCATCGTTCATGCCATAGGGATAGAAGCAAACCCTGAACAAGTCCGAGCGCTAAGGGATATCAAGATACCTTCCACTCGGAAGGAAATGCAAAGTTTGAATGGAAAAGTGGCTGCTCTAAGCCGATTCATCTCCAAGGCGACGGACAAGTGCGTCCCCTTTTTCGAAGCCCTAAAGAAAGACAAGGGAAAGTTCGAATGGACTGACGAATGCTTAATCGCTTTCCTTAACCTAATCGAACACCTCCAGAAACCACCGGTACTCTCGACTCCAAGCGAAGGCGAAGAATTATACCTATACCTTGCTGTGTCATCTCACGCCCTAAGCGCAGCCTTGGTAAGGGAAGACAACCGCACGCAGCGGCCAGTTTACTTCGTCAGCAAAAGGTTTACTGGGGCAGAAGTCAGATATCCTAAACTTGAGAAGCTAGCATACTGTTTACTAATCACATCACGAAAGCTGCGTCACTACTTCCAGTCCCATTCCATCAAAGTTCTGACTGATCAACCACTGAGGCAGGTACTCCATCGTCCCGACACTTCTGGGCGACTACTTAAATGGTGCATTGAACTAAGTCAGTATGATATCACCTATCACCCTCGCACCGCCATCAAGGGACAAGCCATGGCTGATTTCATTGCAGAATTCAGTACCAACGAAGATAAGGAGAAATTGGAAATAGCAGAAGATATCAAGTGGAATCTCTTTGTGGATGGTGCATCAAACGAACAAGGCTCGGGGGCAGGTGTGGTAATAATCACTCCCAGGGGAAACAAACCGCACTATGCTATAAGGTTGGAGTTCGCTGCCACCAACAACGATGCAGAATATGAAGCAGTGATAGCCGGACTAGAAATTGCCATAGAAATCGGAGCCAATTCTTTGTGTCTTCATAGCGATTCTCAACTTATTGTTAATCAAATACTAGGAGAATTCCAAGCTCGAGAAGAACGACTCATAGCATATCTAAAGAAGACCAAGTTACTTCTCAGCCGATTGGACCACTACTTAGTCAAACACATCCCTCGGGAAGAGAACCGAGAGGCCGACGAATTGGCAAAGCAAGCAAGTGTGAGAGGCATCACCATCTTCGGGGCAGTAACCATCTCAAAGCAATTGGCCCCAAGTTTTGAGCAAGTGAATCTGATAGCTGCAACCGAAGAAGCAACTTGGATGACTCCCATCCGAGACTACCTACAAAGTGGCACACTACCCAACGGGCGTAACGAAGTCAAGAAAATCTTGAGGAAAGCATCCCGCTACACAATACAAGAAGACATCCTCTATCGGCGCGGATTCTCTAACCCGTTATTAAGGTGTGTCGCTGGGAGGGAAGCCAAGGAAATCTTATCCAACATCCATCAGGGGAGCTGCGGAGATCACATCGGAGGGCAAACATTAGAAAAAAAGATACTCCGATACGGATATTTCTGGCCCACCTTAAGCAAGGATGCCTTAGATTTCGTCAAAAAGTGTGACAGATGCCAAAAATTTGCTAAGATTCCGCGGCTACCAACAACTGAGATTACTCAAATGACCAGCCCTTGGCCCTTCGCAATATGGGGAATTGACTTAATCGGCGAGTTACCGATGGGCCGAGGCGGGGCCAAATATGCTATAGTGGCAGTTGATTATTTCACCAAATGGGTGGAAGCGGAACCTCTGAATAAAGTGTCTTCAGCAAAAGTTATTAACTTCTTGATCAAAAATGTTCTATGCAGGTATGGAGTCCCACTCAAAATCATATCAGACAATGGACTTCAGTTTGACAGCGAGGAATTCGCCGACTGGTGCCGAGAGCACGGAATTCATAAAAGCTTCTCATCTGTAGCATATCCACAGGCAAACGGACAAGTCGAAGCAGTCAACAAAATTCTGAAAACTTTGATCAAAAAGAAGCTCGAAAAGTCAAAGGGCGCTTGGGTGGATGAACTCCCTATGGCACTGTGGGCCTACCGCACATCTTTCAGAACATCAACGGGGAACACTCCTTTCTCTTTGGCATACGGATCGGAGGCTATGATCCCAGTTGAAACCATTGTGCCTTCCCACCGTAGGATCCACTATAACCCAGAAGAGAATGAAGAACTCCTCCACATGTCTTTGGATCTAGTTGAGGAGAGAAGAAATGATGCAGTCCTTAAAACAGCAGCCCACAAGCAGAAAGTGGCAGCACAATACAACTCCAAAGTCAAGCATCGTACCTTACAAGAAGGGGATCTTCCCCTCAAGCGAATCTTCCCTCGCCCCGGAGCACTAGACCCAATCTGGGATGGACCATATGTAATTCATAAAGATCTCCACAATGGAGCTTATATTTTGTCAACAGTGGACGGAGAGGTGTTCCAGAGGGCATGGAATATCCAGCACCTCCGTCGATACTTTTCTTAACTTGTACTGCCCATATGAAGTGAATTAACAAAGAGAATCAGTGGACGTAGGCCTTTTCATGCCGAACCACTTTAAAAAACCTTGTCTCTTTTTTAACTTGTTCCTTTATATCTTGGCTACTTGTTAACTTTATCTTTTTCTGTTGAACAAAATCCTATGCGTATAGCATTTCCACTCAAAGCACTCCATGGCGCAACTTCACCTGGGCAAAACCTAACAGGTACTATGCGAATCTATGCCCTCGCCAATGAGACACTTTTGCTCCAGCATCCCTCTGCTGCGGGTTAACTCATTGCTCGCGACGGCCCTTAAAGCCAACTGTAATGAGCCGATTATAAGCCACCGAGAAGGCCGACTATAGCCGAGGCAGCTCATTATGGCGTTAGGCTCGCCGGCAACTGTGAACCGACTATAAGCCCCAACATAAGGTGTGGCCAGCCAGGGGCAGTTCACAGTTGACGATCGGCACCCACGCTAGCCGGCCACAGTAAATCGAATAATACCCACGATTACGGGCCATAATGGCCCGGGTAGTTACTGTGCGCGATCTCGGCTCCGATGTGTCTTAAGTGCGGCTGTGGTAAAAAAGAATTAACTCCCCGCGGAGGCGTAAGATGGGTGACAAATGTCTCCAAGACCCACAACTAGGGAAAGTGACTACAAAACCCGTTTGCCACGAACTTAAGCACATCGAAGGCCTTCCGTGATTGGAAGTTTTACTTTTTCACATATTTCAATTTTACTTAAAAAGCTTTTCTCCTACCCTCTATAATAGTCCCTAAAGTACAGGATGCAGAGTAGGAGATACTCGCCAATGGGTGTAGGGACTCACAATTGGATGGCAGGGCATTCGACTGCGTTCCATGCTCGATCATACAAGATATTCAAAACTGCCATCTACGATTAAAACATGAAAGGCGGTATTTTCTTCTTTTGTGTACAAATACATGACTATAATTTGTTCACACCACACGCTAATATTGCAAGTCATGAAATTATGTTTTAAAACCAGAACCTGACATCAAACACCATTTAATTACAAGAATATGCATAGCTATATTTCTTATACAACATATCAAAACAGCAAAAAACATTCGAAGGACGACAAAATAAGCTTAAGTTTAAAAATCACACATCAAGAATAGAGCTATTTATTACAAGTAGCAGTAGTTACAACCTAAAAGTTACTCTACTGTTTTAAGACTAACATATACAACCCTGTCAAGTCCACAAAAAGAGTTTTTTCAGGTCTGATCAAGGGGCCGGCTGCATTGGAGTTTTATCCTTGTCCTGTTGACCACCTGTCCAGTCAGAGAAAGGATTCATTAGTGATAAGCAACCAAGTTAATGGAGATACTAAAAAGGAAGACTTACCAGCACCTGCTTCTTGACTATCCTGGTCGTCATCCTCTACTTGCACGCCTGCCTCCTCAGCAGCAAGCAACCGCATACCCTCCTTCACCGCCACCTTCTCCTCCTTAGTAAACTGGGCAGTGACCACATCCATGCTGAAGGCCACGCCACCCTCTTTATCTGCATCTGCCTTAGCCTCCTCCAGAGCCCGAAGATAAATCTTAGCCATGACCCTAGGATAATCATCCATCCAGGATAGGTTGCCCTGCTTCCAAGTTCGGAAGTACATGTCCTGAAGCATTTCATCCATCATCCCCTCATTCTCCTCAAACTCCCTCATCCGGGCCTCGGAAGCCGACAACCTTCCAACGGCAGTTTCTCTCTCCAATCGGTATCTCGAGCAGTCAGCCTGAAGGGATCTCCGCATCGCCTCCATCTCCTCCTTCAGCCTAACCTGAGCAAGCTCTGCGGCTTCAAGCTTCCCCGACAGCTCCTCTACCCGCTCAAGATCCGCCCTCCGAACCTCATCCAATGTTGAGATGGCCATATTTATCTGCTCCTTGCAGGCAGCCTCCATCTTCCGCAGTTCCGCCTTACTAGCCTCCTCCATAGCCATCCTCAACCGCCCGGAGGCAGCCTCATGCTGAGAGATCTGAATGGCCTGATCAGCGAGCTATTTGGCCTGGTCCGAAACCATCAATCGTAGTCGGATGTTGGCACTCCCAATCTCCTCTCCAGCCTTAACCAGCCGGGCATGATGCCCCATCAGCTTCCTAGTCTCCTCCGCCACCCGATCAATATTAGCCTTGGCCTCGTCTCCTATGGTAACTATCCGAGTAGTAAGTAGATCGAGATCTAAGGACTTAGCCTAATCAAGCACCCGTACCATGGGATTGCGGGGAAGAAGGTGCTCACCAGTAACCTCGTCAAAGGTAATATCATGAGAACCTGGATCCAGATCAGGGTGACCCGCAAATGGATTACGAGCCAAATCAGGACGATCAATCTGAATAACGGTAGGGTTTACGAACGGGTGCAGAGAGAGTGCAAACTCGCTATCCTCCTCCGTGATATCATGAAGAGGCTGAACTGGGGGATGAGGACCAAGTGAAGGTTCAGATGAGGGATGACTCCTCTTTCTCTTTTGAATACCCTCTTCAATAACCCCGAGAAGAGGACGGTAGCCGACTACATCCCCGTAACGGTGGGTCGAAGGCTTCGGCTTGGTGGAAGCTTTGGAAAGCTTGTATTATTCAAGCCTGTGCCGAAGATCTGAGGCCTTGGCCGTTTTACCTGCTCCTGATATAAAGAACAAGTGTCACAAGCTTACATTGATCCATAATTCAAGAAACGCGGTAAATTAAAAGTTAAAAGAAGAAAGGAAACACATCTGTTATACAAACCCTAGGAAGGAGTAGGATACTGCAATGAGTCCTGGATTTCATTCCAGGACGGGAGCGGATCATAAAATATTCCTAAGTCCCTATCATAAATGGAGCCTGCGGGAGTCAAAAGTTCACCTTGAGTCGTCAGAGCCACCTTGGCTGGAGTAGTCTGAGAAGATTCGCTTGCACCGGTCCCAGCCTTGTCGGCTTTCCCGGATTTCTCTACCAAAGCCGCTTCTCCGTCCAGCCCCTCAAAAGCCTGACGAAATGCATCATCCGTCCACTCCTGAATCTCGCCTGCCTGCCCAGAAAGCAAGGCCCCGATGCCATCGCCACCATCATCACCTTCCCGACCATCTCCACCCTCACCTCTTTCCTCCTCTACGTCTTCCTCACCCTGGGTAAGTGGACAATTGCTGGGGGAAGGACCGTCCAACCTCTTAAGTTTCTTACCTTCGACAGCTGGAGGTTTCGCGAAAGGTTTCCTCTTGCCACTCTCAACCGTGACACCTCCCTTAGCCTGAGCAGCCACCCT
Organism: Allium fistulosum; assembly: GCA_030737815.1. Classification (NCBI taxonomy): domain Eukaryota; kingdom Viridiplantae; phylum Streptophyta; class Magnoliopsida; order Asparagales; family Amaryllidaceae; genus Allium; species Allium fistulosum. Next base: position 99,363,714 of record CM060905.1, read on the forward strand.
CTCCTCCGCCGTTTCCCCCAGCTTGACTGCTGACTGCTGTGGGAGGATCAAATTATACTCCAGAAGTGTCGCATTTCTGATCAGGTAGGCAGCTGATCTATCTCTCCCGGGGATAGCTTCTATCTCAGCCGCCGTCTGAACCAGGCGATCAGTCTCCACAACCGCAAAGCCACCTGTCGCTAGCAAAAATGGAAACGTATGAGAAGAAGTATCGCAACCCGAATGAAAATTATAAATAAAGCATCGACTTACATCCAGAGGTGAAACGCCGAATAGAAACAGAGTCGTCCCTGACGAAGAACCACTCCTTCTTGAACATGCTGAATTCAGAATACAGATCCAAGACCGGCTTGAAGGTTACAACTGACTTCAAGCTGATATATGGGGACCCCTTCTTATAGCCCCTCAGATTATATAAGTACCGGATCTCCCAGTTGGAAGGAGCACGCCCATACTTTCTCTGGAAGATGACGAAGAGGCTCACCAGTATAGCATAGGAGTTGGGTTGAAGCTGGAATGGGGCCACCTTTAGATATGTAAGGAAGCTGGCTACCCAAGCATTAAGAGGCAGGATGGCACCACACATACAGTGGTATCTGCTATAGGCAAAGTACCCTTCGGGAGGGTCATATGGCATAACTTCTCTCCCTGGCAACAGCATGCGTGCCCTATCAATTTCGAAAGAACGGGAGATGACATCGAGCTGTTCTTCCTTGTGGGAGCTGGGAAAGCAATCGGGCGGGAAGTTCAGAAGCTCCTGAGGGCCGTACCCATCCACTAATGATCTCGGGGCGGGCCCGTGTCGGACAGGTCCTGGCTGAGCTGGGGGCATGGCAGAAGGCTCTTCTCTGTCATGAGATCTCTTTTTCTCTGATCAGGTTTCTACTCTTTGAGACATCTATCTGCAACACGGAAAAGCACGTCGTTAGAACAGAAGATATAAACAAAAATATGATTTCATTCGGCACTCGGAGTCACCAAATCCACTCGGTGAAAACCCATTCGGCAAAAAGAGAGAGGATCAATACCTGATTCGGTGAAAAGAAACACTTTGGTTCGGCTAGCACTTTGGTTCGGTTAAGCACCTTGGTTCGGCTAAAGCTTTGGTCCGGTCAAACACGTTGGCGACACTCCTGGTTCAGCAAGAAGCCAATGCTCGGCTATCTCGTTTAGGCAAGAAACCATGAAAGCATATGTCCCATACTTATAGACAAATCTGGACTACCGAACCAACCATCTCGACAAGCGAAACCGAATGAACTAAAAACAAAGCGAGGCACATGCTGGCATATGCCCCACTTTGGGGGGCAAATGTTGGACGAAATCCCACCGGACCAAGACCGCCGAATCAACCCCACTCCACTCCAACTCTCATCACCGAACCAGCTACCTCCACTACCACCAAACCCTCACCGATCCATGACCTCACCGGACCAGCCTTCGCTGAACCCTCCTTCCACTCCAACTACCGGACCAACCACCGGTCCACCCACTACCGAATGAACCCTCCTTCCACTCCAACTACCGGACCAACTTCAGGTCCACCCACTACCGAATGAACCCTCCTTCCACTCCAACTACCGAAACAACCACCGGTCCACCCACTACCGAATGAACTCTCCTTCCACTCTAACTACCGGACCAACCACCGGTCCACCCACTACCGGACCAACCACCGGTCCACATACTACCGAACCAACTTCACCAGGCCAGATCACGTCAGCCCAGGCCCACCAACAATTGTATACCTCCAAGACCCCTACCCCCAGCCTCACTCTATAAATAGAGGGGCAGGGGTACAACAATGGGGGACAAGTTTGAGAGCTCAAGCACGGAGAGAACTTTCAAACAACTTTCTTTTACTTGTATCAAAGCTTTGTACTTGTAATCAAAACAAGAGAAGAGAAATAACATATAGAGTGGGCGTAGGCACATTCTGGCTGAACCACTATAAATTTGCGTGTCTTTTTACAGTTTAGCCCCTGCTTTTCATATATTTGCATAAATCACTCAAATCACTAAGAACAACATAAGATCTACTAAACCATACAACTTTGAGGTGTTTGTCCATTTTTTGTGCAAACATATATGACACTTTAACTTTGAAATTCAAATTTAAATCAATTCCAATTTCAACATTTAACACTTAGATTATCGAAGATAATTCAGTTTATATAAACAATTTCTATTTCAAACCAGTTAACTGAATTCAAAGTTTCAAAGATTCAAAAATCATTTAATTTAACCAATCTGGTGTCTGTATATAATTTTCTACCCTAGGGTCAATAATACGGATATTTATCATTTCAACCCGCAATTTACAATTTTACGGTTATATATCATTTCATACCACAATCTCGAATTTAATAAAAATCCATAAAATCGCTCGAGTCTATCATTTCAACCCATAACGATTTTTACCTAATATGTAGATCGTTCGGGTATGTTTCATTTCAACCCATAGGGAACTTGCAGAGTGATAACAATATATAAATCAAACATAACATCCAATCACCCAATATCAATAACCAAACATCCATCATAATCATCATTCAATTCAACCAATAAATATCAACAATTAACTAATTATCAATAACAGGAAATTTACTGGCAATTTAAATTCAAAATAAATTAAATGACAATTTAATTCAAAGTAATTCAAATTAACTGGAATAATAATTTAAATATACCAAATAGCGATAAATAAATTCCTAATCACATCATAAATTTAATTTAACTAACATAAGAAATTTTAGAAGTTGTGAGTGGGTTAAAACATTCACCTTTGATTTCAAATCGAATTGAAATCCAAAATAGGGCCCAAATTTAAACAGTCTCAAAATTCGTCCAAACCAGCATCAAAATGTCCGGAATTTTGATACGATCCCAGCGGATCAAACCGCGCGTGAATTGTAGTTTGTAAGCAGAAGTTAGGTGAGTTAGAACATTTAAAATTTAAATATAAAAAAACAAAGGACAATTACCACTACGCCACGTCACCTGAGCTGTTCGAACGAAACCCTTGTATGAAACGCGTGCGTCTCCTTCATACGATCACCAGCCGCGCCACTTCGCCAATTTCGTCGCCACCACGAACGTTGCCACCCCAATCCAACACCGCCGTCAAGCTCCACAACCCAGGCCGACCTCACCACATCCACGCGGCCCCTCTCGGATCACCAGAACGGCCAGCGCCGCCGCCTCCTTCCACGATCAATCACGTCGAACTCCGACCACATCTCGACGAATGAATACCACCGATGCGGCCTGCTCTCCATCTTCTTCCCAACGACGCCTCCCGATTGTCGATCGGAAGACGATCCACCGTTGGATCGTCAAAACCCTAAAATGGACGGTCGAGGTTCAACTTCGATTTCTGAACAAATGGTGCATCGAATTTAGAAACGAATTGCACCAGTGAATTACGCTCGTCGAGAGCTTCAAATTGATATATAATTTGATGGGGTTCGGAGGAGTTTGATTTTTCGATTTGATTTTTGGGTTTGCAATTGAATTTGGAATTGTTTTGGTTTGTCTGCCATTGGAAAGAGAGAAGTAGATAGAATTGTACGCACAGACAATTGGAATAAGAAATAGTTAGGGTTTATAACAGGCTATAAATAGGCAAAGCTGAAAAAATAGAATGAATGGACCAGATCGATTGATTGAAACGACTACGCGACCCAAAAATCCCGCTCTGATTCCGAAACGAAAACTGGTCATCCCACGTATCAAAATAGATGTTTTTGATATTTTTAAATTCAATGGAACAGGTTTCAAGTCCAAATTCCATCGTATGAAGAAGTTATCTGTAACAACCCACATATTTTAAAGTTTTGAATATTTAAATATTTTATTTAAATATAGAATCATCAATCGGATTAAGGTCCGAAAAGCTACTTTTTGCAAACAGTCGAATTGGGACTTGAGACCACTTCCTTTGAGTCCAAAATGGCATTTGCGACACTTTTAAGTATAAATATCGATATATTTGGAGTAAGTCGAATTTCCCTATTTTCTATTAGGCTTTGGGTTTGGGTTTCACCCCAACTAACTCTATAACCTAGTTCAGCCCTCCCCTCTCCTCTTCACTTCATTTCTATTTTCTCAAACAGTTAAGCAAAACTGAAAATAGGGAGAGGAATGGGAAATTAAAACTCCAAGCCCTAGTTTTCATTTGCAAATCCAAGTTTAGCTCCAAATTCAAAGAGAAGCTTTGGTAAGTATCTCCTTCTTCTTCTCCAACTCATTCTCTCTTTAATTTCAGAAATTTCCTAAACCTAATTTGGAAATGTTCTTCTTTTGAGCTTAGATTCAAGCTTTTTGGGTTGAAGTGGTAGAGTGGTTGATCTTCCTTTGCTTTCAAGCTTCTCCTTCATCATTTTTGAGTTTAAAGGTGAGATTTTTATCTCACATCTTTGTCTATAACTATCTTTGATTGTTAGGTATGGATTCCTAACATCTTTACATGTTCATTTGATTTTGGTTTGGATTGATTTGGTGAACATTTCAATTTTTGGTGTTTGAAGTCTAAAACTCTAAAAATCTTAGCTTTGATGTTTGATCATGCTTTTGGTGGTGAATTGGAAAGCTTATAGGGCTGGGTTGTCGATTGGCAAAAGCCCCTTAAGTCCATTGCTTGTCCGATCGCGAATTGGAAGAGTTTGTGCTTCATTTGAATAAGCTGAAAACAGCTTCAGTGCCAGTCAGTCGACTGACTCTCTACAGTCAGTCGACTGGCTGTAGAAATCAGGCCAATCTGGGTCTGTCTACAGAGAACAGAGGTTTCTGTTTTCTACAGTCAGTCGACTGACCCTCTGCAGTCAGTCGACTAACTGTAGGAAATGAAACATTCTGGTTTCTGCTTCAGTCGACTGACCCTCTGCAGTCAGTCGACTGACCTGCTTCATTTTGCCTGTTTTGCCTATTTAACTTGAGATTCCAACTTTTATCGATTCGTGATTATCCAATTTATTGTTATCATTTATTATTGACTTTGATGACTTCTTTTTCAAGATTTTCGAGAATGTCCATTTTAATGGAATTGGTATCGATTTCTATGGATTTGATTCACGTCTTCGAACGTGGATTTTGGTGATTGATTGTTTCTACAATAATTTCTGTGATTTGTCACTTTAAAATATAAAGGTTTTCTATACTAGTAGTAAATATTCAAACTCTTTTACAAAGATGATTTCAACTCTATTTTTAAATATAAAGCTTGTTTTCAAAACCATTTTCCAATCTATTAGTATATACAAACCTTTACCTCATTCGTATGAGAAAATATAAATTAACGGCTTAGCAAAACAAGTGGTATGAAACGCTTGCGTTTACTTCGTCGGTTAATTTTTGGACTTGTTCGATTGAAACTCTTGTGACAATTTTCGAGTGGAAATCTACAATTTGTTCGTAAATATTTAAGTTAAGCTAGTGGTTATGGGACATGAAGCTAAACTCATATATTTACTAGCTTAGTGTAATTCACACTTTTTGTTGATCAATGATGATCATTTTTGTGATTTAGACTAGCGATGTGCGATGTCTATTTGTCTGCGAGGGAGACTAAACCCCGTTTCTGTGGAACTTCGGTTCAATTTGGTGGGGTAGCGACTCGTGGTCTTTGGACCGTTTGTGGAGCTTCGGCTCAAAATTTATGGTTAGCGACCATGGAATAGCGTTCCATTTGTGATACACGTGTTGGTGAGTTTTCATGCTCCCGTTTGTGATAGGCCTCCCCCCTTTGTGATTTCTGGATTTCTAATTGATGATTTCTAGAATTTGTGTTTCACCTCTTTATGTGATTGGCAACAATAGGTTTGTCAATATTTGTAGTTTGGTGAATAAAATAAAGAATATGATATTCTTTTTGGTGCTTTGAGATTTTTGAGATATTGTATGATTTTGATGTTGTTTAAATCATATTTGTTCTAGAATGACATTATTGTTATCACACGTTCTTATTATATCTCTGCTTATATCTCATTCCTTTACCTGATATTTATAGCTAGACTGATCTGTTTATTATTTTCTTATTAAATAATACTAGGGTCAGACCGAGATGTTGTAGGTGCTTCTATTTGACTCCTTATCTGGGATCATCTTCTGACTTTTGTCTAACTACATTACAATTGTAGGTTTTGTTGTTATACATTCGAGATATAGACTCCATGATGTATACTTATTCTTTTGTCTAGCACTTGTATCTATTCTTTTGTGATATTGTGCATCTTATTTGACCACTACTCTAATGTACACCTTTTTGTGTTATATATTCATATTTGTTTCCGCCTTTGAGATATGAACGTCTGCGACTGATTTGTGTTATGTTTATTTCTATATTTGTTTCCGAAGGCCTCATAGCCACTGTGTGGTAGCTTCGAGTTTGTATCTGTGTGTTGGATTTCCTCTTGAAATGAAATGTAAGTTATTTTATCTGACATATCGGTACTCGCCCAAAGCAATTACACATATGGTCGCTCCTTAATAGCCTTATTCTTCGCGCTAGTCGACAGCATTACCCAGTAGTGTTCTAGGCTGGCGTAAGTATAGAGGTGGGGCGTCACATTAACTTAAAATCAGCTTATTTCAAATTGATTTCAATTGAATTTAATTAAATTGATTTCTACGCGTTTCGAGCCCGTACGATCAAACGACAATTTCGATCGCTACGAAACTTGAAACCTTACAATAATTCACCGTTACGGATCAGATGAAACTTGTTTCGTCGAAATCCGGGATAGTGGCCAAAATGGCTATTTTAATATTAATTAAATAAATTAATATTAAATTAATTACATCACTTTTTAATTCAATGTTTATAAACTAACAAATTTCATCATTTTTGATTTCTTAACCATTTATAATAACTTAAAACAAGTTTAATTAAAATTTCAGTGTAAATTATTTTCCAAAATACACTGTTCAGTTTCAATTGCAATTAATCCAATTAATTAAAATTAATTTCCAATAAATTGTTCTATTTTGATTTCAATCTTTATATTCAATCAAATTTTTACTCTAATTACATGGTTAATATTTTTTATATCTTATTTCACTAATATGCTGCAATTTCCTTTTTTTATTTGTATTAACTACTATATTTCAATTATATTGAAATTTTTTTCAATTTTACACACTAATTAAAATATGAAAATCCTAATTAATTTATTTATCTTGGTTTCATTCTTTTATTAAATCAGTTATTACAATATGAATAAAATTAACATTTCTATTCATTTTATTACATTCACAATTTTCAGTTATTGTCTTAACTCACATTTGTAGGATCGATTTCACCGTAGAGAGGAGGGGTGAATTGGGTGATACTAATATTTTTAAAATTTAATGCGAAAGCATATAAAATAATCACAGCACTGATAATAGTAGAATAATAGCAACACAGATAATAGCAGAATATAAAAAGCAGAAATAGAACAACATAGATTTACCCAACTTCGGCAAAACCCTACCTACGTGCTCCCCCCAAGGTTTCTACTAGAAATTAAGTAGTCAGATGCTTACACACGTAAACTCACGACACCCGCTATCGACTAACCTAACTCTACGCTTAAAACCCTGCCACAACTCAGCCACTGAGTTGCGAATTCTCGAACTACACCACTGAAATTCGTCCCCTAGTCATACGACTAGAAAATTACAAACGTTTAAAAGTAAATTACAAATAAACTAAAAAACTATACACCAAACCCTATTTAAAACCCTTAAGCCAAATTATATTTAACTATAACCGGCCCAATATAAAGAAATCTCCCTTTATTTCCTTGGCCCGTATCCTTTGTACTTCGTTGCTTTGAAAAATAGCTGCTTCGTTCCTCTTGAGAAAATTAGGGTTTCATGAATTTGTTGAGGTCGCTGTTTAAAAGAAAGTGATGCTTTGATTCCTTTCTTCGATCGATTATATGTTCACGACAGCTTCAATTAAGTTGAGTTCGATTGTTAAATTGGTATGCGATTTTTCCTTTTACTGATTATTGATTATTCTCGACTTTGATTTGAGTTGAATGATTTATTCCTCTCTGTTGTTGCTTGAACTCGAATGCCTGGAAAATGCCGATGATGATTGGGTTATATATGGTTCAATTCCCTTAATTATCAATCGAATATATTTATTTGACTTCGTTTGTTATTTTAACTCAGCCACTGATTTTTGATTGAATGTCGTTGATGTTCTATGACTTTTTCAATTCGTATATTTTATGTTTGCTTGGTCACCACGGCTTTGATTTTGAACTTTCTCGATTCCTTGGTTACCACGGCTTTGAATTCTCTGGCATTTAAACTTGACTTTGGTCGTGGTTCCGTTCTTTTCTCTTGTGACATTTGAACTGCTGTATGCTTCAATATCCATTGTTTTGTAGTTTGACCATTTATTTGTTGTTGCCTTTGGTTTCACTGCACATATATGTTCATGCATGTAAATATTCATCTTATACCGCTATCTACTTTGGTCCATTGATGATGAAGATGTCTGGTTACATGTTGTACTTGATCATTTTGTAGTCTGCATTGCACTGTCTACTACCGTGTGCAGACTTTGTCTTGATGTTGTAATTCATTGTATTGATAATTTTGGAATTTGTCTTGCATACTCCAGTGTGCATTGTATATTTCCATTTTGAAGTTTATTGTTATATTCTGGTCATTGCATTGCTTTGACTCATTTCTAGTTTGCATTGGGTTGATGTGCACTGACTTGAGTTTTTATAGGGAGTTGTATTCATTTGTGATTTTGGAATTTTTCTTCGTGTGTACATCACTTTATACCTGAGTTGAATCCAGCTTATAGCTCAGGTTTGACCTTGTGCTCATGTCGTGATTTTATTTTTATTGCACTTGAGTTGAACCTAGCTTTTGATTGGGTTTGACCTT